>OV815299.1:25738180-26476305 GCA_929108145.2 Limnephilus rhombicus | reverse complement strand
TATATATTTTTGATTTTTTTCAGTTTTCGATCGCATGCCAAGTGTGGTGGTGAAATGGTTGGTAACCGTGGAATGAATAGTGGATAAAATGGTTTTATTTTTAGTTTTAACAAAAATATGATCAATATAGGATTTTGACTCTAGTGAGGTTCTGGTCGAGGAATTTATAGTTGACTGAAGGCCATAGTGAGCTAGAAGACTTAGATATTCGTTAGTTTTGGGTTTAGAGTTAAGAAGGTTTATATTTATGTCTCCTGCTAAAATGAGTTGTTGAGTAGTTTTATTGTTTTCCATGAGATGTTGTAAAGAATTTAGGAAAGGTGATATATTTTTGTAGCATGGGGGCCTATAAATAGCAAAAATAGATAAATCTGATCCTAGTAATATTTTGATGCAATTTGCTTCCGTTAATTTTATTTCCGAGATAGAAGAGTTCAGCAACCCCTTGATAAAGATGACTTTCCCATCATTTTGGTTGAGATTAGTAGTAGTGTGGAAAGTCGTATATCCCAATATGTTAATGTCAGTGAAAGTTTCGTCTATCCAACATTCGCTTAAAAGGATAATATCAAAATGAGTGTTAAGGTCTTGTAAAAATACTGCAAAATTGTCAAAGTTTTTATGAATGCTTCTAATATTTTGAGAAATTATGTTCAGAGAGTTATTTTCGGCGACGGTTACTTTAAAATCTGTTGTATTGATGAAAACGGGTTCTTCATTAGATGAAATTTCTAAATCAATATTTAATGTTGAAGCCATTTTAGAGGAAGTATATTACGTTCTCTTCTCTGTCGCAATATTAAATGCAGTATCCATATAATACATAGGTATATAAAATAAAATGCAGAAAGTGATTAATAGTAAGTCTATGCTATGAGAGTATATAGAATAAGGCTGCAGTCATGCATCTGCTACGTGGGCTGTGTCATTCGAGGTTGCACTTGTGTCACTTCCATGGTTAGTTTTTGCTAGTAAATTTTCTATTTCGAGGATGGTATTTTCTGAGCGAATAAAGATCGCTCGCGAGTCTGCCTGTTGTCTAATATAGACTCGCCCTGCCTTAACCCATACGTAGTCGAAATTGTTTTTTTTTGCTAATTGCTTTGAGAGAAATAGCATTCTTTTTGCGTGGGAGGTTAGCAGCTCGTTAAAAAATGTTGGTATTTTCGGTCCCGAGAAGCCGATTTTACTGGTGTTGAGTCTGTCGGCACTATTTTCTGCATTTTTGTTACATTTTTTTGCTTCATTTAGAAACTCCTCGCGACTATTTGGATTTTTTAATTTAATAATTATCGATCTCGTTGCTGTGTGGTTTCTTTTTCCCGGCGCCCTGTATGAGTCCTCAATGTCATTTTTGTTTAATTTTACAGCATTATTAATATTGAAAATAATGTCGTTGAGTTTCTCGTCTTGAATTTCAGGAATTTCGCGAATTTCCGCACACGTCTGCGTGTTTCGACGCTCCTTTTCATCTAATTATTCCTGTAGCTCATGTACTTTTTGTTATAGCATCTTGTGTTTTATATCCATCATACTTTTTTTTTAGTTTATTTTAATTTCAGCTAATTCTGCAAGAATAAACATTTCTATTTTTATCTCAGGTTTGTCTATGGTAAAAACAGCTGCATTTTCTATAGCCATATTATTTATTCCTTGAGTGTTCTCAGCAGCACTCTTCTTTGCCCTTTCAGCGTTGCTACGGCTATTAGACTTTGTTAGCTTTGATTTCTTTCTCGTAGATGGCGTTGTATTTTATTTAAATTAAATAAGGTGAAAAAAATAATTGGTTTGACTGAGGATTGAACTTTACTCCACAATTTCTGTCCGCAAATAATGAACGACGCTGCCATCTACATCATACCCGGGATTTCAGACGTCGTGAAATTACCAGTTTAACTAGGGAGAACCAATGAAGTTATATAAATAGACTTGCCATAGTCTCACAAACTCAAGATATAATGTGGCAATTAATCAAAACTCTTTTGTTTTCAGCGATTTTCAATAATTTATTAATTCAAAAATTATTCGTGTATGATAAAAATATACACTTAAAAGAATATGTGCATATGGACGAAACAAAAGATAGAACGCGGGCGGCATTTTCGTATTCAAAATTCAAAAGTTCCGTCGAATACTGTCTCAAGGCCGACTAAAGTAGGAGGCTTGGGCACCAGTCGAATTTTGAGGTGTCAAATAGCTATAATGAACAACGATAGTTTGCAAATGGCGTTGATTGTTATTGTATTTGTTTTTTCTGCTGATTTGTATGTTGTTTTACCGCAGGCAAGTAAATAAAGAATCATTAGATTATTTTTATAAAAAGTAAATTTTACTTAGCGACGGCATGGCATCGACTTTGTAATTTGGCTGTTGCGCATCCAGACCTGTACTTTAGTAGGCCTTGAGTTCTCTAATGACGCATAAAATCTTTGGGCGGAAAGCAATTGTATTATTTTTATAATCGATAATAATAAGTAATTTGCATGTATTTACAAATGAAATGTTATTCCTTCGCTTTTACTACTGTTTACCGTGTAATGGAAACATTTTCCCATCACACAGGAGGGAATTTTGGCGCTTTTTAATGCAATTTACTTACTAGTAGGACACGACCTTACTCGACGCGTGGCAGTTTAGTACTAAAGTACTAGAAATCGAGTACTCCACAATTGTCTTGTTGTTGGCTTCCCATTTTGAGATTTCTACCCCGCGTCTAAAGTATGTAACGTCTTTGGGGAGAACTGGATAACTGACAAATTAATGTTTGTATTATTTTGTTATGTATAAAACATAGGTTAATTGTCGTTTTAAGTAAGAACTGGAGTCTATGAGGCGGCACGATAGCATTGTCTATTGTTTTTCATCCTGGCAGCACCAGAGAGGAGCGGAAATGGGATGGTAGCACTTCCCCCGGCGGGCGAAAGGCCCGCCGGAGGTCGAGTCGGGCATTCGAGATAATCGGGGAATATGAAGTGCATCGGTGCCAAATCATAGATTCGAGAAGTTCCCGTAAAGTTCGGGCGGTTATTATAGTGCCGTTACAAGTTTATTTGAGTTCCCGTTATGGTTTCGACCCCGCGAGTCGCGCTCCGGAAATAAATGTTGTGTTCACACAATGGCCGAATTGTATTTTGTTTAGGAATAGGAAATTTCGATCTGGACAGTAAACGCCCCTGCCTTTAGTCCCAGAAACACCGTGGGCTAGTATGATTTCCGGCCAATATAATGTTCTACCCGATCTCCGCCAGGAAATCTCCTGGTGTATCAATTCACGATACACGTGCGTGACTCTGTCTATTTGCCATCCGCGCCAGCTTACTCCACCGTGGGACGTGGAGTAGCCTTATTTGCTCGCGCCAGAGTATTTGCTCATGCTGCAGAGGACATCGTTTGCCATCCGCGCCAGCCTACTCCACCGTGGGACGTGGAGTAGCCTTATTTGCTCGCGCCAGAGTATTTGCTCATGCTGCAGAGGACATCGTTTGCCATCCGCGCCAGCTTACTCCACCGTGGGACGTGGAGTAGCCTTATTTGCTCGCGCCAGAGTATTTGCTCATGCTGCAGAGGACATCGTTTGCCATCCGCGCCAGCTTACTCCACCGTGGGACGTGGAGTAGCCTTATTTGCTCGCGCCAGAGTATTTGCTCATGCGGCAGAGGCCAGAGGATTCCTGCCGCCAATATAGTCAGCTCGCATCACCGTGGGATGTGGGCAGTTGCACCAACCTTAGTCACCGGGAGGATCCCTCATCGTCTAAACGACCGCGTTAATAGTCAGATTACTTTAGCTTTAGTTATCGGTTATGGTCTGTGGGGGTAAGTTCTTTCCTATCTGTATTATTATTTGCAATATTTGAAATAAACCTATACGGTTAGTCCAATTATAATTAACCTTATTTTATTTACAAAACCTGGTAATTCCTGCCTATGCCTGACAACTTAGAACATAATTCCCCGCTCTGGGAGGGGGGTACTCTGCTCTACCGCTGTGCTGGTCGATTTGGCGGGTCTGATGCTGAGGATTCCTCGGGATCAGATCCTGGCGCGTCCGGTACTAACCGGCAAAGCCATTTCGACCACTCACCTTAATTAAATCCCTTTAATAAATAAGCCAACTATTGGCAATTCATTTGACCCTAACATGGCGCCTACAACTGTGTCCTGGGCTCGTATAATTCTTATTTGTCTAGGTTTTGGGTTGGAGTTACTATAGTTTTGTCTTGTAATCGATCAATAATTGTTTTTGTTATTTCGAAGCATCTCACATAAAACATAACCTTTAAATGTCATTCCGGTATACACGTAAATATTGCGAAGTTATCAATCTGTCAACAATGCAGCCAACTTGATAATAACACTGTACACATTATTATTATATATTTTTTTGTGGGTTAAGTTATTCGGACTTACGGGCAACACGAATACTAAGTGTCAATTTGACAGACGGCTATGTCAATCGTAAACAAACATTGCATTTTGACAACAACTGTCATAATGTAATTACACCTTTAAGTTTTTAAGATTGTCGTGTACAATAAATACTATAAAGTACTTATAAATACGATTAATTATATAATTGCTCTGCGGGTAAGCAATATATTCGTAGCTATCGTTACTAGCTAATTTATTAACATTCTACATTTAATTATTGGAATTTTACAATTATACTTTTCAAAATGTCGACTACAATAGACAACATCAATAGTAGATCGAAAGATGAACTTTCTGCGGAACTTTTATCCAGGAATATAACACCAGACGGTACTTTAGAAGAAATGCGGATTCAAGCCAGAAGGCATAACAAAAATATTAAAATATCTGAAGCTATCGAGCATCATGAGATAAGTGTTAACCCAGATAATGACAGCGAATTTGGTTCAAACTACATTAAATATACAAAAGTTATTTATAATGAATCAAACTCTTCTTCATCTTCATCCACAAGTACTATTAATAATTGGAATATTAAATTTGATGGTAATAGTTGCGTAAGAGACTTTATACTGGAAATAGAAGAGAAATGTAGAATTAGGAACGTTCGTCATGACGATTTAGTGAGATGTTTTCCTGATATTTTAGATGGATTGGCATTATTATGGTTCAGATCAATTTATACACCTGATTTGACTTGGAATGAATTATCTATATTACTTATAAAACAATTCGAAACAAATAATAGACAGATTGAATTAAAATCACAACTTTTCTCTATGAAACAACCAGCTGGTATGTCAGCCTTTGAATTTACGTTAAGAATGCAGAAGCACAATAATATGCTTGATTCTAAATTACCACTCTCTGAACTTTTACAATTATGCATGAGGGCATTACTACCCATTTATATCAACCTTCTTGCATCTAGAGATTTCAACTCATTTTCAGAACTTACCGAAGCTACAAATAAACTGGAGTCTTATTCAACGTCTAATTTGTTAGAAAATAATTCTTCTTCTTTTTCTAATGATAATCCACTTAAGGATAATAAAAAAAATTATTATTTCACCAATTCACGGGGCAGTAATAATAATAATTTCAATTCTAATCGTAACTCTTCTTATCGTGGTACCTACAATAATCGTTCTACGGATTATAATTATAAACAAAATAATAATAATAATTATAATAATAATAATTATAATAAACAATATAGTGGCAATTCTGCTAATATCAATAATACTCGTTTTTTCTATAATAATCAATCTAAAAAGAATACTTCTAATGATTATAGAGAAAAGGAGATGTGTCATCCTGAACCGAATTCTACCAAGAACAATATTTATTGTTCTTTTTGTAAATTAAAAGGTCATTTACTATCGGATTGTAGGAAGAGAAAACAAAACTATTCCAATCCGAAAGTTGCTTCTGTCAAACATGGGGATTAAAAAAACTAGATGAGAGTCGCTCTGCTCACGCGCCTTCCTTTGCGCAGAGGAAGTGCGAGTGGCAGAGTTGGCTCCGTCAAGTTAATCAGTTCTTTCGGACTCGAGTTCTGAGGTGGAGGTACCGCCGCCGAAGGATCCCGATTTTAACAGGCGATTTTCATGTTAAGGATATACTTAAATCAGATAGCATACCAGCTTAGTCGGCTATCATAAAGCATCTTCACAGGCGCTATCTTTAATTTAAACCTCTTCAATACAGCTCATTTCAGTTCAGCCTGATCATCCGGATTGCTTTGACCAGTATTGGACATAAAATACATAAGTAAATAATTAATTTTTAAGTGGTCTTTTGTAGAAAAATTAAAATCTTACTCCAGTTGATTACTCGAGTATAATTTCACATTAAAATAATAATTAAGATTTGTTAGTTTATTTATGTACAATTATGAGATGCCTCGAAGTACAAATACATATATGTATATATATATATAATAAGTTTACTATGGTTTATATTTATCTTTAAGTTTATTTCCTTGTCAACTCAGAATGCATGTCGATATGAACCCGCTTATCCTTTTGTATTCTGAGTCCATACAGTTTAACATACTCTGTATTTGTCCTACTAAGTTTTTGTCAACTTGGAATATACGATAATATGAACCCGCATATCCTCGTGTATTCCAAGTTCAATCTCATATGAACTGTGTTCATATACTTTTATATTGCATAAACGTAATTAAGAACATTAAGAGGTATTCGCCCAAAATTTCAATATGTTCTCAATTTAATAATGTTTTAACTACATTTGCTAAACAATAAAAATAACTTACTATAATTATTCAGAAATTTCATTAATTTGAAGAATTTAATCAATTCCCAAGCTATGAGTGTGATTGATTAGTTCCTGCGAGAACTTCAGTAATTAGTTACGATGCACTTATACTATAATTTCTTGTTGCACCTTCTGGTACAAAAGTCACATACTTAATTAATTGGCACCATTTTTTTTAACGATGGTTGTTGACTATTGATAGCACCATTTATTTACGATGGTCGCTAACTATTCTATTGTCACCATTTTTAACAATGGTTGAATAATAAATAAATTGGCATCATTCATGCGATGATTGTATGACTATCCTTAACACCATTCAGTTACAATGGTTGGTTATATCCTGTATTTCATATACAAATGTTCTAATAAACTTATATTTTGTTTTCTATTATATAACTGTCAGAAAAACTTATCCCACGAGACCAGTTAGAGAGTTAGATAGGTAGGCTCTTCTAAAGAGGAATTCTTTTATCCATAATGGATTTAAAATCAGTGTTGAAGTGCAGATGGTACACCATCTAAGTGTATAGCCTACTTTGGCTTACTTAAAAGTGTTCTGAACAGTGATGCTTTACGCATATTTAATGTGTTGATGTTTATTGATGTCATATCTTGGTGATAATATCTATTCTAATATTAAGTTCTATTCTGTTATAGATGCTACGTCTACGGTAGTCCCAGACGAGAGTCAGAATACATCACCCAGCGTCTTATATGCTGTGGGTGATTACGGGCCCCGTTCACGTATCTTCTTATTGTCTACAAATTGTCTACAATTAAGGTCTTTAACTCTAAGTACTGATTTAATTATATCTAATTTTCTAACTTCGAATGGATGCGTCGCAGACTCAACCATCATGTCTTCCGCATGATGGGCGCGACTGATTTTGTCACGCACCCATTTGCAAGCATACTGTTGCTGGTAGTTTTGTTTTTTTTTCTCTGATGTACAACTCATTTTTATGATATTATGTTTATGTATGTTTTTAGGAACCCATCAGACCAAGTTAGGGTATCTCTTAGCTCAGGCTTTTCTTTTGTTCTCCTTGTGTTTGAGGGCAAACACCTTGGGGGCGAGCGGGGTAATGTTATGTATAAAACATAGGTTAATTGTCGTTTTAAGTAAGAACTGGAGTCTATGAGGCGGCACGATAGCATTGTCTATTGTTTTTCATCCTGGCAGCACCAGAGAGGAGCGGAAATGGGATGGTAGCACTTCCCCCGGCGGGCGAAAGGCCCGCCGGAGGTCGAGTCGGGCATTCGAGATAATCGGGGAATATGAAGTGCATCGGTGCCAAATCATAGATTCGAGAAGTTCCCGTAAAGTTCGGGCGGTTATTATAGTGCCGTTACAAGTTTATTTGAGTTCCCGTTATGGTTTCGACCCCGCGAGTCGCGCTCCGGAAATAAATGTTGTGTTCACACAATGGCCGAATTGTATTTTGTTTAGGAATAGGAAATTTCGATCTGGACAGTAAACGCCCCTGCCTTTAGTCCCAGAAACACCGTGGGCTAGTATGATTTCCGGCCAATATAATGTTCTACCCGATCTCCGCCAGGAAATCTCCTGGTGTATCAATTCACGATACACGTGCGTGACTCTGTCTATTTGCCATCCGCGCCAGCTTACTCCACCGTGGGACGTGGAGTAGCCTTATTTGCTCGCGCCAGAGTATTTGCTCATGCTGCAGAGGACATCGTTTGCCATCCGCGCCAGCTTACTCCACCGTGGGACGTGGAGTAGCCTTATTTGCTCGCGCCAGAGTATTTGCTCATGCTGCAGAGGACATCGTTTGCCATCCGCGCCAGCTTACTCCACCGTGGGACGTGGAGTAGCCTTATTTGCTCGCGCCAGAGTATTTGCTCATGCTGCAGAGGACATCGTTTGCCATCCGCGCCAGCTTTCTCCACCGTGGGACGTGGAGTAGCCTTATTTGCTCGCGCCAGAGTATTTGCTCATGCGGCAGAGGCCAGAGGATTCCTGCCGCCAATATAGTCAGCTCGCATCACCGTGGGACGTGGGCAGTTGCACCAACCTTAGTCACCGGGAGGATCCCTCATCGTCTAAACGACCGCGTTAATAGTCAGATTACTTTAGCTTTAGTTATCGGTTATGGTCTGTGGGGGTAAGTTCTTTCCTATCTGTATTATTATTTGCAATATTTGAAATAAACCTATACGGTTAGTCCAATTATAATTAACCTTATTTTATTTACAAAACCTGGTAATTCCTGCCTATGCCTGACAACTTAGAACATAATTCCCCGCTCTGGGAGGGGGGTACTCTGCTCTACCGCTGTGCTGGTCGATTTGGCGGGTCTGATGCTGAGGATTCCTCGGGATCAGATCCTGGCGCGTCCGGTACTAACCGGCAAAGCCATTTCGACCACTCACCTTAATTAAATCCCTTTAATAAATAAGCCAACTATTGGCAATTCATTTGACCCTAACAATTTTACAGCAGTTTTTTTTAAATTCACTTTTACAATATTCTTTTTCGTTGAAGTTCACTTTAATGTCATTTATGAGTTCACGGTAATTTTAACCCGGCGTCAATGACGTGAAAATAATTACGCGGTCAATGATGCCGGGTAACCGTGACCCGAATTTTATCGATGGGTTGTACCAAAACTGAAAGGGTTATCTTGATTTTGAAAATTATTTATTTTTTATGGGTTTTTTGCTCATAAAAAAAAATATAAATAATACCATTACATTTTATAAATCAACTTTTTATTACCTTAGTAAGAAACACATGCAAAATCAACTATGAAAAAATAGCTATAGAATTTCATTTCAACTATAGGAAATATGTCCCCTTTTTAACTTGACCCAAGCGGCGTCGCACTGAGCTCGCCGGGCGGCGGTGCGGGTAGAAGGGGGTTGCATCTCCAGCTACTGAACCGCTCGAGTCGAACGGTTGACGGGAAAAAATAATATGGCCGTTTTAAATCGCCTCGGGTCATTATGACCCAGCGTCATCAACGCC
Source organism: Limnephilus rhombicus (assembly GCA_929108145.2). Classification (NCBI taxonomy): domain Eukaryota; kingdom Metazoa; phylum Arthropoda; class Insecta; order Trichoptera; family Limnephilidae; genus Limnephilus; species Limnephilus rhombicus. Next base: position 26,466,600 of record OV815299.1, on the reverse strand, counting down.
GGGTTAAATGTACACTGATTGATCTTTCACTGTATTTATGTAATTACAAGAATGTATGTCATTGTTTTTGACTTTGCTCGTTATAAAAACTTGTATTACGACACTGTAGTCACTTCTATTAAAATATAAAAGTGCACGAAATACGCGCACTTGTTAGTTTGTTTGTGTTATGTGTTTTTTCTCATTAATCTTAAAAATTTTGTTATGTTTTTATTTAATTTGTTTAGAATCAGGTGAAACTGTATATAAACATCTATACTGTGGGTAGGGTGGATGTACTCTGATGTCAAGAAGTGTTGTTTTCTATCTTTTGTCGGTCTGCAAGGGCCAAATTTGTCTCCAAGATATTACGCTTTGGAAGCGAGGCGACAGAATCAGACAGGAAGTTGATTATAAAATTACTCATAGGTGGGCCGAATTATTCAACCTAATTACCCCTCGACCACGGAGGCCGTCATTGCATGAAGTGCATTGCGTGATGCTTCATAATGAATTGATACATTGTTATTCCATCCAGGAATATAATATATATTGGCTGTGGTACCGTTATGTTTGCATCCAATTTCGAAGATGTTTTTAGCGGCTGTACGTAGTGACTCGAAATCCTCGCATACAATTCGTCGATGGCAATCTTTATGAAGGTTATTTATGCATCCAGACTTTTTATAGAGTTACCGCTTTGTTAAAAATGATTCAGAATAGGACGATGTACACTCTATACGTATGTATTATGTACACTTCATTTTACTGGATTCAAAGCTATCGGGGCAATTTCCTCTGTGACGGTTACACCTGTTTTTTCTAAACAAATACACATGTGCAATAATCTGTTCAATGAATACTACTTTATCCCAATATTTTTTTGTCATCTTTTGAATTGTTGCCGTCCCTATTTAGTGATCTAACCAGCTCGTTGTGTTAAGTGCATCGCTAACATACAGGGTGCGGCAGGGAAACTTGCTGATTTTAATTAGACGCCGACGAGCGAGGCGTGGTCAGAAAGGGGTGGGGAGGGTTTCATTGGAAAGAAGGGGTCCTGAAGTTTTGTTACACCACAAGCCAATTGTTGTCATGCGTTGGGCAAAAGAACAGCGGGCGTTTGCCGTCAAGGCCTACTTTTCTAACGGTCATTCAGTGGTCGCCACCCAATGTGCCTTCCGTACTCGGTTCAATATTCATCCCGCGGGTCCCATTCCTAGGCGGCAATTAATTGTTTCGTGGGTGGACACATTCAAGGAAAGTGAGAGTGTGGCAAGAGAAGGCTCAGGAGGTCAACGGACTTCCAGAACTCCAAAAAACGTCAAGAGGGTGAGGGAGTCGTTTTTGCGCTCTCTTTTTTCTTCTTCCACATTTTTTCTTCCACAACTTGAAGAAGTGGAACTTGGGGACGTATGGTTCCAGCTGGACGGAGCTTTTGAGGGAACACTTCCACGAGCGACTTATCTCCTTGAGGGGTGACGTACCGCGTACTGTGGCCGGCGCGCTCCCCTGATTTGGCACCCTGTGATTTTTTTTTATGGGGATATCTCAAATCCATCGTTTATAACGACAAACCCAAGACCTTGCAACACCTGAAGGACAACATCCGCCAAGCCATCACCAACATTCCCGTCGATATGCTCGAAAGAGAGGAGGGAAACTTCAAATCTAGGGTAGATCAGTGATCACTAATGAGGGCCGCCATTTGCCCAATGTCATTTTTAAAACTATTTAAAACAATTCAGAATGTGTACTATACGATACGTAAAGAATTAAATCGATATATAAAGTACTTTTTCTTTTATTGACTTTTCAAATCAGCAAGTTTCCCTACCGCACCCTGTAGTTGTAGGAATTTTCTGGCAGTTTTGTAAGATGTTGGCACCACCTCACAGGGTTGTAATGCTTTAAAAATATCCACCACACTTGGGCGTCAATGCAAGGCTGGTAAGTGAATATTTACAATACTTAATAAAACATTAGCTATAAATAAAAGAGTTGTAACAACAATTTATTTTGTATTTTTTTTTATTAGTTTTTTATATACATACACATGTAACATAACCATGAGTAATTAAACATGCAACATTGATTAAAAAAACTGCAAAAACACATATATGTATACAATATATAACCTTTACGAGAGTGCAATTACTTGTGTGTAAAGGGAAGAACAAAAAAAAGTTTTATAAATTAAAATTAAAAATTAGAATACAGATATATACGTGCATTAAATTATATTATTAAATAATAAAATCAGAACATGAGACTTTAACAAAATAATATTCTAATACTTCGGGGTCGTGTTTAGCCTTTAGAAAAAGAAACTAAATAGTTAAAAAAAACTAATCAATGAATCGATAGCTTGTTGTGTTTTAAAAATGATCTCAAGATGTTAAAATGACTATAAGGGCGCCAGTTCAAATAAAACAAAATATTAAATGGTAAATCAATAAACTCAAAACTAACCGAAGTTTTAGCTCGCAGGTAATGGCGATTTCACCGAAGTATGTGCCTTCTCACGTTGAAACAAACTTCCGAACTCTCTGGCTGCTTACTTGGAACTGCCCGAAGAAAAATTCTATTGTTCCTAGTACGTTTGGGCAACAAAGAAATGCTGGATTCCTTTTGTTCAAAGAATATATTCAATTAGGAATTCAAATTTCAATTTGAATTGATACGTAGAAACGAAAAAACAAAGGCTACCGTCTAACTGTGCCAGTGTCATTTCATTCCTCTTTACAAAATTAATCATTTTATGTAGATAATAGTTTTAAAATAGTATTGTAAATTAGTGTAATATAGTTTTAGCTTGTATATTTGTTTTCTCAGTAAGTAGTTGTGTTATGTAATTGGTTCTTTGGAGCAGTTAAGGTAAGATTTTTTTTTTGATTTGTGTCCTTTAGATTTACCTATTCGAAAATGGATCAAGAAAAACCACCTGATCCCCCAGATGATAGTTTGCTATCTGAATCCTCAGGTGTTATGAAAAAAATGATCTCGGTTAATATTCCGGAGGCTTCAGACTTCGTAACGATTACGTCTAAAAAAGAAAAATTGCTAAACCAGCAGATAATAGAAATGCAACAGATTTTGAACAGATACATCGAAAAACACCCTCCACGCAAAACAACTCCCTTCAAAATAATTCTGTTTTACAGGATGTAATTCCATCCACTTCTTCCTCGATTTCAAACCAAGTCCAGCAAGCCCTTCCACCACACCCGCCCCACTGGTAAACAATACTCCTTTACAGATGTCACGTCTGTATAATAATCTTGACAGACCACCTTACATTACACACGTGACTAAAATTTCAAAGGATGAAAAACAATCAAATTTATACGATGCGGACTTTGGACATTTTATGTTTAAAAATAAAATCCACCCTGTCTGGAATGGAGTGAAGTCGGTTGGCCGTAACCGTCTTTCTGTTGAATTCAAGACAGCGGCTGAGGCCAATAGCTTTATGAAATCTGATATTGCCAAAAAAACTAGTACAACGTTTTCATACCTACGTATCAGGTTACAAGGCTAGGTGTCACAAAAGGGATCCCACCGCATTGGTCGATAGAGGACATCTTGGAGAACATTACTGTTCCTCAAGGTTTCGGAAAAGTTTTAAAAGCGCGTCGTCTAAATTACAGGTTTAATACGGGAAACTCTGTAGAATGGAGACCCTCCCAATCCGTTGTCCTAATCTTTGACAGCAAAGACTTTCCACAAAATGTTACAATGTTTAACGTCTCTCTACCAGTAGAGCTCTATGTGTTCCCAACTGTGCAGTGCTACAAGTGTTGCAGATTTGGACACACGAAGAACCTCTGCAGATCAGAACCCCGTTGCTTCAAGTGCAGTTCGTCCCATAGTGGCGATTCCTGCGATAAAACAGAGGAAAATTATAAATGTTTAAACTGCTCCGGAATTCACATGTCCATCAGCAAAACTTGCCCTGAACTGTCAAGGCAGCGAAATATTAAACACACAATGGCCGAGAAGAGCATCTCTTATGCGGAAGCATCAAGAATGTTTAACAAATCCATTCCATCTTATTCTGAAGTAACTTCCAAAAATTCTAAAAAATCCACCCCTTCTCAACCTTCTTCTTCTTCATTTAGAAAAACTGTTGAAAGGGTCGTGAAACCTAGAGTTCTAACAAAAAAAAATAATGCTAATCATGAATCCCTTCTGTGGTTCCCTAATGGACAACTTCCTTCCAGTTCAAATTTAAATTCTTACCTAAAGTCATCTACTAAAGAACAAAATTATAATATAGACCTTAACTCTACACTAATCACCTCATTTTTACATATTTTACAAACTTTAAATAAAAACAACATTCAAATACCGTCCCGCGTTGCATAACAAATTACTAATATTATCAACTCAACTAGAAATGGCTCCTCTGATGAGGATTCTTCAGTGGAATTGTCATAGTCTTAGAAATAAGACTGAAGAATTTTTAAACACATTACACTCAAACTCAATTGCAGTGGCTGCCATCTCGGAGACGTGGCTGGAACCGGATTCTGATTTCAGAGTCAGGGGATACCACTGTCTTCGAGACGACCGTCAAGATGGAAAGGGCGGCTCCGCTCTTTTCATTAAAAAATCATTACCCTTCTCCCCAGTAGATGTAAAACCAATTGGTTGTCCTTTTCAAGTGACGGCCGCAAAGGTTTTCGACACTACAATAATTTCTTTGTATATATCACCATCTGTTAAACCTTCAAAATCAATCCTGAAAGCAATGTTTTCCAAGGTCACTACACCTTCTCTTGTTCTGGGAGATTTCAATGCCCATCACGGATTATGGGGAGCTCACAATTGTGACAGAATGGGCTGAGATATTGTTGATCTACTAGACGAACTATACTTTTGTATCATCAATGATGGTTCTCCTACCCGTCTTCAGGTGCCTGGTCAGCGACCCAGCATGGTTGATCTTACTATTTGCAATTCCAGCATAGCCGCATCCCTGTTATGGAAGGTTTTGGATGACCCTCATGGAGTGATCATTACACCATCCTCATTGAATCCTCAAATATTTACCATTCCAACAAAAATGTCAAGTGCAGTAGTCGAAAACCAAGGTTCTTAACTGCCAGGGCCAACTGGAATGACTATTCAAATCATACAAAGTTCTCTGTACAAAATCTGCCCTCTCCAAATATAGAAAATGTTGCGGAATGTTACGATTTATTGGTGTCTGCAGTCATTACGGCCGCAGAAAAATTTATCCCCGTTAAATCGACACGTAACAAAGGGAAACCTCCCCCAGCTCCTTGGTGGGATATTGAATGCTCAGACGCAGTAGATATGAGGAAAAAATATGCGAAAATTTATTCAACAAATATGAATTTGGAGAACTTCCTTCAGTATAAACAGATTGAAGCTAAGACAAACGTCTTCTAAAAAACAAAAAACGTCAAAGCTGGAAAAAATTTTGCTCATCATTATCTCCCGAAGTTCCTCTTTCAGTTGTTTGGAATTCAATTCGCAGGTTTAAGGGTTCTCACGTCCCAACGGTGACTCGACCACTCACTTCAGAGTGGGTGAAGGAATTTGCCGATAAACTAGCTCCTCAAACTGCAAGTAATTTTAATGAAACAGAATTCACATACTCATTTAAAACACGGGGTTGGATGGACACCCACTTCAATTTAACGGAACTTTGGGAGGTCTTAAACGATCTCACAGACTCATCCGCTGGTGTAGATGGAATTCCTTATAGCTTTATTAAAAACTGCGACGTTACCACACTAAACTATTTTCAGTCAATTATAAATCTGATCTTTGACTCCCGCAAAATTCCATCACCCTGGAAAACTCAAATAATTGTTCCCATTCTGAAACCCCAGAAAGACCCTAACTCTGGATTTTCTTACAGACCTATAGCTCTTTCATCTTCCTTAGCTAAAATATCTGAACATATGATTAAAAGACGTCTAGACTGGTATGTAGAAAATGAGAAAATTCTTCCCAGCTCTCAGTTTGGCTTTCGAAAAAGAAAAAATACGATCGAAAGTGTGTCCATCCTGACTTCTGATATCCAGTTGGCCCTGGTTGATAATGAATTCCTTGTCGGTGTTAGCCTTGATGTGTGCGGAGTTTTTGACAATGTTTTATTAGATGTTTTATTTAATAAATTATTAAAAATTGGCATCCCTCGTAAGCGTTCCAGTTTTATAATTAACCTCCTTCTTACCAGGAAAATTCTAATCCAGGTGCTGGATTCTCCTCCACTGGAAAGAATAGTAAACAAGGGTTTGCCTCAGGGCTCCGTCCTTAGTCCTATCCTTTTTAATAAATATATACCTCTGACCTGCATCGCAGTATGCATCCATCTTGTAAAATACGTAGGAATTGATTAACATTTGCATGAAAAACCTTGACACCTGGTTAACAAATCACGGCTTAGAAATTTCTCCTTCCAAAAGCAATGTTATCGTCTTTTCCAGAAAACGTGTTACTCCGCGTGTAACAGTCCAAATAAATAATTCAATTCTCCCTATGCAGGTACAGATAAGATTCCTTGGGGTAATTTTAGACTCTAAGTTAACATGGAACCCGTATGTTAATTTAATCATTAACAAATGTCAAGCTGGCCTTAACGCTTTACGTGCCGTTTAACGGGTCTGGTGGGGAAGTCACCCATTCACCCAAAAACTTTTTTATAACGCATATGTTAGGAGTCATTTGGATTACGCGTCATTCCTCATCGAACCCACTTCTAAAAAGAACCTCGCGAGGTTGGACCAATTTTTGGTATCCAATTTCAAAGCTTAAGATTTATTATCAGAGCAATGCGTTCTTCCCCAATTAACGCTTTACAAGTGGAGGCTGTGGAGGCTCCTCTTCATTTCAGAAGACAGTTCTTGGCTGACAAGTTTTTATTTAAAAGCTTAAGACTCTCTAATCACCCACTGAAAGACAAAATTACTGCACTCACTGCTCAAGTGAAATCACTTCCATATTGGAGGAACAAATCAATCCCTCTTCTTGTTAAAAGCCTCCATACATACTGTGCGTATAAACCCCTCTTAAATCCATCAGACAGACTTCCTTTATAAGCCAACTCCTTTCGTATTCATTTGTGTAAACCAAATATTCTTTTTTCTTTCGGCATAATTAACAATCACGAAGCTCCAAGAAAACTTATCCAAATTTTAAATTCGAAATATTCCAACTGGAAAATTATTTACACAGATGGTTCCAAGTCTCCCTTATCAAACCATGTGGGAGCGGCATTCCACTGCCCATCAGATCAAGTCAATAGAAAAATTAAACTTCCAAAAGAGGCTTCCGTTTTCACTGCTGAATGTATAGCCATTTTTGAATCCCTCAAATACATTGACGATGATCACATTGGAAACTTCTTAATTCTCTCCGATTCCCTGAGTCCACTTCAAAAATTAAACTCTTCCCCCTTCCATTACCCAGAAGACGATTTCTGTGTTGGAATTCGTACTTTAATTCATAAATTTACAGACTCTGGCAAAGAAATCGTCTTGGCTTGGATACCTAGTCACTGCGGTATCCCTGGAAATGAAAAGGCCGATTCATTGGCGAAAGATGCCATTATTTTGGGGGATATTTTATATAATTTTTTAAACACCGATGACATTTTCATAAAATTGAAGGAAAACATGATTCCCACATGGCAGAATCATTGGGAAGAATCTAGTCAATCAAAAGGATATAACTTTTTCACAATTCAGCCGACGATTCCTTCAAAACCGTGGTTTTCCAGACTTTCTTTTAACAAATTCTCGACATCCTCCATTTGCCGCATGCGGATAGGACATTGCTGCCACAATGTTCACCTGACAAAAATTCATGTTAAGAATTCTGCGATGTGTGAATGTCGTCTTGGTGAAGAGGATCTCAATCATATTTTTTTCAGTTGCCCTTTAAATAATTCATACAAAAATTTCATCCCTCACTTAATCAGTTCGGGCATACTGCCTCCCTACAACATTGCATGCCTGTTATCTTCTGTGAACAAACGCGTGTATAAAATCTTGGCTAATTTCCTGAATATTAACAGCATCAATTTGTAACTGTAAGTTAAGTTTCATGTATTTATTTATTTATTTTATTTTTTACGCACAATAAATTGTGTCAGCATATCTTTTAATTTCCTTGTTATGTTTAATTAAAATCATCTCTTATTGTAATAATTTTGTGTATTATTATTTATTTATTTGATGCAATATTATTTACATTTTTTACATAATTCAATGATGTTGGCCTCACTGGGTGGTTTACCCGTGCTGAGGCCTCCATTTCATATACAAAATTATACACAATACATATAAATATATATATACATAATATTGGTGAAAAAAAGGAAAAAGTAAATAAAAAACATACGATTAAGATAAATTAAACTTAAAAATTAGAGATTTAGAATTAACGTAAAATTAAGAATAAATAATATTATATAAGGTTAAAAACGATATTTTTAATACGTGTTGTGTGTTTGTGGGTGATTGTGTTTAATATTGGTTTTGTGTGTTACTTATATGTTTTGTCATTTTATGCTATGATATTTTATATATTTGTACAGTATTATTATATAATGTAGATAGGTTCTTGTTATTAAAACTAAATTAGTTAATATTAACCAAAAATTACACTCACAAAATTACACTCACAAAAGCATTCACTTGACACTGGCCAGAACACTCCTTTGGGGTGAAAAGCCATTAAAAAAAAAAGATACGTAGCAGCCTACTTAATTATTTTTTCTTAGTTCATCTAGTGATTACTTGTGCATTATAATTCCAAACTGTTACATTGCCCCTCCACAAAGACAAAATTTCAATCTTGAAATTTTCCACGATCCTCCCGGCATCGTTAATTACTGGAAAACATGATGGTCCATCTTGTCAAGCATGAAGTGATTGCAACGCAAGAATATAATTTAATTCTTTCTGATGAACTTCAACACCACCCTCTTCCGCCGCGGTAGATTAGAATATCCCAACTCCAAAATTCATCTCAAATGTTACATTATTTCTTCTAAAACTGTAGACTGGAATATGCCAAAACCAAAATTCGTCTCAATTGTTCCATTATTTCTTCTGGAGTTGTACGTGTCGCCTAAATAGCTGCTACCTCTTCTTTCTTCATAGATTTAAGTTGTTCTTCGGACTCTTCGAAATGTGGATTTTCAGCCCTATTGCTAATATTCCTAAACGTGATTTACCATTATCTAAAGATATAATTATATTTTAGAGAATAAACATCCTTAAATGAACTCAATATGCAAGAAAATCTATTCATTATTTAAGTAACCTAAAAATAAACTGACCCTTTCAAGAATCTATTGAAAATTACCATAATGAAAAATAAAATAACTTCCTAATCAAGACTCGTGTCAGAATTCAACAAAATATCAATTAATATTGCAAAAAAAAATTATCCACAGGTATCAGCCCAGTAAAGAATGTAATTTAAAAAAAATTCCACTTAGCAAAGGAACTATTTTTAAAATTCAAAATTCAAAGGTTTTAATATACAAAATTGAAATACGACACAAAAAATTCCATTACGTGTCATTTACATGTTAATTATGATTTATTTCCTATAATAATAAAAAAATAACAATTTATGGTAGAAAAAAGAAAAAAATATATCTATTGTTATTCCGGAACGTTGAGAGATTCCCGAAGCTCTTGAGAAAATCTCAAGATTCACCATAACAATAACTTCTAATTCAATTTGATACGAGTAGTTAAATTGAAAAATAAATAAAATATTGTTATAAGGTAAACGACGTAAGTTTGCCTTTCCCAATTTTCCAACAAGATGCAAACAAAAAATTTTTTTAAATAAAATAAACTTGACAATCTTTCGAAGTTAAAATAATGATCCGGCAATATTAAGCTGATCCCAACAACTTATTTTACAAAGTAAAATGAGTATAATGAAATGATAAATAAAGTCTCAAAACGCAAGTTGAGCCTTTGTTTTCCTTTATAAAGAATTTCCTAAAAATCATTTAAAATAGGTAAAGCTTGAATCTTAAATGCTCTCCTGGTTTAGAGAAAAATGTACAACTTAGAAAAATGTACAACTTATTTCCTAAAATTCCATAAAATATATATTATCAGCTTCTGTAGCTAACATGTAATTGTTTAGAAAAGTTAAGCCAATTGTTCAGTAAAACTATTAATACATCAATATTAATAGAATTAATCTAATTATTATAGTAATCACAACTATCAAAATTACTTCAAAGTAAACTGTTGGGGTTTCACAATGTACCCGCAAATCGGAAGAAAGGAAAAGGGAGGAATGCCGACTTACCCGCAGATTTTCTCCCTTGGCTTGTCTACTTTTCAGATCCGCTGGTTCTTTTATATTCACTTATGATTTTCACTTTTATAGAAATGTTTGATACAATAGCTCCGTATTCAACATATGTGTTGACAGGAAGGTGAGTAATTTTCAACTGAACAATGTGATGCTTGATTGTGTCTGGTCGGCATGGTGGGTAGGAAAAAATAGGATTTGTTGGGTAGAAATTAAAAGTTGGAAAAATAAAGGTAAAGGAGCAATGCTAGGCGCCAACATAAACTATTACTAATTCCAAATCTACAAAATCAAATTCCATATGGTAATTAAAATACTTCTTCTAATATTATATCCCTTCATACATATTATACACTATTTGTAGTAATTAAATAAAAATAATATTATGTAGAAATAGAATTAAATAGAATATGGTCGAAGGTAGATTTACTTACAGGTAAAGCAAATATAACTTCAAACACCAATTGTATTGAACACGATACGAGAAAACATACATCTAATCTGCTAATAATCAAAACCACCCGTTCTAACACGTTCTATTTATACATACGTATAATCAATATACATATATGGTTGCGCAAATCAATTTTACTTTCGTTCGCAGGGCGAGTGCGGTGCGAGGTGCGAGTCTTAAAACAACAATTTCACTGAAAAAAACTGCCCAAAGGATAGGAAGAGTTATGTGTAGCCAAGACTTACCGAGTCCACTTTTGAATCGTCATTTGCCGCTGGTTCTGTAGTCTTTATATGTAACAATTCTATAGTTCCCTTGAGTCTTTATAACACAGTTCACTGGCGGTTGAAGCTGCTTCAGTGGCGGGCGAACGTACGTACTTAGTAAGATTCACCGGCGACGGCGGCGTGATGGTTCACAACACAATCAAATTAATGCGATATGCAAGTAATGCAGCGGCGGTATATTCACATCGGAACTTTGGCAATTACCGTGGTGCGGGCCAAACAATAATTATACACGGCAATTGCAAACTGCGAAGAACGCTCAAATAGGTTAAAATACCGTGGTCAAGTAAAAAAAAAGCACAGCAAAAAAAGATTGAAGCTATTTTGTTTCGTCTTGGCATGGGATAGATTGTAAGTAGGAACATATGGTAGGAACTGGGTAAGGAATTAGGTAATGGAGTTAGCAGTTATTTCAGCTAAATTCATAAACATTAACGAAAACATTGAATGGCGCAAACATATATATATAAAAATAATATACTCAATATTAGTGATGCAACGGAAGTGTCTTGACAGAAGCAGAAGCTAATCTATAATTTAAAAAAATCCATAGACAATTTTTTTGTTACAAAAAAACAGCTGCCTGCTAAATTCAACTTCATCAAACGCGCAAACTGTCAAACGTGTGAAGTTAAAATAGTCATTAAGTTTTCTGAAATTATCCAATTTTCTTAATTTTTCTTTCTGTACGAACCTTCTATCAAGTATTAGAAAACTTTAAAAAAAATTAATGAAATAGGTAAAGTCATTTTGAAGTTATGGCGTGACCAAGGAAGACAAGGTTTCATTTTTATATATAAATGGATCACATTTGTATAGCGCAGTTTTGTGTTATTTCACTTCAAGTGCGCTCTACGGTAATTAACTTAAAAATACTTGTAATCATTCAAATTATTCCTAAAGTGCTTGATCTAATACTATGATACAAAAATTGTAACATGGAGATTTAGCAATTCAATTTGTAAATCAGGGGTAGTAATGAAACCAATCAATCATTGTTATCTTTTATTGGATTCTATAACACTGCAAATACCGTGTATTATACTAGAGACTCTTATCATTAATTGGTCAATATAAATATATCTCAGGTCGTGGTCCAAGGTTCCTTGTGAGAATCTCTTGAGATGATGAAGCTAACAAAATAATAATTAAGAAGAAATAAATCTGTGATGTGTAACAGTAATGTTCAAACACGGGCACTAACCTTGAATATTGAGAATTTTTCGGGCGCCAAGTCAGTCTAGTAAACATGACCATTATATTTGAACATCGTAATCTTTAAATTCTAAAAAACCAGTATCAGGTAAAAAATAACTAACGCCTCACGATGTCAGCCGGAGATCCAGGAACCACTGTTACCTTGAAATGAGTGTGTCAAATGTTAAGTGTAATTGTGGGATAAGTTACGGCTTATAAATGAGATTGAGGGTAATGTATACGGGTAATGTGTGGTTGTATCTGCTAGCTTTTTTAAGGGCTCCACTGGTTGTTAAACCAGGCTAACAGACGGTAAAGCATAATTCTCTATCAAGGCCTTGGGGATTAAATACTTTATAATCATTTTTTATAATGAAAAGAAAGACAGTATTCACATAACAGATTACATATTACATAAAAAAAAGAAATAAAAATCAGTTAACCAATAAAGAACATTTAAAATTATTATAATGAGAGACTCACCCCAGGATCGACCAAAATCTATTCTAGCTAAAAATTAATACTCAAGACCGATAGCAACGAGGATTGATGTATGACGCCCTCCGCTGATGCTGCTGTACATCATTCGCCTTACAGTGATTGAGCCAGTCTCAGATCTAGACCAGTGCCATGGTCAGATTAGCCGCATTCCATGCGTAATGTTGATGGATCTCCAAGTTTGTAATAATTTTTCTCCAAATCAGTCCGAAGGAGGTTACGTCGAGGAAATTTCCGAGTTTGTAAAAATATTATAATTTTCTTTCGCTGCAGGAAAATACAGTTGAATCCCGGTCAGTTAAATTCTTTATGGTTTCTTATGGTTTCACGCCATTTTAAATAAGAAGGTAGCGGAACACGCGGGATAATACTTTACATTACGTAAGTTTTCAACAAAATTCAAATGATTGTTTAATGAAACTGCATTTTATATAAAATCGGAAAATATACGATGACTCTCGAAAAGGAGTCTACCTCTCCAAAGCTTCTTTCCAAACAGTGTCGAGCTCTAAGGAAAAAATGACTTTTATAACCTCTGTTTTCAAAAATAATTGAATGGCCCAAAATTCTATATTTAAAGAAAAATCAACTGGCGTTTCAAACCAAACAAATATTGATAAATTAGGGGTACGTGACTAGACTTAATTGTGATGAAATGGAATTAAATATTTCATAACACCACCTCCTTCTCGCAAAATCCGTTGAGTGCCACCGTCGTTCCCATTCACCAGATGTCGCCACTGTCTCGAGTATGAACAACGCGAGTAACTCGAATGCGTCAGGTGAGTCAACATCCAAAAGCAAACTTCTTACGAATCAACATTGATGGTTATTTTGTAACAAGTAAAACTGTTACAAAATGTACAATACAAAGCAATGACAAGTATAATATAGTCAGTGAAGACTCGCACCACCCATCGCTTCAAATTATATTACAAACTGATACACTCCCAATTATCAACGCTCCTAAAGTACTATGCCTGTTTGAAAAAGCCGACTTTGAATTAATCAACCGACACCAGTCAACGATAGACTGGTCATTTACTCAGGAAAATGCGAACATTGACGAAGTAGTTGATTCGTTTTATAACATCTTAAATAATACCACCAACCAATTGGTCCCCAAGCGCCACGTCAAAATGAAAAAAATTCCAAACTGGTATTCAGCTCCTAATCAAAATCATTAAAGAAAAACAAAAACTTCATAAAAAATGGTAATCCTTTAATAATCCAATAGATTACATAGAGTTCGCTGTCAAACGTACACAACAAAAACACCTACAGAAGCATTGCTATAATCAATATATAAGTTCGGTTGAATCTAATATTCAGAATAATAATAAACAACTCTGGAATTACGCTAAAAACAAAAGTAAAACAACTGGCATCCCACAAATCATGCACCTTAAAGAGGAGTCAGGTACCGGTGCTCATCAAGTATGTGAATTATTCTCTAAACACTTTCAGTCCACCTACGTAAGCGATATGGAGACGAGCAGTACCAGCACATTCGATAGTTCTACTTATGTAAATAATCATTCCTCGATTGGTAACGTAAATATTGACAATCTAATGATCAATAAATACCTGAATAATTTAGATGTTAGTAAGGGTGCTGGTAGTGACGGTATCTCGCCGTATTTCATCAAAAAATGTGCCAAAAATCTTTCTTACCCTTTAACTAACATATTTATAATGTCGCTAAAAAAAGGTAAATTTCCCACAAAGTTTAAAGAAGCAATTATAATCGCTATTCATAAAAAAAGGCTAAAAAATTAACATTGAAAATTACCGCCCAATCTCAATACTCACGGTATTTAGTAAACTTTTTGAAAGTATCGTCTATGATCAAATTTACACAACAATTGCTCGCAATATACAAAACCAACAACACGGATTTCTTTAAAAACGATCAGTACTAACAAATTACGGAATATTTATAATAAAAATTAAATTTCCTTTGTATACACATTGAACGCACACATATCAATGAAGTAGAATATATCAGGGACCTTGGGGTAACACTGGATGTTAAATTAAACTTTATCCAACACACATGATGAAGTCATTAACAAAGCCAATAAAATGCTAGGATTTATAATTCGTATAGCAAAACCCTTCCACAACCCTCAACACCTCATATATTCGCCCGCACTTGGAACACTGTACACCGATCTGGACTCCTTTATACCAAGCCCATATTGAAAGAATAGAAAGGATTAAAAAAATGTTTAAACACATAAATTATAAACTAAACTTGCCCTTCTCAAATTATACGGAATCCATTAAATTTCACAATTTCAAATCCCTCCAAACACGACGTCTAATTTTTGATCAAATCCTATTGTTTAAAATTCTAAATAATGGCCTGGACTCACCAGAACTTACCAATTTAATAAATTTTTATATTCCGTCAAGATCAACCCGACAATCCGATTTATTTTATTTACCATCATGTAGAACAAATATTAGAAAAAAATCCCCAATTCCTCGCGTATGTGCACTACATAATACAAAATTTCACAGTATTGACATTTTTAGTAATAACCTAAAGAAATATCGATATGAAGTGACATGTACGACCGATTATTAATATGAGAGTATACAATGTATCGAGAGCATCTCCTATCCTTTTCCTATATTCCCATTCCTCTCCCCTTCCAATAACCCAAAATTAATTTTAATTTTAAAATATTAAAACTTCATTTCCGACGTACTTTAGCATAAGAAACTTCTGTGGCTTGACTTCAGTTCACTTGTATATATTTATCATTGTATATTATGTAAAAGCTGTTTGTTTCTAAATAAATAATATAATATGGTACAAAATGTACAACAACAGTGCTATTATAGCATAGGACAATAATAATAACTAGCAATAAATAAAGCAATAATTAGGGGGCATACATTAATTACGTGAGCAGTTTTTCTTCCAAACTAGACTCCCCCGCCCCTTGGTGAGATCAATTTGGGCCACTTCGTTTATTTTTTTCAAGTAACGTGAGATTTTGCTGGTTCCCCCCCCCCCCCTTTTTGAGCCCACGTAATTAATGTATGCCCCCTAAGAGAACTGCAAATAATCATTAGTAAGAGTGCATAGCAAAGGACAATTGTACAGGATTCTAGCGTTTTTAGTTTATGTATTATATATGTGTGTTTATTTTTCATTATCATTATTAAGATCGCTAAATGTATTTGAAAATGTATTTTGAATCCATTAGTAATTGAAATACCAATTACGAAATACATTTTTAGGAAGTAATTGAAATACAAATACAAAATACGTTTTTCAATTACAAGTATTTCAAATACTGCCCAGCCCTGCTTCCCGTTAAATATTTTGTTGGATCTTTTGTCATTCGTCATCCCTAAATGATACTCCACGTGACTGCAAAGGTTTCATCGACGGAGGAATTAATGTTTGGGTTAGCCTCATTTTGCCAGCATAATGCCAGCTGAATGGGAAGGGTGTCCGCAGAACCACGGGAAAAAAGAAAACGAAGACGTTCAGCAAACACTCCTCGTCTTCTTTTTCCCCGATAAAACGTCCGAAACAGGTGCCTTCGTACACGCATATAAATTATAATTAAATGTAATAATTATTACATTTAATGCACTGGAAATCACTGCTGCGATAATGTCACTTATGAAGAAGAATGGTTCACTTTAAACTATTAACAATTCTATTTATTTGCGGACCAAAGGTAAAGTAACTGTCAGGCAGTTAGTGTTGTTGTTGCGACGATTTACCGTGACGATTCACGGTAAATCATCAGACGGCATAAAAATTGCAATAAACATACGTTGCCTCTCACAATATTGCTGCAGCTCTATAAAAAATGAGATACACAATGTACGGAGGCGTCTACTAATATCTACAGGAATTCCAAAAACTGAACAAACTGGACTAATATCCAAACCAAAGTGCGTACGAATATTTACAGCTCAAACTGCTGACTAATATCTATGAGAACCAAAGTGTGGACGAATATTTACAGCACTGGCCAGAGGTTGGATTTGCAATTATGTATAGCATATTGAAATAACGTAATATTGGGTATGTAGTTTAAAAAACTTAATTTATGTATGTATATATGTAAAAATCCCTAATATTGGACTATTGGACACATTTAACTGATTATTAAGGATTTGGGTTTTTGTTTTAACAGCTTTCTTTATTTCGAGTGCTTCTAAATTATTTAGTCTGTTACCATGACCATTTCTATGTCAGTTAGATTAGGTTAGGTTGTGGTACCTTGTATTTCGAAATTAAATAAATATCTTTAAAGTATGATCTCCATGTTTGTTCAATAAATTATTGTCCTCGTAAACAGCAAAATACGTAATATTATGCAAAAACTTCATGTACGTACTTTAAACGTTTAAGTCTTTGCGTAATTGAAGTAATTTATGCTTTTCCGTACAACCTCTTGCTCAGCTGCCCTCTGTAGATATTAGTCCAACCTACGCTCCATAGATATTAGTCACCACTGGGACCGTCATAGATATTCGTCCGACCTTAGCTCTGTAGATATTAGTCTACACTCTGAAGTTCGTAGATATTAGTCCAACATATGAGCTGTAGATATTCGTCCGACATACAGGCTGTAGATATTAGTATCTGGAGTCCAATGTACGTAGGTAAGTCTGTTACCACCAAAGGAAAAACGTCATAATTTTCGTGCACCTCTCTCACACACCACATCGTGATGTCTCCACTATCAATACTACTTGCCGTGACGACAATATTGAAAGTATGGAATATAGTTACAATGATAATATTGAAGTGTGAGTGAATTCAAAAAATTCAAAAACGCAAATGTCAATGCGCTGACAGTTTTGCTTTTGTAGCTAGATTGTAAGTAGATTTGTAACAAACTCCGTACGAAAACGGTTTTGCGTAAGGCGCGGCGTCAGAGTTGTACTCTTAATCGGATTCTCAAATTTCAACCGTATACACGCTGCCGTAATAATACTAATATTGTTCTGTGTTTTGAGTATCTTTTGGTTTAAAGTCGGTTGTTAAAATGAATCGTGTGGGTTGGTATTTGGTATCACATAAAAGGCGGTTAATTCTCACATTAAATTTGCAATATGTGGTCAATGGCTTTGTAATATGAATATTTTAGTAATGTAGGCAAGAACCGTTCATTACCAATATCATTTTTGAAGGCTGGTTTCCTCGAAAATTAGTAAATGCTTCGAACATTCCGTCAGCGTAATTGCCTTTATCAGCAGTTGATCGGGATTTAATTCTCGGCGGTGTCAATAAAAAATGTATACTGCACATTTTTTAATTTTACTTTTTCAATTTTATTTCCCGAGTTTTTCACGGGTATACGCTAGTAATCTTAATATAATTTGATCAAAACAACAATAATACTAATTTCTGTTGTCTGTGATGTGCGCGTATTATTCCTGCGTAAAATCATTCAATCAAGTTTTTTTGGGTTTAAGTTACATTTTCAAAATTGGAACTCCTTGTGTAAAGAATAATTCGAACAAGCGATAAAGTATATCTATAAAAGTTAGGTATGAGTACCTTCAGGTTCGGTATATAGGTACTCGTAATACTTTATCAGGAATTTAAAATAAAACAATAACTTTGTAAACACCACTTTTATTTTTATACTTTATGCCGACCGGGTTTCGCTACAACCGTAGCTTCATCAGGGCAGTATAATACTCTACGGTAGAGTATTATACTGCCCTGATGAAGCTACGGTTGTAGCGAAACCCGGTCGGCATAAAGTATAAAAATAAAAGTGGTGTTTACAAAGTTATTGTTTTATTTTAAATTAATAATGTCACATCACAAAGTATCCGCTTCATATGAAAAAAAAAAAAAAAAAAAACTTTATCAGGAAATTATTTTATTTGTCTTTTGCAAAATTAGAATAAATTTAATATCACAGGATTTCTCAGAGCTCTACGCTAGTTATGTAAATAAATGCAAATGCGTGAACTTCGCTTTGCAATACATGCTGCTAAAATTACACGTGGACGGAATCACGGATGGACGAATTACACACATCAAATAAAAGTAACCTAACCTAATAGTCTAAGAGGTCACGGGATTTTTCATAACGATCATGGATACGGTTAGATTTACATTTATAGTTTGTAGAGTAGTCCCCTAATGTGAATGATGTCGGTCTGCCTGCTCTCAGTGGTTGCAACTTCGAGTTATAGAGCTTACAAGAGGCTTTTTTGTTGTAAAAAAAAAGGATCAGAGAAATGGTCAGTTTTAGTACATGTTCAAAGTATGGCGTCTCCGCAATGAAACAAGTTGGTCTGGCGGCTCTCAGTGGTTGCCTTTCAGAGTTATGATGCGCGCAAGTCACTGCATTGTTGCGAAAAAAAAACGATAACAGAAATGGTCAGTTTTAGTGCCTATTCGAAGTATGGTGTCTCCACAGGTGAAACGAGTTGGTCTGTCTGCTCTCAGTGGTTGTATTTCAGAGCTATCATTGTGTACGCAATACCCTTGTTTGTGGAGAGAGTAGGGAGTAGACTTCCCTGCATTTATTTGATTTCAATTTTTCAACCTGTTTTAAAAATAATAAGTTGTCTCCTCGCTCTTTGCCCGTAATGGGCCTTCAGTGTGAAACATAAAGCAAATGTTTTTTCCTAAAATAACAGGTACCCCTACTGCCTCTTCGTACTCATACATAATGTTGAGCAAGTGGGAGAGGGTAAGATACTGTTTTTCATTGAGGAAGTACTGTTTTTCGCCTGCAACAGACCTATTTTACTCTCACATATTATTACGACGTTAGTGCGAAAAAGTAAGATAATGTTTTTCGTTTGGAGCGGTTCTGTTTCTGTTCACCAAGCCTTTTTGATAATTTTATTGTGTGAATGTGTGTAAGTTTTTATTGAAGTGTGGTTTTGTATTTTTAATTATGTAAGTTCAATAAATATTTTCCAAGCAACTTCTAGGTCTTCAGCTCTATAAATTGACTGCCAGGTTTCAGTTTGTAGTGCTTTTTTTAGTTTTTAGTCAATAACATGTCTATTCCACGTTAAATTTTAAGTCGATGGTCGATTTTTCTTTGCATGAATGTTAAGAATTAAATTATAGTGATCAGTGATGGTGGATTGATGTATGATTGTGGAGTATTTTTTTTAATCTATTTTGTCATTATGTGGTCAATGCAAGTTTGCGAGGGGATTGATTTATTAATTTTGTGATCCACTCTTGTTGGTTTATTGCGGCAGACATCCCATGGAAGAGGAGGAGTATTGGTACTCCTGTGTTTGTGGATGTTGCCTTCCAGTATCTAGTATATTTATGTTGATGTCCCCAATAATGAACAGGTTCCTGGTGTTTCGTTCTTGAAGGAAGTATGGAGTCTGTGTTCCAAGAAATTGTGATAAATTTGTAAATGAAGTCGATCTGTAGATAGCGAAGATGCATATATCTTGATTGAGTTTTATTTTCAAACAGTTTGCGTCTTGTAGTTCGATTTCTTCTATTTTGCATTCCATCTTATTTTTACAAATAATATACAATTACTCCGTCGTTTTGATGTTTGTGAAGTTTAGTATTGAAGACTTTGTAGTTGTTGATGTTTTTATGCACATATGTAGAGGAATTTATCCAACATTCTGTAAGGATATTTAATTCATTTATCAGCACAGTGAAATCCTCGGTTTTTGTTAATACTTCGAATGAATTATGTTCAGGTTCGGTAACTCGTCCTGGAGTATACGATTTAACATGCAGGTATTTGTGGTGATTATTGGTTCAGGTACCAGTTTTTCAAGTGTTTCCGTTGTGAAAGAGACCATTATAAAGGTATAGAGTAGATGGAGTGTGTATAGGTTTTTTTAAAAATCATAATAGGTATATCGTTGAGATGTCTTATTTCGACAACCTTTGAGTCTTTACTTTTTCTTACGAGATTTTTTCCAGATTTTACCCAAACATATTTATATTCTTTTTCTAGGGCTCTTTGTTTGGTGTTCCAATGTAAATTTTTCTTGTACTGGTTTAATGCCGCATTTAGATAAACGTGCTGAGCTCCTTCCCCGTTGAATTTTTGTCGGGTCACTATGTTTTGCAGCTAACATGATGTGTACTTTTTTATTGTCTACAAATGAATTGTGATTTTTTTTTGGTTGTTTGGTTTGGAAGTTGTAATTTTAAAGCTGTCCTCTGTTGATATGGTAACGACTGCGAGCTCAGCGATCTACTTACAGTATGGGCTGGGGGTATATTTTCCTGTAATTTAAGGCCGCTTATTTCAATACTGTTTAACAGGGCTGATTGCTCAATATCTGCCAGGTGAACCTCCACCGTAGCCAATCTTCTCTCCTTTTCTGCCATTTCTACCTTAAGTTTGTTTATATGTTTTGGTGAATCCATGATTTGTGACAGTTTGTTTATGATATCGTCATGTTTATCGTTAATAAAGTTGTTAAACGTTTTTATTTCTTGAAGCTCAGTTTCTATTTTTTTAAACATAACTGATTTCATTTCGTCGAATTTTGAGTTGATGAATTCGAATATTGGGTCTTCCTTGGTATTTTTATTAGACCTTGTTTCCGTGATTTTAGTTGGTTTGGACACAGGGCTAAATAAATGTAACTTATAGTTTCAAAGCGTGACATCTCCATTTTTACAGTTTTAAGATAAGCATGAAAACGTATTCAACCATTAATATTGACGAGTTTAGATATGTCGGAATATCTCCGCTTACTTCTCAGAGATATTTTGCATCTAAAGGTCACGGAACTCATTTAAATCATAACACCGTTTGATTTATTAGCACAAGTTCAAAGATTACAGTAGTTATCCGCGACAACAAATAAACTCAAGCGATTTTAGTTAGGTTTACTAGCGGGTAGGAAGATTGGTGACAGAATGGCCTAGAACATTATGTCAAGTCCGAGAAAGAATTATCCAATTTGGTTCAGTCGTCGGGTTTATACATTTTGTATATTTCGGTGATTCATTTTAAGAGATATTTATTAAATACGAATTATTATTCTTCTTTTTATATTCTACCAAAATACATACATACATTTCGGTAATTCATTTTTAGAGATATGTAGTTATTAAGTACGATTTTTTTTTTTTTTTAATGTTCTTTATTCAGTAAAGTTTATACATTACAGTAAATGGATAATTTTTTGGCCATCACACTAGGCACATGCCCGTGTTGTAGTGGCCAATTTTATGTTAAGTATAATAATACAAATTAAAAATAAGTTGAATGTAAAACAAAATAATATAAAAATAAAATAAAATAATTTATGCATCTAAAACAAGTATGATGTATAAAGGAATTAAAAATAATGCAAAATATCTACATAACTTTAAGATATATGAATATAAAAAATAAGTATGGAAAAACAGAAAAACGTACTATTGAATTAAAAATAATACAAGGAGCATGTATCAAAAAAAAATAAAGAAATACAAGTACATTTGTGTAATTAAAATACTATTAAAATGTAATAAGAATACAAGTACATTAAGTACAAGTGTGTTTGTAAAAAATACAAGTACAATATAAAATCAAAGAAAGTACTATTTGGTAAGAGAGTAGGAATAAGTTATATCTTGATGAGCAATTTGCATGTGCGTGTTATGGTAACATGGGTATATAGATATATATCAGAAGTTTTTGCGTAAATCCACGTTTGAGCTAAGGCTAAAAATATGTACTAAAATATGGAATTATTTTCATAATATTTTTCGTAATAAATACTTGAGTATAAGAAATATGTCAGTGGTGTTAAACATTTTTTAATGATGAATATGAAAGAGAAATATATTGTTCTGTAATATACAAGTTATTTAAATTATTTACTGGTGGTATAGGTTCATATGTTCCTTAAAGAAATTTCGCCCCTTTTCAGATATCCATTTATGCACACCGGTTGCAAAGTGAGTAAGTGTTTTTGATGTTTTGATGTCGTTATTTAACGTGTTGAATATTTTAGGTGTTATGTATGAGTACTGCCTTTGTGAAAAAGTGGTTTTTGTTACAGGAATTATGCATTTTCCATGCTTTGAGTAGCGTGTATGTATGTCCGTTTGCGTAGAGTTTATCAATCCATTTTTCCAGATATGGATAAGAGCTATCTTGATATACAGTTGGCGAATGTCAAGGACTGTGGGTTTCTTGAAAAGTGGCTCTGATGGATGAGAGGGGGAACATTTGAAGATGACTCTTAGCAAAAGTTTTTATACGGTCACTAGAGGGTAGAGGATGGATGCTGCACAACCTCCCCATCCTATAATGCCATACGTTGCTATCGATTGAAATAGAGCAAAATA
Organism: Limnephilus rhombicus; assembly: GCA_929108145.2. Classification (NCBI taxonomy): domain Eukaryota; kingdom Metazoa; phylum Arthropoda; class Insecta; order Trichoptera; family Limnephilidae; genus Limnephilus; species Limnephilus rhombicus. The sequence goes on along the minus strand of OV815299.1, from coordinate 26,443,571 downwards.
TACAGTTCTTAGAATGTTTATATCAAGGATTGATCGTAGAGAATAAAAAACATGGCATAACTTACGGAGTCTCTTAGTTATGGAATTAATATAGGCCTCCCAGCGTAATTGGTTATCTACGACACCTAGGTATTTTATTTCATTTGATGGTTTAAGATTTGGGCATGAGCAGCTATTATTGGGTGTTTGTGGAGATGTGTCTAGATTTTGTGAGCAAGTGTGAATGATTAATTTAGGAAGGTTTTCTGGGAGTGTGAATTTACGGATTGAAAAGTGAATGTATTGTGTTTTTTGTACATTTAGGGTGAGGAGGTTGGAGTCTAGCCATTTTTTAATTTTGTTAAGACCATAATTTGCCTTCTCTATTGATGTCTTCCATGTTTTGCTAGTGAATATGATAACCGTGTCATCGGCGAAAGATATTATATTGCCATCAATGTCCAGTTTCAATAGGGAGTTCATATATGTGAGGAATAGGAGTGGACCTAGAACACTTCCTTGGGGCACACCGTAGGAGATAGATAGACATTTACTTCTATATGCTCGATTTGAGTGAAGAACAGTTGTTTGCGATCTTTGTGTAAGGTAGCTTTTAAACCACTTTAGGGCAGTACCTTCTATCCCAATCTGTTGCAGTTTTTTTAGGAGAATGTGATGTGAAATAGTATCAAAGGCTTTTGATAAGTCTAGAAAGACAGCAAAAGGTTTGTTACCCTTATCAAGATTATCGGATATCAGTTTGGTGAAGGTTGCAATTGCATCATCAGTACTACGGTTTTTGCGAAAGCCATACTGGTTATTTGAAAGGATTTTATTTTCCTCAAGGAACTTAAACAGTTTTAGTTTTACTACTTTTTCAATGATTTTGGAGATTGTACTCAGTAGAGATATTGGCCTGTAACTATTTAGGGAAGATCTGTCACCTGATTTGTATATAGGGATGATTGAGGCATGTTTAAGAGAGTTTGGGAATATACCGAATTGGAGGCTAAGGTTTATAATATGCTCTAGAGGCTTGGCTATAAGTATTTTTAAATGTTTTGTAAGTTTAGTAGAGATTTCATCTATTCCTGTTGAGTGAGTATTTTTTAAGGTTGATATGATTTCTATAATTTCTAATTCTGTAGTGGGGGTGAAAAGGAAAGGACTATATCTCAGGTGAGTCGGGGATATTTCGTTTGCAAGTTCATGTTCCGAAACACTATTTCTTATCAAAATATGATTGGAAAGGTTAGAGCCAATTGTGGTGAAATACTCATTGAGATGATCTGCGATTTTTTCAGATTCATTACCTGTGTTTGTTAGTAAATGACCATCAACGTTAATCTTGTTTATGGGTGTTGTCATTACTTCAGTGTAAGATATGTCTTTAATGATATTCCATATTTTTTTCTTGTCATTGTCTGCGTTATTTATTTGTTTTTTATAGTAATCTTCTCTGGCCTTTAATGTAATTTTTTTGCACACATTTCTGTATTTCTTGTAAAACAGGTGAGATTCATGGTCGTTGGGATTTTTTTTACAGAGTGCGTGTAGTTTATCGCGCTTACAAATAGAGTGTAGGATACCAACAGTTATCCAAGGCTTAAGCTTAGAATCATGGTGTTTAGTTTTGTGAGTTGTGTCTGATGTAGCGTTGGTTAGATGGATATGTAGTGTGTCAACAAGAGATTTGCAGGCCAGACTGGGATCAATCTGTTTGTAAACATTTAACCAATTTTCTTGAGAGACCAAGTCAAAAAGTGTATTGTAAGATATTTTCTTTTGCGTGATTACGTGCTGCGGTGGTTTATGTATTTTATGAGACAGAGATGTTATGGTAGCGTAGTGGTCTGTGACAGTGCATTGGTATACAAGAGATCTGGTTTTTAATTTACACTTTGAAAATACATGATCAATGCAACTCACAGACGAGCCAGATATCCTGGTGGGTGCTGTAATGGCTGGGACGAAACCTTGTAGTGTTAGTAGGTTTATATATTCATTGACTTGAGGATGTGTGGAATTAATTATATTTATATTGAGATCACCGATAATAAGGATATTATCACAATTTTTCACAGATGATAGAGATTGATTAAGTGAATTTAGAAATGGGGTTATGTTAGATGTGCTTGGTGATCGATATATAGAAAATATGGTTACATGGTTTTCTATTTCAATTTTGAGACAATTAGAGTCGTTGATTATGATTTCGTTCACTGAGTGAGATATATGATTTTTGATGAATACGATAACTCCCTCGTTCTGTGTTAGGTTATTCTGTGTGTTGTAGTGGGTGTAGTTTGTTATATTTTTTGGAATGTAGTTTTTATTGATCCAGCATTCAGTTAAAATGATTATGTCAAAGTCTGTATTCAGATCTGTGAGAACTAGCAATAGTTCGTTGAAATTACGGTTTATGCTTCTGACATTCATTGAGAACATTTTTAGGGCAGGTTGAGTTAATATTTTTTGAACTTCGAGAGGACTGTTTGTCTCTGTACATGGAATTATGGACAAATTGTCCAATTGATCAGTTATATCTACCATTTTTAATGTTTGTATAAAGCATAGTAAGTTGTAATGGTTTTGATGCAATCACAATAACACATTTTTAACATAATAAGAAAACTAGATTACTGGAAAGAGGTGATTGTATTAAGTTATTTGATCGATTAAAAACAATGATGGGGTATATGCTTTTGTTAAATGTCTTTGGGCTAGAAAAATTCAATAATATGTTTTTTGTAACAGAGAGTATCAAGTAATATATAAATGAATATATAACAATATACAAGAGAATCAAGTAAAATAAAAGTATACCAAAGGACGAAAATTGATTATAAGTTATTTGGTGAGGGAGATAAAAGGTTTTTTGTTTTTCATTGATAAGTATAACGGGTGTCCCAATATCCTTGCGTACATATATTTGTCCCCCTCTGACCCAGGCAAACTTAAAAATATTGTCTCGTGCAGCCTTATGTGCAAGAAACCAATGATGTTTAGCTCGAAATGTCAAGTGTTCACTGATATAAATCTGGGAGCTCTTTCCTTCCATTCCTATGATATTTGTGTTTAGTTTATCCTCCCGATTTGCAGATCGCTTGTTAAATGTTTTTATGTCATTCAAGAAGATGTTACGGTCATCGTTTGTTTTGAATCTGAGGATTATCGGCCGTTGTAAATCCTTGTTGGTTTTTTGTCCAGTACGGTAGGCTTCTTCCACGTTTTTCAGTTCTATTCCGGCATTTGTAATTTTTTGGATATTGAAAACAACATTTTTTAAGTCTTCTCCGCTTATTTCCGGGATACCGCGTATTTCCGCGTTTTTCGACCTGTTTTCCCTGTCTAAATTTTCAAATTGTCCTTCTATTTGCTCTAAGCGCGCTTCAAGATCACAGTTTTTTTTTCAAGTTTTTTGTTTATGTTCTCAAGTTCGTGGACTCGAAGTAGGATATCCTCGTATTGTTTACTCATTGCTGTAATTGTGGCGAGAATTTGGGTGTTTTGGTCGAATATTGCGTTTTGTTTTAGTAGTAGTTCGTTGTCCAAAGTTGAGGCACCGCTGGCAGTGACGTTGAAAGCCGGAGTGTCAGATAGGCATTTCTTGCATTTAATTTGGGCGCGTCGCTCCTTAGTGAGTCGACGGTATGAGCTCTCTGCCACTCCGCTGCAGTGCAAGTGGAATATTCCCTTGCACACGGCGCAGGTAAATACGGACTCGTCGGAGAGAGTGGGTTCTGAACAGGCTTTGCAATTATTCATGTTGTGGAATATTATTATGTTAATTAGGTAGTAGAGTTGTCCTTGCGCCTGTTGGTAGGCAAAATTCGTAACAAGAGTGCTAAATTTTGGTTCTGATGTCTTTGTCAGGCGATCTGTTCCAGAATAATTGACGTACCTACAACGGTTCACCAATTCAACTGGTTTTATTGATCAGCTATGAGATGGCGCTATTGTTATTTCTAATTATATTAATAAAATGATTTATTCCAAATTATAATAATAAAAGAAGAAAATAACAAAAATTGTTTGGATTCACTCGGTTTCGAACTAAGGTTAACAGAACCAGAGTAGAATACGATGACCACTGGACCACCAGTCTTGGTATCCGTATCGCCTTTTATTCACAATATAAACTGTAGTGATCTGTAGTGTGTAATGACGTGATTGTGAATTGTGCTGTACCGATCTTAATGTCACCGAAAATGAATGTTTTTTCACTTATTAGATAGTTTTTTTTGCACAATTAATCCAGAATCACTGTACTTTATTTGGAATTCACTTAGTTATTGTATATGATTAGAGAATTACACAGCTACCAGTATTATAGTGATTTGTTGTTGGTTATTTTTTATTAATCACTGAATTCACTTGAGATTGGATCAACCAACAATGAGTTATGGATTTTGGCAACGGAATCACTTTTTTTATATAAAAAATACTCGTAGGCACATGTGGTAGTACGTTAAATATTTTCTCAGATTAATGAGATTACGCCTGACTGTCACTGAGTGTGTTGTTGTAATGATTAAATAAAATAAATATTATTCTTCTTTTTATATTCTACCAAAAAATCCAGTACGGCAGTTTTATACTTTAAAAAATGCGATACCTGTCTATCCAATTAAAACAATAATTGTTGTGTGACATTATGTCAAAATTTGAGAATGACTAATATTAATTTTGGAAAACAAAGATTCTTAAATAAAAATTCTATTTTAGAAAATATTTAAGTGAATTTATTAGAAGTACCTACTTCCCTAATAATTTGAATCGATTAAAGAATCATAGATATCTTACTAATCGTGCCACCTATTGCAATTTTTTCATACAAATTTCGTAATGCCAGAGCTCTATGCTATAGCCTATATGTTTATATTATTGTAAAGTTTCATTAAAATCCATTCAGTAAAGTAGGAATTAGTATTTTATACGTATTTGAATTTTAACATCAAAGGGATGTCCTTAGTAACCTAATTTAAAAAAAAAAACATCGTTTCCAAGGCGACAATTGGCGTTTGCAATAAATCGATTTTGTTAACGACAGAAAACGTATGAAAAATAATTTCATAACGCCAGAGCTTACCAATATATATAGCCTATAGATCTCGCAAATAATGTAGCTTTCTATTAGTGAAAGAATTTTTTAAATCTATTCAGTAGTTTTTGCGTGAAAGAGTAACAAACATACATCCATACAAACTTTCACCTTTATAATATTAGTAGGATATGATTTTTTTATAGAAAAACTATGCCTCTGTCTGCCTTTTCTCTAAACGGACTGGTATCTGTCCGTGAAATGCACTTTTCGACCGGACCTTGTAGTAGTAATCTTGACCGGAGGAGGTTCTGCGACAGGTTCTTCAATAGTCATTGGTATCGCAAATGCGACATTCGATAAAGACGGCGAGATAATACTTCACATTACACGCTTCCGATTGATAGAAAATAACATTTCAACGTCGAGCGAAATGTCACGTTACTATTTGTTACGATGGTTGTTGATAGACTGACGATATTGTGGTACTTGACTTAGTCCACCGTATAGGTAAGTACACTTAACGTGCGGAAGTCCAAAATCTGGGTTCCTCCGATCTGCATGGTAAATTGGAACACAAATTCGTATGAAATTCATCAGCGTTATGAAACATTCCGCCCACCAAAATACAGAAAATTGTATTTTAAAGAAAAGTTGAACGTTAAGCAAAACGCAGAATGCCATAGTGACGTAGATGAAAAGAAGACGAAGCAAAATTTTAAACTATATTTAAACGATAACTAAATCTAGATAACTTGACGATACGAAACTAAATGATACGATTAACACAGACGTAAAAAAGAATAAAACGAACCGCGAAACGATGATGATTAGTCGCATTGCCTAGGCAATGGACACGATTTGGTGAATGGTCTTGTAAGATAAGATCCATTCAAAGTACGAAACGTAACGATAAGCACAAGATTTTTAATTACGATTCTAATCACCTCATCCGTAGAGAGTGATGTCCAATGTTTGGTTAAAGATAGAATACGAATTTCGAAATGATTAAATAGAAAATCCGAACGACGAGAGGCTTTGTTATGAAAGTTGTGTACCAATAGATAACAGGAACCGATAAGGCGTTGGAGTTTCCGAAAACGATAAAAAAATTTTAATAAAAGTCCAGCAGAATATCATCAGGTTGGACTAATGACGATTGAACTCGTTCCTCAGAGTGAGTTCAATTTTGTTAACATAGCCATCTAAGATGGGCCAAGAGTCGTTTGGCTGGACAAACCCGGAGGGCTCCGCCCACCATAACATGTTACGGATAAGAAAGGCTTGAGAATGGGCACGTGAAGTGATATCCGATGGATTATCAACCGATGAGGCTTGACGCCGATGATTAGATGCGATAACTGTCAAAAGCGATAATTGGTCGGTGTACCGATTCTTGTGACAAATGTCATCGGATGGAGTGTCTGGTGGCCTCCACTTCCATCCCAATACCCTGAGAGTAAAAGAATGATCTACATTCTTGAAGATTACATTAGTTAGATAGTAGTCCGGCGGTAGAAAGGCGCGAAGTTTCAGTTTGCTATAATCCAACTTCTGCAGTTCAAGTTGACCTCGTTTGGTATGTTCGATGACTTCGGATTGCGTTAGTTGAACTTGTTCCAGACTGGAACAGCCGATTACGATAGAATCGATATTTGATTCCGAAGTGATCGCGTGGCATGTGAGTGATAATCCGTAACCTTTCTTTTCTGTCAACGATCTGACAATACGATAGGACAGAATAAAGGCAGAGATATCAGAAGTCACAGGGTGTAATGGGTAATCCGGGGTAGATTCCGATAGTCGATGACGCCAAAATATTCTTTGGAACGCGCGATTTGGCTCTTGAAGAAATATTTGGCGATACATTTGCCGTACCTCAGCAATGAACACCACAGATGGTGAACGAAAGTTTTGCAGAAGTTCAGCAATGTTCGTTCGGAGCTTGGGAACGATAAGGAAGGCATCATTTGACGATGATTCATTCACCTCCGTCACCGAGGCATCGAAGACCAATCGCAACATAGTGGTAACGGTGCCCGGACGAAGAATGCAATGACGAAGTATGTGATGCATTTCCTTGAGTAAATCTTTTCCAGGAACACGTGTCATGTGACCACTGTGCAAGTAGTCAGTCATGAAAGCGAAGTACGGTTCACGTAAACTGAGCTTTAATGTCTGTTTACGTTCGAGTGAAAGGATGATGCGAGAAGAAGCTTCACGCGAACCTGGGGAAGCGATATCCTTATCCCTTTCTCTAAAAGGTAAGGCTACGATGAATTGTACCGAAGGGTCACGTGAGTGATTAGTGTGATGGACTTGCTCATCACGTTGTTCTTCAGGGGTGAGATGTGAAGACTGAGGGAATGTGTCCAACTCCCTCAGTTTCTTGACCTTTTCAGGAAGACGGTACTGGTTGGTTTCGATAAATTGACTAGGAAAGTCATGTGACCGATAAATGCGAAACACTTGTTCACGACGTTGTTTGGTGGGCTGTGAAGACTGTGGAAATATGTCCAACTCCCTCAGTTTTTTGACTTCTTCTGGAAGACGATACTGGTTGGTTTCGATGAAGGAGTTTATTTGATAATCGGTAGCAAAACCAACCGAATCCAGAGGAAGCCAACCGAATAGTGAATTGATAGCTGAAGGCTGGTGAAGATCACCCGTTAATTGGAGTCTCGATAGAGATGGCAAGATCTCAACATCTCGAAGTAGGTCAGTCGCTCCTGTGTCAGTTGTCAGTTTGTGACAGTCACAGTCGGCATGAAGTATGTCTTGGAACAGATGACAAGATAACTGGTCGAATTGAATCGTTGGTGATGGAAGTAACTTCGTGTTGAAGGTAGTTTGTCCCTTAACATCGACATCGAAATTAGTGACGCCTGACACGGTTGTAGAAGATTGGCCTAAGCCACGGATTTTCTGAGAGCTGACTGGACGCTCGGCAGTGCGATTAGATACGAAGTGTGCTTGACTGTCTGAACCGGTCAACCCACGAAACGTTTGAAAACTGCTGGAGGGATCACGATTGCTAATATGAGCAGTAGGCAAACGTACGATGGATCTGTCACTGAAGTTTGCGAGGAAAAGAACTGGAGGATCTGAAATAGAAGCTCCTTGAATGGAAAACGTGGTGGGTCGTTGGTACTCCTCTTCAGCAGAAATGTTGTCTTCCCTATGAAGAAGAGTGTGGTGCTTACGATGATATTTCTGACAATCAAACACAGATTTGCAATTCGTGAGAGAATGAGAAGGCGTGAGACAATTCAGACACCAAAGGTGTGCCTTTGCGAATTGAGCACGTTCCTGAACCGATTTGAGTGCAAATGATTTGCACTTAGCGATATGGTGAGTACCCTTGCAAAACGCGCACTTTGAAGTGAACGCAGTCAAGGACCCTTTGATTTCAGATTTAGCCTTATTCATGTCACAAGTAAGCGATGACGTTTGTTTTATGACAGCTTGATTATGAAATGTTGAAAATTTTTGTACAATAATGTTCGCGGGCTCTGATTCGAAAGATTGATTCGTTAATTCCTTGTGAATTACGACGATTTTGAAATAAACATTATCAAAAGCTTCGCGAACTTGATTTTCAATGTCCTTGTTTACCTCATCTAAAGCTAAGATGTCAGTGTGAACGGTTTCAAAATCATTAGCAATGTTTTGCAACTTCGTATAATACGCTAAAAATAATGGATAATTGGTTGCATCTTGCAAAACGCTTTGACCGACTTCAAACATTGTGTTTATTCTAGTAAACGCTACGTTCCGTATACGACGCAAGCCTTGTAAAGTCCTAGCCATTTTTTAAAAATAAACAAACATACAAACGGAAAACGTTATGAATTAAAAAATAGAATTCGTTATAATTTAAATACACGGTAGGTCGTTAATAATTAAAAACTAAGTAACCTAGTTCTACGATTCACTGTTTGAATTCGTTCTTTGAAATGACATTTCAATTTACGTAGTATTTCATAGCATTCTTTCGTTTTGTCAAAGAAAGAAATTTTGTATCTAAAGGTTTGCTGGTTTCCGGCACCAATGAATCATGCACGGGGCACGGGGGTTTAGAATAACCTGCGGTTATTCCTTGATAAATACAACGCTTATGGATTTCGATAAGAATTATGCCCAATCACCAAACAAGATCCGGTATACACAATTAAGCAATACTCACTGTTGTGTCTCGTAGCTTGATCTTCATTCGGCGACGGTCATAGGTATATCCAAGGCGTACGATAAGATTGTTCGGTTATTAGAACCACGATGGAGTTTGAGTCACGATACGATGAAGCGGTTCACACAAAGCATTCGATAAAGACGGCGAGATAATACTTCACATTACACGCTTCCGATTGATAGAAAATAACATTTCAACGTCGAGCGAAATGTCACGTTACTATTTGTTACGATGGTTGTTGATAGACTGACGATATTGTGGTACTTGACTTAGTCCACCATATAGGTAAGTACACTTAACGTGCGGAAGTCCAAAATCTGGGTTCCTCCGATCTGCATGGTAAATTGGAACACAAATACGTATGAAATTCATCAGCGTTATGAAACACATAATTTGAATAAGGACTTGCTGATTGTACTTGATATAGGTACTTATGGAAAAATAAAAAAAATTATAATTTAAAAAAATACTAAGGGAGGGACGTAGTGTAATCTCATGTATAGTTGTGAATAACTCTGTCGTCTCAGGCAGTGCGCGCGCGGAGTTGCGGAGCGTAGGACGGTACTGGGCGACCTATTGCATAGAGAAGACGCGTGTACGCTGGCCATGAACTGATATTAGTTAAGTTGAGTGTTACTTGTTCTTTCTTAATATTAATCTTTACATAGTGTACACTACACACATGACATGGTATGCGTCACTGCATGACAGAGCAAGAGACGGCAAAACTGGCTTGATAGCGAGAGATGTGAAGAATTATCGTGTCGGAAATTATTGATATAGGGATAAATATTTTTGAGAGCTGGTAACACTGCCGGCACATGTTTTTGTATATTTCTTGTTTTTCTATGATCTTTGTACTGCGTGTGTCAAAATACTTCCGAAATGATTATTTTCATGTGTGTGTGTATAGAAAATTTTAACGTCGTTTAATTCAGTTAATATTGCTTGCCGCCGCCTAATTCTTTCAGATTCGGATTCCCCGGCCCATAGTTAGTATAAAAATAACTAGTTTGATTTTCTAGGAATCAAAATGCTTCCAAAATGGCTATTTTCCTGTATGTGTATAAAATTTTTTAAAGTCCTGTAATTCAGTTAATATTGCTTGCCGCCGCCTAATTCTTTCAGATTCGGATTCCCCGACCCCAAATTAGTATAAAAATAACTAGTTTTATTTTTTAGGAATTTGGCCCATAAACCGAACTTTACCCGTTAAGTTTTATGGAAATGTATTTTTCAAGGATTTTTTCTAGGGCTGGCAAAATGCTGATTGGCCTATAATTTTGTATATCCGAATGTTTGCCACCTTTGTAAATTGGTCTAATGATGCTACTTTTAATTTCATCTGGTATTACTGCTTGCTTTAAAATTACATTGATAAAATGGGTTATAACAGGCCCTAAAATATTAATATATGTCTTGATGTCAACCATTCGAATGTTGTCAATCCCTGGTGACTTTGAATTGTTTATTTTGCTAACAATAATACTTATTTCTTCGCAGGTGGCTCTGGGTAGGTACATACTATGTTGCACTACTGCCGGTCTGGCGGTCGACGCTATATAATCACATTTATGAACCATAGAGCTAACACTGTTCGTGAAATATTCAACAAAGTTATTTGCTACAGTTTCTTCATTATGCGTGTTAAACATATACTTTGTGATTATTTCGTCACAACTACTTTTTGACGTGCGTCCTAATATTTTATTTATTTTTACCCAAGTTTTTTTTGCGTCTCCGAAATGATTTTTGAATTTATTGTTAAAAAAGGTGGACTTAATTTCTTTTGTAACCTTATTTCTGAATGTTTTATATTCTGATTCAAAGAATTGATTGGTAGGGGAATTCTTCCACCTTCTGTAAAGTGAATCTTTTTTTTTTAATGTATTCTAAGATATCAGAAGTTATCCAAGATTTTATTGCGAGAGGTCTTTTTTGGGTTTATGGTACATAACGATTTTACTTTATTCATACAAATCATTAAAATTATTTTTAATTTTACTGTATAATATATTGCAATCTTGTTCCTCAAGCAAGGTGTGCCACTTAAAATGATGTATATTTTTGTCGATTTGTTTCGAGATAAAATTGAAATTTTTTCCCCGTGTTCTGTGACTTTTTTACTTGCACCGTATTTAATGTTGACTGCAGTTAAAAAATGATCCGCTATAGTTATATTATTGCATACACATGAAGAAAGAGTTTCGTTTTGTTGACATCCGTTGTTAAATCTAACAAATATGTGGTCCAAACAGGAGCGAGTAACTTTTCCTGCTAGAATCGCTTCCCTAGTTACGTCACAAATGCATTTGATTAAATAATAATCGGACATTATATTTTCATATGCCATAAAAAGCGGGTTTTGACAATTTAATAAATCCAGGTTAACATCTCCTATAAGTAAAACATTTTCTTTGGGGCTTATAGTAGTCAAAATGTCAGATATTTCACTTAAAAATAAGGGTTTGCTTGAGTTTGGAGGGCGGTATACTGCTATGATGTTTAATATACTCTTATTTGGAAGCGTCATAGAGCCAAGCACACATTCAAAATTATTTGTTTCTATTGATTTCTGTTGAAACGTGAGTTCATCTCGAACATACAGCAATATACCTCCTCCCGATTTCTAAGTACGGCAATAATTGTAACATTTAAATCTAGGAATATTATACAGACAGACAAGATCCGGTGTTATAGCCGTTTCACATAACATTAACACATGAATATGGTCCCAACAAGTTTTTAAATAGACATTTAGAGTATTCCAGTGTTTATAAATTGATCTAATATTCAACTGAACAATGTTGATATTTTCCACACTGTACTTACTATGAACATTTAGCCAATCAGAGAATTTTTTTGTATTTTCGTAATCTACCTCCTCATCTTCTTCAACGTGATTAGACGCCATAGTTGATTGTAGAAAAGTCTCTCGATAGGGCAGCTCGATAAGCAGGGCAGTGGGTCCTGTCTCCGGTGGAATGGTCAGCGGCCTTTCCAAACCTGGTGCAGGTAGCGCAGACTGGCTTGGCGGCAGCACTGGGGCAGTTTGTCTTCTCGTGACCTTCAATGGCGCAGTGACTACACCTCTGCTGTTCCTTGCAGAATTTAAATACGTGACCGAGCATTTGGCACTTGGAAGTTTTTGAAGACCTTGAGGAAAGATGAGCGTCGGGTTACCGGAGGGGGGACGTAAGGACATCGAGACCGCACGGTTACGCCTCAGGCCAACGCATGTCGATGGGGGAGGCGCGGGCGGATCGCGGGAAGACCGCTCTGGTGTGTGTTCGCCTGGCAATGTGCATGGACAGGGTCTATCCCACCCCCTTTCTATGGGGGAACGACGATACATAATATGCACAGTTCAGTTGCGCCACCAAAGAATGGAAACCAAAACTAATCAAGAAAAATAGAAAATAATAAGAGCATTTATACATGTAAAACATAATTACAGAATCAGTACAGAGTGATAATGTATCAAGCGATACTGTCATAACTACCATCGCTCACCAAGATGACCTATCGAGGTAAAAACATAAATCATTGTTAGCAGAGACCAGAGAAGAAAAAAAAATAGTCAGACGTAATCAGTAATTTATAGGTCACATAAGTTATATTATAGATAGTTCAAAGCATATTCACTAAATAAAGAGTAATAGAGGAGGACCGAAGAAGACGGGAGCAATACGTGTAGCACCTGAAACAAAGATGAATTTAGTCTAGATCGGCGACTCTAAGTACAGGCCATCTCTCTACCCAGGACTTGACAAACTTTTTCAAGCATTCGAAATTCTCTTTGTTCGACACAAGGTCAGCATTCCACGCTGGTCTTGTTATTCCGCGCAAACCATCCAACATTTCCTCTCGTGCTTCCTTCATCAACTCGCAGTGCCACAGAATGTGCTTGGCGTCTTGGTTAGTATCACCACATGCGCAGTTTGGGTGAGGAGAGAGGGTCAAGGAAGCCGACCCCTGAACTCCCCATGCCCAGAAAGCATCTGCGTCATGTAGTGATCTAGTTTAATGTATGCCCCTTCCATTCTGAATTTAACTGAAGGAAAGAAGGAGAAAGTCCATCTGCCCTTCGTCGACCTATCCCATCGCTCTTGCCATACACTCAGCGTCCTCTCACGCATCGCTTTGAGCAAGCCAGGGAGGGCCACTACTCCTCCCGGTGTCAGCTCGACTCCCAGGTGGACAGCAGCCCTGCCTCTAATAAGTTCCTTTTTGGTCAATATTTCCCTAATTTCAAGGTCAATCGGCAGAACGCCGGCCAGAACCGGTAATGCATCTGAGGCCACAGTCCTATAAGCCGATAAAAGGTACAACACAAAGCTCAATGCGATCTAAACGGTTCAAAACAATGCACGGACTTTTTCATAAATGGACCTTGAGCCAATTTTATTTTTCAGCCAGCGTCATTTTGCCTTTCACAGGGCTTGTCTAGATATCATAGGTCAATGGTTAAAACTCATTGATTTGACAAGCTCGTTGGACGCCAATGGATAGGGTCGGGTATAGTGGGCTCACTAATAAAATTCAATTCTCTCGGTACGAGGGTTTTTTATTTTTTTAACAAGTTAATATTTATACCGTCTCACATTTTCGCTTCGAAGCTCCTATCTGTCAAAAAAATAAAATAAACCAAACAAACTCGAATACTGCCTGCCCTGATTAAAAACTCTTTTTATACCACTGCATATATTTATTATGTACTGTATTATGTATTTAATTAAAGTTGAGTACAATCTGCGGGTCAATCAATCCAAATGTTTGTGCCATGTTTTAGTTTTCAATACATTTTTGGTCGCTTGAGACTCGACTTTAAATCCACTAGCTTTGTAATATTAATATTTTATATTGATGCTTTATGATACATTTTTGTGTTACTGAAATTGAAATTTCCATTGTCACTTTTAATTTTATCCTGCCTCATTATTTTTATGAATATATTGCATTATTTATTTATTTATGGTACTAGCAGGTACACAATAAATATTTTTTATTAAAAAAGTTTACTAAGCAATTGTGCAATGTAAACATACTTATATGGTGACCAGATCTGAATAGCAAGGTACTTCCCCACCTTCCCCTCCCCACTACCTTCAGCCTCACAACATACCCCAATTGGGGATGCCATAGTCTCACTGGTTCCAGGGGGGAGCAGCTGAGACTCTTATGAGGTATTCACATAATATAATCAAGGCTATATAGCTGGGGTCACCAATTACTTTCATTAGGGGTCCGTTTTTTAAAATAACATGACCGTCGCGGTCCGGAAGGGAAAAAGCCTAACCCGGATAATAGATTCCGGAACTTTAAAATAATGAACAAATGTTAAGAAGAAAAGAAGTACCAAGGGTTTTTTTACAATATTAATGATAAAAATTACATTTTTTCCTTGGACTATCCGTCTGAAGTTTGGACTAAAGTTTGTGCAGGATATTGTCATTAAATCTTGGAGATGTTCATCGGTAAGTCTGCTCCGGAATTTATTTTTAATGAATTTCATCTTCGAAAATGCTGCTTCACAAACATAAGAGTATGTTGACCCAAACAGAGGGAGACGTTTCAAGGCATTTTTTTTTTAATTCTGGGTATTTATTAGCACAAACAAATTTTATCCAAAACTCTTGAAAGACAAGAAACTTCCTGTTTTTGGTGTTTTTAAAGTGTATTTTCTTGGAAATGGATCATTTCCGTCTGGAGAGCAGCTTTATTACTCCCGAAAATATTTGCACCTTCATTGGCTCCATTCATCAGTAGGATGCAGAGGGTAAATGTTACTGAGGATGCCGATGACATTCTCATTCCGATTTAAGATCCTTAATGAAAATATTTTGTATTGTTAACACAAAATCCGCAATAAATAGGTCGGCGGTCCGGATCCGGACCGCGGTCCGCCATTTGGTTACCCCTGCTATATAGGAAACAAAATGTAACAACTGTTTAGAAAAAAATGTGACTTAATTTTCTGTAAGTTCTTTTGGTGCTATTAATGTGTCAGGTACGCCTCATACGTCATATGTCTGGTGATGTTATATTATCGTGAAAACAAGCTACGGGTCCGAGTGATTAATCATATCTGCTATTTCTGCATGTAAGGGAGTTTATAAACGAATTGGTATTGACATTATTGTTGCTGTAAAAGATATGTTTAGTTGGTGTGACTCTATCAGGAACATGAAATGAAATCAATTGTAATAAGGAATAACATATCAGAATACTCCACTGTCCAACATAGATACACAACCAGGGCAATAAACCAAAATATTCTAGCTACAGCCAGTTTGAAAACATCTTTTGGACAAAGAAATATGAAATTCAATGCGACAAAACTATACAACGCTCTAACAACTCAAACAAAAAAATAACAGAAATAAATAAATTTAAAACAAAAGTAAAAATATGGTTGAGAGAAGAAAGTGAAAATGAACTATCAAACATACTGAAGACCATGTAAAGACAACTGGATACTAAATACAAATGTGGAAAAACTACAGGCCCCCTCAGAACAGGAAACCCTAGTGAGGACTGTGAAAAAAAAAATAATGTACTTTATAGTACCTTAATATAATATAATTTATAAATACATTATGTACAAATTTTGCTATAGATACTAATTAAAAAATTAAAAAAATGCAGGGCTGTCAATAAGGGAATTAAAGATTTTTAATAGAAAAATGACATCAGATACCAATCTTCTATCAATTTTAGATTTTTCGTGAAATATATCTGTATAAATGTATGTCTTTGCTCTGTTTTCTACCAACATAAAAAGTGGGTATCTATTTAATTATTATTTATGAACACATTTTGCATACGAATAGTAAAGTATACAGTATTTGTTTAGTGATAAATTGAAGATGTCCACTGACTCATTCCCTCCATTAATATTCTGGGCAAAGAGGAATACAGATGATAGTTTTTTTTTATTTATTTTATTATTTGTGACTATTTAATTACAGGTTTGATGAGAATTACAAGATATGATAATGTATATAAATATTTCATCTGTTGGTTCTTAGTCCTCCTCACTAGGTGGTCCTGTGCTGAGGCGGCGGAGTTAGTCCCATAATTTCTGCATTGAAATAAATCCTGACTCTGTTGCGTAGTGATCCGAAAGCTTATCAATGCAAGCAATATTATGGTATTTTTTTAATGTGAGTTTCACACAGGAGGCCCTGAGGAAATTAATTTCCTTCAGGGCCTATGTCATCATTGGGGATGCTGTGTGGAGGGTTTTTTTTTTAGAAAAGGAAGGAGAGGAGAGTTCTGGGAAGGAAAAGGGTTGCACCCCTGCTAAATCACCAAACGTAGCGAACCACTTGGGGTGACCTAAGGCAGAGGTGTTGGTTATCCAAAAAAGGTTCCCGGGGCGGCTGTACCCATTCCCGCCTCCCAATTTGGATTTGGTTTATCAAATGCATCATTTAAAATTTTATGTGAAAGTAAAAAATTGTCCGACATTTAAGCATATTCATATCATTTTAAGTGTTGTAGTTCAACGAAATTGCTGAAATACCCATTTTAAAACCTAGAAAATGTAAAGAAATTATTTTGTTTTCTTTGAATAGGCTTGTTCATGAATATTACAATGTGGGTTCCAGACAGGAGAATTGTACACAAACTGACTTCTAACAAAGGCAAAATATAACAGTTTATTACACTTAATATTGTTGAAATTTCTAGTCAGCCTAGTTATAAATCCCAACATTTGTAAGCCATTGTTAGTGATTTCCGATATGTGGTTAACAAATGAAAGGTTTAATTGAAAAGTGATGCCTTAGGACGGGTCGTTTCAGGAAGTGAATTTTCAAGCTTTGTGTATGTTATATTCAAGTTCTGTTATATTTCTGTTGTCATATCGTTATAGGCCAGTTCCATCATAAAACTGAAATAATTACAGAACTTTCACACAATATGTAAATTAACTTCGAAATTTGATGAAATGTTCAACAACCCATCCTAAGTCTTTTATTTATACCTGTAATACTTAGTTTTCTTAGTATGCAATCATTATATTCCTTTTATAATAATAGTGCAGACCCGATCTCACAAGAATCAAAGTGTTTCAGGCTGATAATTTTTGCTTAAGTATAATAATTGTTACCCTTTGTGCTATGCATAAAAATCTTGTCTTAAACGTTATTTTACCAATAAAATAATAATGAATAAATATTGTTATTTTTTTAATGATTTAACTAAATTTTTTTGACAAATTAGAGAGCAGACAATTAAAAATGTTGATCTTTTGAATGAACACTTGTTAGTTAGTAGGTATACTTGAAAAATCACAAAATCAAATTTTAACAAAAGGAATTGCACACATTTCAAATAAGAATCCAAGTAATTAAAATAAAATAATGTTATGTTAATAGACCTACTTTTTTTGCTTTTCTGAATTATTCTCACACTTATTAAAAGCAAATTTTGGTTCATTGAATCTGAAAATTTTCACGCAGGAATAACTAACATCATCACAGACAACCGAAATTCTTTTGTTTAATATACTGTTTCAAAATATTGGAAAATGTGTAAAATAAAAGTCATTAATAATAATATTTGGATGATTTATATAGCGCCGTTTTTGTGAAAAATCACCTCAAGGGCGCTGAAATTTTTTTATGATGATAAACCACATAATCCAGTAAGGATTTAAATGTAAAAATTAACAATAGCGATTTAGTTTACAAAATAGTGCACCAAAGTCACAGAGTTAAATTTATTTTTAAAACATTGTACATGATCATTATGATAATAAATATATTAAAAAAATCTTTATTTATTTAAAAATATATATATTTATTGGATTCCAAAATGCAGAATAAAGGGTTTTCGGTAAGTATTGTCAGCTATAGTCTGTCAAAAAAGAGTAGAAAATATAAAAACTGGAACTACTAAATTTGTGGACTGGCAACACCAATTTAACTGTCAATTTTTTTTTTGAAGTGCAATGACACTGAATGTATAGAACACAGTAAACCACATTTAAAAAAAAAAAATTTCTTCATGGCAAATTTGTGATTGATTTCTTCATGGCAAAAAGGTGATTTATAAAGCGATTTGCTTTAATTTAATTTAACATAAATTTGAATTTAACAATAGATAGAAAGAAAGAATCACTAATGGTGAGTTTAGTTATGCTACTTTTAGATTTGAACGAGTTAAATATATTCAGATCTAAAATTAGAGACATTATCTAAAGCCCAGGCAACGCTAGGTACTTTATCTAGTATTAAATAAATATGAGCAATTCTTAAACTGTGCTTTATAGTTATTATTACATTATAGTTTTTCTTCATTATGTTAACACAAAATTTCAAAGGTATAATAATAATATACCTATATGCAATTCTAATTTTGAGATCGGCGAGTATCATCTATACTGCAAGGAAAAAATATTTTTTCCACTATTATGCCTTTTTAATTTTTTATAAAAATGTAGGTAACACAGCTTTACTTTAACACCATGAGTTATGTGTTTAGTATTGCCATTTGATCAACAGTGGCGCCCTCATATATTTTCTACTCTTATTTGACAAACTGTAGAGAAGAGTATGACTGTTTTAAGATTCTGGAGATCCTAAAATAGTGCAAGACTAACTTTATTTAGTGGATTCCAAAATGTAGAATAAAGGGTTTTCGGTAAGTATTGTCAGGTAGAGAAGAGTATGACTGTTTTAAGATTCTGGAGATCCTAAAATAGTGCAAGACAAACTTTATTTAGTGGATTCCAAAATGCAGAATAAAGGGTTTTCGGTAAGTATTGTCAGGTAGAGAAGAGTATGACTGTTTTAAGATTCTGGAGATCCTAAAATAGTGCAAGACAAACTTTATTTAGTGGATTCCAAAATGCAGAATAAAGGGTTTTCGGTAAGTATTGTCAAGTAGAGAAGAGTATGACTGTTTTAAGATTCTAGAGATCCTAAAATAGTGCAAGACAAACTTTATTTAGTGGATTCCAAAATGCAGAATAAAGGGTTCTCGGTAAGTATTGTCAGGTAGAGAAGAGTATGACTGTTTTAAGATTCTGGAGATCCTAAAATAGTGCAAGACAAACTTTATTTAGTGGATTCCAAAATGCAGAATAAAGGGTTTTCGGTAAGTATTGTCAGGTAGAGAAGAGTATGACTGTTTTAAGATTCTGGAGATCCTAAAATAGTGCAAGACTAACTTTATTTAGTGGATTCCAAAATGCAGAATAAAGGGTTTTCGGTAAGTATTGTCAGGTAGTGTTCACGCCTTTATTGTTACATGTTGTCTTTTGAAACTACCTATTTGGTGCCCTCTGCCTTAGTTGAATTTACCTCGCCGCACAGGACATAAGTCCTAAAACCGCACCGCCTTTACAGTTTTTAGTAATCAAACCGCAAAGTGAACTTTTAAATCTCGCAGCTATTCGCAAGTACCATCGCCACGCGTCATCCATTCTCGCTTATTATTTCGCGATCAAACGTTCATTCCCAATCGCAATTCCCTTCCATTTCTCCCATCTCTCCCAAACTAACATGCCTACTTTTCCAGTGAACGCTGAACGAAGTGGGAAGCAGTCTGGGTAAGTGCGATTAAAATATAATTAAATAGGTAAATTAAGAACCGCAATTCTACAGTCCACAAAACGCAGCATTTGATCCCTCGATCTTGAGAGGGATCATTTGCTACCCGCCGCAACAGGTAGAGAAGAGTATGACTGTTTTAAGATTCTGGAGATCCTAAAATAGTGCAAAACTAACTTTATTTAGTGGATTCCAAAATGCAGAATAAAGGGTTCTCGGTAAGTATAGTCAGGTAGAGAAGAGTATGACTGTTTTAAGATTGTGGAGATCCTAAAATAGTGCAAGACTAACTTTATTTAGTGGATTCCAAAATGCAGAATAAAGGGTTTTCGGTAAGTATTGTCAGGTAGAGAAGAGTATGACTGTTTTAAGATTCTGGAGATCCTAAAATAGTGCAAGACTAACTTTATTTAGTGGATTCCAAAATGCAGAATAAAGGGTTTTCGGTAAGTATTGTCAGGTAGAGAAGAGTATGACTGTTTTAAGATTCTGGAGATCCTAAAATAGTGCAAGACTAACTTCATTTAGTGGATTCCAAAATGCAGAATAAAGGGTTCTCGGTAAGTATTGTCAGGTAGAGAAGAGTATGACTGTTTTAAGATTCTGGAGATCCTAAAATAGTGCAAGACAAACTTTATTTAGTGGATTCCAAAATGCAGAATAAAGGGTTTTCGGTAAGTATTGTCAGGTAGAGAAGAGTATGACTGTTTTAAGATTCTGGAGATCCTAAAATAGTGCAAGACAAACTTTATTTAGTGGATTCCAAAATGCAGAATAA
The DNA here is from genome assembly GCA_929108145.2 of Limnephilus rhombicus. Taxonomy (NCBI): domain Eukaryota; kingdom Metazoa; phylum Arthropoda; class Insecta; order Trichoptera; family Limnephilidae; genus Limnephilus; species Limnephilus rhombicus. Next base: position 26,423,019 of record OV815299.1, on the reverse strand, counting down.
AGGGTTTTCGGTAAGTATTGTCAAGTAGAGAAGAGTATGACTGTTTTAAGATTCTAGAGATCCTAAAATAGTGCAAGACAAACTTTATTTAGTGGATTCCAAAATGCAGAATAAAGGGTTCTCGGTAAGTATTGTCAGGTAGAGAAGAGTATGACTGTTTTAAGATTCTGGAGGTCCTAAAATAGTGCAAGACAAACTTTATTTAGTGGATTCCAAAATGCAGAATAAAGGGTTTTCGGTAAGTATTGTCAGGTAGAGAAGAGTATGACTGTTTTAAGATTCTGGAGATCCTAAAATAGTGCAAGACTAACTTTATTTAGTGGATTCCAAAATGCAGAATAAAGGGTTTTCGGTAAGTATTGTCAGGTAGTGTTCACGCCTTTATTGTTACATGTTGTCTTTTGAAACTACCTATTTGGTGCCCTCTGCCTTAGTTGAATTTACCTCGCCGCACAGGACATAAGTCCTAAAACCGCACCGCCTTTACAGTTTTTAGTAATCAAACCGCAAAGTGAACTTTTAAATCTCGCAGCTATTCGCAAGTACCATCGCCACGCGTCATCCATTCTCGCTTATTATTTCGCGATCAAACGTTCATTCCCAATCGCAATTCCCTTCCATTTCTCCCATCTCTCCCAAACTAACATACCTACTTTTCCAGTGAACGCTGAACGAAGTGGGAAGCAGTCTGGGTAAGTGCGATTAAAATATAATTAAATAGGTAAATTAAGAACCGCAATTCTACAGTCCACAAAACGCAGCATTTGATCCCTCGATCTTGAGAGGGATCATTTGCTACCCGCCGCAACAGGTAGAGAAGAGTATGACTGTTTTAAGATTCTGGAGATCCTAAAATAGTGCAAAACTAACTTTATTTAGTGGATTCCAAAATGCAGAATAAAGGGTTCTCGGTAAGTATAGTCAGGTAGAGAAGAGTATGACCGTTTTAAGATTGTGGAGATCCTAAAATAGTGCAAGACTAACTTTATTTAGTGGATTCCAAAATGCAGAATAAAGGGTTTTCGGTAAGTATTGTCAGGTAGAGAAGAGTATGACTGTTTTAAGATTCTGGAGATCCTAAAATAGTGCAAGACTAACTTTATTTAGTGGATTCCAAAATGCAGAATAAAGGGTTTTCGGTAAGTATTGTCAGGTAGAGAAGAGTATGACTGTTTTAAGATTCTGGAGATCCTAAAATAGTGCAAGACTAACTTCATTTAGTGGATTCCAAAATGCAGAATAAAGGGTTCTCGGTAAGTATTGTCAGGTAGAGAAGAGTATGACTGTTTTAAGATTCTGGAGATCCTAAAATAGTGCAAGACTAACTTTATTTAGTGGATTCTAAAATGCAGAATAAAGGGTTTTCGGTAAGTATTGTCAGGTAGAGAAGAGTATGACTGTTTTAAGATTCTGGAGATCCTAAAATAGTGCAAGACTAACTTTATTTAGTGGATTCCAAAATGCAGAATAAAGGGTTTTCGGTAAGTATTGTCAGGTAGAGAAGAGTATGACTGTTTTAAGATTATGGAGATCCTAAAATAGTGCAAGACAAAATAAGCATAACGAACCAAATTAAGAAAGTTAAACTTATGAGGTTGAATTTGAACATGTTCAGCAGATGGGCGGAGAAAGGAGTGTGTGAAGAATGTTGTATAAGATTAGACTTCCAGATATCTCCTCATCTAGAAGAAAGAGTCTTTTATGTTATTATAATCAAACAAAACAGCTCAGTTTTTGCAACACTTCAATATAAAAATGTATAAAAGTACTTCTGACATGTACAAAATTCTGCACCATCATATTCTAACAAAGGTGCACGGTGTTTGGAAACTGGGGAGTCTACATCTCATTTAGGTCCATTTTGTGGTATTACTTTATTTCTTTTGAGCTCTCCTTTTCGAGTAAGTCAAATTTGTTTTTGTTTTTGAAGTAAAACTTGTTAACGCGCGCTCGACTTGGGGGGTAAGCTGGTGAGTGCGTTCCGAAAAGTGCGATGTTACGAAAAATGTCATGCGAACGGTAATCGATGCGAACGGTGGTCGTTTGCTAGACGTTTGTTAAACGATCACCGATTACCGTTCGCTAGGCGAACGGTCGGGCCTTTATGCACGCTTGACTTGGGGAGTGATAAGGGTAAGGATAAGGATAGTGATAGGGATTGTGATGGGTATAGGGATAGTGATGAGGATAAAGATAAGGAGGGTAAGGATAAGAGGGAGATATAAGTTAGTGAAGTTTTACTTCAGCCGTGTGGTCTAAAGCACACTCGTTTTTTTATTGCTGTTAATATCAACTGTTCAATATCTTTTAAAACGCTTCGAAGCGTAGACAAGGCTACAACAGTTTTTTTAGCCCTTTGGTGCCGAAAAAAATGGAAAAAAGTTTAAAATCAAAAGAGATGTGTGTTTTTTGGTTTATGTATATATGATGTAGATTCACCAGTTTTCCGCTTTTACCACGAGTTTCTGGACACCATTTACATGTAGAAACGGTTTGAGCTTTTACATATTTTTTTTGCATTAGTTCCACATAGGAAGCCCCGAGGAAAATAATTCCTGTTGGGGCCTATGTCATCTTTGGGGATGCTGCATGGGGAGTCTTTTGAGGAAATGATGGAGAGGATGTTCTGGGAAGGAAAAAGGTATGAGGGGTGGGTAGGAATCTGGGGGTAAGAGTCACCAGGATTTTGGACGTATGAATCCATCCCTCCCACTTCAGTGCAAGGCGATGTTCTGCGAGAGCCCTGCTGGAGAGGTCAAAAGGTTTCCCTAAACCACTCTATCCCGATCCGGCCTCCATGCAGCTTGTGGGCAGATGCATCCACCGCCCAGGCCCGGAAAAACCTCACCAAATGTAGTGAACCACTTGGATTGTCCTATGGCAGATGTGTTGGTTATCCAATAAATGGTTCCCGGGGCGGCGGTATGGGTAAGTAAAGGTAAATTGTAGAAAGTATAAACTTTAAAATAACAAAAAAAGTAGGTAATACAAATTATAAAGGATAAAAAAAGTAAGTAATGCTAAATAATTTTTTTTAAATTATTTAATAAAAACTAGGATAAAAATATGTTAGTCGCGCGCGAATATGGAATGTTCCTTGTCGAAGTCGAAACAAAGATAATACGGAATATTCTTTTTTTAATAAATAGACAATCAAATATGACATTATTCAGAAGTACTAACTATAAACAATATAAAGTTGCATACTAAAAACAATATAAAGTCGATTACATTTTTTTTTAAATTGTACAACAGATTATTATCCAATTACTGTACAATCTCATTTTGACAGTCTTAACACCTAGGAAGATGATTATTATACAAAAAAATCTTAAGGCTATCTAAAGAAGAGTTATGTATATCTAGTGTTTCCGATATTTCGTTCAACAGCACCATTCCTCTTGTCATGCTATGCTGTGCTAGAACATCTGTTCTGCCGTATGGTATTTTGAACAAGTCGTGTCAACGACTACGGCTGAAATTTTCAGCCACGTATAAGCCATAACATTCCAATAGGAATGGGCTGTCAATACGGTTATGGATTATGTTAAAACTAAGAATTGCAAGATTTGCATAACGTCTAGTTTCCAAGCTAAATCTATTTGTTGCCTCAAGTAATTCCATATGGTGCATGAATCTCGGGTACGTTCCATTCATCTGCATATAGACATACCTAAGGAGCTTTTTCTGAATTTGTTCTAGCATATTAATATATTTCGCTTGGTGCGGAGTCCACACACCACTGGCATACTCCAGCTTACTTCTTATGACTCCATCAAACATGGCTATGATTGCATCTGGGTCATCAAATTGCTTACATATTCTGATGATGAAACCCAGGAGTTTGTAGAATGCTGGAGTGAGCCGTGATATATGATCCGAGAATGTCAGTTTGGGATCAAAGACGATACCGAGATCTTTAAAGCTATTGACTCGGCATAATGTTTTCCCTTTAATGTTGTATTCAAAAACTATGGTTTTCTGGGAGCGGGTATATGTCATAGTTACACATTTTTTTTACATTGAATTCTAATTTGATTTTTACTGACCATTCTGCAATAGCATCAAGGTCAGATTGCATTTTTAAGCAGTCATAGTAACAGATTATTTCCATCAAAAGTTTGAGGTCATCTGCAAATAGAAGACATTTGCATAAATTTATATATTTCGCTTGGTGCGAAGTCCACACACCACTGGCATACTCCAGCTTACTTCTTATGACTCCATCAAACATGGTTGTCATTGCATCTGGCTCATCAAATTGCTTACATATTCTGATGATGAAACCCAGGAGTTTGTAGCATGCTGGAGTGAGCCGTGATATATGATCCGAGAATGTCAGTTTGGGATCAAAGACGATACCGAGATCTTTAAAGCTATTGACTCTGCATAATGTTTTCCCTTTAATGTTGTATTCAAAAACTATGGTTTTCTGGGAGCGGGTATATGTCATAGTTACACTTTTTTTTTTATATTGAATTCTAATTTGTTTTTTACTTACCATTTTGCAATAGCATCAAGGTCAGATTGCATTTTTAAGCAGTCATAGTAACAGATTATTTCCATCAAAAGTTTGACGTCATCTGCAAATAGAAGACATTTGCATAACGAAATATAGTCAAATCTTTGAAGCCGGTTTCTCGGAATAGGGTCAGTGTTTGGTTTTGAAATGATAATATGCATAGTTCCTACCGGAATGTCATTTATCCATCCTACCTTCCCCCAACCAATGTCACCTTTATTTATTTATTTATTTATTAATTTACGGACAACAGTCCATTAAAAACATATTAATAACACGAATAAAAATAAAAAAACAGAGATGACAGTGAAGGGAGAGCACATAAAAATTAATAGCAATGACAATATAAAATATAAAAAGTACATATAGAGACACTACAAGTCAAAGCATGAAGAAGCATTTAAATATTGCGTAACGACTGCCGAAAGTCATTTAGTTTTACACCAAAAAAATCAATGCTTTGACTTGCGTTGACAAGTCTCGACATTCTGGATAAGGGAGAATGGTATCCGTAATTAGTAGAATGTTGATTGAGGAACAGCAATTCATTATTTCGAAGCCTACGGGAAGGGATGTTAAACTGGATGAGTTGTAACAATGCAGGTGTATCTGTAATACTGTTGATAATTACCTTGCTGGTTCACCTTGCTGAAGAAAGCAGGGAACAATAAACACCCAGTACATTGTGAGATGACTTATCATTTGTAGCAACTAGTTGAGTTTAATGTGTTCGTCTTCGAATTTGGTGAGTGCCTTGGTTTTCCTTCTCCATGCAATCTTAATCCTACCAGACACATAATATAATCTTCCAACTTCAGAGAAACATGTTTCCGTATTTGTATGATTTACAGTCCAATAGGCCACTTGCATGGATTTCATACCGACTTGGAAAAAATCGTGTGGATAGGTCTTTTTACTAAGATTACGAAAATGTTAGTAAAATTTTTTAGAAATGTAGTAGGTACAGTTTTTTTTATTTTTAAATAAATAAATCCATGACTGGTCGGTGGTTGAGTGGGCATAGCGCTTGGGTCCCACCCGAGCGTCGCGTGTTCGATTCCTCGGCTGGGTAAGTCCTCCATCACAACACAAGCAACATTTTCGGTTTTCTGTGGTGGTAGTAGGAGATTTTCAAACATTGTTGGGTTATTCGTAACCCGGAAATGTTTGTCTTTCTTTTAAAAAAAAATATATTATTTGGGCTCCTGACGTCACTACATGAAAAAGTCCCGTGTCCGAAAATGTTCCTAATAATTTTGTAAAATTCCACACTGATTTATTTTTTTTTATATGGCATCACTTTGATTTCAGGCGAATTTTTGAATTTGACATTTAAGGGGAACGCATGCGCGGCCCATTTCTGCCCGTTTCATACAAATCTTAGATTTGGATTTTAGATCAAAATCCCGAAACATTCAAATCTTTAAAATCAAAATCAAAAAATATTTATTGTAAAATAAAAATTACAAAAGGTGTAGCTTATGGGTAGACCCCATTTCTTCCAGCTAACCACATTTATTTAATTACAATGTTTATATAATATTACTTGTTTTATTATAATTACAATGTTTATACAGATAAAATAACAATATTCCAATGAAAAAAAAAAAAATGAAAATACAAATATATATACCAATAAAAATAGGCGTTTCATTTACGTGAGGTATTCACTCAACGTGTAGTGACATTTATTAACCTTTCCTGGTCTGTAAAGTGTAAATACTACACATTGCTGCTAATAACTTTTATATCTCTATAAATATAATGAATTCTGGGTTCAAATTTTAGGTATTCCTCCGTTATACATTTACGCACTGAATTAAAATTTAATATTTTAAATAATTAGCAAATTTAATTCAAAATCAGAGATATTTTGTTAAATATCGGGAATAAACCACAAATACAATCAACCGTGTGCCAGTGTGGACCGTGATACGCGAAGAGTGTGCGGGGGGAGATGACACGCCATGTGACGTCTCGCTCTACTTCGCTATACGGGAACACGAGAAACAGAGACCGCCGCCGTGCGCAGTTGTGTTTCGACCACATGCATAGCTGTATGTATTGGGTAGCAGTCTAGCACTATTCTAGCTTCTAGCGCCTCAGTCGTTCGCGGGCAATCGTTTGAGATGGTCTCTTCGCCCGTTTTTTGAGCAACGGACGATGGTTTTTTCATGTTTTCAGCAATTAAACTACAATTATTATCACTTTTAACACTAATTATGATAAACAAAAGCGATTAGCTATGAATGTTGATATATTTCCGAGATAAAATCGCTAATTTTGACACGCGAATTGATTACACAGCACCGGAGCGCGCGTTTTTTTTTAGCACAGTAAGGGAAAGGTTAACAAGGAAAGTGTTTAGTGACGATTTGAATTTGTGTGTATCTTGTATTTGTTTAATGTTATGTGGAAGGTTGTTATATACTTTAATGGCCATGTAGTATGGTCCTTTTTGGAATGTTGTTTTGTTTGCTTTTGGTATTAATAGGTTTTCTGTGAGCCTTGTAGCGTATTTATGTGTTGAGTTTTTTTAGTGGGAACTTGTCTGTAGATGATCGCACTAACATGCATAACTCCATTAAATATATATGTCTGTGACTGTTAGAATTTTCAGATTTTTAAACATAGAATGAATCATGAATCTAAACGACCAGAGTTTGTAATTTTTCTTATGCATCTCTTTTGTATGATGAAGACATCTTTGGCGTTTACCGAGTTTCCCCAAAAAATAATACCGTATTTTATTATTGAATATACATAACCATAGTATGCGGCTATTACTGATTCAGTGTTCAATATTTTTCTCAAGGTACCCAGAACATAAGAAAAACTACTGATTTTTGCTACAATTTTTGAGACATGTTCTTTCCAGTTTATGTTTATGTCTAATTCTATTCCCAGTAGTGAACAGGTTTGGGAAGGTTCGATAATATTATCATTAATGTTTACATTTATATTTATAGGTGTAGCTTGCACTGGACAAAATTTTAAAATTTGGGTTTTGTTTGTGTTGAGTGATAGATGTTGCGATAACAGCCAGTTTGCTATTAATTGGCAAGTCTCGTTAACTTGTTTGTTAAATTCGTCAACGTCTCCATTACATTCAAACAACAAAGCGGTGTCATCAGCGAACATTGAACATTCTGTGCCAGCAATTATTGGGAGTTCGTTTATACAAGGTGTCCGAAAACTCGTAGTACAAGCGGGAAACTGGGGAATCCTCATCACATTTGGAGTCGATTTTCGAGTATAATTTTTTTTGATTTGAGCTTTCGTTTTCGAGTAAATCGAGTCAGAAGTTGATTTTTTTTTTGGTCAAATTCTTATAAATTATTACTGACGTTTATAGTACCTAACTAATAAAAACTAATTAAAAGAAAACAAACAAAGAAATCCGGATTTAAAGCATTATTTTGAAATTATTCATAATTTTATTCCGTGTAGTACGGTCGTTTCACGGTTAAAAACAGCTGTTCATTATTTTCGCGCTTCCAAGTCAAAGTGCAATGCGAAATTTGCTGTCCCTTTCTGCGCTCGGTTCGATCAACACAATAGAAGGGGTAAGCTACTAATGGCTTGGCCTTGAACTGTGAACTTGCGAACCAAATTCTGTACGGAAGCAAGTCCAAAAAGGTAAATGTTCAGGAGATGTTGTATGATAGATAACAAAAAAACTAATTATTAACTCAATTAGTTTTGTTTTAAGAAGGAGCAAATGAAACGAATTTTTTATAGTAAAGCCATTAAAAATAATTGTTTAAAAAAAAACGCTGACTTGAGTCAACTTTTCAATTTGGGAGGCGGGAATGGGTACCGCCGCCCCGGGAACCTTTATTGGATAACCAACACCTCTGCCATAGGTCACCCCAAGTGGTTCGCTACGTTTGGTGATTTAGCAGGGGTGCTGGGTTCATGGGGTGAGGTTTGTCTAGGTCTTGCAGGTGGATGACCAGGACATGCTGAACCCTAGATTTCTACCCACCCCTTAAACCCTTTTCCTTCCCAGAACTCTCCTCTCCTTCCCTTCCTTAAAAAACCCTCCACACAGCATCCCCAAAGATGACATAGGCCCCGAGGGAAATTATTTTCCTCAGGGCCTCTTGTGTGGAGCTCATGTAAAAAAAAAACAAAAACATGGACTTGAGTCCTACTGCCTCTAAATGAAGTGGACTATTTTGTTATGACATGTGGTGTATTATAAAAGGAATAAAGTCCATGGTACACCCTTCTGCTTCTAAGATAGTTGTTGCATCATGGTACTTGCATCCACATGCAATTTTGAAAATCGTATTTTTTCTTCATAATGGGACTTCCATCTTTCTGCCACTGATAAACATGATAATTTACTTCAAGTAAATTATCATGTTTTACTTCACGTAAAACGTATTTACTTCAAGTAAATTATCATCAAAAACTCATTTCTTCAAATTTCGGACTTGGACCGTTTTATCCTCGGGATCGCGTCGAATTCATTCAAAAATACAAGGAATGCGCCCGAGAGTTCCCCCATGCGTCTCCCTTTAGCACCGTTTTAAAAAACGAAACAGCGCTATTTCACTCGAGTTGTATGCAAACAGTTCCGTGTTTTGGACCGCCCAATTAGTTTGTATCAGTTTGTATTTACGCTTTGACGTGGGATGTTTCTTGTGTTTTATTTGAAACGTAAATAATAGTGCGTTATTAATTATAGCGTAACATTGTGACTCTTTAAGTTATTTTCTTTGTGTGATTAATTGTGAATGAAATTAATTGAATTATTAGTTAGTGAGTAATCTGTTATTTATACCAGGGCGGGAAAGCGGTGTGTACCCTCCTATGTAGTTGTGATAAGTTGAACAATTGGTGACAAATGTTTATGATGTGTTTTTGGATTTGAAAACATTGCAACCAGATGCGGAGCTGCCACACAATAAAATAAATTGGTACGCTAATTATTATTTATGCATTAAACCGCTTACTCGTTAATACGGATCCAAACAGTTAGATTTAGCTTTATTATTACGAAAAGTGAGTATTTATGTCGGGGGAGACCAAAAAACATGCAAAAAATATGCATTTAACATTATAATTTTGTTAAAATTTCACTTGCGCGGTAACGCCATGTTTATTCATTGTTTTTATTTTAACATTTCATCAATGCTGCCAATCATAGAAAAATATTTTTGCGTAAAACAAAGTGAATGCATCATTGACAAGTTTGTACCTGTATTTATAACAGTAGAACATTGAAAGAAATGATAAGTTTTAAGATTTTCACGGCCAAAAGCATTTTCGTTATTTGTTTTTGGGGTGTTATGCCGTGTTGCGCTACCTCCTTCTTTAGCCAACGATGTCCGAAACGTTGGCTAAAGAAGGAGGTAGCGCAACACGGCATAACACCCCAAAAAACAAATAACGAAAATTGAAAGAAATGTATTAAAATAATTACACAAACCCGCTAGACAAACCCTGCGTAGCCAAACAAAGCATTCAAAACCTGGGATGTTTTTTAAAAGTATGATGAAAAGCGAATTTATTTTAGAGAATTTATTTTATAAGATTGGTACTTCCGACAAATGTCATATTTGATTGTCTATTAGTTAAAAAAGGAACATTCCTTATTATCCGTGCATCAAACTGCGACAACACGAACGTTCCGTGTTATCCGTGAGGTGGACTAACTGCATATTTACCCGCTAATTAACCATATTGTAATGCCTAGAAGAGGTCGGAGAATAAATTATTAAGATGAAAATAAATAAACTATGGACACGAAAAGAGATTAAGCAACTTATAAATAATTTTAGAATAACATCTTCCATCTGTCATCATGACATTTCCGCTTTTCAAAAATTTTAACCCTAAAAAGCCGAAATGTTTTTAAAATAATTTTTTTTTCTTAATTTTAAATTTAAAAATGCTTAAGGGTCGGGTTTGGAAAACATCGCTCCGCATTAGCAGTAACATCCGCGTCTCGTAGCAGCAATACTAGAAAATTATATCCGGGTAGTTAGAAAAATGTGTAAAGTTACTAGTGATTAAATTTTTTTTACTGTAATCTTACAAATTCTATAAGTTATACATACTGCAACTTTAGTTAAAACGTTGAAAAAGGCCTTCGCGATTATCTCTCCTGAACCTGTTGTAAACATTTTTACCAAAAATCCTTCCGTAATCTCAGAGTAAACATTATGTTAAAACAAGCTATTAAATTAAAAGCACTTCAGTGTATCTAGATTTTTATTGTAATTCGCCTAAACTTTCTGAATTTTTCAACTAATCTCCGCCATACAAAAATGTATGGCAAAATAATACGCCGCGCGATGTCTTATATAACGGTTGAATTTCACAGAATTCATTCAGTTGTGAGATAGCGGTCAAGGCGACAGCACGCATATTTTTTTCGCAGCAATTTTGGTCGCTGTTTATTCGATTTCTGAAGGAATCATTGAGGAGATAGGTGTTACAGTAACCGGGTAAGTAGAAATAAAATATATTTATTATTATCCAATAAATTATTTTTAACTTGATTTACAGTTTTACAGATTTTTTTTTTTTTTTTTAAACTTCAGGTACCTTCAAAATGGGTAAAAATAAAGGAATTCTTGCTTACCGTGCCATAAAAAATAGACCCTCCCACTGGAAGAAAAGGAGAATAAGGTAATAATGTCAAAATTTAATTTTTTTACTGATTTCTATCAAAGGTAGTTTGAAGGTGGACTGAAGTCATTTTGCTTTTTGACATCTAAAAATTTCGGCATCCATCTTGAATTTCTCTGTAGTTATCTACCGATTTGGTTCAATATCAGAATTCGGGCGTTTAGAAGTGCACTGAACTCGGATCTAATGTCAAAATGCAAAATTTCGGCATCCATCTTGAATTTCTCGTGTTCTCTACCGATCTGGTTCAAAATCAGTATTGGGGAGTATTGGCGAGCACTGAACTCGGATCTAATGTCCAAATGTAACATTTCGGCATCAATCTTGAATTTCTCTAGTTATCTACCTATTTGGTTCAAAGTCAGGATTAGGGCGTTTGGACGTGCACTGAACTCGGATCTAATGTCAAAATGCAACATTTCGGCATCCATCTTGAATTTCTCGTGTTCTCTACTGATCTGGTTCAAAATGAGTATATGGGAGTATTGGTGAGCACTGAACTCGGATCTAATGTCCAAATGCAAAATTTCGGCATCCATCTTGAATTTCTTTAGTTATCTACCGATTTGGTTCAAAATCAGGATTAGGGCGTTTGGACGTGCACTAAACTCGGATCTAATGTCAAAATGCAAAATTTCGGCATCCATCTTGAATATCTTATGTACTTTGACGATTTGGTTCAAAATCAGGTTTAAGGAGTTTGGGGTTCACCGAACTCGAATTTAATGTCAAAATGCATAATTTCGACGACCATTTTGAGTTCTCCCGATTCCGTTCAAATTGTCACTAAGTTTTATTGAAAACAACGACTGTCAGATCCATTGATAAATCGAATGAATTTCGAAGTTGGGTAAATTCTGGGTTGTATTATTACAAATAAATTTATTTTATATGTTTTTTTAGAAAAGCAGCAGAAGCAATATAAATGACGTCGTTATAACAGAAACTATCAGTGAACATGTAAGTTTTTAAAATAAACATAAGCGGCCTGAGTATTGGCCTTCCATATAAACTTTTTGCTATAATGAATGATCTACCACACTTTTTGTGAATGTTTAGAATTATCGATAATAGACCTGGAGAAAGGATGATGTCATTACAAAATGACAGTCTTATGAATAAATGAGGAGCTAACACTTATCACTCTGTATTGTTTTGTATTTTTTTTATTAATAAGTTTACATTACAAATGTATAGTATAATGTCCTCCACGCTAGGAATTCACCTGTGTTGTGGAGGACATTTTTATTTTTGGATAATGCTGTGAAATAACTATAATAATTGTGGGTAATAATTAATTTATTTTGAACTTACATATAACATTTGCAATTTTACCTGTAACACGTACAACACGAGTTACAGCGTGTTTTATACAAAGAAAAAAAAACTTCTCAATAGCCTTCTATAAAAAAGCAGAGTGGAAGATACTTTATGAATCGCCCTGGTGTAAGACCACTATTCAGAATTGAAACGTTGCTTGAAATGGCTTTAGCCGTGTGTGGTGACCAAATCTGAATAGCCAGGTACTTCCCCTATATTATTCCCCTCCCACCTTATTCAGCCTCACAACGTACCCCAATCACTGGCCCCAGGCGATTGATAACAGTTGGGACTTTGTAAGGTACATAAAAATAAAAATAAAACATTTAGTTGTTTTATAAAAATTTGTCTGAACTTCTTTATATTTTTTACTGTCTTTTTCTAAATGTGCTTCGTTCTACTTTATGTATATCAAAGATAAATTGTAAAATATATTCTTTCTTACTAGGTATTAATAAAAATCTGTATGCATATAAATAAACTTTCAAAAACAAAACTACCTGTTTTTTAATTTCTAAGGCACAGAGTAAAAACAGGTTGTCGTAACTTATTTACACCCATTATTTTTTGGTAAAATTATAAAAAAATTAATAACATTATACAAACCATATATGAACCAGAAATTTTTTCCACATCAAAACACCATTAGATTCTATGTCACATTGAGTCAAAAACTAAGACGTCTGTAAAGGTCCAGGGGCTAAAAAAAGTCTATGTATCCTTGCCCTTGCATAATATGATTTATAGTCTGTCGAGCTGTATCAATTATGTTGGAAATAAATTAAAATTTTACAAAGCAAGTGTATTTTTATTCCGTATTTTATCAAAATGCTGAGCAGCCGTGCCTGAATCTAACCGAAATACACAGTAGATCGCGGCGGCCGAGCTTGTTTGCAACTACCAAAAATACCTAACTGCAGTGAATGGGGAGTTTGACCCAGGCGCAAATGTCTCTATGAGCTATCCACGCTATTCCACAATATGATTCTTAGTATGTTAAGCTGTATCCATTATTATAGTAGGAACTAAATTTTAATTTTATAAGGCAAGTGTATTTTTATTTCCTAAGTCCGTAGTGTCTAGTATACCCACATCTCCTCTAGTCAGACGCAGGCGGTCAGCTGCGGCCGTGTTTGTCTACAAGTACAAGAAATACCTAACTGCAGCGTCAGCGCGGTTTGATACCCGACCCTTAAATTGAAAATCTTTATGTTTATTTGGGTTCTCTATGTGATGTAGGTTCACCAGTTTTCCGCTTGTACTACGAGTTTCCGGACACCGTGTATAGATAAGGAAGAGGAGAGGCCCAAGAATGCTTCCTTGTGGCACACCCTTGTTTATTTTTCTCCATTTGGATTCTACCATGTACTGGACCATTTTTTCATCGATATTTGAAATTTGAACTTTCTGCTGGCCTATATCCAAAGATATTAAAATATAAGTAGATGTGCTATCTGCTGTTTTTACTATGTGGGTCTGCGCTTCCGGGTGTCGCCGATATTGTTTACCAATTAACAAATAAACTAAAAGAACAAATAATTAACGAATAAACCAAACGAACGTTAAACTAAATGAACGAATTCTTTCCTTATTCAAAATATATTGTTAACCAATATTAATGCACATTTTCAAAAAATCAACGAAATGAACAAATTCTTTTTGTATAAAAACTACGCTAGTAAAAAAAAAAAAAAAAAAAAAAAAAAAAACTACGCAACTGTCGCGTAGTCCGGCGACAGTTGCGCGGACACCATAGCATATCTCATCTGTATTTGAATATATCTTATATTTTAAAGCAAAAATAAATCATCCTAACTAGATATTTGATAGACCTTTTGATTACAAAAATAATTTTTCAGTTTGGTTGGGTTTTTTGATCTCAAATCCAAATCTATGATTTGTATGAAACGTACAGAAATGGGCCGCGCATGCGTTCCCCTTAACGTTCACTGGATTTATTGTTTGTTCTCTGCGAACTTATCATTTGGTTTGACTTTTTGACAGATGTTGTGAAGAGAACCCCGTACATTTTAGATGTCGGTACGTGTTTTAGAGGTATAATGGTTATGGTGCTGATTTTAACAAAATCAAATTTTATAATATTCTTATTATTATTATAATTTACAATTACAAGTATATTAAATTGGATTTAGTAATAAAGAAGTGGTACATCATAATGATTTATGATCAATAAGATGGATCAAGGAAAAAAATATTTATGAGATGTAATATTTTTGGTATGCCTCGTTATTCTCCTGTGACATTCGTGTGGAAAATATTCTTTTTTTTTAAATGATTTTCGAATTATCGTTTTTTCGCACATATAAAATTATGTCCCGTCTTCCCGGTTTATGAAAAATGGTCCGATTTTTCGGATTGAAATTTTCAAAAAATCCCCAGGGTTTCAAAAATACGATTAAAAAAAAAATCCAGAATATCTTAGAATATTTGCCTAAACCAGATTTTTTTTTAAATGTGATGCAAGTGGCCTATTTCGCCAGTTGCATTTGAGGCTGTAATTTCGAAACAGTCTCGGATGCAACATTTTTGTTCCGATCGTGCCGGATCTTTAGTTTTTTGGAGTTGGATGCTTGTATGTGTTTTCCAATAACCTTGATCCCGTGTTCCTAATATTCCTGGCATTTCGGCCTTCGAATTGGGCATGTTGTCACCTTCGAAAGGGTTAAAATTCGTGGTAAATTTTGCATTTTCGTTTGTTGAATTCTATTCAAATATTAGCAAAATATTATTATTATTCAATAATAATAATAATAATTGTTGGATGATTGTCAGAATAGTTGTGCAGATTTTAATTGATTATTTTCATTAAAAATAGCTGCTTCTGCTGTTGTTCGGAATTAATTGGCAATTTAAGGCCTTCGTGAAATTCATGATTCGTCGATCAGAGCAGTTATTTCTGGTAATTTAATAGATAGAAATAGCTTACTGGTTAGAATTAAGGATATCGAAAAGCAAAGGAATGACTTTATTGAATCTTGTGTGATCTTAGAAACCTCAAAGAGTAAAGAATTAGACTTTCGAAAATAAATACAAAACTTTTATGGATTTGTCCTCTATGTTCGAATGAGCTTTTTGATGCAGATTTCGTCGTATTATCAAGCATTTGTGTACAGTTGCCTAGTTCTCCCATTCGTCTACTGTCTACTGGGATCAATAATTGAGAAATTTAACTTTGGCAGATCCAAATGTCGATAAGCTCTCTGCAATAGATATTTTATTGGGTGCTGGGTTGTTTTCATCGGTTCTTCGTTCAGGACGGGTGGTAGGAAAATCTAATGAACCGATAGCTTTGAACACGGCTTTTGTTTGGATTTTAAGGGGAAAATTATTTGGAATACAAAAATTATATAAAATTTTGTTGTTTTTTTTTCAATGAAAATTATTTTTTTTCTTCAACCGTCTGACCCCTCTGTCCGACCTCAACTGTTGAAAAAAAAAATCAAAGATGTCACCAGAAACTCAAATTTCATTTACTTTTTTTACTCAAATGATGTCAAGAATCACTGGTTAAAGTACGTCAAATATGTCCCTCAACACCCTGTATATCTTAATTTAAAACACAAATGAATAAAATAGCATACATCCGTCTGCATATTTGCCAAACCTTTTGATTTTTTTTATATTAAACAATATTACAGAAAATCAAATAAAAAAATAAATTTTATTTTTATTTATTTATTTGTTTGTTTATTTAGCACAGCAATATACATTTATATACATAATTTATTAAATTTTGACTGCCCAACTAGGAGTATTATCCCGTTTTAGGACAGTCAAATAATTATGTGTATGAACATGTGGATAAAAAAGGAAATAAAAAGAAGAGAAAGAATATAAAATAAAATAATAAAAAAAAAGTTTAAACATAGTACCTAACTGTTATTTGTTTAGCATAGCAAAAGAAAAAAAAAGAGATGAGAAAGAATAAAATAAAAATGAAATAACCAATTAAAACATAAAACAGTCGTGGATTGTTTAGCATAGTTGTTGAAATGGTAATAATAATAAATAAACATTTATTTACAAGCAAATGATTAAAATATAAGGTGGTAACTGGGGTTTGCATTTCATATTATAGTCCTACGAACACATTTTGCATAGTGAGAACTAGAAAGAGAACAGAAACAATAAAGTAAAATAAAATAAACAAATAATGCTTGATTATTACTGCAGTTTGCTAAGCATAAATATTAAAATAATAATAAAATAATAGGTATATATATTTTCGTTATTTGTTTTTGGGGTGTTATGCCGTGTTGCGCTACCTCCTTCTTTAGCCAACGTTTCGGACATCGTTGCAGTGTCCATCATCAGGGCAGATCCGGTAGATGTGACACACGGCATAACACCCCAAAAACAAATAACGAAAATGCTTTTGGCCGTGAAAATCTTAAAACTTATCAGGTATATATATACTTATAACTGGTGTTTACATTGCATATTATAAGCCTACATACATATTTTGTATAAATATGAATAAAAAAGAGAAGAGATAGAATTAAATAAAATATGCAATTAACATAAGATTGACAGCTGTTTTCTAATTTAAAAGTAATAGGTAGGTTCATACAGATAGGTAGATAGGTAGATACACATAATAATATAATTAGAAGAAAAGGGTATCTTAGGGTATCTACTTAGTTCATTTTTGTTGGAATTTTTGTTGTTGTTTTTGGTTTGTGTTTGATTTTATTTTTTATGTAGTAAAAGTTCACTCTCCTTTCTCCCTAATTGTTGAAACCAAGTAGTGGTCAATTTACGAAGAACACCTGTGCTTTCCTTTTTCCAAGCATCAGGCATGAAGTTGTATAGTTTTGGACCTAAGAAAGTGAAGTGTCTTTGAGCGAGAGATGTTTTGGTTGTGAGTGTTACAATTGGATTTCTCCGTGAGTGTCGGGTGTTGTGAGAGTGGTTAATAGATGGGTAGAGGTGGCGTTGTTTATGGGTGTTTAAAATTAATTTTCTCATGTACAGTTGTCTAACATCCAGAACTTCTAAGTCTTCAAATAGTGCATCACTGTGATATCTAAATGGTTTTTTAAGGATTACCCTTAGTAGTGATTTTTGAGCTTTTGATAGTTTGTCCAAAACAGTTTTTACACATCCACCCCAACCTAAGGATGCATAGTCTAGAAGTGACCCGCACATAGCATCATAAATGAGTTTCAATTCTTTTTTACGTAAGATATTTCTGATTGTCAATTATTACAAGAAAAAAGAAAAGTCCCAATAAACTACTTTTAAGTAGTTTGTCAATTTTTTTTTTGTCAATTCGATTTCAGGTACTGAAATATTAATATTTGTGATTGTCACCCTAATGGTTGTGGCAACATTCTTTTGTGTTGGCAATTGCCAGGGCGAGTTCGTATTGCCACGGATTTTAATTCCTTCTTCTCTTGTTACCATCCGTCTTGGGCGGGTCGTTTTTGGCAAAACGTCTGCTGCCAGGTTTTCACTTCATGTGGGTTATAAAACCGCGGAGAGAGATACCATCATTGAGCTCACCCTACATGAGCTACCCTACGGGTCTTTTTATTGTGTGAATAAAGACCAATTATTCAAGAGCTGGAGTTGTTATTGAAGAGTTACTCCAGCCACACTTCCCTTTGGAATCTGGTGTTACCACGCCGGATTGCTCTGTCAGGAGAGCGGAAGTACAGATCCTGAGCATTGATCCATTCGAGCCGGATGATCATTATTGGGATTGATTCATTCAAGCTGGGTGATCATTATTTGGATTGATCCATTTGAGACGGAAGATCATTATTTGGAGTGGCCCAGTCAGGCCTCATCAACATCGGGAGTGGTCCAGTCGGCGTCCTCATCACCATCATTGGATTGATCAAGCGAGCCTCATCACGACGCTCGCATGCACAGAAAATCAGGTTGTAGCCTTCCTTTCATTGTCCTTTCAAATTCCATTTAAAAAGCTAAAAATCTGTGTAGATGCCACATTATTTCGTATTGATTATATCGAATTACATTCGGGTGTTCATAATCAGATGCTTTCAATATAGCATAAATTTATTGGTGATAATAATTTTTATTGTTGTATTCAGTCTGCCGAATAACTTTGCTTTGCCTACCTACATTTCTAGCCACGCGTTTGCAAGTTTCGTCTTTGTATGCCATAGTATTGTGATTGGGTTCTCTATGATCTATAGTACTAATCATTTTTGTTTACGTCAAACCGCGTCAAACTGCCGTATTGTGTTTTCAGTTTTTAAATCAAGTTAGTGTTATTTCGTTAAAAAATGGAACTCGACAGGTTGATTAAACGGCGCGGGGTTTTGAAAGGTTCATTAACGAGATTCGAAACCTATTTAAGCAACGAAAATGATATTACACCTGGCGTATTGTCATCGAGGTTAGACGCCATCAAGCCTTCTCTGATAGAATTCTCCAAAATTCAGCTGGAGATTGATTTATTGAACAAATCAGAAGATAATGACGCGAGGGATAATTTTGAAGGTACATATTTTAATATAATTGCATTAGGACAGGAAATGTTATCAAAATTTAAGAAGATTGAAAATGTCCCAAATATCTCAGTAAATTTACCACCAATCTCTATACCAGTGTTTTCAGGTGACAACCATAAATGGTTGACTTTTAAAAATTCGTTCATTGCCTTAATTCATGATAACAGTAAATTAAATAATGTTCAGAAATTTCATTACCTTATTAGTTATGTGTCCGGAGAGGCACTTGATTTGATTAGTTCTCTAGAAATAACCGGGGATAATTATAGTGCAGCTTGGACAATGCTTATTTCGAGATACGAAAATGTCCGACTTATAGCAAATAGACATTTGAATTTCTTATTTAATTTTACACCGTTAAAACGACAGAATCATCATGAATTACGGAATTTAATTGATCAAGCAAACATTCATTTGAGAGCTTTACACAACTTAAAGCTACCAACAGAACATTGGGATACATTAATCATACATATTCTAACCTCAAAGTTAGATAATCACACACGTAGCCTTTGGGAATCAATAGAGTGCGACAAAGTTTATCCTACATTCGTGCAGTTTAGCAATTTTATTTCACAAAGGTCTCAGATCCTGGAAACTATCCAAGGTGACATTGGTGGAATGCAACAGAAATCGGAACCAGTTGCAACAAAACCAAGGTTTTTTAATTTTAAGGAAAGGAATTCTACAAACAAGGTTATGTTAGCGTCGGGCAACGTTAATTGTATGCTGTGTAATGACAGTCATTTCATTTATTCGTGCAAAATATTTGTTAACAAAGAACCAGCGGCACGAAGAAAGCTCGTATCAGAGAACAATTTATGTTATAACTGCCTAAAACCGGGGCACCCTTCAAAGGTGTGCAGGTGGAAGGAAAAATGCAGTGTTTGTGATCGAAAACATCACACTCTGTTACATATCAATACTGATAATGTACAAGCGGGTACTTCAACTGGCAAGGGTCAGTCGGAGGTACCAGTAAATTTAACATGTCATAGTGACATGAACGGGCGGGAAATTTTACTATCTACCGTAATAGTAAAAATAGAAGACGCGTATGGTGGAACACACAAAATACGCGCACTTTTGGATTCGGGTTCAATGTCTAATTTTATTACAAAGGATACTTGTAAAAGATTAAATTTGCATTGTACAAAGTTGAATATACCTGTTTCAGGTTTGCATAATAATTTAATTCATGTAAAGGAAACAGTTGACATTAAATTTAAATCATTATGTTCTCAATACCGGGATGAAATATCTTGTTTGGTATTAGATGAGATTTCTTGCAATCTTCCGCAGACCTTGATTAATCCAAAAATGTTGAACATTCCAGACGGTATCCAGTTAGCTGATCCGCAGTTTTACCAGCCAGCTTCTATTGATATGCTGATCGGAGCAGAGATATTCTGGCAGGTGGTTCGTACGGATCAGATACAGTTAGGAAAGGATAAACCTATATTGCATCGAACGGAGCTAGGCTGGATAATATCAGGAGCTGTACAGAGGCGTCATAATACGAGGCCAGTTAAAGTTTGTCATATTTCATTAAATTCTTTGCAGAATCAAATAGAAAGGTTTTGGAAGGTTGAAGAATATGAAAATAGTAAGCATCACTCTCTGGAAGATAGTGAATGTGAAAAGATTTTCAAAGGCACGCATAAACGCGATGCAAATGGTAGATTTGTAGTCAACTTACCATTTAAATCTAACGTATCTCAATTAGGAGATTCATTTAGTATTGCTAAAGGTAGATTAGTGTCAATGGAAAGAAAATTCTTAAGACAACCTAGTTTAAAGGAACAATACTCGGAATTTATTGATGAGTATCTTGCATTAGGTCACATGACTGAATGTGAACCTCCAAAACGCGATGAAACTACTTATTATTTACCACATCACGCTGTATTTAAAGAATCAAGCACAACTACTAAAATTCGTGTTGTTTTTGACGGGTCGGCTAAACCCGCTCGAGGGATTTCTTTGAATCGCGCTCTAATGAGTGGGCCCACCATTCAAAATGATATATTTTGTCACTTGGTATTTTTCAGAAAACATCAATATGCAGTCACCGCAGATATTGCAAAGATGTACCGCCAAATTAATATCAACCCGGAACACAGAAATTACCAACGTATATTATGGAGAAAGGATGCGGAGGATTGTTCGAAACACTATACGCTAAACACGGTGACATATGGTTTGGCTCCTTCGCCTTATTTAGAAATACGTTGTCTGCATCAGCTAGGTAATGACGTTTCATTTACTCATCCATTAGCTAGTAAATCCCTTAAGGAAAATTTTTATGTAGATGATTTTCTTTCTGGTAGTGACTCCATTGATACTTGTCACTTGCTAAAATCACAAATCATTAATACGCTTGCTACAGCAGGCATGGAGATTAGAAAATGGAGGTCTAATGCGCCCTCGATTAATGATTCTAAAGATAATTTAGAATTATTGCCAAATGAATCCAATGAAGCTAAGATTCTCGGATTAATATGGGACACCAAATTTGATGAGTTTACCTATCAGGTAGAAAGCATAGACTCAAAGTTAGAAGTAACAAAACGTCAAGTTTTATCATTAATGTCAAAAGTGTTTGACCCTTTAGGACTGGTAGGCCCAGTAATCATTGTCGGTAAGATAATTATGCAAAGATTGTGGAAGCTAAAAACATCCTGGGATGACAAGCTACCCAATGACCTTTTATTGGCCTGGCAGACTTACACGCTGAGTCTCAGTAAAGCAAATCATATTCGGGTACCGAGGAAAATTTTCTGCTTTAATAAAAAATCTTTTAGCTTACACGGTTTTTGCGATGCATCTCAAGGAGCAGATGGCGCTTGTCTGTATTTAAGATCTACCGATGAACACGGCATTCACCAATCACAGTTAATATGCGCTAAATCTCGTGTAGCCCCACTAAAAAATTTATCGTTACCAGCGTCTGTGAGTAATGGAAGATTTGTATCTAGGCGAAGCAAGGTAAAGGCACTAAATCCTTTTATGCAGGATGGGTTGTTGAGTGTTGGAGGTCGACTATCACAATCCGATATTACCTCGCTCTCTCAAAGACATCCAATTTTGTTACCACAAAATCATAAGTTGACTGACTTAATAATAACCCATCTGCATTATGAGAATTTACATTTAGGATGTAATGCTCTGCTCGCATTACTGCGTTTACGTTTTTGGCCAATATATGGTAAAAACGCAGTGAAGCGAGCACTGCATAAATGTATTGTATGTTTCCGAGTCCGTCCGCGCGAGTGTCGCCAGCTCATGGGTGACCTTCCTGCTGACCGATTCCGAATCCAAAGACCATTTTATGTAACCGGCATAGATTTTGCAGGTCCAATTTTAATTAAGTCTGGTTTAGCCAGAAATGCTAAGAGTGTAAAATCTTACATATGTTTATTTATTTGGTTTTCAACGAAGGCAATTCACCTAGAATTAGTGACTAATTTAACTTCAATGGCATTTATGAATGGATTGAAAAGATTTATAGCTAGGAGGGGTAAACCCTCACGACTCTTTACTGATAATGGAACTAACTTTACAGGTAGTTATAGGGAACTTACTGAACTATTTGATTTTTTGAAGGCATCTGATAAAGAAATCCATAATTTTTTGGCCCAGCAGAATATTAGCTGGAGTTTCTTGCCCCCCCGCTCACCGCATCACGGGGGACTTTGGGAAAGTGCAGTTAAAATGACAAAGTTACATTTAAAAAAAGCAATGCGGTCAACTGTTTTGACATACGAAGGCATGAATACCATACTAATACAGATTGAGGCTTGTTTAAATTCCCGTCCTCTGACTCCATTAACATCAGATCCAAATGACTTAAACGCACTCACTCCGTCACACTTCCTTATTGGCGACAACCTGTTAGCATTGCCTGAGCTTGATATCCACCATCTGCCTACAAACAGGCTTAATATTTACCAAAAGATGTCTACCGTTGTTCAATCTTTTTGGCACAGATGGAGCCGGGAATACCTAGCAGAATTGCAGAACCGAGTCAAATGGCAAGAAGGACGTCAACGCAGTTTACAGCCTGGTGACATGGTCATCATCAAAGACAACCAACTACCTCCGCAGTACTGGAGGATGGCGCGAGTGACGGAGATCCACCCTGGCCAAGACGGACGCGTCCGCGTCGTCTCCTTGAGGACGGCCAGAGGTGTCACCAAAAGAGCCGTGACACAGCTCTGTCTACTTCCCATGGAGGATCCTTCCTCCAACCTGGATTAAGAACCAATTACAACACTAAAAGTGATGTGATGTGTAAATCAAAGTGCCGTCAGGCTCATCAGTGCCAAGTGTTAAACTATTTTCTCATAAGTGGGTGCAGCGCACCAGAAGGTTCTACGTTATTAAACTTTATTTTTTAATGTCAAGTCTGACATAGGGTTATATACTTAGTTATAAGTTTTTTTGTTATTATTTTGATATCCATATATTGAATATTGTTTATTTTTGTATGTGAACTCGTTGGGTAAATTCTGGGTACCAATGTTGCAATCTCTTCTTATATTATTGTATGAAAAACAACTATTCCTTAATACTCGTTTTTGGGCGGGAATATGTTAAGATTTCAGGTACTGAAATATTAATATTTGTGATTGTCACCCTAATGGTTGTGGCAACATTCTTTTGTGTTGGCAATTGCCAGGGCGAGTTCGTATTGCCACGGATTTTAATTCCTTCTTCTCTTGTTACCATCCGTCTTGGGCGGGT
Source organism: Limnephilus rhombicus (assembly GCA_929108145.2). Classification (NCBI taxonomy): domain Eukaryota; kingdom Metazoa; phylum Arthropoda; class Insecta; order Trichoptera; family Limnephilidae; genus Limnephilus; species Limnephilus rhombicus. The sequence goes on along the minus strand of OV815299.1, from coordinate 26,399,283 downwards.
CGTTTTTGGCAAAACGTCTGCTGCCAGGTTTTCACTTCATGTGGGTTATAAAACCGCGGAGAGAGATAGCATCATTGAGCTCACCATACATGAGCTACCCTACGGGTCTTTTTATTGTGTGAATAAAGACCAATTATTCAAGAACTGGAGTTATTATTGAAGAGTTACTCCAGCCACACTTCCCGTTGGAATCTGGTGTTACCACGCCGGATTGCTCTGTCAGGAGAGCGGAAGTACAGATCCTGAACAGGTGCTTTTACTTTGAAGTTTAAAAAATAAAACTTATGCAGTTAAACTTTTTTTTTTGTTAATATCTAAAACAAACTATTTCTTTCGGCGAGCCAATTTTTCAATATAATATTTGTTTTTACATTATTTATACATTTTTTAATTTTAAAAGGTAACATATTTAAGCAAGTAGGTATCATGTAGTCCAGCGTTCTTTGTCCGTATTTGTTTAAGTGCTTCGGTACAATTAGTCCTTCATTTAACGTAAATCAAACAATATTCAAGAGGTATTTTGACCTCAAATCAAAATTTAAGATTTGTCTGAAGAAGGGCTCTTTTATATTGGTATTAATAATATAAATTAATATTTCATTTGATATTTCTTTTATTGCGGTAAAGACACAATTTAAGCAACATAATATATACACATTTTTTTATTAAACACAGGATAGAACCAACTTAAAGCAAATTTTGAAAATAAAAAATTTAACTTGCTTTTAAAATAATAAAAATTTTATTAGGTAACTAACATTATCTTGCAAATAATTAATTACACAACTACTTAAAAAACTAGTACTTCACCTAACTATAATAGTAACAGGTGAGACAGTGAAACGGGACGATTTAAAAAAATCTGAATACATTCAATAAAACTTATTTTGTTAAATTTATTGATGAAATCATAATCTACACGAATGAAAAAATTGAGTAAGTGCACAGTCGTTCATTTTTTTAAACAATGTTCGAAAGATGGCCTTCATTTTGTTGCAATCATTCTTACAGCCTCGTTGCAAAGCTGCCCGTAACATTGTGCAGCATTTCTAGCGGTATTGCGGCCACTTCATGCCGAATCCTTACTTTTAATGCCTGGATAGTCCTTGGGGGGTTACTTTTGAAATACTTTTGTTTTTAGGTACCCCCAAAGGAAGGACAAGTCTGGAGAACAAGGTGGCCAGCGAATATAGCCGTTCTTACTCATGAGACGATCGGGGAACGCCTGTCTTAGTAAACCCATTGGCAATCATGCTGTGTGGCAATGCACAACATCTTGTTAGAAATTTTTTTATTTCATATCTGTTTTCCTCGATTGCAGAAAGAAAAAAATGTTCAACAATGTTGACCTAACGATCATAGTTCACAGTTACTGCGTTCCCAGCTTCGTTCTCAAAAAAATAAGAACCGGTTCCCTCAAACTTTCCCCATTTTGGAATTATGCTTTGTTCACCGACCAAGTATCCAACTTCCACTAGATTTACAATGTTGATGCCGCCTCTCTACTTTTTGTGCAGAGACATTCCCCAATCATCCTGTTTCATTGGCTCACATGTTATAAAAGACACATTCACTCTAAAGTAAGTAGGTAACCAGGTAACCTAACTGGTACATTTTAAAATTTTTATTTATTTGGGAAAATCAACAAATTATACATTAACAACAATAAAATTAATAACACACATAAAATCCAATAATAGATTTTCACATCTTAAAATTATTATAAAAAACTAAGGGACCTGTACCCGTGAGCTAATAAGTTTATAAAAAAACAACATTGTTAATCCTAATAATATTATAAAGGCGAAAGTTTGTATGGATGTATGTATGTTTGTTACTCTTTCATGCAAAAACTACTAAATGGATTTTAATGAAACTTTAAGAATAAAATAAAGGCTATAGCTCAGAGCTCTGGCATTATGAAATTTAATAAAAAAAATTGCAAAAGGTGGCACAATTAGTAAGATATCTATAATTTTTTATTCAATTAAAAATTATGGGGGAGAACTTCAAATAAATGCGGGAGGGGTGGGTAGAGGGGGGAGGGAGTGGGGAAAGGGGGAGGGACGGCGGGAGAGGGGGGGAGTGGGGGGAGGGACGGCGGGAGAGGGGGGAGGGGGGGTGGAGGAGAGTGGTGGGGTGAAGGGGGGGGGAGGTGGAGTGGGAACCCCCTAATACCATGCGAGCAAAGCCGCGGGAAAAGCTAGTGTTAAATAAAGAATAAATAAGATGTAAGAACACAAATATAAACTAATAACCTGCAAAACCTAAAAATAAAGTGGTTTTTAAACAAAGTACTTATTTCATTCTATATAATGTCAAGCCACAAAGTGTTTGCTTTCTACGATAATATTTATTTGAATATGACAACGTGATTTTTCTCTATTTCTAACTCCTGGCCCCCTAGCATGGTCGATCGATATAGGTTTTATCGAAAATGTCGGTAACTTGAAATCGCTCCCGTGCACGACTACAGGCCGCTAACGAAGAAATAAAAGTTCACATAAAATAAATTAGGAACCCTTAGTCGTTGTGAACTGTTGTCTGTTCGCTAGCGGCCTGCAGTCGTGCTCGGGAGCGATGTCAAGTTACCGACATTTTCGATAAAACCTATATCGACCGACCATGCTAGGACCCCTGGCACTCTAAAATTAATCTCAGACGAAAGGGGCGAACAATCAATAAAGCCATTGATAGTTTTATGGAAATATATAATATTATCTGCGAGTCTCTTCTAATTTTTAATGGTTAAAGTCCATAAAGGTCAATCAAGCTGTTTACGTCATGGTAACCAATATTAAACTTGAAATTTAAATGATGCACAAATTTTCTTTGGATGGCTTCAAGGAAGTTATAAAAATCGTATATTTGTCACTCGTACGCAGCTTGCTGGAATGAAATTCCATAGTTTGGTCCCCATATTATCAAATTCATATAAAAAATATCGAAAGAGTGCAGCACAAATTTTTAAGATTTATTAACTTCAAATTACACATACCTATTCAACACATTAACTACACATCTTTATTAAATACACTTAAATTGCATTCCCTAGAAAACAGAAGAAAAATAAACCTTACTTTTTTGTTTAAAATCATTCACTCCGAATTAGATTGTTGCGAACTCCTGCATCTCATTGACTTTAAGGTACCAACTCGAGCGACAAGGCAAAACATATTATTCTGCAACAATAATTCTCTAACCAACTACCACACACACGCATCAATTTCTCGACTACACACATTAGGGAACAAATACACCTTAAATATCTGAACAATATTTTTATGTAGAATATGTTGATATCTAAGGAGCATTACGTAGGGTTTATTGCATATATTTGTGTATTTCTATATAAATCTACAATGTAAAAACTTGTTAACGTTTTCTTTTTATGTATCTTGCATTTTGTCATGTATTATTTATGACATTTAATCAGTCACCTGTAATTTTTTTAATTACTAACATACCTACTAGTTTATTTCTATGCCATTTACAACTTAGAAACTTTCTCTTTTATTGTAATGCACTATCTTTCCTTAAATTTATCTGTATACCTACCTTTCATATGATGTTTACTAGTTATCTATTTATAGTTTATCTTTTTTATTCAAAAAAACTGTCTCTGTATTATAAACTTGTCATGTAAAAGCCCATCAGGGCGTTGAAAATTAATAAATAAAAAAATGAATCGTTTAATATAAACATTATCAAATATCAAAACAGAGTAATTAGATGTACTTTGTATATAATAAGTTGATAGGCTTAATTCCTGTTTAATAATTTCTAAATAAAACACTTGTGTTGCAAAGTTTTTTTTTTAACTAAGAAACGACATTTATGTTTATTTATATCACTTTGAATGGTTTTTTCTAACAATCAAATAATAGAATAACAAAACAAATGACAATCGATGATTGCATTCTAATTGACGTTATAGGATTCAAATTTAAAGGGAATATATTTCCTTTACATCTCCCCCCCCCCGAGAAAGAAAATTATTGCAAAAATTTTCATTCATCTTCGATATCCTCTTCATGGTTCATCAATGCAGGTGCTGGAATTAATTTCGAGATGTGGAAATCTAATGTGGATTCTAATTTTTTTTCGACCAGTATTTATCTTGTAAATTGAGTTTGATAATTTTTCTATGATTTTGTAGGGTCCGATTCTCAATTCTCGAGCTTCTTCCTGTTAAGTTTGTTTCCATTCTCCACAAAAACAGTATCACCAACTTTGAAGTTAATATGTCTCCTGGTTTTATTGTAAACTATCTTGTTGTAATTATGTGACTTTATAGTATTTTCCAGAGCTTTTTTTCTGTCTTGAATCAAATCAATGTCAGTCTTCTTAAGTTTTAACTCATTTGGCAAAATCGTAACATCTGTGCCGTTAAGTAGGTACTGAGGCGCATATCCAGTGACAGTGTGCTCCGTTTCATTATAGTTTTTTACACAATTACGGGCTATACTTAGGAGTTATATTAGATTCGAAACTAAACTTCAATAGACATGCTGAATACACCCAAAAGAAAATTGGCAAAAAGATATCTTTTTTTGGAAGAATTCGGCCAAAAATTTCTAGAAAAACAGCAATCACCATATACAATTCAATTATTGCTCCACACTTCAACTACTGCTCAAGTATACTTTTCCTATGTAACGAAAGAGAACAAAATAAGTTACAAATTCTCCAAAACAGGGCAATGAGAATAATTCTTCGACGAAACAGATTTTCAAAAATTATTAAAATGTTAAAGGAACTAAATTGGTTGACCGTGAAACAGATGCTGACCTTGAACACGATGGTATTTATTCACAAAATATTGAACAACACGTTACCAAAATACTTCTCAAATAAAATTTTATACAATAAAGACATTCACAGATATAACACAAGGACGTGCAAGGAAATTAGGCTACAAAAAAAGGACAAAGCGAATACGCAGAACAGTCTACTGTACAAGGGAATGAAGTTGTATAACACACTACCAGAAACTTTAAAGTCCACACCAATTGCAAAGTTCAAGATGTATTGTAGGAGCTACATAAAACTTGAAAAAATATAGTGAATATGAAATATTATTATCAATTAGAAATTTGTAAACTTAAATGTACAAATTACTAAAATAAAATTATTATTATTATTATTATTATAGTTGTCCAAGCCACTTTTAAGTCATTTTCGTTGATTTTGCATCTAATTTTATTGACTAGCGTTTGATTTAATCTTTCATTTAATCCATTTGAGAAAGGCGAGTTTACTGCAGTAAAAATGATTGGAATATTTTTTTCATCCAAAAATTTTTTGAATTCTCTAGAATTAAGACCCGGATATTGGTCTGATAGTATCATGCCAATGTCATTAGTTTCTGTGGAGTTTAAGAGTTTGATGAAATCGCTGGTATTTTGAGTTTTTGACGTCAAAATATATGCAAACCTCGTGAAATGATCTGATAGTAGGTGCAAGTATCTCTTTGTTGACCGTGAACCCCCAAAACCACCTATTGTATCAATAGAACATATTTCAAAAGGTTTTGTTGCGGGACCCAAGTAGGACATCAATCCATATTTATTTTGACCTCTTGATTTGTTCTTTAAACATACTGCACAACTTTCGCAAGTTCTCTTTATATTGTTTGTCATGTTTTCTGATGGTACCATGAGCTTATCATTTTTTTGCATTTGATTAATTCCTATGTGACCTAGGTCTGTGTGAACATTTTTGATAAAATCTTTGCTGAATTTTTCTGATAGAATTATTTTTTATTTTTTTTTTTACTTTCTTGTAATAAACATTATTCTTCGATATCAATTTATCTTTTCTGCACTGTATCTTCTCATTTTTGACCTGATCTTTTAAGATATCTTCTAATTTTATTAAGTTGACAACTTTTAATTGCTCATCTTGGTTCTCATCTGGTTCTAAGACTGGGTTTCTGCTTAGGCAATCAGCTTCAATATTGTTCTTTCCTGGAGAATATTTAATTTGAAAATCATATTAGGATAAGTAATATGCTAAGTCACCCAGCTCTTCATCAGTTCTAGATTTGATATTCATATTTTCCAGCGGTTTGTGATCTGAATAAACTGTAAATGGTTTACCTATCAACCAGTATTGCCAGTATCTCACTGCCTCTTTTATAGCTTAGCATTCTAAGTAAATTGATTTTTCTTTTTCTGTGCGCTGTTTAATTTTTTCGAAAAGTAAGCAACAGGTTTTTCTTTTCCATCAGATTGTGTCTGTTTTAAAATAGCTCCGACACCCTCTAGAGAAGCATCTGTATATATATTAATTGGTAAATCTTGATAAAAAAAAATTCCAAGATCGGTTGTGAGCATATTAGGTTTTTCATCGTTTCAAAAGCATTTTGGCATTTATCAGTCCAAATAAACTTTTGATTTTTCCTTAATAAATTATGCAAAGGATCTAGTATTATTGCACTCTTCGGAATGTACTCATGATAAAAGTTGATTTTTCCTAGAAATTGTCGCACATTCTTTTGTGTTTTTGGAATAGGAAAATTCTTTATTGAAATCAAATTACCCTTAACTGGCTTGACTGAATTATTCTGAATTATATGACCCAGATATTTTACCATATCTGATGCAAATGTGCATTTTGTAAATTTTAATCTAAAACCTTCTGTTTTGATTGCATTCAGCAGCTTTATCAGATGATCAATGTGTTCAGCAAAAGTTTTTGAAAAAATAAGAATGTCATCTATGTAATTGACAGCAAATTCGTTTAGTTTATATTTTCTCAATATATTGCTTAATATCCTCTGAAAAATTGCCGGAGAAGTTTTCAATCCAAAAGGCAGGCAGGTCCATTGATAATGTCCCTCCTGTGTTACAAATCCTGTTTTTTTTTTTGTCTTCAATCCGCAATGGAATAGACCAAAAGGCTGAGTTTATATCCAGCGTTGAAAAAAATTTGCAATTTGTGGTCTTTGTCATTAGGTCTTCAATCAATGGAAATGGTTGAGCTTGAGGTATTACTATTTTATTTAAGTGTCTGAAGTCTATGCATAATCTGGATCTTTTGTTTTCTTCTTTTTTAAATGCTAGAGTAACCGGTGCAGCAAATGGACTGTACGACTCTTCTATCAGTTTATTGTCTAATAATTTTGCTATTTGCTCTTCTATTTCCTTTTTATCTTCTACACTGCATCTGTAAGGCCTCTTACTACAATATTTATCCACTAATAAGTCTATCTTCGCTTCATATCCATTGACAGTGCCAACATCATATTTACTCTTCGCGAACACTGATGTGTATTTGTCTATTAGTTCATTTATTTCTGTTTTTTGATCATTATTTAAATGATTCATTGTTATTTTAAAATCTTCTTCTTTAACATGTTCGTTAAAATTAATTCTGTGTTTTTCTATACGATTAAATTCAGTATTCGTTTTCATATCTGTAGAATATTTTTCTTTTTATTTGTATTATTTAGGCAGAGTTTCTGTGATATTTGTAAGTCTTCACTTTGGATAAGTTTGAAGTCTTTTATCATGTCTAATCCAATCAAAAAATCATTCTTGAAATTGTGTTCATCAATAATGTACACATCAACTTTTTTCTCCAATTCAAAAATTTTTATGTTTCACGTTGTCAAACCACTCGTCTTTTTAACACCATTAATCGTTACTAAATTTGCTTCATTCAAATTGTTTCCCTTTCCTTTAAGTTTCAATAATTTAGAATTAATTAGAGAAACATTTGAACCCGAATCATTAATTCCGTATATTTTTAATTTATCATTTAGTAATAGTTTGACTTTTATTAATGGTTTTACTATTAGTTTTTTTATCATTTTCATTTAATTCAGTTTCTATCACTGAATTGTTTACATGTTTGTGGAGGACGAACAAAGGACACTGATCTGCATCGTCTGGCCACCCGATTGGTCCCTCAGGCACCAATTGGATGCAGACCCTTCCTCAAGCAACTGGCCTAGCTTGCATCAAAAACTAACGATTCATTCTGCTTTAACTCTCGGTCAGGAGTCGCTGGTCTTTAATATTTGTTCGCCCTTCACTTTACTTTATTATTGCATATATTTAAATTGGAGATTTATGTGTCTGTAAATAGTGTTAATAAACTTGTAAGTATTGAATCGTCTTACTTATTCGCTTTGCCATCTACACACTTACACAATAAAAACATAACCCACAAATGGCATTTCTCTTAAATTTTTCATCCTCTTTTGTTTTGAACCAGCATGTAGATTCAGGGTTGTAACGAATGCCCTTATTCAATTTTTCACAAATTTTACATGGATTTTTACCCCCATTTTTATTATGTTCTGCATTTCCAAATGTTTTCTTATTCATAAATCTTTTTTTGTTGACCATATGTTCATACTTGTTTACTTCATTAAACAAATCTACAGTATCTTGTAATCCTTCTCTATCGATCTTGTTAAGTATGAATTCTGGTAGTCCGGAAGCAACAAGATCTATCAAAGTACCGGTGTCAATTGATCTTCTCATATCCAATAGAAATTTTTCTTTTCTCATGGAATAATCCAACAGAGAACCATCTTTGTATCTAAATGATAGTGCGTATGTGACAGGGTTCCATCCTTTGTTTGCAAATGATTCACAGAATTTGTTTTTCCATGTTGACCACTCTGAGTTCATTGTTAGTTTTATAATCATGGAACTGTACCAGTCTATACAAGATTTATCCATGAACAATCTGAGTATTTCTATTTTTTTCAATCCTTGGTCACATCAAACCGCAAACATTCTTTTTCAAACACTTCTATCCATTGGCTTGCATTTGTATTTTTAGTGCAGAATTTTTCTATAACAAACTTCTCAGCAATGTTTTTTAAGCTCTGTTGCTTATCTTCCATTAACTTTTCAATTAATTTTCCTAATGCATCTTCTTTTTGATGTACTTGTAAACTTTTTTCGTCCAATTCTTCGAGGTAATGGTCTCCAAACTGTAGGTTTCCATCTTCGTCTACATATGTTTTTTTTTAGTTCTTCAGTCATGGTTAACCAGACTCTTCTAACCTGGTATCTTTTTTTCAAACTATTTTTTTATTTTTCCAAAAGCACTAGTTTTCATTATCTCTTCGTGATGGCTGGCGGATTGTAGCATTTTTGGTATTTTAAACACTTTTTCATCACTTATGACTATTTTTGTAATGCTAATAATATTTGACCTGCTATCGCCTCCAGGTAATAGCGTAAATTCGAACTGAATTTTCTCCATTTTTGGTTTAAAGCGAAATGTCGTTTTATAATAAGTTGATAGGTTTAATTCCTTTTTATTAATTTATAAATAAAACACTTATGTTGCAAAGTTTTTTCTAACTAAGAAAGGACATTTATGTTTATTAATATCACTTTGAATGTTTTTTTTTCTAACAATCAAATAATAGAATAACAAAACAAATGACAATCGATGATTGCATTCTAATTGACATTATAGGATTCAAATTTAAAGGGAATATATTTCCTTTACATATATTATGAGTTATATGTTATATTTTACATTTGCTTTATGTTATCTTGTTCATTATATTTTCAAAAATGTATATAATTGTTTTGCGATTTGTTTTGTTTATAATTACTATACTACCTGTTAATTTATGCCATGTTCCTTGTTTTGTTTTGTTTGTCTTTAACTATTTCAATGTTTTTTGGATGAACTGAACTCTAAAATTATTTTTTTTCCCTATCCCCATATGGAGTGTGCTGGACCTCGTCCCTGCTTTATCTTTAGTTACATTATTGATTTTGCAGATCCTTCTCAAATCTGTCTGCGCCTCCCCCAATGACATGTGCAGGCTTGAGGTTTGATCAGACGACCTTGACTATCCTTTGTCCTGCCTCTGACTACCCAACGCTGAATTTTCTTTTATTCTTCGGGTATTTTACCCCAAATTTTCAGTTAACATTCTTTGAGGCTTCACTGAGTGGTTGGCTAAGGGACACGGAAGCTAAGTGTAGTTTATGGTCAGACCGAAAGCCATTTACATTTTTTGTTGGTACTTGCCAATTGATTTGAGATTTATTGTATTTCTTATGTTCTCTATTTTATGCAGGTGCTTGCCGGTTTTTTACAGATGCAATGCCGCGTCATGGAGCCTCATGAATGAGTTTTTATTTTGCCCTGTTTAATTTATCTTTGTCTAACTAACCTATTTTTTGCATTTTGTTTTTCCTGTTAAGCACTTGCATACTGCTTACTAACAACGTATGCAAGGACACTGGAGGTCTAGATTCGTTCAAAATAAATAAATGTAGCTTCGTTTAATCAAAAAAATAGAATCTTGCGAGAGCCTTGAAGGAGTAACCATCAGTTACTTATACCAGGGCGGGTAAGAGGTGTATTACCTCCACTGATAGGCTGAAGAATGAAAGAAAATCAATGTATTTAAAAAATTTGTAATTCGTGAAAATATCCCATGAATATTTGAGTTTATAAACCTAAAATGTTAATAAACTAACTCAATAAATAATACAAATATAACAGATTTTAGCTACCACAATAACAATATGCATTGACAACTCTGTCGACTTTTTATTTCGTTCTAGAAGGAATAAAATAACATAAAACTTTATTGATGCAAATCAATAAAAAATAAATTGTTTAAATATGAATGAACTCAAAATTAGATTAGACTTGCACCATCTTCCTCTAATTATAAATAAACAAGTAGTAGACCGATTTGTGTGCAATAGTAAACTTTCGTTTTTGAATATTATTTCGTTTTTTTTAGGAGGCATGTATGGGTACAGCCGCCCAATTATGACAATCACCTCTATCTTAGGTCACCCTAACTGGTTCACTAAGTTTGGTAACTTAGAAGGCGGCGGATGCGCTCATCCACATTAGGGGAGACCCTTTGACCTCCACTGCTGGACTATCTCGACCCACCGCCGTGGAAGGGATGGATTCATACTTATGCATTCATAGTTTGTCACTCCTGGACACATTGACCCCTAGATCCCTATTCACCCCTCACTCCGGCCTCTGTGTTTCCTCCTTCCTACAACATGGGTCTCTTCAAGACCAATGTTCATTCCTTCTTCTCCTCAAAAAGACCCTTCACACAGCACCCCAGATGACATAGGCCCTGAGGGAAATAATTTTCCTCAGGGCCTCCTGTGTGGAGTTAATGTAAAAAAAAATGCCTTTATCCTTCCCAGAATATCCTCTCCTTCTGTTCCTTAAAAAAACAACGTTTCAGCAGCCCTAAAGATGACAGAGACCCTGAGGTAAATTACTTTTCTCGGGCTTCCTCTTGCCTGTCTCGTCACAGGTATATCCTAGTGAGACAGGCATCGGAAAACCCAATTTTTTTATTTTTTTATTTATCTATATAAGGTATGTTTACATTACATTGTTCGATGCCTGTCTCACTAGGGTACACCTGTGTTGAGACAGGCGTAGAGGTACATAAATGAGTATCATACATAAGAATATTTCATTATAACATAAGAATATTTAAGGTAAGATACATACTGATTTATACAATTCAAACAGAAAGATGATTTAAAGTGTGGGTAAATACCATAAAGAGAGCATTATATAGGTGAAGGAAGAGATGAATAAAGTAGTAAATCCTGTCGAATCTATATAGGGAATCAGAATCTATATATTATATATATAGGATTTTACTATATTAATTTCTTTAATATGGGTAAGGACATAGTAAGTTGGTAATTCTGTCTATTTGTAATCTATTTTACAGATGTTAGCAGTAGTGTGACGTCCAATACTTATAATCTTTTTCTTTATATCTTGTTTGTATTTGGTCATTGATTCGGTTTGTCTAATCGTAGCTGGTAGTGTATTGTGTAGTTTGCAAGCTATGTATTTAAAGTGTTTTTATTGTAGAAAGCAATCACTTTGTGGTTTGACATATTTAATAAAATAAAATACTTTTTTGTTTAAAACCACGATATTTATTAATTTTTTAACCGACCGGTTTCGCCTAAATTAAGCATCTTCAGGGTACAAATTAATACTAAACAAGAAGTACATAATGTGTGCTTATATATAACAAAATATAGAGGGAGACAACACGATACAAATAAACGGTCATAAAATACATTAACATAACTACTCAAGTAATTGGAAAAAACAGAAAGATAATTATGTAGACAAATGGGTTATAATAATAAATTTGTAGAAACAAAGCATCAACTGGCATGGTGGTAGGGAGCACTGGAAATTTTTATTTTTAAGGGTTTATTGGAAACAGACCTAATATAGGACTACTTGATATGTCTAATTGATTATTAAGTACCTATATGACTTTTGGTTTTTACAGCTTTTTTATTTTTAGCGCCTCTAGAGTATTTAGTTTGTTACCATGCCCGTTTTTGTGTAAGATGTTAGCACCGGTGCTATGACAGAACGTATGATCTTTAGCGATCAAATGATTTGCGAATTCTGAAAAACCGTTATTATTGAGGCAACGGAGATGTTCCTTTATCCTAATATTGACATTACGTGTTGTCTTACCGATATAGAAAGCCGAACAATTATTACAATTTAATTTATAAATTCCCGAATGATTTAATTTGCCGTCCTTATCTTTAGAGTTAATTAGAAATTTACCTAGATTGTTATTAGTATAAAAGGCCGGTCTGACTTCAGAAGGAAGATTTTTTACACTTAAGGTAGAAAAATTATTAATGAATAAAATTCGCCGCCATTGATGATTAATATTATTATCATTGATTTGAGGACAAGGACTAGCAAATAAGAAGCGATTAACGACTATTTGTTTTAGTTTTTTATTTAAGATTAAATCTATAAAATGTGATTCATAGCCATTATTTACCGCAATTTTTTAAATTATTTTTAGTTCATTAGCAAAATTATTATCGGACATTGGAATTGTGACCAAACGATGGACCATTGAATGGAATGCGGGGTGTTTATGTGAAATAGGGTGATTGGAGGTGCTGTGTATGACAATGTCAGTATAAGAGGGTTTACGAAATATGTTAAAATCAATTTTGTTATTAACGATCGATAAGGTAAGGTCTAAATAATTTAAGGTTGAATTGTTGCCTATCTCTAACGTGAATTTAATTTGATTATGAAAAGAGTTTATAATATTGAGGAAGGAATTAAATTGACGCTGAGTCCCTGTCCATGTACAAAAAACATCATCAAACATCATCATTTCCAGTACAGGACGTTTTTAATAAGAGGTGAGGTACTGGATAAAATTTTATTCTCTAGGCTACCCATGAATATATCAAATGAAAGTGAATCAAATCAAGTGAAAAAACATTGGTATTTTGAAACACATTAGTAGTAACTGATGATATTTTAAAATTTGGGGCATTACAACACAAAACTACCGGTCTGATGGGTCAGTCAGTTCTCTGATTGCTGATATATTCATGGATAGCCTAGAGAATAAAATTTTATCCAGTACCTCACCTCTTATTAAAAACGTCCTGTACTGGAAAAGATATGTTGATGATGTTTTTTGTATATGGACAGGGACTCAGCGTCAACTTAATTCCTTCCTCAATCTTATAAACTCTTTTCATAATCAAATTAAATTCACGTTAGAGATAGGCAACAATTCAACCTTAAATTATTTAGACCTTACCTTATCGATCGTTAATAACAAAATTGATTTTAACATATTTCGTAAACCCTCTTATACTGACATTGTCATACACAGCACCTTCAATCACCCTATTTCACATAAACACTCCGCATCAATGGTCCATCGTTTGGTCACAATTCCAATGTCCGATAATAATTTTGCTAATGAACTAAAAATAATTTAAAAAATTGCGGTAAATAATGGCTATGAATCACATTTTATAGATTTAATCTTAAATAAAAAACTAAAACAAATAGCCGTTAATCGCTTCTTATTTGCTAGTCCTTGTCCTCAAATCAATGATAATAATATTAATCATCAATGACGGCGAATTTTATTCATTAATAATTTTTCTACCTTAAGTGTAAAAAATCTTCCTTCTGAAGTCAGACCGGCCTTTTATACTAATAACAATCTAGGTAAATTTCTAATTAACTCTAAAGATAAGGACGGCAAATTAAATCATTCGGGAATTTATAAATTAAATTGTAATAATTGTTCGGCTTTCTATATCGGTAAGACAACACGTAATGTCAATATTAGGATAAAGGAACATCTCCGTTGCCTCAATAATAACGGTTTTTCAGAATTCGCAAATCATTTGATCGCTAAAGATCATACGTTCTGTCATAGCACCGGTGCTAACATCTTACACAAAAACGGGCATGGTAACAAACTAAATACTCTAGAGGCGCTAGAAATAAAAAAGCTGTAAAAACCAAAAGTCATATACTTAATAATCAATTAGACATATCAAGTAGTCCTATATTAGGTCTGTTTCCAATAAACCCTTAAAAATAAAAATTCCCAGTGCTCCTTACCACCATGCCAGTTGATGCTTTGTTTCTCCAAATTTATTATTATAACCCATTAGTCTTGCCCCCCCTTCTGTACCTAACTTAGATGAAATAACTCCAATCCACAACACTCCTATGTCTGATCATTGGCTTGACTCTCCATTCACTTTAATTGAATTAAAAAATTGTTTATCAACAGTCAAGGACTCATCTCCAGGCAGAGATGGTATACCTTATAGCATTATCAAAAATAGTAATGATAATGTTCTAAATCACTTTTTAAGCATCTTAAATAAAATCTTCCAGACTGGCATAATACCTGATGACTGGAGTTCTCAAATAATCATCCCAATTCTAAAATTAAACAAATCACCCAATTCTGGATCCAACTATAGGCCAATTGCTCTTTCATCCACCCTTAGTAAAATTTATGAAAAATTAATTAAAAACCGGTTAGAATTTTTCGTCGAGAGTAATCATCTTCTCTCTCCATCCCAATTTGGATTTAGGAAAAAGAAATCTACACAAGATAACCTTGCCATCATCAGCACTGATATTAATTTATCCATTTCTAACAAAGAAGTATGTCTTGCAGTCTTTATAGACATAGAAGGCGCCTTTGACAATGTTTCCATCCCAATTCTTAAAAAAAAACTTTTAGGCCTTGGCTTACCCCTCATGTTTGTCCAATCTATTATTAATCTTTTTCTCGATAGGAAAATTTTCATTGAGCTACCAGATGTTACTCCTCAGAGTACGTCAATTTGGAAGGGTTTACCCCAAGGCGATGTATTATCCCCCTTACTGTATAATATATACACACACGATATGCATGTCACCATTCCCCCTCAAGTAAAAGTCGTTGAGTTCGCAGATGACATAGCTTTCTTCTTATCATCCAAAATCATTCCATCCGCCGTCAAATATCTTAATGAAGCCATGGATGCCCTTTGCACATGGCTTACTTTAAATGGTCTTGAACTTTCAGTACAAAAGAGTCAATGTGTTACCTTCTCAAATCGTGATAATAATCCCCCTGTTCAAATTTTATTTAAAAACTCGCCAATCCCCAATGCTTCCGAAGTAAAATTTTTGGGAGTAACATTTGATAGGAAACTTAAATGGTCTTCCCACATTAATAATATAGTTACTAAATGTGAAAAAAATTTAAATATTATCAGATCATTGACTGGCGTTTGTTGGGGTGCTCATCCTATCTGCATTAAGTTGCTCTACAATGCACTTATTCGAAGTCATCTCGACTATGCCTGCCCACTTTTTAGTACTGCATCCAAAAATGCACTCAGTAAATTAGACAAAATTCAATCTAAGTCATTGCAAATAATAACTGGCGCGATGCAATCGTCGCCCATCAATTCCCTTCAAGTAGAAGGTTCTGATCCTCCTCTTTATTTAAGGCGTCAATTATTTGCTGACAAATTTGTTCTTAAATGTTTAAATTCTAAAAGTCATCAGATTATTCCCAGAGTCTCGTTGTTCAACGACTCAACACATTCATCTACAATCAGAGCTCGAACTAAACCTCTCCCTGCCATTTGTAAAAATTTTCGCTCTCTCTCAGAGCTTCAAATTATCAAAAATGATATTCTTCCTTTGTACAAATTAAAATATAGTCACGTCACCCTATCCCCAACGATTTTAGAGGGGATCGGCATCCTTAAAAGTCATTCCAATCTCCCAGCCCGTACTGTCAATAATATGTTCAATGACATTATTTCTTCTAAATGGCCCAACTCTTCTCTTTTATTTACTGATGGCTCCAAATCTCCGGACTCTCCTAACTGTGGTATTGGTATTAACGTTTACCACAATAATTCTAATGAAAGAATATTTTATTCAATTTCAAACCAATTTTCAATATTTTCTGCCGAGTGCATTGCGATTATTGAATCTCTCAAATATATAATAAAAAATAATTTTGAACATTCTCTTGTTCTCTCTGACTCTCTCAGTTCCCTCCAAAAACTTAAAACAAGTCCTCTTCTTCATCCTGATGATCACTTTGTATGTCTTATTCGAGTATTGATAACCTCCATTCAAAGCTCTGGAAAAACTGTCACTCTGATTTGGATTCCTGGACATGTTGGCATAGTGGGTAATGATATTGCTGATTCCTTGGCAAAACAAGGAGCGTCTAACCCTACCGTTACCCTCGTAAACCATATTCCCCTGTCTGATATTTTTTCCATCATCAAAGATAGATCCCGCAATGTTTGGACAGAGTATTGGAACATTGCTAGTCAATCCAAGGGTGCCCGCTACGCCTCAATACAAAGGACTATCCCATCAAAACCGTGGTTTCAAAAATTCCCCCATTTTTCTAAAAAAGAAATTTCCTTACTTATTCGTATGAGAATCGGACATTGTTCCGTTCCTTCTCACCTTTATAAAATTCATGTGCTTGACTCCCCAGATTGTACGTTCTGTGGTCTAGATGTGGGAACTTTAGATCACATATTTTTTGATTGTCCCTCTCTAAATAAATATCCTCTCTTCTATCAAGAGAATCATAAATAGGTCAAAATTCGAGCACGACCAGCAGATCAGCAGAAAGCTGACTGCATGCCCGCATGGCAGCAGGCAATTCTGGTCGCTTGCGGGCTCAATAGGTCGCAATTTCTGCAAATCCAGTCTGCCACCTCTTACCAGACCTGACGGCTCACTAGCAAACACCGCCACCGAAAAGGCTAACTTACTAGGTAAAATGTTTGCGGATAATTCAACCCTCGATGACCAAGGTGCTGTCCCGACGTCGGTTCCTCACTGCGGTTTTCGTGTGAAAAAGCTGAGGATCCGGCATCGGGAGGTACTCCATGTTTTACGAGGGCTTGATGTTAATAAAGCTAGTGGGCCTGACGGAATACCTGCCCTGGTACTGCAAAGGTGCGCTGCAGAAATAGCTCCAATTTTGACGAAGCTTTTTAAACTGTCCCTGAAGACTGGCTCTGTGCCCTCTGGTTGGAAAAAAGCGGTTATCCATCCTATTCCAAAGAAGGGTGACCGCTCCAACCCGGCCAACTACCGCCCCATAGCGATCACATCAGTTCTGTCTAAGGTGATGGAACGTGTGATCAACGACAAACTGCTCACATACCTCGAGAAGAACAAAATTATTAACGACCGTCAATACGGATTCCGGCGGAACCGCTCGTGCGGTGATCTTCTCGCGTATGTGACGCATGTTTGGGGGCGATGCCTGGAACGTTTCGGTGAGACCCAAACGGTTGCACTGGACATATCCAAGGCCTTTGACCGGGTTTGGCACCGAGGACTTGTCAACAAACTGCATTCTTACGGACTTCCTGCATCCTTGTGTACGTGGATTGCCGACTTCTTGAGGGAGAGGTCGATTCAGACGGTAGTCGATGGTTTCACCTCTTCCTCTCACTCGATAAATGCTGGCGTCCCGCAGGGATCGGTTCTGTCTCCAACTCTGTTTTTGTTGCACATCAACGACCTTTTGTCATGTGCACCAATTCACTGCTACGCGGATGACAGTACAGTTCATGATAGCTTTTTGTTTGACAAGCCCCCAAAGGGCTCACAAACTCCAACAGCTCGTAAGGCTTTGAAGCAAAGAATGGACGGTTACCTCGAGAGTGTTTTCTCTTGGGGTAAAAATAATCTCGTTGAATTTAATGTTTCAAAGACCCAATCATGTCTGATTACGTCTAAAAGGGATCGCAATGAAAATCTAGTCTCTTTCAACGGAAGCAATCTTCCGAACAGGCCCTCCATTGATTTGCTTGGTGTAACCCTAAGTGACCAGCTCAGGTATGGGGGCTCCATCGAAGCCAGAGTAAAATTAGCCTCCCAAAAACTGGGCGTACTGTACAGGGCCCGCAGATACTTTAAAAGTACACAACTGCTAACCCTGTACAAATCGCAAGTGCGCCCCACGGTTGAATTTGGCAGCCACCTCTGGTCTGGAGCTCCAAAATACCTGAAAAATACCCTCGACTCTGTGCAGAAACGGGCGGTCCGTTTGATAGATTCTCCCATCTTAACAGACGGATTGCAATCTTTAGAGCACAGGCGTCGGGTGGGAATGCTATCCTTGTTCTACCG
Organism: Limnephilus rhombicus; assembly: GCA_929108145.2. Classification (NCBI taxonomy): domain Eukaryota; kingdom Metazoa; phylum Arthropoda; class Insecta; order Trichoptera; family Limnephilidae; genus Limnephilus; species Limnephilus rhombicus. Next base: position 26,380,797 of record OV815299.1, on the reverse strand, counting down.
GTATTACAATGGAAGATGCTCCGAGGAACTAGCATCATTGATCCCTTCGGCACCGGTGCATAGTCGGGAAACACGCCAAACGCGTGCCCAACATTTGTACACAGTTGACATTAGTCACATGAGAACGGGTCGTTTCTTCGACTCGTTCTTGTGTTCAACAGCTCGGCTGTGGAATGATTTGCCGGCCTCTGTGTTTCCTCCTTCCTACAACATGGGTCTCTTCAAGACCAATGTTCATTCCTTCCTCTCCTCAAAAAGACCCTCCACACAGCATCCCAGATGACATAGACCCTGAGGGAAATTATTTTCCTCAGGGCCTCCTGTGTGGAGTTAATGTAAAAAAAAAAAAAAAAAAGCGTTATCAAAAATTGCCTCTCCTCCATTCAACATCTCATCTCTTCTAAGTCTGAACTCTACTCCAATCTTCCATAAAATTCTGAAATTTGCACATTTAAATAAAATTAATATATAAATTCACCTTTCCTTTCTCTGTAATTATAAATGATGGCCTAGAACACCCTTGAAGGGTGAAAGCCAGAAATAATTAAAAAAAAAAAAAAAAAACCCATTAGTCTACATAATTATCTTTCTGTTTTTTCCCATTACTTGAGTAGTTATGTTAATGTATTTTATGACCGTTTATTTGTATCGTGTTGTCTCCCTCTATATTTTGTTATATATAAGCACACATTATATTCTTCTTGTTTAGTATTAATTTGTACCCTGAAGATGCTTAAGTTAAGCGAAACCGGTCGGTTAAAAAATTAATAAATATCTTGGTTTTAAACAAAAAAGTATTTTATTTTATTAAAGTGTTTTTGTCCAAAGGTGGTTTTAGAAAAGGGAGTTTGGAGAAGTTCTTTATTTTTGGCTCGGGTATTGTGTATCATTTGTGTTGGTTTGTATAGGATTTTGTTGTTTTTATGTAAATAAACTAAGATGGATTTTGCGTACAGCTGTTTAATGTCCATAACGTTGAAAGTATTGAATATCGTATCGGTGCTGGTAGTGAGAGGAAGTTTAAGAATTATTTTTATTATTAGTTTTTGTGCTTTAATGATGGGGTCGAGGGCATTAGAATAAGTGTTACCCCAAGCTAAAATTCCGTATTCGATGTGAGATTGGCACAGTGAGTAATACACTGTTTTTAAAAGTTGTAGGTTAAGGAAAATCATTCAATTATTTCTTTTTGAATAAGGTATAAAAATCGAAAATTTTGTTTAGAGCTCACTTCTCAGTTTATAGCCCGTGGTGGTGGACTATTTACTAAAGTCAAACGTGATTCTTATTTTACGTGTTATTTCGTTCAATATTTTAAAAGAAAAATGATTGTTTATTTAACTGAAATGGTTTATTATTAAAAGGCCGCGACCAGTATTAATCGTGGTGCCATAAATTGTTAATACACATTTCTGAGACCGAAATAACCGCAGAACTATTACCAAAGGATATAATTTGTATTTATTTGCCGAGTATCAAAGCAATTCATTTAAAAATATGGAAGTTTATTAAATCACAAGGAGACCAGCCTGTCTAATGATGATGGAATTATAGCCTCGCCTGGATATACAAATATTCCTTGGTGGAGTGAAATTTTGAAGCAAAAACAGTTTTTCAGCCGACTACAGTTCAAGGTAATTTGTCAGACTCTACATCATGAGAAAAACCAGAGGCTCAAGATTTGTTATTTAGTTAGTTTAGTAACTTGAATTTTGGGTCGATCCAAGGGAGGTGAGTTTAAGAACTATAAATATGTTTTAATGTTCCAATTATGTTTTCTATTATGTTTTAATAAATCTATTATTTCTTATTTCATATCAATACTGTCTATTTTATTTAAATTTCTTCTATTTTAACCTTAAAGTTTGTATACCAAAGGCCCTGAGAGAGGATTATTGCTTTCCCAACTGCTAGCCTGGTTAATCAACCAGTGGCGCCCCTTTAAAAATAAAGCTGGCAGATGTTATTTCCCTTTAACAACATACCTTTTAACATTTTATTATACCTGTGATATGATATTTATGTGTTAACTTCCTTATGTACTAAGATCACGATGTATTCGCGTAACAATTTGACACACTCTTAAATTCTTAGTAACAGACTGTCCCATCAAAACCGTGGTTTCAACAATAAGGAACTCTAGTGAAAAATATTATGGCTTTAAAAAGTATATTCATATAGAGTATATAGACCAATAAACGCTGATTCTGAATAAATAAGTTTTTTAATAATATTAAACGCAGAGTTTTTAAAAAATTATTACAAAAACCATTTTTAATTGGGTCGTAGAAACACCCCGTCAAGTTGGCATTATTGAAATGTTTAGTAGTGACGTCACTGTTCCTCGTATCATGACGTCACCGTAAAGTCATTGTATGGGAAATGTATGGGAATGTAGGTATGACACAAGTCATCGCATTAATTTATTCGCTTATTTACATACTGTTTATAGAGATTTAGTTGTTGTGTTTATTGAAACATTATTTAGGCCTAAATAAAGTTTCAAAAATAAAGGTAGGTATCTCTTATTAGTTTACCTCTATTATTGAAAATATTCAAAAACTACTGCACAAAAAAAATAGTAATGCTTCTTCTAGGGAGAATACTTCGAACAACGGAATTCAAAATGATTTCTCGATTTGATTTGATTGCCCGATCCTATAGTAATTTTTCTGGAGTGAAGACGTCACACGATTCACCATACATACGGTGGTTTTCGGGGGATTTTGAAAAATCAAAGCTTTGACAATTATTTTTAACTATTAAAACTAACTCTGAAAATAAAAATAAAAATGCAGTTATTTAAGTTAGAAGGTCATTATTCATTAAAAAAATGGGCTGGAGTTCTCTATTCCCCCCATTTTTCCGAAAAAGAAATTTCCTCACTTATTCAAATGAGAATCGGGCATTGTTCCGTTCCTTCTCACCTTTTTAAAATTCACGTCCTTGACTCCTCAGATTGTACATTCTGTGATCTGATGTGGGAAATTTAGATCACATATTTTTTTGGTTGTCCCTCTCTAAATAAATATCCTCTCTCACATCAATCGTTAAGTAACTAAAATAGCCTCCCCTGCATTCAACGTCTCATCTCTTGTAAGTCTGAACTCGACTCCAATCTTCCATAGAATTTTGAATTTTGCACATTAAATTTAAATTAATATATACATTCACCTTTCCTTTCTCTGTAATTTTAAATGATGGCCTAGAACACTCTTAAAGAGCGAAAGCCAGAAATAATTTATAAAAAAGGTATTTCTCTTTACAATAATTCGGTCGCTAGTGTCAAGGTCCGTAAAAATACTTCATAGGCAAATGATCATATTGGTTGATACAGACAGACACGGATGTTCAGATGTAAAGTTCAAGTTACTCGTAAATTGCGAAATTTCATTATCTTATCACAATCATAACAAGGATTTGAAATATTACCAGATTTCTGACGGGGAATCCCTCGAAGTAATATATATTTTAACAATAAAAATATATGTATAATATTATCAACAGTTTTTGGTGGATTTATATATATATATATATTTTTAGTAATTAATATATTTTTATGTGTTGAATATTTTTCGCGTAAAATTGGTTCAGAGTAATTTATGTGTAGGTATTTAAACTCGTTAAGAGGGTATAACCAGAGAAAACCGAAATATGTCATATTTAAATCAAATTTTAGGCATATCGACTCTTTTCCACAAAAAATTATAAACCGATTTCGAAAGATTGATCTTTTGTCTAGTAATCGCATGTTTTAAATTTTGAGAAAAAATGTTTATATTTAGTATAATAAGGTTATACCGTAGGTCGTTGGCAGATTTATTAAATTTTCAAACAATTTTTTTTTTATTATACAACACCCATTTTAAATCATATAATCATGCAGTAAAATAAATCAATACATCATCTGGGAGACATATTTTTCAGATTTTTAATTTTAGTTTAAATAAAATTGCTTTTTTTGTGACGAAAATACTTCAGTTTGCCTATTTATTTACGGTCTTACAAACTAATTTTTTCAGGATTTTTTTTTTCATTCTTATTTTGCTTACACATTATTGAAAAATGATAAATACTTATGATCAAAAACTAATTACAAAAAGGACATAATTTTAATACTTTAATCATCACGCCTTTCAGCATTTTATGTAGGTATAAATTAAAAGAAATTTGGAATGAAATAAAATCGTTATTGAGTTATAATTTTAAAAAGCTGGTACGGAGAATAATTAATCTTTCTCATTGGAACCGCCCTGTACGATCGTAAGAACTTCTTTCGACAAAATGTGGATTTTCGGCCGCTGGCTGTTAAAGGCCCTCAATGTAAACGAGTAATTATTATTATATTCACTTTTGCATCTATATTTACAGTCCTAACGAACAACACCGAGTTGAGACTCGTCCAAGTGTTGATTTTCCTCATATTTCTGTAGTGTGCGGAAACATGGACACTTAGAGCCAGAGAAAAAAAGCAGATAGACGCTCTAGAAATGCTGTGGCGAAAAATGCTCAGGATTCCATGGACTGCCAGAAGCACAATTATGTCCATTCTGGAAGAGCTAGGGATCCACAATAGGCTTTCAACTATCTGTCTACAACGTATCTTAAGATACGGTGCTTGCCAAACTAAAGACTCCAACATGGAGAAACTCATAGTCACTGGCAATGTGAGACAAAGCAGAGAAGGTCACCGCAGAGCTGGAGTGACTAACAATCACCGGCGTCTGGTACTATGGTGCCCTTGGCTCTCCACGTGGCGCAGAACACACAGCGCAGTGCCTTGTCCATCATTGAAATTGGAGCAATGGTCACGATCCTCTTCAATGAGGAACCGTCTGAGAATAATCTGTATTTTAATTTTAAAGTTATACTCAAAAAAGTTTTTGACGGCGGATGTTATTGATTTACTGAAGTTGTTTTTACTATTTTTGTTTATTTTTTAATTTTAAGTTTTTTCAGACTACTCTTTTATTTGTGTTTTTCTTATCTTTTCAGGCTACAGATTACAGATTTTTGTTCTTAGGTATTTGTTGTTTAAGGTTAAACGTCACGTACGTATGTACGGTATGGTCCGTGCTTTCAGGAACAAATATGTAGAAAATAGCAGCAAGGGGACCTCCGTAACCACAGCGAGGGCTGCCAGGAAGCTCAGCTCAGCATGGCCGCCGGTGAAGACATCCTTCTGGGCTTCTTTTTAAATCCGGGAGAAATTATTATTAAGGCAAAATTCTTGAAGTTTACCTGCTTAGAGACCAATGAAGAAAAGTTTGGAGAGAAACAAAATGTGTCCAGAGCATAAACAAATGAGGTTTAACCAACGACCCAGAGAGAACAACGAGAGAAAGAGAGAGAGAGATTCCTAACTAGTATACAATAACATTTTTTTTAAACATTATCCTTTGTTAGAATAACCTGGCTTTTGCCGGGTGACAAAATACCTTGGTTGAAAAGCAACCGGCCTTCCATGGCCTATGTTAACATAAGATGGTAACATTTTCGAAGAATTTCAAAGAACAAGACAAAAAGTCGTGAACGAGTCACGGCAAAGCAGAGAAACTGATTCATGGATAAAGGTTGTCGAAGAGACAGACGGTACGCCAAGTGCATAACAATGTCCAATATTCATGAATGTGCTTCATTGAAACCAGGATGAAGATGATGAGACATATGAAGAGAGTGAAGAAGGCCCGTTGTGACTGGTTAGGTACCGATTCGAACTCCAAGCGAGGGCGAAATGTGGTCAACAACGAATTTTCCACTTCATAATATATTTGAGAACATGAGGGTGGGAAAAGGGAAAGGGACGGAAAGGAGTTGAGTGACGAAACTTGTTAGGGACTGGACCGATTACCAATTCAAACTCTATGTGAGGATGAAACGTAATCCACCAGCATGTTTCCTGACTCTTTACATTAACAAAAGTAGTTTACATTAATCTATGCATTCACAGATGGCACCAATTAAATTATTTTAGGTTTTTAGTACTTTTTGCACGTTACGCTTTAAAATATTAATTTAAATTAATTGTTTGCGCCCGTACACATCCAATATGAATATAAATAAATAGTTTTGTACACAAACAAACCCAAATCTTTCAAGAGAGGCTGAAAAATACAATATTGTATTGGTGATTCAATCCAATATTGTATTTTTCAGTCATTCTTGAAAGATTTGGATTTGTTTATCGAGAAAACTATTTATTTATGTTCGTATTAAATATGTACGGGCGCAAACCATTAATTCACCTCAATATAAAGTAAAACGCGCAAAAAGAATTAAAAACCTAAAATAATTTAATTTGCGCCATCTGTGAATGCGTAGATTATAACATACGTTACGTTTAAACTTAACATTAAAAGTTTTATTATTTGTCTGAGATTTTTAGTCTTTTATTTTAAAAGTACATTTACAGTAATATACGTTATGCGTAATCATCATCATCATTACTTAGTATAAAATGAAGTCGCTCAAAATGTATGTGCGCATAGATCTTTTAAACTACGCAACGGATTTTCATGGGGTTTTCACCAATAGAGTGATTCAAGAGGAAGGTTTATATGTAGAATACATGTTTATTATAGTGGAGAAAAGCCGATAAATTCAAATATTCAATTCAGGCAGAGGGCAGCGGGCATCTGGCAAGCGGGTGGTGTGGATTTTATAAAGGTTTGGTAATGGCGTAGTGTTTCGTTAGCCACAGCAACGTGTGGCCGGGTCTGCTAGTTACATATAAATAAGAGTTTTTTTTTATATAAGGAGGATGTTACATTATGTACAAATAACAGGACAATTGTAGAGTATTCAGTCTCCCGGCCTGGTTTGAGGTGGTTTGCTTCAACTCTAATATTGTGTTACCTATAGATGCGTTTATTATCTTATGTTATGAAAATATTATACGAGAGGATTTTATATCAGAAGAACTTAATTATGTATATAAGATTAGGATGTGTAATTATTATAGAAATATATCCAATTATAGAAAAAGTGTACCAATATACATACCTTGGTCTTACAATAGATGTCAATTTTAACTGGTCAAATCATATTGAAAATGTATGTAATAGGTTAAGATTCATATTAGGGAAATTTTACCACCTAAAAAACTTTGTTAATAAAAATATATTATACTGTTATACAACGCATTAGCAGAATCAATTATAGAATACGGAATAAATAGTTACGGATTAACGTACAAAACGTACTTAAATAAAATTGAACAGTTACAAATCCGTTTCCTAAAATTGATATCAGGCAAAAAAATAGTTCGATTGTGTGAAGGCGATTATAAAAATTTGTTCTCCTTGTGTAATGTCCTCTCTATACACAGTAAGGTAGAATACCAATTATTAACGCTAGATGAATTCTGGAATACAGAATTCAAAAAACCTGTAAACCACAACTACCCTACTAGGCATAGAGAAGCACAAATGTTTATTATTGATAAATCTCAAAATGTATACGGTGATAGAACAAAGAGACATAAAATTCCGGAAATATTTAACGCATTACCTGAAAATATTAAAAATGAGACATCTTATTCAAAAATCAAAAAAAAAGTTAAATCATTCTATCTCCGTAGAACATGAAATCAAATAATATTGTATACCTAGATCGAATAATGATTAAATATCTGGAAATTACTATCATACACTGTATTCATAAACATCATAATAGTTACAATTATTATAAGCAATAATTATCAGCCTGAAACACTCATCCACATTGAAAAATCTTCCGAGAAAAGATACATGACGCCAACGGGAAGACATAATAATAGACATAACGCCAATGAAGACATAATTTGTCTCGAGGCCACCTAGCGACGGTTTTAACACTAACAGTGTCTCTCTCGCAAAAATAAAGTTGGTTGTTTTCAGGTGGAAAAAATATAATAATAAGCAGTAATTGTTGAATGAAACACTAGTATATATTGAATGATTTGGCGGGTATAAGATAAGCCGCCATAGCTCAATTGGGAGAGCAGCTGACCAGCAATCAGAAGGGCACGGGTTCATGTCCCGTTGGCGTCATGTATCTTTTCTCGGAAGATTTTTCAATGAGGATGAGTGTTTCAGGCTGATAATAATTGCTTATAATAATTGTTACCCTTTGTGCTATGCATAAAAATCTTGTCTTAAACGTTAGTTTAACAATTAAAAATAATAACAAATGACTTTGTTTACATCACTTTTATTTGTACACAATCTACATGTTTCGTGTACGATGTTCACATCATCAGGATCAAATGTATACTAAACTTAAAAATTAAACTTAGATCACATATGGGACGAAGGGGTAGGAGGAAGGGGAAGGGGTGAGATTAAGGGGACAATTGGGATTTCAAAGTCATTAGCAGGGAAAGACCGGTTAAGTAGGAAAAGGTTCAAAAGAGGGTTTATAAAAATTTGTTGCTTATTAATTATGTCTGCATACGCGAAGTATTGAATAAAACCAGATTCATAAAGAATCTGTCATTCCTAAAAGTAATCTCCATCCAAGGGGAATCGGGGAATCTGTTAGTATGTTTACTAATAACAGAACACTACAAATATTTATTTCAAAATAATACTGTGCATAATTACAAAGCACTTAGCATATTTATTTTTCTATTATAATGTTATACTTAGATGCTTAAGTTAAGATGCTTAAGTTAAGCGAAACCGGTCGGTTAAAAAATTAATAAATATCGTGGTTTTAAACAAAAAAGTATTTTATTTTATTAAATTTGTACCCTGAAGATGCTTAAGTTAAGCGAAACGGGTCGGTTAAAAAATTAATAAATATCGTGGTTTTAAACATAAACAAAAAAGTATTTTATTTTATTAAGTCAGTCAGTAAGTAAGTATTTTAAACATAAACAAAAAAGTATTTTATTTTATTAAGTCTAGTATTAATTTGTACCCTGAAGATGCTTAAGTTAAGCGAAACCGGTCGGTTAAAAAATTAATAAATATCGTGGTTTTAAACAAAAAAAGTATTTTATTTTATTAAATATGTCAAACCACAAAGTGATTGCTTTCTACAATAATGTTATACTTACTTGATTTTAAACAAAACAGGCCTAAATAGTCATTCCAAAAACGCGTCCTTATACCATGTTTCATAGTTCCAGACAAGTCAAAAATCTTTACAAATACGAATTAAAAAATCCGTATTTTAATAATAGCTTTAAAAATTATCAAATAAAGAATATATCTATAAATTCAATTCACATCAATTTAATTTCTTCATATTTTGGCTATCGCTGTCTGACGTTTATTCTAGGTCAATGTAATTACTAAATACATAGCTTGCAAACTATACAATACACTACCAACTACGATCAGACAAAGTGACTCCTTTACAAAATTCAAACAAGATATTAAAAAATGGATTATAAGTATTGGACGCCACACTATCACAAATATCTGTAAAATAAATCACACACAGACATAAACCTAACCCATATAAAACAAATGAAAATAATGGAATCCTGTCAAGTTTAACCTATAAATAGACTAGGCAGAATTGATTTCATTACTCCATCTCCAACATTTATAAAATAACTCTCTTTAAAAGATTTATTACCCTTCCAATCACCCTTCTGTTTTAATTCTATTCATAATATGTATTTTACCTGAAATATCCTTGTAATTACTATATTCATTTATATACCTGTACGCCTGTCTCGACACAGGTATACCCTAGTGAGACAGGCATACAAATAAAACCATTGTAAACATATTTTATTATAGATAAATAAATAAAAAAAAAAATTAAAAAAAATTAAAACAACACACCCTAGGTGGCGTTCGGGAGCAACAGTGGGTGGTTTGGTATATTTATGAGTGTGAAGTTCACTAGTCAGGGCAAACGGCGTGTGTCGTGTTTACGGAAAAAAATAATTGATTTTGTCGATAGGTACCTTTTAATTTGATATCTGTGAAGCTTACTTTAATTAAAGGAAAACAATCACTTTGATTTGTTCCACACACTTCAGTGAAGACGAAGTGGAACTTTCGAAAGATCTCTTGTACTCAGAGGTCGATGACAGGAGAATCACCAGAAAGGGCGATGGAAAAAAGGTAAAGAATCTTTACGACATGATCAAAGTAATTAAAGAGACCGAGACAACAGATATGCCAACTTTTGTAGCAAAAAATCTGCATAAACTACCGCCAGTTTGTTTTGATTCTGTTGACATAACCTCACTTCTAAAAGATATTTTGTCTTTAAAAACGGAACTCTTTACCATAAAGGCACAAATGTGCAAACAAAATGATGTAGATGAGCTAAGACAGCAGATGACCATTTTGATGAATGATCTAAAATCCGAGCCGAAACCAAGAAATGTAAACAATCAAACTGCTAATTCAAATTACACGGAAGAAATGCCTTTGGTTAATGTCAAGGTCACCGAACCGAACAGTAGTAATACGCACACTAAACAAAACACATATTCCAATGTACTAGCAAACAAATCAGGCGTAGACACCCAGAAACCGTTAGACAACGGCCCGCGGTCCGAGCCTAAGACAATTCGGAACTACCAAAATAATGAAAATATCGGATTTACCGTCGTGAAAAAACGTAAATTAAATAAAAATCACAAGGGTACAGGACCCACATCAAGTATCAAGGCGGCTCCCCTAAGAACGGCAATTTATGCCTCAAGATTTGACACAGAAACTAGTGTTGATGACTTAAAACTATTTATTTCTTCCAAAAATCAACCGTATATAGATGTAGAATGGATCAAACCTTTCAAACCGACCCCTTTCAAAACATTCAAAGTAACAATTCTCATGCAAAAAATCAGCTCATTCATGGAAAAAGATTTTTGGCCCGAAGGAATAGTGTACAGAATTTTCAAAGAGAGAAATTACAGCTCGGACAAAAGCTTAAACAATGTAAATAATGGATCTTCTTAAAATTATTACCATCAACTGCAGATCAGTAAGAAGGACGGTGAAATTTATTCACGATATTTGTGAAGAATATGATGTAATTTTACTACAAGAAACATGGCTTTTACCTACTGACATAAATTATCTTTCAGAAATACACCCCCAATTTTCAAGCTTAGGCACATCTGCAGTAGATACATCCACTAGCATACTAAGAGGGCGTCCACACGGCGGAACGGGCATATTGTGGCGCAGCACAATAAGGGCCAAGGCTATCGACTGCAACGATAGTAGGGTAGCGGGAATAGAAATAACCCTGGATAAAGGATTGTTGTGCATTCTCACAGTTTACATGCCAACCTTCTGTAATGACAACATACCCGAATTCTCAAGATGCCTAGCAAACTTACATTCACTTATTGAAGACAAGCAATATACGAACTGCCTTGTAATGGGTGACTTTAATTCCGACCCAAGAACATTATTTGGGAAAGATTTATTATCGTTTTGCAAAGAAAATAAATATCACTGTGTCGATGTAGAAAAACTGCCAGAAAATTCTTACACTTACGTTAGCGATGCACATAATACAACGAGCTGGTTAGATCACTGCATAGGAACGGCCACAATTAAAAAGATGACTAAAAATATTTCGATAAAATACGATGTTGACTGGACAGATCACCGGCCCATGTCTATTTGGTTAGAAACAACAGGAATAACCACTACGGAGGGAATTGCCCCGATTGCGTTGGATCCAGTAAAATGGAGAGCACATAATATATCCCAGATCATGTCCTATTCTGTAACAGCATCATTTTTAATAAACCGCATTAACTACAGCAGCAGTGTCGAACTCTGTAAAAAGTCAGGATGCAAAAATAACTTTCATAAAGATGCCATCAATGAACTGTATGCGAGAATTGTACATAGAGTCACTATGCACGGCCGCAAAAAACGTCTCCGAGAGTGGACGTAAACATAACAGCACCACAGCCAAACATATTCCTGGATGGAACGACAGTGTTTCGATTCATTATGAAGCATCACGAAATGCACTTATGAAATGGATTGAAAATGGAAAACCCCGGACGGGTCCTTTGGCAGAAAACCGAAAAATATTGAGAAGAAAATTCAAATCTGAGCTAAGAAAATGTCAAAAAACAGCGGAACAAATAAAACTGGACAAAATATCGGGTGCATTTGAGGATAGAGATTTTAAAGAATTTTGGCAAAAAACCAACAACATCTTAAAATCTAAAGCACAGATATCGACTCATATTGAAGGAGAATCAGACGCAGAAAAGATTGCTAATATTTTCATAACCTACTTTGCAAAAACATCGGAAAGAAAAGAACCCACCTTCTTAGAAAAACCATGCGAAGATGAGGACGAAAACATAATCGTTACGGAAGATATGGTTAAAACCGCTGTCAAACGAATGAAAGCTGGAAAATCTCCCGGTTATGATAGCCTGAGCATAGAACATGTAAGAAACGCTGGTGAAAAAATATACACGCTTCTAGCAACATTATTTACACAGATTCTTCAACACACGCACATGCCAAGAAACTTCTCACGTACAATTATAGTACCACTAGTTAAATCCAGACAAGAAGACTTATCCAATACTTCCAACTATAGGCCGATATCTCTTGCCACAATAATATCCAGAATATTTGAAAGAGTTATACAAATTCAAATAGAAGGCAAACTATTCACATCCGACAATCAATTTGGTTTTAAATCTAAATTGTCTACAGATATGGCAATATTCAGCTTAAAACAATGTATCGAATATTATAAGGGAAGAAAAACAACAGTGTATGCTTGTTTTCTTGATTTAAGTAAAGCCTTCGATCGGGTTTCTCACGCACTACTTTGGAAAAAACTTAAAGAAAGGAAGGTGCCAGGTTCAATAATTAACATTCTGGCAGTCTGGCATCATGAACAAGAGAACCAAGTTATTTGGAAAAATAAAATGTCAACACCTGTGAATATGGAATGCGGCGTCAGACAAGGGGGAAGCTTATCACCGATTTTATTTAACGTCTACATGAACGATTTAAGCGATAAACTCACCTCGGCAAACGTAGGCTGTCACCTGGGAAATAACTCTGTAAATAACATTGCGTATGCAGATGATATGGTCATTTTGTCACCAAGTATAAAAGGACTGAGAAAGCTGTTAAAGATTTGTGAAGAATACGCTGCTGAACATAATATGGTCTATAACCCCACTAAGTCTGTGTTGCTCGTATTCAAGTCAGGTGCAGGCACCATGAAAGTATTACCCGTCAGTCTAAACGACACAAAAATAATAGAAAAAATCGAGGTCAAATACTTGGGACACATCGTAGCAGCGGACCTCAGTGATGACTCGGATATTGAGCGACAGAGAAGATCACTGTGCATTAGGGCAAATATGATTTCTCGAAGATTTAACAAGTGCAGCCCAGCTGCAAAAAGGCAACTTTTTAACACGTACTGCACGAGCCTATATACCTCGGAGTTGTGGACCAACTTCAACAAAGCGTCACTAAAAAGAATGGAAATACAGTACAACAATTCATATCGAACGCTTTTTGGGTTGTCCTGGTACTGCAGTGCCACCGAGATGTTTGAAGAAGGGCGCGTTCCCGGATTCCGAACACTAATAAAAAAACGGATCACCAGCTACAGAACGCGATTGGCCTCGAGCGAAAACACTCTTGTGATGGCAGCATTCCACTTCTGGCAGGGTCCCATTTATAAGCGATGGAGCCACTTCCTGATGAAATAGATAACAAAAAGTTAACTTTTTTTTTTTTTTTTGTATTGTTATTATTTTCTTTTATTTATTTCCTTTCATTATGTAAAAAAAAAATATCTTTCATCTTGAAATATTTTAATTTAATGTATTATATATGTATAATATGGAACTCGTGGGACTGCACCACCCTCCCCGAGATCTGGAATAAACGAATTAAAAAAAAAAAAAAAATGTAACCACGATTTATTGATTTAATTTTTATTTACCGACCGGTTTCGCTTAATACAAGCATCTTCAAGGTATAAATTAAAACTGATGAAAAAATACATTGTGTGAGCTTATATATACATACAGACAGAGACAAAACATAATATAAAGTAAGAGTGAGAGAGTGTAATTAACATCCTACATAGTGATAGAGAGAAAGAGATGGGTATATCTAATGAATAATTACATTATATCTACCGGGACAAAACGTCATTTACTTACTTTAATTCCCTGTCATTATGTGAAAGCTGTTTGGTGATTAGTTTGTCAAAAATTTGCTTACTTTTTTAAAAAATTCTTATAAATATTACAGCTCGCTTGTTCATAACCTCTAAAACCAATATATTTATCGAATAATCATTTTGGGAACAGTCATTTCGGGAACGTTCTCATATATGACGGGCGTTCACGAAATGACAATCTGCGAACAAAATGATAATCTAATACTTAAAGCATAACTATGCAAAATTTTGGTTTTAGGTATCCATTTAGTACGAGTAAAACAGGACAATATAGCTTATAAAAGGCATCGTGAAAAGGCTAATGCAAGGAAGTGCAAGTTTTTAGATAAAATGACACCTGAACAAAGAAAGATGTAGAGACTGAAAGGTAGGGAATGTTACCTAAGAAAGAAAGCTGAAAATAAAGTTTAGACTGTTAGTGATATGACTGAAAGAGAGAAGAGGAAACGGAGACATTGGCGGGGAATAAATTCTCAAAAGTATAGACAGAAAAATAAGATGATGGCCAATATTTTAGCAAACAGCCCCCCAGATTCTGAAAATGAGACGGAAAACGACATTCGCGTGTTGAGGAAGAAATCAAGAAGAAAGCAGGTTAAAAAAGATAAAGCATAGGCTTACAGAACCGTTAAAAAACAGAAACATATAATACAAATTAATCAAATTTTATGTGATTAATTTGTATTTTCCGTCCTCTGTGTTTCCTCCTTCCTACAACATGGGTCTCTTTAAGACCAATGATCATTCCTTCCTCTCCTCAAAAAGACCCTTCACACAGCATCTCAGACGACATAGGCCCTGAGAGAAATTATTTTCCCCAGGGCCTCCTGTGTGAAGTCAATGTAAAAAAAAAAATTTAACAGGCCAACTTGATTCAGTGTCCCGGCCTGGTTTGAGATGGTGTTGACTCAACCCTAATAGTGCGACCTATACCTATTTGGATTTAGTACTTTAGTACTGTTATAATGTTGATGTAAATAATAAAATGATTAGTGTTCACATTGACCCAATGAAAGGAAATATTTGAAAATAAACAAACGGTATCAGAGTTATTTACGTGTCTGTTGTCATCAGTGTAGTCATTAGCACCTATTCTACCGTTATTCTTATCAGCGGTGCCCAGCTCCGATAGGAACCCTTGACCCCTGTGTATATTATGTTCAATAATAGGATAAGAAAACAACTCTACTAATAAATATATTATTATCCTTAGACATTGACCTAATGCTTCGGAAATGAGCTACTTACATGATTTTATATTTATTATTTTCTCTGAAAATAAAGTTATGAATAGTTTTTCTTACTCCATGAATCTTAATGCTTTTAGATTTATTTTTACTACCAATCGGTTTACATTACAAATATAATATAATATAATTTTGAATTTCCTTCCGTTTCCCAAGGCTCCGCATCCACGCTCAAAAAGAAGGAGATGGAGAGATATGTAATTACGAATGTTAGAAGAGCGCGCTAATATTTAAAGCAATAAAATCGATGCGAAAATTGTGAAATCGTTTAATAAAACACGACTTGTTTCAAATAGAGCAAAAATCTCGTGGAAGGCATCTGAAGTATCATTTAAAGAAACATTGTGAATTTTTTCACAACTGTAACTTGAAAAAAAAATGAAACAAACTTGTTTATAATAATTTTCGGAGCATACTTTGCGATTTTTTTCTATCGAGGGAATTTCGTATAATTTGCGTTTCGGCGTGGAACGCGTCTAGATATTATCTTAAAAAATAACATATATTTTTTTAAGAGCTTAAAAACTTCAAATGTTTAAGGGAGATATATAAGAAATCGGTAGAAATTCGGGTAGCAGTGGCTTAAGTAGAATTAAGATCTTTATCTTTATCTTTATCTTTACTCTTTACTAATTAAGTACTTTACTAAGTATAAAATGAAGTCGCTTACGCTGTGTGTGCGCTTAGATCTTTTAAACTACGCAACGGATTTTCATGCGGTTTTCACCAATAGATAGAGTGATTCACGAGGAAGGTTTTAAGGTATATTATTTGTCAAGGTTTTGTGTAAAGTGGTTGAAATACGTAATATATCTGGCCAAGCGGCAGCGGGCAGTGGGCAGCGGGCAACGGGCTGACAAACGGACGCTGTGGATTTGATTTAACAAATGGCATTGGTTATAAAGGTTTCGTTAGCCACAGCAACGTGTGTCCAGGTCTGCTAGTTACTTAATAAAAAATATAAGCGTAAACTACTAAAAAGTGTTTTTTAACAGAAATGTGTGGACGCATATATAAGAAACGGTTCCTTGATCATTCATCCCCCGACAATTCGTCCCTTGGCGTACTTATGCAATATGCAGCCGCTTTAGGGAAAATACGTTATAGATAATTACACAAAATATAACTAAGTGACCCCGTAGGGATGTGCAGAGAGGATTTACCGCCCAATAACAAAAGAATAAAACATATTTTCATTCAAATGCATTGTGAAAAAATCTGCTCCAGCGAATTAGTACAAAATAATAGACAATATGTATAAATTTCTTTGATATTCATACCAACTTATTATTAAGGGTATCTTTTACGGTTGAAATTGGTAAATAATGCACAAAAAATGTAATTTTATAATTACTAGCTGACCTGGAAAAAGTTGTTCTGCCATATAAATAATTTCTAGTGAATATGTTTGAAATGCGTAGGTACGACAAATTTGTTCATACAAAAATACTAAAATGGAAGGGTCTCTATTAAAAAATGGGAGGGTGGGGATAGGAGGGTTGAGGTTTTTTTGGTGCCAAAAAAAAATGCCAAAGAAATAGAAAAAAGTATAGATGGGTACACCTAGCAGTATGAAATACTTTACGACCTATTTTCATACCTACCAAATGTACACAAAAAATTTCATAAAAATCGATCGAGCCGTTTCGGAGGAGTACGACCGCAAACACCGTGACAGGAGATTTATCATTTCGGGGGACCATTTGTCGGGGATTAATTAGTTACAAAATAAATAATAGTTACATTTTTCCTAGAAATCGTGACCTGTAGACTACGTTTGCCAAGCTGTTTTTATGTCTATTATCTATATTCATGGCGATATATGGCACAATAAAAATACATACATTTTTGACTTGTGGCTTCCTTTGAAGTAGTAAACCCGATTGTGTTGTATTTGGGGCGGGTCCGTGTGCCTAGAGTTTATTTATTTATTTTTATTCTCAAACATACACTTAACAAATTATTACATTGGTTTAAGTACATAAATGTGACTAAAGATTCAAGTGAACCTACCACTTTAAATATATGTTCATATATGTATTTATTAAATAAAAAAATTTTTAAACATTTCTTTTGTTCATATTGATCGACCGGTTTCCGAAGCAGGTACCCTTAATCATCGAAAATATTATTTAAACTAACATAAAAATTTCAAACTGAAGAAAAATAAATCTGCAAGTGGCTCATTGAATACTGAACTAAATATTATTAGATAAACAGCAGTAACACACAGCTGATAAACAAACCTTTCTCAAGATAATTTGTATCTATTAAAATGGAATAAGCCGCGCTGCGCTGTTAGCAATACATTTCGTTAGTTCCTATTAATTCATTAATAAATATTTCAAGTCCCTTTTCAGTAGATAATAGGAACCAGGGGAGATAGGCCATGCAGTGGCGTAGCTAGCATGGTTGGCACTCGGGGCGGATAACGCGATGTCATCCCACCCCCCATTAATTTTTTTTTTAGAAATTCAAAGCACAAATTTTGACTACCTAAAATATAAAAAAAACATTTCTAGCTAGTCAAATATGTAAAAAAAAAATGTTATCCTCAAAATTAAAAACACTAACAGAATAACAGCTTTTTTAACAATCGATAGGTAATAATGTACGAAAGAAATGAGAATGACACAGGGGAAAAGCGAGGAATATTTCACGGGAATCTCCAATAAATCAATAGTAAGAGCTAGGAACGAAAATAAAATAACAGAATTTTTGGGGAATGCTGACCGACCGAGCCATATAGCCAAAAATAACAGAGTTCCGTGTGGAGTCTTCAATTCTTATATGCTGCAAAAATCTGAAAAAAATCATTTGCTCTCATGAAAACATGATAACCAATACTTAGGTTTAAATCAGTTTTGTGTTCAGAGTGTAACGATAAAATTTCAATCGTGAAATAGTAAAGGGGGCGTTCAAGTATAACGTAACGCAATTTTTGAAAATTGTTGACCCCTCTCCCCGCATGCAACGCGCCGTAACATTTTTCTGCACCTCCCTCCCCCTAAACGTTACGTAACACCCAAGTGACTATTTTTACCTAAAAGTCTCAATTAAATTGCGCGAAGTACTGGAAAGTCGCTTAAATACCTTTTCCTTGTTTTAATCGCGTTTGCGGTAAAAATAAAACAAGAGTTTTCAAACTCGCAATAGGTCCATGCGTATATTTTTTATTTTATTGTTTTAAATTGTAATTCATAAACAAATTAGGAAAATATTATTATTTTTATCGGCCTTTCATTCCTTCCGGATCTCCACAATTTAATACTGTCTTACCTTTAATACACCTACATAGTTTTACAACACATATTTCGTTTTACATTAGCTACACTGAGGAGGCCTTGAAGAAAGTAATTTTACAAAGGTTTCCATATGGAGCAACACTCTACTCCGCTATGATTCATAAGCTTACTCAGAGTGGAGTAAAACCTTTTTCATGATCTGAATGCAGTTATTCAAGTCCTCAAAACGAAGATTTAAAAGTCCACAGTATGATTCACAGAAGAGAAAAACCTTTTCCATGTCCTGATTGTAACTATTCCTGTTCTTAAAAGGGATATATATGAAGTCAGTTGCTGACTCAGTGTGGAGAAAAACCTTTTTCATGTTTCAACTGCAACTATTCATGTACTATGAAGAGAAATCTAAAAATCACACGTTTACCGATAGTGGAAAAAAAACCCATTTCATGTCCTGACTGCAACTATTCTTATTCTCGAAAAAAATAACTAAAACGGCACTTGCTAACTCATAGTGATGAAAAACCTTTTTCTAGTCCCGAATGTAACTATTCATGCGCTACAAAACGGTATCTAAAAATTCACACCTACCTACCTTGTTTTTCAAACTGGTCTTTCAGCACTATTAAACACGCTAACACAATAATAACTTCTTCACTAATTCACGTCAGTCCATAGATAACAATTCACTTCACGAGTCTACGTTAATCACAATATACGAACGAAATTAGAATGACACAAGGAATATTTCAGGGAAATCACCGACTGAGCTAGGAACAAAAAATAAACATTTTTCGGGAATCCCCGACCAACCAAGCCATAGAGCAAAATAACAGTCAGTGTTAACGTGTAAAATATTTTTACGGCAATTTTGCACTTTCATAAGTTTTTTCTCCACGTTCGAGTGTCACCCCCTCCTCGGGTGGCACCCGGGGCGGTCCGCCCATCCTCCCCCCGCTCCCCCCCCCCCTCGCTATGCTACTGGCCATGAACCGCTTTTATCATTAAAACCTCGATTGCATTGAGCGAGTTTACAAGCTTACAAGCTACTAGCCGGTAATAAAAGCGGGTGAATCGGCGAGTGAGATTGTCATGATGACACACAAAACTGTCTACTCGCTCAGTAGCGACAGTAGCAGCTAAAATAACGACTCCAGCGCGAACCAATTCGGTCGACATTTTGTAAAAAAGTTGACCTCGCAGCTAGCGCCTCACGCTAGCCAGTAGTGAGGATAACGGCTCCCGCGCTAATTCTGACAGTTGCGGAATCAGCTGTTGGTAGGCCGCCATATTGAGCGAGTAGCGAGTAAAGTTGACTGCCTTTCAACTTTTTTCGTAGATTGTCGACAGACAATCTGCTAGTTAGATAGTAATACGACTACACAGAGCTAATTTACTAACAGATAGGGAATTTCCCAGATAGTAGCTTGTAAACTCGCTCAATGTAATCGAGGTTTAAGAGGAAACCGGGCGGCGTTTTGTCCATACTTTTTTTTACTTTAGCTCCACACAGTAGGTCCTGAGGAAAATATTTTCCCTCAGAGCCTATGTAATCTTTGGGAATGCTGTGTGGAGGGCCTTTTTAGGGAAAGGAAGGAGAGGAAGTCGTGTGAAAGGAAGAACGTATTAGTGGTGGGACGTATGAATCAATCCCCCCCACTGCGCATAAGGCAATGTTCCAAGAGTCCAGCTGGATAGGTGTACAATCCCGATCCGGCCTGCCACGCAGTTGGTGGCCAGACGCATCCGCAGCCAAGACCGTGACAAACCTCATCCCATGAAACCGGGCACCCTTGCTAAGTCACGAAATGTAACGAACCACTTGGGGTGACCTATGAAAGAGGTGATGGTAATCCAATAAATGGCTCCTGGGGCGGCAGTACTCATACCCGACTCCCAAATTGATTATCCCAGTAGGTTTACAAACGTATTCCCCAATTTCCACTCTTGATTTTGATACTACTGCAAATATTTTTTAAATATAATAGTGTGACCACTAGTGTGTCGGTACGTTTTGATTTTTTAAGTTACTTCTTATAGGAGTTAGGACCCTCCAAAAATCGTTGCCTGTTTTGAACGCCATCAACATAGTTCAGTATACAAACAAAACAATCAATTTTTGTTAAAAAGCCAAACCTACAGACTTAGAGTATTTTCTTCTAATACAGTTAGTAAAAATCTGTTTAGATATAATGTCCATCATCGCACATCTACCCTGAAGATGGACACTGTACCGCTGTCCGAAACGTTGGCTAAAGAAGGAGGTAGCGCAATACGGCATTAACGCCCCAAAAATAAATAACCAGCAAAAAATTATGTTTATTTCGATTCATAAAATTTGATAGCGTATTTTACCACCTTACAAAAACAGTTTTTAGTTTTCAGATACGTTCAGAAATATTACATTTATTTATTTGGATTTTTTTGCGAAGCGGATTTTGACCCTCTAACAAATACGGCCGGGTTAATGATATTGTAGATAGCTCTGATTTATTAAGCTTAATTACCTTCCATACACCAGCAAGAACTACTCGATCTAAAATTCTCTTTAATTGTAACAACAATATCGGGACTGAGTCATTTGGATACTCGCTTGTACCTAGATTGCATGCATTTGGCAATACTTTCTCAGAAATAGTAGATGTAATCAACTGCACGGAATATAGTTTTTTAATTTTTTTTTATTTAAGTACATAAAACAGGCATTATGCCCAAAAAAATATATACATGGATGGTTTAAATTATAAAAATTATAACAAAAATAATATCAGTAATAATTAGCTACTCGTAAATATGCAAAAGTGAATGACGAACAAGAATGAGTAAAAGGTAGAGTACAAAGGAATCACCAACAATTTATTATTGGCACCTGTGCTGATGGGACAATGATTTAGTAGGTACAATATTTCCTGTCTTTGAATAAAGGGCTTCATCACAATATCAGCTTTATACGATTAATGGTAAAATATATTTTTTGAAGTGATTGAATGGGTTATTAAAAATGTCAATTTCTTTATTAGAGCAGTGTATAGTGTTATAATGTCTTAATGCTCGTGGTAAAGGGGTGAAATATCCTGTATTTGTGTGGTAGGTAGATATATAGAAAATATCTTGCATCCTCCTTGTTGAATTTCTTGACGTTGTGTTAATGTTAATTTGGGATAAAATGTTTGGTGTATCAACTGATGCATGTATAATTTTGTGCAGAAGCAATAAATCAGAAGGTTTCCGTCTTCCTGTCAGAGAGTGTAATTTATAGTGTAGAATTCGGTCTTTATACGTTCCAAATTGATCAGATATACCTTCGCGATAAGCAATAACACGGGTTAATTTTCTTTGTATGGATTCGATTCTATAATTATGAATCTCATAATTGGGTGACCAAATAGTGGATCCGTATTCGAGAATACTTCGCACAATTGATTTATATAATGTTAAAGTTAATTCTGCACTTTTAAAGCAATTTGTGATTCTAGGCGTTAATCCTAATATTTGTGACGCACTTTTTGAAATTGTATCTACATGTTTATTGAAGCTAAGTGATGAGTCAAATATCATGCCTAAGTCTTAAATTGAAGTTATGTTTAATAAAGCGACATTGTTAATGTGATATGTGTTTGAAAATTTATTTCTGTTCTTTGTGAAGGAAATTACAGCACAATTGTTTTTTTAGTAAAATACAAATCATTTAGTGTTCACCATTCGAGAAGTGATCATAGGTCTTTTTGCAAATCGATGCAATCTTCCAATGATGTGATTTTTTTGTACAGCTTAAGGTCGTCGGCAAATAGGAGATATTTCGAAAATTTAATTCTTAATACTATGTCGTTGATAAAAATTAAAAATAGCAGGGGTCGAAGATGAGAGCCCTGCGGAATTCCCGAAATAACAGTAAAAATATCCGCATAGTATCCTCCTACAACTACTTGTAGTTTTCTTTCAGTAATGTAACTCTCAAAACATTTCAGAGTATTTCCACTAATGCCAAACTTTTCAAGCTTCTTAATAAGTAGTGACTGATTTAACTGGTCAAATGCTTTGCAAAAATCCGTATAGATAGCATCTACTTGTAAATGCTTTTCGATGCTGTCGCGGATGAATTGGGAGTATACAAAAAGGTTTGTGGTTGTAGAACGCCGGGGAAAGAATCCGTGTTGCTCAATGATAATGTATTTACTTACGTGAGCCAGTAGACAGTCATATATTATTGATTCAAATAACTTTCCTATGCAGTCAAGTTTAGAGATGGGTCTATAATTTTTTAATTTTTTTTTATATATATTTATATAAATTTTCATATGTAGTTACAAAACAGGCTTTAATAACATACCCCTTATTTTGTTTTCAAGTTAAAAGAAATATAATATTATAAATAAATAAATCAATGTCAGTATGATACCTACATGGGTTCTATTATAATTTTCGTATAGCAAAACCCTTCCGAAACATAAACACTCTGTATTCCCTTATACTTCATATATTCGCCCGCACTTGGAACACTGTACACCGATCTGGACTCCTTTTTACCAAGCCCATATTGAAAGAATAGAATGAATGCAAACAAAAAATTTTAAACACATCATTACATATTTTGTTGTTTGTTTTTGGGGTGTTATGCCGTGTTACGCTACCTCCTCATTTAGCCAACGTTTCGGACAGCATTACAGTGTCCATCATCAGGGCAGATGTCATTACATAGTATAAAATGAAGTCGCTCAAAATGTATGTGCGTATAGATCTTTTAAAGTACGCAACGGATTTTCATGCGGTTTTCAACAATTGATAGAGTGATTCAAGGGAAAGATTTATATGTAAAATACATGCTTATTATAGTAGAGAAAAGCCTAGAAATTCAAATATTCAATTCAGCCAGCGGGCAGCTACAGCAGCGGCAAGCGGGTGGTGTAGATTTTATAAAGGTCGGGTAATGGCGTTGTGTTTCGTTAGCCACAGCAACGTGTGGCCGGGTCTGCTAGTAAATTATGAACTTAACTTACACTTCTCAAATTATACCGAATCCATTAAATTTCACAATTTCAACTCCCTCCGAACACGACGACGTCTAATTTTCGATCAAAGCCTATTGTTTAAAATTCTAAATAATGGCCTGAAATTACCGGAGCTCACCAATTTAATTAATTTTCATATTCCGTCAAGATCAACCCGACAAACCGATTTATTTTATTTACCCTCGTGTAGAACAAATATTAGAAAAAAATCCCCAATTCCTCGTGTATGTGCACAATATAATACAAAATTTCACAGAATTGACATTTTAAGTAATAACTTTAAAAAATACCGATATGAAGTAACGCGTACGATCGATTATTAAGAGGAATATAAACGCTAGAAATATTTCGAATCTCATGCCTGCAAATATTTAAAATCGAGCGTCTTTTTGCACCAGGCTAGTAAGGGAAAAGGTGGTTTTTATTTATTTTGTGCATAATTTTATAAGAACGAAAAAAAGTTAGAACATGGAAAACCTCAAAAATAGTCTTAGCCATAAAGGGGTATTTTTGAAAAATTGTTTCTCGTATTACTTCATAGTTAAAACATTTTTTTTTGTGGTTTACGCTTATATTTTTGTTACGTAAATAATAATTTTATTGCAATTCCAATACATAGAAAAGCTAGTAAAAGATTCGATTTATCCGCAGCATATTTTTTGATGTTCATACTGTAAGCCGATTCGTCGTAAAGATTAATCAAAATAGTATCTAAATAGGATTTCACGTATATATTCATCTTAATATGATAGTATTTGTAAAATAAATCACACATAGACATAAATAACTATTCACATACAACCTAACCCATATAAAACAAATGAAAATAATGGAATCCTGTCAAATTTAACCTATAAATAGACTAGGCAGAATTGATTTCATTACTCCATCTCCAACAATTATAAAATAACTCTCTTTAAAAGATTTATTACCCTTCCAATCACCCTTCTGTTTTAATTCTATTCATAATATGTATTTTACCTGAAATATCCTTGTAATTACTATATTCATTTATATACCTGTACGCCTGTCTCGACACAGGTATACCCTAGTGAGACAGGCATACAAATAAAACCATTGTAAACATATTTTATTATAGATAAATAAATAAATAAAATAAAATAAGTATGGAGTGTATCAGGAGCATCTCCTGTCCTTTTCCTATATTCCTCTTCTCTACCCTTCCAATAACCTAAAATTAATTTTAAGATAATAAAACTTCTTTGCCAATCAACTTTAGCATAAGAAACTTCTGTGACTTGACTTCGGTTCACTTTATATTGTATATTATCACTGTCATTATGTAAAAGCTAAATTTAATTAGCATAATTATATAACTCGTGATAACTGTTCCACTATTATTTATATCACGGCGACCGGACAACTCAGAACCATGCAATTTCAACTTCACTTTGAAAAGTCATTAAAGTTATGAAAAATAAAATTAAAAATTTTCCATAACCTAACTTAACGTAAACTATTTTAGCCCCGCATTCCGAATTTCTAGTGCATCTTCTACTTCTTCAATATTTTGATTGACTGTATTCAGGGTAGTAATTTCGTTTAGTTTATTCCCTAATACCATGAATGCCTGTTGTATGCTGATGATGCGGTGCTGATTTCTAACACTATGGAAGATCTACAGTCTCTCGTGTCTAGGATGAACGAAGTATGTATGAAGAATGAGCTAATGTTGAATGTAAGTAAGTCTAAAGTCATGGTGTTTGAAAGGGAGAGTATGAAAACAGTATGCAACATAGTTGTGAATGATGAATACTTGGAGCAGGTGGATGAGTTTGTGTATCTGGGTAGTATGTTTACGAGAGATGGGAAGGCTGCAAGAGATATTGAAAGAAGGGTGAATGCCGGTAACTCCATTAATGGTGGACTGAATGCCGTTGGTGCTAATAAAAAACTGTCAAAAAAAGCGAAGCTCGCAGTCCACAATGGAGTCTTGGTACCTACCCTGATGTATGGCAGTGAGGCATGGAACTGGCAGAGGAAGGATGAAAGTAAACTGAATGCTGTTGAAATGAGATCCCTAAGACGTATGTGTGGTAAAACAATGTATGATCGTGTGAGAAATGTGGATATCCGCAAAGAATGTAAGGCTGATGTAAGCATAATGAGTAAGATTAAGAAAGGGACCCTCAGATGGTTTGGGCATGTAGAGCGAATGAACGAAGGAAGTAGTGTAAGAAGAATATACGACGCGAATGTGAATGGTAGAAGAAGTCGGGGACGCCCGAGGAAGACATGGCACGATAAAGTGAATCAGATACTTGAGTCGGGTCATGTCAAAAGTCAGAATAATAAGAAGAATGTATGAGACGATGTATGAATGTGAGTGAGGCAAAGAGTGTGTGCCAAGACTGAGTTGTTTGGCGGTCCGTCCTCTCTGCCTACCCCTGCGGGGAAACGGCGTGATGGTTAGTTAGTTAGTTAGTTTACCATGAATTTACGTTTAGTTACATTTAATTTCAGTTTATTTATGTTTAATCATTTAGTATTTTTGGCAATGCATCTTCGATATTATTTGATATAATGTAATAAAAAAGTAAAAAGTTTGATGGAACAGTGTCTATTTTAAACACTTCACTATATCATTAATATATTTTATAATAAATAGAAGCGGTCCCAAAACAGATCCTTGAGGAACTCCGAGATTTACTTGTTGTTCTTCAGAGATATTCAATTTTTGTTCTTTGTTTTATATTTTTTAAGTAATCAATAAACCACTGCAATTCATTGCCAAGAATTCCCACGTCCTTCAATTTCATTATCAGTCTTTCTCTGCACGAAGCACTCTTTTTGGGGAGAATTGCCGAATTCAAAAAGAATCTTTCTCTTTCTATCGTTTCAAAGGCACATCTAAAATCCAAGAACACTGCTATTGTGATTTTCTTCTCATAAATACTGGTTTACCATTAATTAATCATGTAGTTTATTGCAGTTTCACAAGAATATTTTTTCTAAACCCAGATTACTGTTTTACTTTGGGAAAGCTGTGTAAAGGATATTTTTAAGGAAAGGAAGGAGAGGAAGTTCTGGGAATGAAAAGGGTATGAGGGGTGAGTAGGAATCTGGGAGTCAGTGTATCAATAAGTGACGGATGTAAGAATCCATCCTTCCCACTGCGGTACAAGGCGATGGGTCGAGACAGTCAGGCTGGAGATGTCAAAAGGTCTCCCTCATCCGGTTTTTTCGAACCGGCCTGCTAAGCACTAGGTGGGCAGACCCATACGTCGCAAAAACCTAGGCAAACTTCATCTTATGAACCCGAGCACCCCTGCTAGATCACCAATTGTAGCGAACCACTTGGGGTGGCCTTTGGCAGAGTTGTTGGTTATTGTGATATCCAATGTTTGCAGGCAATACTGGGCCCTTTATCTCCAGTATTCCTCTAGGATGTTTTCAAGGTTATTATTTAAACACGTAGTACTTTGATACACGGAAACTGTTTAATAGAATATAATAGTATAATGTTGGCTGTAAGCCGTCTGACGAGAAAGAGGGCGCGCGAGATCTCCGCTCGCTATTATATCGTACCGATGTTAGGTCGCTTCGGCTAGGTTCGGTATTTCCGAACCTACCCGACAGATTAACATATTACCAACACTACAGTTATCCAATAAATTGATTTAATTTGGGAGGCGGGAATGGATACCGCCACCCCGGGAACCTTTATTGGATAACCAACACCTCTGCCATAAATCACCCCAAGTGGTTTGATACGTTTGGTGATTCAGCAGGGGTGCCCGGGTTCATGGGGTGAGGTTTGTCTAAGTCTTGGAGGTGGATGACTAGGACACACTGAAACCCGGATACCTATCCACACCTTAAACCCTTTTCTTTCCAGAACTCTCCTCTCCTTCCTTTCCTTAAAAAAACTCTCATACAGCATCCCTAAAGATGACATAGGCCCTGAGAGAAATCATTTTCCTTAGGGCCTCCTGTGTGGAGCTTATGTAAAAAAAAAAAAAATTCGGGGTGGCGGTACCCATTCCCGCCTCCCAAATAAAAAAGAATAAATCATACATAAGTCGATGACAATTAATGCAAGTATTTCAAAACATACCCAAATAATTATACAACAATTGTAGCGCGTCGTTTTTACGCTTGCCACTACACCATCTCTTTCCCCCGTACAGCGCCATCCTGCTCACCCAAAACTAGGCGAACCAGGCTGCGCAGACGCCTTCTACGCATTTCCTACTCTCGAGTCGCTACATAAACCACGCCCCGCAACAAGGAATGGCCTATATAAAGAGCTGCGAGCCCTAAATTAAACCAGTTCGTTTGTAGCTCGCTCTTGACTAGTACGCTCTCTTAGTTGCGCTTCGTCCTTTGGCACGACCCTCTAAGTAGTATTCTACTACCATAAGTAAAGCACCAACCAGACCCCGACTGCTGCCTTAGTTGCGCTTCGTCCTATGGTACGACCCTCTAAGCAGAACCACAGTCGGTTTTGTTGTTCCCAAAGACTAAACAGCAAGGTTCCCTCCGATCCCTTGCTCAGTTAATTATTATTATTGTGAATTGATACATTGTGACTATTTTTACTATATGTGATCTGTGAACTTACTTTAAATAAATAACATTTTACCAACAATGGTGTTATACAATCTAATTTCACAAAAATAACATTAACGGCTGCCAAACGAATGAAAACTAACAGTAATCTATAAAAGCTCGTGTAAAAAAAAAAAAAAACAGATCTTCGCTAGCAGGCTCCACACTCCACAGTGCATTGAGGCTTGAGATGTTTGGGGCGGAGAATAAAAATCATTTCAAGCAAAATTAAAAGAATAACTTCTAGCAGTTTATTATTTTATTTATTTTGTATACAATTAAAACACATTTCGTAAATATTATTATTTTATAATCTTTGAAATGTTGCTTATAATACCTATTTAACAAATATGTGAGGCGTGTGTGGTGTGTGGTGTGTGGGCCCAGTGCCCAGTAGCAGTTTATGAACAACATCATTAGTCAGCATTGTTATTTATTTTATAGCAATATTAATCTAACTCAAGTGGTACTCGTTCCAAAACAAACAGTATATGTTCTTATTTATCTTTTGTGTTATAAGTTTATGTTTATGTTAAACTCTGTTCTTTGATTTTATTTGTATTGTTTATAAGTTGTAAGTATAATATATATAGATAATCTCATGCGATTCCATTACAAAACCAGTCCTCATAGCACAGAAGCGATTTTGAAAATTATACTTAGAGTCCCCTTCAGAACTCCTACAGATTATGTTTTTAAAGCCCTGAATTTAATGTCACTGATTCTAATGTACGCATTCAAAAACCAGGATTAATTTACGCAGAAAAACTCGGACCGATTCAGAAGATCCACTTTACCACATTAATTATTTTTTTTTTTATATTAACTCCACACAGGTGGCCCTAAGGAAAATAATTTCCCTCAGTGCCATGTCATCTGGGATGCTGTGTGGAGGGTCTTTTTGAGGAGAGGAAGCAATGAACATTGGTCTTGAAGAGACCCATGTTGTAGGAAGGAGGAAACACAGAGGCCGGCAAATCATTCCACAGCCGAGCTGTTGAACACAAGAACGAGTCGAAGAAACTACCCGTTCTCATGTGACAAATGTCAACCGTGTACAAATGTTGGGCACACGTTTGGCGTGTTACCCGATTATGCACAGGTGCCGAAGGGATCAATGACGCTAGTTGTGGAAGATACTATCAGTATCGCCCTGGTGAAAGACCACCATTCAGAATTGAAACGTTGCTTAAAAATGGCTTTAGCCGTGTTTGGTGACCAAATCTGAATAGCCAGGTACTTCCCAACCTTCCTCTTCCCCACCTCCTTCCCCTCCCCACTACCTTCAGCCTCACAACATATCCCATTTGGGGATGCCATAGTCTCACTGGCTCCAGACGGGAGCAGTTGAGATTCTTGTGCGGTATTCACTGTAAAAAAAAAAAAAAAAAGTTCCTCGGAGCATCTTCCATTGTAATACCGGTAGAATAAGTATAGCATTCCCACCCGATGCCTGTATACTAAAGATTGCAATTCGTCTGTTATGACGGGAGAATCTATTAAGCGAACCGCCAGTTTATGCACAGAGTCGAGGGTATTTTTCAGGTATTTTGGAGCTCCAGACCAGAGGTGGCTACCAAATTCAAGCGTGGGGCGCACTTGTGATTTGTACAGGGTTAGCAGTTGTGTACTATTAAAGTATCTGCGGGCCCTGTACAGTACGCCCAGTTTTTGGGAGGCTAACTTTGCTCTGGCTTCGATGGAGCTCCCATATCTGAGCTCGACACTTAGGGTTACATCAAGCATGTCAATGGAGGGCCTGTTCGGAAGATTGCTACCGTTCATACATACCTACATTCCACCAACCTACAACTAAAACGACCTTTGGGCAAAGAAATATGCAATGCTTCTCTATAAATTTAATAAAAAATAGCTAACTTCAAAAAGAACATTAAGATAAGGATAATGGACACGGGAAGGAAGAATATAGATACAATTTTGCAACCTAACAAAGATTGTGTTTTCTTCTAGATTTTATAATTTTCCTGTCGTAATATTTTAACATATGTACCTACTTACTTTTAATTCGCACGTAACCATGTACAATGTGACCTTAGAAAGAGGTACCCAAGAAAGGGCACATTTTTTTCTAAAAGAAATAGTAAAAAATAAATTAAAAAATGTTTAAAAAATCAAACAATTCCTAAGATTCTTATGTCGATACTAAATTCTAAATCTTGTTTTAGGTTAAAACTGGATGTATCGGAAGATTCCTCTCCTTGTTTATGTGCTTCTGAACCTCTCCATCCATTTTCTTGCCTTTATTTGTGGTTATTTTCCTTTTGGGTGATAAGAGAGGTTCAGAAGTCAACAGTAACATTCTTACGAGGTCTGTGTTGGAGCTTACTTTCGAGCATTTGCGGGTATGAATAAGCTGATTTTTTAAATACTTTTATTCGAATGTCCTTTTTTTACAACCTAAC
Source organism: Limnephilus rhombicus (assembly GCA_929108145.2). NCBI lineage: Eukaryota > Metazoa > Arthropoda > Insecta > Trichoptera > Limnephilidae > Limnephilus > Limnephilus rhombicus. Next base: position 26,350,156 of record OV815299.1, on the reverse strand, counting down.
CTAACCTAACCTCATGTCTCGCCTCTGCAAGACTGCGCACCTTGCGTATCTCTGATACTACAGAGATCTACAGAGACTGGAGTACATTTGTCTCCTCTAATTTAACAGCATTTTAAAATTATAGTCTTAGTATTCTCTTAGTATTCTGGAAAACTTAACTATTAATTTTTCGAAGAAAACTTCTTCTAAAAGGTTGTTACTTTGTGATGTCATTATTTATTTATTAAAAGAAAATAACTTAGTTTACATCACTTTATTTTTTATATTTTATAAAATCAACATGTTTCGTGAACCAAGTTCACTTCTTCAGGAATAAAAGTATACTAAAGTTAAAAAATTAATTATAGATTACATATGGAGAGAAGAAATTGAAGGAGGGGGAAGGGTTGACAAAGGTGGGAGTTTCGAAGAATTGGGGATTACCAAGCTATTAGAAGTAAAAGGACGGTTAATTAATATTTGCGAGTACGGCAACGAAGGCTAAAGTGTATAAAAAGTTATTGATTAAATATAGATTAATGTGTTTAAACATATATTTTCTCCGGACATGTTTAAAATGTCAAGTGATACCAAATTACGTAAATTTTAAGTTTAAATCATCTTCAAATTCGGCAAAAAAAGCCAAAGTGTGTTGGGTAAAAGAGGACTTAAAAAGTGGTTATAAAAAACGAAACGTCATTAAACTTCAACTTAAATTCTTACATATGGAATCAGCAAGTTCATTACACCCAGTGGAATGGGATTTGTTTGATGATCAAGTTAGATCTACTGCAAGTATCAAAGCATACAAAAAGAAACTTGTTCTAGACAAAAAAATTAAAAAATTGTGTGATAATAATAAAAAACTAAATCCGGAAGCATTAAAAACTGAAATAAATCAATATAAATTCCATAATCGAGTGATTAACATGTCTAATCATGAGTTCGCGGAGGAAGAGTTAAAATTATTAAATAAAGGACTTAATCATAACTTGCATTACAGTTCAAAAGTTAAAAATAAGTTAGAACTGGAGTTATTAGCAGTGGATTTGGACAATGCGCTAAATAAACAACCTAAATCATTTCATTATAAATGTGCCGAAGTGATAAAAAACATTAACATGAAAACAGTTTCAAATCGTGATAAAAACCAAAGTATTAACGCGAACTTAAATATTGCTAAGAATATTTCAAAAATTGTGAAGGAAGAAAATTTAATCGTTACAAAGGCTGATAAAGGGAACAGTGTTATTATTATGGATAGAGGTGATTACATAACCAAGACTATGGACTTTCTGCAAGGAGACAATTTCGAAATTATCCATATTAACCCAATTAATAAGTGTCAAGACATGTTGAAACAAGCAGTAAAAAATTGTAAAAGTGACATTTTTGTAAAGTTGAAAAATGATAAAAAATTAATTTTAAGTAACCCACAGATTCCTAAGCTTTATAGTCTGTTAAAAATACATAAATTGAATAAACCAATTAGGCCAGTCGTTTCTAATTGTAATGCCCCAACTTTCAAAGTAGCATCAACATTAAATAATGTAATTATGAATACTAATGTTTTCCAACCAACATACACCGTTAAGAATTCATTAGAATTGGTTAATTATTTAAAGGATTTGGAAATCCCTAACCATGCTATGTTGGTTTCTTTTGATATAGTTAATTTATTTCCAAGTATTCCAATAGAAGAGAGTAAAACCATTATTTATAATTTGTTAAATTCTTCAACTTTGCCGAAAGACCTAATTCATGATTTTACTTTATTATTTGATGTTATTTTTAAACAAAATTACTTTCAATTTAATAATACTATATTTAAACAAAAGGATGGCTTAGCTATGGGAAGTAGTACGAGTCCTTTGATTTCAGATATTTTTGTAAATAATTTAGAAAATAAGATTTTTAATAGCGGTGCGTTATTACTTAAAAATGTGTATTGTTGGAAAAGATATGTTGACGATATATTTTGCATTTGGTTAGGTTCAGAAAGACAATTGAACATGTTCTTAAATTTTTTAAATAAATTACACAAAAACATTAAATTTACACTGGAAATTGGTAAAGATAAGAGCTTAAATTTCTTAGATTTAAATTTAACATTAACAGGTTCAAAAATAGATTTCAATATTTTCCGTAAAGATACGTATACTGATATTGTTATACATAATTCTTCAAATCATCCCTTTTCTCAAAAACTAGCGGCTTTCCACTCTATGATTAATAGACTAATTACAATTCCTTTGTCAGCTCTTAACTATAATTTTGAATTAAAACTCATAAAGCAAATAGCAATTAATAATGGCTATTCTACTAATTTGATAGATGAAATACTAAATAAAAAAATTAAACAGAATTTTTTCAAATTATATATTTACCCTATTTCAAAAGATAACAATAAACATTGGCGTAGAATTTTATTTGTCGACAACGATACGTCAAAAATTATTAGTAAAAATATTCCCGGTACTATTCAACCAGCGTTTTACACAAATAACAAATTGAAGAAATATATACTCAACAATAAAGATAGTGAAATTAAAACAAAAAAATCAGGGGTTTACAAACTCAATTGTAATGATTGTAGTTCGTTTTATATAGGTAGAACTTATAGAAACTTTGAGATTAGGGTTAAAGAGCACCTCAGAGCACTAAATGGCAATAGCGATTCTGAGTTCGCAGACCATTTATTAAAATATGATCATAGCTTTGACATAAATTCAGGTCTTCAAATATTACATACAGGATATAAAACTTCGCAAATCAATCATTTAGAAATTTTAGAAATAAGAAAAAATTTAAATTCCAAAGCTGACATAATTAATAAGCAAAAAATTTTTGTTAACCCTGTTTTAAATATCTTCCCACTTAACCGTCCTTTTACTTCTAATAGCTTGGTAATCCCCAATTCTTCGAAACTCCCACCATTGTCAACCCTTCCCCCTCCTTCAATTTCTTCTCTCCATATGTAATCTATAATTAATTTTTTAACTTTAGTATACTTTTATTCCTGAAGAAGTGAACTTGGTTCACGAAACATGTTGATTTTATAAAATATAAAAAATAAAGTGATGTAAACTAAGTTATTTTCTTTTAATAAATACTTAACTATTAGTTTCTATGTGATCTCTAAGCTGAGGTCGTTGAGCGAAGCCTCTTCGGGTGGCTTTAGATTAGACTTTAGAGGCTTTCCGCGGGTATGACTTTTGATCCAGGCTGGTTCGTTTCATTTTGGAAGAGCTGTCAAACATAATGGGGAAAGCCTAACCTTCATTGCGTAGACGAAATCTCAGGCGATTCCGATTAACTTTGCCCAGCTTTTTATTAAATCATCATCATCGTCATCATTACATAGTATAAAATGAAGTCGCTCAAAATGTATGTGCACGGTAATCTTTTAAACTACGCAACGGATTTTCATACGGTTTTCACCAATAGATAGAGTGATTGAAGAGGAATGTTTATATGTATAATACATGTAAATTATATTAGAGAAAAGCCAAGAAATTCAAAGAAAACATATTTTTGTGCGATTTAAAATGGCTGGCGGGCCGTACTATAGTCACTTTTGAAATTCGTTCTACGGAAGAAATTAGAAAATAGATGTCCTAGAGGAAGTAAAATACCCAGTGTTGCATTGAAAGCATTGTATAATTAGTGGCGATCGCTCGAATTGCATTACATAGTATAAAATGAAGTCGCTCTAAATGTATGTGCGCATAGATCTTTTAAACTACGAAACAGATTTTCATGCGGTTTTCACCAATAGATAGAGTGATGGTAGATAGAGAGGAGGGAGGTGCCTAAGAGGGAGGGGTGAACGTGGGCGGGGGTAATGAAAATATTTAAAAAATAGGGGTTTTAGACAAATCTAATTGTTTATTAAGTAAATTGGTTTAATTTATTTTTAATGACTTTTTTATTTCAAGGGCTTCAAGCTTATTAAGGCGTAGTAGACCTTTCCCATTTCTATGCAATACATCTCTCCCGGAATCTTTATTAAATGAGTGATTTTTATCTATTAGGTGGGAGGCGAATTCTGAAAAACCTACACTGTTTAGACATCTCAAGTGTTCAACCACCCTTGTTTGAATGTTTCTAGCCGTTTTACCTATGTAAAAGGCCGAACAGTCGTTGCATTGAGGTTTATATATGCCAGAATGGCTTAAGTTATTTTCTTTATCTTTAGAGTTTATTAAAAGTTTACCTAGGTTGTTATTAGTACAAAACTTTAATTTAGAAACACATGAATTTATTTATGAATAAAATTCTACGCCAAGCATAGACATCCAAATGACTAGACAAGCAGTTACAGGTGAGGGGTCAAACCAAACCATGGAGGGCGAAGAGGGGAAAGATGACTGTGATTCGTTATACAATCAATCTAACAGTAAATAGGCATCTCGCATTACAATATCACCATTTAGTTCTTAAAAGCAAAATCTGCTTTGAATGAATAGACCTTTTTACATGGGAGCGCGAATTGCTTGCCACGATAATAACATATTTGCTAAGGCTAAATGCTCGCCCCAAAAAGACTCGCCCCAATACACATAGAAATATTTTGTTTCCGTGTTTAGTTAAAACACTATTACAAATGTTTCATAATTTACTTACCCCTGTAACCAGCGACGAGCACACTAGAGAACCGCCCACATTCGCTAGATATATTGTATAGAATACGCTACCGTTTTGGCGTTGTATTTCGTTAAATGTATGGATGTTACCTTCTAGCTGTTCACGGCAAGAATGATGACGTCACACATTTTAGATTCAAGCGAGGCTTTATCCCCTCCCCATGGAGCGAGCCGGTTCCAAGGCGGAGCTTCAGCCGGCGCCATGTGGAGGGGGAAATAATACGTTTTTATCACTTAGGGCAGGTCCATGTATATTCATATGTCCGTGACGCCAACCGTGGTTTTCATTATCTCTGATGTTGTGTGTATTATTATAAAAGAATTTATTAGTAGACATGAGATTAAGTTTCTTTGTAAGGATCGAGTTAAGTTATCAATTAAGCTATGGGGGTATCCATTATTTATTGCAATAGATTTGATTTTAGCGAATTCTTCAGTAAAATTGACGTTAGATAAATTAATATTGACAAGTCTGTGAATCATAGAATGAAATGCGGAATGTTTAAGGGAGATGGGGTGGTTAGAAGTACTGTGAATTACGGTATCTGTGAAGGTAGGTTTCTATAAATATTCAATTCCAATTTAGAGAAATTATATCTGAAATATACCAATCAAAGAAATTATTAACATTATTTTAAAAAATCTCAGAATCTCTCGACCCTTCGCCTCATACCGTAATAGAAGGGATGGATTCATACATCCGTCACATATTTCTGCTCACCCTTCATTCCTCTTTCCTTCCCAGAACTTCATTTCCCTAAAAACATCCTCCACACATCATCCCGAAAGATGACGTAGGCCCTGAGGGAATTTTTTTCCTCGGGCAATGTTTAAAAAAGATGTCGTAATTTTTCAAGTTTACTGTCGTTCGTAAGGTAATTTTTTTCTTATCAGCTGTCATAAATTTCTGACAGTTTCATAAAAAAATACATATCATAGTTCAAACGTTATTTTTATCGTTATTAATAAATTAATCATTGTATAAGAAGAGATTGGTAGGTCATTCAACTAATAAATATTTTTTTAGAAAGATAAAAATAATTATGTATAATTAATAATAATTATTAACAAAAAGTTCAGATCCTTTGTGATTTTTAAAACTTTTAAAATGATTAAGTTTTGCAATATGTAATATGATAGTTCAAAATTACATAACTTGATAATGGCCTTCTAAGATAATGTTGAAATAAATGCTTTTACATAAAAACGACAGCTTGATATTTTAAACTAGGCAGAGAGGACGGACCGCCAAACAACTCGATCTTGGCACACACTTCTTACCTCGTTCACATTCATACATCGTCTCATACATGCTCTTCTATTATTCTGACTCTGCACATGGCCCGACTCAAGTATCTGATTCACTTGGTCGTGCCATGTCTTTTCGGGCGTCCCCGACTTCTTCTTCCATTCACATTTGCGTCATATATTCTCCTTACACTCCTTTCCTCGTTCATTCGCTCTTCATGCCCAAACCATCTGAGCGTCCCTTTCTTAATCTTACTCATTACGCTTACATCAGCCTTGCATTCTTCGCGGATCTTCATATTTCTCACACGATCGTACATGGTTTTACCACACATACGCCTCAGGGATATCGTTTCTACAGCATTCAGTCTACTTTCATCCTTCCTCTGTCAGTTCCATGCCTCACTGCCATACTTCAGGGTAGGTACCAGCACTCCATTATGGACGGCTAACTTAGCTTCTTTGGACAGTTTTTTTGTTGGCGCACATTGTTTACATACCAGACTTTAGACTTACTTACGTTCATCATTAACTCATTCTTCGTACATACTTCGTTCATCCTAGACACGAGAGACTGTAGAATATTTTGAACAAATGTATATTTTATTGCCTCCGTGGTTAAGTAGTTACGATCCTCGGCTACGAATCCGGAGATCGTTGGTTAAAATTCCAGCGTGCAATCAAATTTCATTTGTTGAAATTGAGGGCTTGAGGTTTGGCCGGGCGATCTAGGCGACCTTCCGCCCTGCCTCCGATAACTCGATGCTTTAATCCTTAGAGTCTTTGGGCATTTTGCCCTCACTTCCCGGTTACTTTCTTCAAGGCACAACCGAGGAACCGGCTAAGGGGCACGGATGCACTGTCTCGTTATGGTTTGACAGACCGCCACACACATTCTTGCTGGTACTGCCAGACGACGAGAGAGGGAACCCTCCCAACTGCAGAGAGACTTTTCATCTAACCATGCTTGTCTTTTCTTTTACCTCTTTCTTGCAGGTGCTTGCAGAATACGCAAGGTACAATCCCCCGCGAGCTGCTAACCTCTTCGTCTTGCTTTCTATCATGTTTACATGCCATTATATATTGTTTTACTAACACCTTTGTATCGAGTTTATTATGTAAGCACTTGCATACTGCTCACTAACAACGTATGCAGGGACATTGAAGATCTAGATTATTTCTAAACTAAATGTACTTAGCTTCGTTCTTTAAAAAAAACAGAGTCCTTGCGAGAGGCTTGAAGGAGTAACCATATGTTACATATACCAGGGCTGGTAAGTGGTGGATAACCTCCAATGTTGAAATTGTGTTATTTTTTACTATTTTTTTTAAAGAAAGACAAACATTCCCGGGTTACGAATAACCCAACAATGTTTGAAAATCTCCTACTACCACCACAGAAAGCCGAAAATATTGCTTGTGTTGTGATGGGAGATTTAGCCAGCCGAGGAATCGAACACGTGACGCTCGGGTGGGACCCAAGCGCTATGCCCACTCAACCACTGACCGGTTTAACCATTTATTTATTAGACAGCAAGTTCCCGGGATGCGCTGCAAAGCCACTGTTCCCCTTCCGCCTTCGCTTCCATTCCCGTGTACTCACGCGTTCTCCCTCCACCTTCCTTTCCTCTCCCCTCCCGCGTTCCATACATTCAGTCCCAGTACATTCAGTTTTCAAACAGCTTTTTTTTTTTTTTTTACAGTGAATACCGCACAAGAATCTCAACTGCTCCCGTCTGGAGCCAGTGAGACTATGGCATCCCCAATTGGGGTATGTTGTGAGGCTGAAGGTAGTGGGGAGGGGAAGAAGGTGGGGAAGAGGAAGGTTGGGAAGTACCTGGCTATTCAGATCTGGTCACTAAACACGGCTAAAGCCATTTTCAAGCAACGTTTCAATTCTGAATGGTGGTCTTACACCAGGGCGATACTGATAGTATCTTCCACTCTGGAACATGCCGCAAATATACTATATATTATTTTAAATGAATTAATTGTGATATAACACAAATTAATCAAATAAAATTTATTTGCGCATGCCGGGTTCGAACCCGCGATCTCCGGATTGTGAGTCAAGAGTCTTGCCCACTGGACTATGGAGATCGTCAGCTTGCGTGCCACCTTTTGCAAATTTTTATACACATTTCATAACGCCAGTATATATAGAAACTCCCCAGTATATATACTGGCTATCGAGCTACATATATAAATGTGCGCACTACAACTCACCAAAGTTTCACCGCAATCGGATTAATGGTTTAGGAACGCACAAAACAGGAACAAACAAAGAAACATTCATTTTATATGTCAAGATTAAAAAATGCTACATTCGGGAGTGAATTTGTAACTCCGGTTCAATGAACTTTAATCATTATCCAAATTGAAACCGATTGTTCAATTTAGACAAGCAATAAAGCAAGCTATTTAAATAATTATTAAAAAATTTTGAAGAAATTAAAAAATCATCCTAGACAAACCTCATCCAATGAAACCGGGCACCGGTTGTCTAGGTTTTGGTGGCGGATACGGTTGCCCAATCACTGCGTGGCGGGCTGGATCGGAGGAGACTGATTGAGGGAGGCCTTTTGACCTCTCCAGCCTGATTCTCCCGACCCATCGCCTTGCGACGCAGTGTGAGGAATAGATTCACACGTCCGTCACTCCTGGCCACACTGACCCCCGGATTCCTACCCACCCCTCATACCTTTTTCCTTCCCATATCTTCTTCTCCTTCCTTGCCCTTAAAAAACCCTCCACACAGCATCCTCAAAAATGACATGGGCCCCTAGGGAAATTGTTTCCTCGGGGCCTCCTGAGGAAACAACTGTGTGGAGCTAATGTAAAAAAAAGTAACTTCTTTTCAAATATGATTTATATTTTTTAATGTCACCACATCTTATACTTTCGATATACATTATTCTACACTTTTTTTACTCCTACACCAAACTCAAGAGCCAGTTCTCTTCAATAGAGTTCTTCTAGCGTCCCTAAAGGCGGAAACACACTTGTGTGGTGTGGTGTGTCGTGGTGTGTCGTGACTTCAAATTAACCAATCATCGTCGTCGCTTGTCGACACGCCACAACCTACAAATATGTATTCGACCGGCAACCGGAAGGACACGGGTTCAAGTCCCGTTGGCGGCAAGTATCTTTTCTCGGAAGATTTTTCAATGTAAAATGAGTGTTTCAGGCTGACAATTATTGCTTGTAATAATTGCTACAAATATGTCTCTAACCATAATAAATGTATGAAACGGATGTGCTTCTGGCGCGCCACGACACACCACACCACACAAGTGTGTTTCCGCCTTACTTCAATTTTCATGGTGGACAAGGCTCTTACACTCCTCGTGGTTCTGCTCTGCGTGGAGAACACCCTCGGACAAGCCAGTGATACCTTGGACACTCCAGCGCTGCGGTGACCTTCCTCTGTTCTTCTGCCAAACACTGCGGCCAGTGACTATGAGTTTCTCCAAGTTGGAGTCCTCGGTTTATTGGGTTAGGTGTATGTTAAAATACGTTAGGTTAGGTTATGGGCTATTTTTAATTTTTTTTTACATGAATACCCCACAAGAGTCCCAACTGCTCCCATCTGGAGCCAGTGGGACTATGGCATCCCCAATTGGGGTATGTTGTGAGGCTGAAGGTAGTGGGGAGGGTAAGGAGATAGGGAAGAGGAAGGTGGGGAAGTACCTGGCTATTCAGATCTGGCTAAAGCCATTTCAAGCAACGTTTCAATTCTGAATTGTGGTCTTACACCAGAGCGATACTAAGAGTTTCTTCCACTCTGGAACGTGCCGCAAATACACTATATATTATTTTTAATTAATAAATTGTGAAATGACACAAATTGATAAAATAAAATTTATTTGCCCACGCCGGGATTCGATCCTATTCGAGTGCTTGTCAAGAGCCATACTTTACTTGTTTTTCATTACAACTTCGGTGAGTTGTCGTGGAACCGTTTTTAACCCCCAACGCTAATTTGTTCGCTTTTCGGAACAACCCAAAGGTCTCATAGATATCGTTGTGGCTCCCTTACTATTGTGACTAGAAATATGATCTAAACCAGTGGTTCCCAAAGGTCCCGGGATTTCAGGGGGTCAGTGGAAAATAAAAATTGATTTGAGGCCTTTGGGGGTCCCTGAATGACATCAGGAAGGTCCGCGGCAAGGTTTTGACACATTTTTATTCATGTGGAAGTTTAGTCGTGGGAGGGGCGTAATGGGATGGGATGGGGCGGGGTCTATTTCGCGCCCCACGCCGTACACCATTTCGCCACCTCCGTTGAAGTAAATATGCCGTCCCACCCTATCCTATTCCGCCCCCTCCGTTGAAGTAAACATGCCGTCCCGCCCTATCCCATTGCGCCTCCTTCTTTGTGCTACCCGCCCCGGGATCCGTGGGCCAGAAGAGTTTGGGAACCACTGATCTTAATGGTGTTAAAAAGAGAAACACCACGCTTTATATACGAAATTTTTATTACATGGAAAAAACGTGAGGTGAGCCATTTTTAAAACGTTTTTTTAATAATTATGATAACTTTATATTTGTGTAGCGCAGTTTTGTGTCATTTCACTTCAAGTGCGCTTAAATTTTATGTTTTCATTAAAAAATATATATTTCAAAGATTATAGTTTATTCTGAACCATAAATTTGAAAGGGTTCATGGCGAGTTCTTCGAAAATCAATTCATAGAAAGCAAATTCGTCGAAAACGAGTTTATTGAAAACGAGTTCATCGAAAACCAATTCATATAAAACCAATTCATCGAAAACCAATTCATCGAATGATCAATTTAGCGAATCGCCAGTTCATCGAAAAAAATATGTTGTAGATATTTGGGAGCAATGCCGAGCGGACCGGGAAGTTAAAAAAGCATTGGTCAATAAAAGTTGACAATAAATTCATATATAAAAAAATTCGTAATAAAACTTTGGACAAGGAGACTAACCTAACCTAACCTTTTTTTCGATGAATTGGCGAATCGATGAATTGATCATTCGATGAATTGGTTTTCGATGAACTTGTTTTCGATGAACTCGTTTTCGATGAATTTGCTTTCGACGAATTGATTTTCGATGAACTCGTCGCCGTCGGTTACCATTTGAAAGCGTACTTCATCACCTTTCGAAAACAGATTTTAGTATTCGGATATATTCCAGTTCAGAAATATTCCATTTATTTGGATTTTATTGTACAGCGGAAATATTTATCCTTCCGACAAAATAGGCCCGAGGCCTTAATGAATATGAGACGGCTTACATAATTATTAATTGTATCAACTACATTTATTACCCTTTTTAACACGTTCTTTCTATAATATTTTACAATAAGAGCAACTATTATTAATTTGAACAAACCATAAAGGATAGCAATCACATTGTCCACACAAAAATAACCCTACAGCGCTCCTTATGATATTGAGAAAATAATAAAAGAATATACAGTATTTACAAAAAAATGACAAGATAACAAAATTAACAAAGACAGTGCTGATACGATTTTTAAGGCGAAAAGTATTTTTGTTATTAGATTTTGGGATATTATGCCGTGTTGCGCTACCTCCTTCTTTATCCAACGTTTCGGACAGCGTTACAGTGTCCATCATCAGGGCAGATGTGTAATAGTTAGGGGTGATGTTAGTACTTATCTACTTAGGAGCGATACCGTGTCGCCAGCTCCACTCCTCTACGAGCTGGCGCTACAATATACTTCAAAATGTTTTTTTTTTGCATTTAGCCTTGATGTAACCGTCAATTACCGAATACCAAGAACTATTGAGCTTAGCTCCGTCGTCTCTATTAATATTTATAGGATTTTTGTGAATTTCAATTGCCTCCGTAATCAGGCGTGCTCTATGAGTTTTGGGTCTTCCCAGGACCTCAGGGAAAAATCCAAAGTAATGGCCGGCTTCGATTAAGTGCTCGGCGATCGCCGATTTTTCAGGGTGGCCAAGTTTACAGGCACGAAAGTGTTCTGATATCCTTTTGGAGATCGTACGCTCCGTCTGGCCTACATAAACCTTGTCACATCCAGAACAGCTGAGTTTGGACACTCCATCTGTTTCTAGAGGAAACTTGGTCTTTGCAGGCCTCAAAAAGTCTCGTATTTTTTTCGTGGTTCCGAAGACAGTCTTGATGCTTTCTTTTTTCAATAGCCTGGCAATTCTGTCTGTCACATTGTGAACGTAAGGCAGGAAAGCGCAGCCCTTTGACTCTTGTTCAATTCTGTCTTCTTTTGGTGCGGGTTTGGCTCTTATGATTTGCCTTGTCTGCCTTGCTGGGTAACCGTTACGCTCCAGTGCATCGGTCAGTTTTGTAAGTTCTGCTCCGATTTTCGTTTCTTCACATATTCTGGTCGCTCGGGTCACCAATGTATGGATAAGTCCTCTCTTCTGCGCTGAGTGAGGATGGGAATCAGCATGTAGATACCGATTTGTATGAGTTGGTTCACTGTAACGCTGTCCGAAACGTTGGCTAAAGAAGGAGGTAGCGCAACACGGCATAATATCCCAAAAACTAATACCAAAAAAGACAGTGCTGTTATAGCACACACACGACAATAATAATAATAATAGAAAATAACGGTGCTATTGTAATACAGGACAAAACAAGAACTTTAAAACTAAAATATAATATACTAACAGAAGGCAGTTTGCGTTCAGAAATGAGAAATATTCTGACATAAATTCGGATATTAAAACATATAAATACAATTATGAGGAAACCGAAAACAAATAATGACAGGAAACTTGAGAACATGACTTATTATTATTACGTATATTGAATGTTACGTTAGGATTCATGAATGGTATGATTTTTAAAATAATTTTATTTTTAAAGCCCGTTTAAATTCAGCCAAATTCTGGATATTAGTAAGAGCTGGGGGAAGTTTATTCCAAATGAGAGGGCTAGTTACACGAAAAGAGCGATCATAGTGAACAGCTCGATTTGACCTAGAAAGTTCGATTAGACGATTAGTAACATCTAGATCTGCTGACCTTAGAGTGATGTAATGAGAAAGAGTCCTTGTGAGAGCCCTGAAGGAGTAACCATCTGCTACTTATACCAGGGCGGGAAAGCGGTTGGATTACCTCAAGTGACTTTAGAGTAAGCTGTCTCTCGCTTAAGTTTTGTCGGACACATAGTTCCGATATATAGGCTGGCGCCGTAAAATTGTCGTAAAAACTAAGAACGACACTGACCTCTTTGATTTCATATTTCCAAAAGTAAATTGACCCAAGAAAGTGGAAAAAGAAAACCTATTAAAAATACGTAACCCAGTGATTGCAATAAAAATATAAATTATCAAATAAATCGCTTAATTCAAGGCCTTAAACACAATTTAAAAATAAACGAAAATTAATATTTTAATAACAAGAACAAACCGTACAAAATATAATTTCAGCCCAGTCATTTGTAGATTAGAGAATATTAATACGAGGTCACCTTTGACCTCGGAGACCAACACAGATTATATTTTTTGATGAATTTGCATCAATTTTGTAGCATTTAAATCACATTGTTTATGCATGTATTATTTAGTATTGTAATTATTGCCATCTATCTTTTCTTAAAAAGACCCTCCACGCAGCACTCTCAAAGACGACGATCCTGAAAAAAATTATTTTACTAAGAGCCTCCGTGTAGAGATAGTGTACGAGTAATGGCATATATGATTTTAGATTTTCATGGCCAAATGTATTATCTTGAATTATTTTTGAGGTATTATGCCGTGTTGCGCTTCCTCCTTCTTTAGCCAACGTTCCGGACAGCTGTACAGTATCAATCATCAGGACAGATGTGTAATCGATAGTTAAAAAGTGTGTTTTTGTGTACGTAGATGCGATGACTCCAGATACTAATATCTACAGCCTGTATGTCGGACGAATATCTACAGCTCATATGTTGAACTAATATCTACGAACTTCAGAGTGTTGACTAATATCTACAGAGCGTAGGTTGGATTAATCAGCTAAATGTGTCCAATAGTCCGATATTAGGGATTTTTACATACATACTTACATAAATTAAGTTTTTTAAACTGCATACGCAATATTACGTCATTCCAATATGCTACGCATAATTGCAAATCCAACCTCTGCCAGTGCTGTAGATATTCGTCAACACTTTGGTTCTCATAGATATTCGTCAACAGTTTGAGCTGTAGATATACGTCAACACTTTCCTTCTCATAGATATTAGTTTGATTTTTTCTGTTTTTGGATTTCCTGTAGATATTAGTAGACGCCTCCGATGCGATGCCGTGTTGCCAGCTCTAATCCACTACGAGCTGGTGTTACAGTAAAATTTAAAATGGTTTTCTGCATTTAGTTTTGGTGTAGCCGTCAATTACCGAATGCAGTGAGCTTAGCCCCGTCGTCTCTATTAATCAATGGAGTTTTTGTGAATTTCAATTGCGTGCTCCATACATTTTGGGTCTTCCCGGCACTTCAGGAACAAATGAGTCCAATAATTTCAATACCCGCTACAAATTTATTTCCAATCCCTGCCGCGATTCAGTCGGGCTAGCGACTTTCTGTGGATGAAAAAATCTGCATGTTTTGTTTCTGATGCTGCGCCATACATGGTGAAAGCTGGCCAAGCCTTGCAAACTATTTATCCAAATTTACTACACATTACCTGCTTAACTCACGGGTTTCATCACCTTGCAGAAGAGATAAGGCAAGAGTATGGGAATGTTAATAAATTGATTTCGTCTACAAAAAAAAGTGTTTTTAAAAGCACCGTCGCGTGTGCAGTCTTATAAAGAGCAATTGTTAAATCTAGCGATGCCGCCAGAACCCATAATTACTCGATGGGGTTCTTGGCTAAAGGCAGTATTATTCTATGCTGAAAATTTTGAGGCCGTAAAGCAAGTAGTTGGGCAATTTGACAGTTCTGAGGCCATTGCAATTCATTCAAGCAAGCTAGCATTTGAGAACGCATCCATTAAACAGAATATCGCCCTCATCTCAACACCGTTACCAGATGCCATAAAAAAATTGGAAACACTCTGTCTATCTAACTTCTATCTTCTATATCTTCTATATCAGTGATTCTTAACCTGTGGTCCGCGGATCCTCTGTAGATAATCGCGGAGTCCGCGAATAGATGTATGGGGGTCCGCAGTCTCATCTCTGAACCATTTAACAATATATAATAAATAAATGCCACCAAAAGTCTCGTAATCGCAGCGCTTCGGGATTATTTTCCAGTACCCGACAAAAATAAAAATTTGATAAATGAAACAATTCAACTTTGTTTGAACCACTTATATTATGAAAAATTATATAAGTGGATATTAGTGGTTAAATATCTTATAAAAATTGGATATTTGACCTTTTCAACATAGATGTTACTGATATTACTGGCTTGACAACGGCTCAGGAAAACCAATTAACAGAAATATTGTGATTGAATGATTACCAGACATGGATGCTAAATGAACGAACACGCTCTAGAATCAAAACTGCCTAAATGTGGTACTTGAGAGGAGTGGCAAGGGTTACGAAATGGGATTATATAATAAACTCGACCATCCGAGATGATCTAAATATTGAACCACTGCTACTCTTCATAGAAAAATCGCAACTGAGGTGGCTTGGGCATGTACTAAGAATGTCTGATGACCGAATTCCGAGGAAGATACTGAGTGTGATTCCAGAGGGTAGACGTCCAGAAACTGTGTGAGGAGAGGATGGTTCTACCATGGACAGAGGCCGAGCAAGCTGCACAAGACAGGGACGTATGGAGGAGCCTTGTCGATGCAATGGGCCCCCGACCCGAATAGGACAAAGGGAAGAAGATGATGATGATGATGATCTTATGATTCAACTTTGAGGCGTAATTTTAAAGAATCCTCTTTATCAATTTTTGGGTGAATGTATAGAAAGATTATAAGGAAATGTCAGAAGAAGCACTGAAATATTTACTACTTTTAACCGTTAATTCATGTGAATGTTGGTGTTGCCGTTATACGCTAATTATAATTATTAACGTATTTTTTTATAAAAAAGTTTTTTTTTTATTTTTGTAGTAAAAAAAAAACTAAAATAAAGGGTCTGAAATTTAACGCCGTTTTTTTGTTAAGGGGGTCCTTGAAAATTGGGCTTAATTTCCAAGGATCCGTGGCTGAAAAAAGTTAGGAAACGCTGTTCTATATCTATATATATATATATAAATAAAAATGAATCGCGGTATCAAAAATGAATGTAGGTACGCACATAACTTCCGAACGACTGCACCAAATTGGATTTTTTTTTTGTGTTCGTTATTGTCAGGACAAGGTTTGTATAAAACTACTGGTGAGCTCTGGCATTATGAAATTTGTATACAAAAAATTCAATAGGTGGCACGCGAGTTGTTTGATAACTGAATGTACCGGGAATGAATGTATAGAAAGCGGGAGGGGGAGGGGAACTCGAGAGACGGGTTCGCGGGACGGGGGAAGGGGGAGAGTAGAGTGGGGAGAAGGAAGGTGGAGGAGGCGAAGTGGGAACGCGAGATGGGAAGGGGATGTGGGAGTGGAAGTGGAGGCGCAAGTTAAACGGGACGAATGGGGAAGGACACGCAGGGAGAAACAATGTCTTTATTAAATGGCATAGCAACGCATGCCAGGTACCAGCTAGTAAAATTATAATTTTTTGCATTGCATACCAATTTTAAATCTAACATCTGCTTCAAAAATGCTTTAAATATTATGGCGTGTATATCAAACGAACTTATTTGCAGTGTCGATTTGTTGTACATACTTATTCACTGGTATATACAATATACAGGGTGTTAAGGGACGTACTTGACTCATTTGAACTACCTAGTGATTCCTGACTTTATTTCGAGTAAAGAATGAACAAAAATTTTGGTCTTCGGTGACTTTTTAGATGATTTTTTCTTTAAAATCAAAAAAAAACTTCACTTATCGTCACTGGTCACTCAGCCGAGTAACCGACCAACCCCTCACTCCGCCCCTAACTTTCCAATGCCTACAGATTTTAATGTTTTTAGTTAAACAAAAAAATACGTCTAAAATCCTAAAACAAGTATTTAAGCAGAATCCAAATTTCGTCGAAAGATGTTTTTACGATCGTACAGGGCGGTTCCAATGATACAGATTAATTATTCTCCGTACCAGCTTTTTAAAATTATAACTCAAAATCGATTTTATTTCATTCAAAATTTGCTTTAATTTATACCTACTCCCAAAAATGCTGAAAGGCGTGATGATAAAACTATTAAAATTATGTACTTTTTGTAATAATTTTTGAATCATAAGTATTTATAATTTTTCAATAATGTCTAAGCAAAATACGAATGTAAAAAAAAAAATTAAATATATTAGTTTGTAAGACCGTAAATAAATAGAGAAACTGAAGTATTTTCGTCACAAAACAAGTGTGCGGATCTTTATTTTAATGATTTTATTTAAACTAAAATTAAAATTCTGACAGTGTGATCTGTCCGAAACGTCAGGAGTTAAAAAGTCCTTTTAAGGACTATGTTACGCGGGTAAACCGAGAAAATTGTTCTACATCTTACACCCGTGAAAACCTTAATATATATATTAGGTACTTTCAATTGATTCTTTACATTTCAATTTATTTTACATTTTATTATTCTAGCAGTCTGTATAATCTGTATAATTCATCTTATATTTTTACATCAAAAGGTGTCGTGTAACCTCATGTAACCCTCTTAGAATTAATAATAATATTGATAAAAGACCCAGCACGGTCGATCGATAATGATTGTACGACAATTTTCGGTAACTTCTCCTACCTAGCAGGACTATAGATCGCCAACAAACAACAGTTCGCAATGACTAAGTGTTCTTAATATATATCGACGTCAACGTTAGCCATCTGCGCTTGTCCTATTATGTGAATGCTTATCGATAACTTTCGGTAACTTATCATCGTTCCCTAGGACAACTGCGGATCGCCAACGTAAAAACAGTAGTTGCCGTCGAATATATTAAGAACACTCAGTCATTGTGAACTGTTACTTATTCGTTAACGATTTGCAATCATACTAGGGAGCGATGAGGAGTTACCGAAAGTTATCCTGTAAATCCTTACAACGACAATATACCCTAAAATATATTCAGAATCTTAACAACGTAAGTAAAGAAGCCGTGTATACAAATTGCGACTCATGACCCGTATTGTATTTGACGAACCTTCATCGAATTTGCCCTATCAAAGAAAAGAAGAAGAAAAATAACGTGGGAATCTTAACGACGTAAGTGAAGAAAGCGTGTAACCAAATATGCGCCCGTGGCACGGCATTGGACGGACGTACGGTCGAATTCACCCTAGCAGGCCTGGAGATTCGACCTTTCCGCCGGGTTCATTTTAATTAATTCTGAAGAATGTGTTACTAATATTTAAGATGTTTCTAAATGAATACCTCCCGAAGTTATTAATTCATCGTCTAGAAAAATAAAATCTGGTGCTCACCGCTAACTTTAATTATACAATGTATTTCAATTTTTTAAAGGCGTTCTACGTTAAAATAAATGATGGCAACGTACTGTTTTTATTGATTTAAAATATAAATAATTCGCATCCCTTGTGAGGCATGGAAATCAAAATGATAATTCAATTACTAATTCGCTGAAATAAATATAAATGTGAGCCTCGGGCAAACCCCCGATAAACGTGGTTATGTCTTGCCTTATCGATCAACTGTGCTAGGTGGTCTGATCATATAAATTTAACGACCAAAGTATGAATTTGTAATGTATGTGTGAATTGTATGAGTGCAAGCGAGATAGCATGATTGCGCGAATCTATATAAGGCGATGCGTGCTAGATTCGTCCTCTTTTGCGTAAGGCAGCTCCATAATAAATACCTGTACACTATACCGTTACTCTCTTCATTTGAGTACTACCCACCATAATACTTCGTCTACACACATGTAAGTCCGCATCTGATTTGGCTCGACACCACAACTGCTCAGACGGACATTACAGAATTGCAAATATACACTGAAATTTTCTTAAATTACACATATTATTAAATCGGTTATGAACTCGTCCAAAATCACTCGAAACAAAATTGCTCGCGTTTTCACAATAATTGCATTTTTGGGATTACCGGTAAAAATTAATGATAATAACCGCCATTTGGCCGCAAATGCTGAAATGACGACCTTGATTTGAATAATACAAAATATAAATATAAGTTTATGGTTACATAATTTACAAGTGAACAAAAAAGAAAATATAAAATATGTGCAGTCGTTCCTATGCAATGATTCTAGATAATAATATAATGCTCCATTAACTTCGACCAAGTATTATCTAGACAGGGCGTG
The DNA here is from genome assembly GCA_929108145.2 of Limnephilus rhombicus. NCBI lineage: Eukaryota > Metazoa > Arthropoda > Insecta > Trichoptera > Limnephilidae > Limnephilus > Limnephilus rhombicus. The sequence goes on along the minus strand of OV815299.1, from coordinate 26,330,966 downwards.
TAGGTCTTAAAAATGACACCGGAACCAAAAATATTGGTTTACGAAAACATTTATCAAAAAGAAAGTGTATTATCTCACAGTCAAAAGATCGCAAGAAGCATTGGTTTGTACCTTTAGTTGGCCTGCGTGGAGCTCATTTGTTTTCCAGCAAGTTCCCGGTAACGGAATTACTAGCTTTGTTAAGATCATTTTTAAAACACAAATTTCAGGCAGTTAGAAATATTTTAGGTATGGGCTATCGCGGACTTTATTATTGACAATTTAATCAGTTATATGAATATCTAAAAAAATATGTACATAACATATGAATTCGAGGCAGCGTATCGAGAAAAGTAACATTTGATGAAAAATGTTTAATTTCTTCCTATTAAAACAACTACGTCCCGCAAGAGATGCAACGGAATTCGATGGGTAGTAGTTGTATGAAATTTCTCGTAGGTGGTGTCACTTTGGGATTGGAATTAAGTATGGGAGGGCTTATCTATAGTTAATATACCGATGTCCATTAAATATAATTCTGGTATCTCTTAAATAACTACTTATAAAATTGAAGTTAACTTTGTGGTTTGACATATTTAATGAAATAAAACAATTTCTTTATTAAACGACTTCAAAAAGGAGGAGGTTCTCAATTCGACGGTATTTTATTTTTACTTTTTTATGTTTGTTACCTCAGAACTTTTGACTGGGTGAACTGATGTTAACTAACTAACTAACCATCACGCCGTTTCCCCGCAGGGGTAGGCAGAGAGGACGGAACGCCAAACAACTCGGTCTTGGCACACACTCTTTGCCTCACTCACATTCATACATCGTCTCATACATACTCTTCTATTATTCTGACTTTTGACATGGCCCGTCTCAAGTATCTGATTCACTTGATCGTGCCATGTCTTCCTCGGGCGTCCCCGACTTCTTCTACCATTCACATTTGCATCATATATTCTTTTTACACTACTTTCTTCGCTCATTCGCTCTACGTGCCCAAACCATCTGAGGGTCCCTTTCTTAATTTTGCTCATTATACTTACATCAGCCTCACATTCTTTGCGGATATCCACATTTCTAACACGATCATACATGGTTTTACCACACACACGTCTCAGGGATCTCATTTCAACAGCATTCAGTTTACTTTCATCCTTCCTCTGCCAGTTCATGCCTCACTGCCATACATCAGGGTAGGTACCAGGACTCCATTGTGGACTGCTAGCTTCGCTTTTTTGACAGTTTTTTATTAGCGCCAACGGCATTCAGTCCTCCATTAATGGAGTTACCGGCATTTACCCTTCTTTCAATATCTCTATCAGCCTTCCCATCTCTCGTAAACATACTACCCAGATAAACAAACTCATCCACCTGCTCCAAGTATTCACCATTTACAACTATGTCGCACTCTCAACTATGTCAGTACTCTCTCTTTCAAACACCATGACTTTAGATTTACTTGCATTCATCATTAACTCATTCTTCATACATACTTCGTTCATCCTGAGACTGTAGATCTTCCATAGAGTTAGAAATCATATTAGTGATTCTTTTTTATTTGAAAGCTGGTGCTTTTCGTGTAGTCCCATTTCAATTTGGTTCACTTTTGACAATGGCATCCATGAGAAAACCATATAAGTCTTAAATTTGCATTAATTGTGTGCACGGTGAATGGACGAATAACTAGCGTGTGTAAAAACTAAATACAATATATCACGCCAACCGATTTAGATGATACTTTTTTTATTGGAAAGGATTTACTTCAAGGGTAGTTTGATGAGAGTTTGGTTAGGTTCTGATTATGGGATCCATGACAAAGTAACGGAACTCTTCAATTCTTAGGAGCAAATTAACGATATCTGGCAATCATCGTTATGGTCAAGTAATGTCTGTCTCATATGAGCAGCACGTTTAGTAGGTCTACCCCGTTGATATATATTTATATACCCCAATGGTCTACCCATATTCGGACAAATTAGTTAGTGTACTTCAGATTCACTAAAAATCAAATAAACAAAAATTTTAACAAAACAAAAAAACGACTTCAACAAATGCACTAAAAAGTAAAACATAATTTCGTATTCTTCTACAACTTAATAATCAACTTAACTTTTTCTACTCATCAATATGTAGATACGATTGTTATTTTTGGAGTCGGTGTCGACCGGTTTCGCTTAACACTAGCATCTGCAGGGTGTTACACTAAACACTGTTTGAGCTTATACTTTTATACATACAGAAATATATAAAACATAACATAAAATAAAGGAACAGTGAGAAAGTATGAAATAAGTACCTACATAGTAATAGAGAGAAAATGTGTATATAATGGTTACCATATTATATCTGCAGGGAAAAAACGGCACGTGATTTTATTGTTTCGTGCACAGACCACGATTTTTTTTTTTACAGTGAATGCCGCACAAGAATCTCAACTGCTCCCGTCTGGAGCCAGTGAGACTATGGCATCCCCAATTGGGGTATGTTGTGAAGCTGAAGGTAGTGGGGAGGGGAAGGAGGTGGGGAAGAGGAAGGTTGGGAAGTACCTGGATATTCAGATCTGGTCACCAAACACGGCTAAAGCCATTTTCAAGCAACTTTTCAATTCTGAATGGTGGTCTTACACCAGGGCGATACTGATAGTATCTTCCACTCTGGAACATGCCGCAAATATACTATATATTATTTTTAATGAATTAATTGTGAAATAACACAAATTAATCAAATAAAATTTATTTGCGCATGCCGGGTTCGAACCTGGACTACGGAGGTCGTCAAGATTTTAAGTAACAATCTAAATTTTCAGTCGGTTCGGTGCATTGGGTGCCAAAGGGATGAAGTTATGACCGACCCCAAGTGTTGAAACCTAAGAGTTGAAACTTTCAGTCGGTTCGGTGCATTGGGTGCCAAAGGGATGAAGTTATGACCGACCCCAAGTGTTGAAACCTAAGAGTTGAAACTTTCAGTCGGTTCGGTGCATTGGGTGCCAAAGGGATGAAGTTATGACCGACCCCAAGTGTTGAAACCTAAGAGTTGAAACTTTCAGTCGGTTCGGTGCATTGGGTGCCAAAGGGATGAAGTTATGACCGACCCCAAGTGTTGAAACGAGGGATTTTATGAGTTTATGGGAAATATCCCTTCTTTTATATTAAATATAACTTCTTGTGTATTATTATATTCTTATTTTATTTATTTTGGAAAATCAACAGATATTTTACATTTGTAATAATAAAATTAATAATATACATAATACCCAATGATAGATTTTCACATAATTAAAATTATAATTAAAAAGTAAAACAAAAAGTAAGGGTCCTGTACTCATAAGAACTTAACAAAAATATAACCCTGAAAATTATTCAAAAAAAAAAGATATAAAAACACAATATAAACTGTAATAATCTGCTTACAAAATTTCAAACATGAAGTAGGAGTCAGAAATTTGTTCTCACTTCACAACACCAATAATAATAATATGTACATTGTACATACCTACAACCTACAACTGAGTAAATACAATAGTAAGTCGAATGACAAGTATGCAACTGACTGGAAAGGATTCAAAGCAATAACATGGTAACTTGCAATACGGTCAAAAAATTATTTAATGTTGACTATGACATACTTTTTTAAGGTGCTTAAATTACATGAGAATATGTCTATATCATTAAAATTCTTATCAAATACATTACATATTCTGAATATAAAAGCATTTTGTCTGAGATTAGTAGAACATTTTTGAAGATGAAAAATTGATTTTTCTCTGGTTCTAACGGAGGGGACTCTAAAATTAATCTCAGCCAAAAGGGGTGAACAATCAATAAAACCATTGATAATTTTATGAAGATATATTATATCTGCGGAGTCTCTTCTAATTTTTAATGATTTAAGTCCATAAGGGTCCTGCAAGCTGTTAATGTTATGATAACCAATATTAAACTTGAAATTTAAATGATGAACAAATTTTCTTTGGATGGCTTCAATGCGTTTAATATAAATATTATATTGAGGATTCCATATTTGAGAAGCGAATTCAAGATGACTGCGAACATATGAAAAATACAATATTTTAAGTGTTTGGATGTTCTTGAATTCTTTTCCAATACGGAATAAGAATCCTAACATTCTAAGGGCTTTCTTCACAATCATATTAATATGTGCCTCGAATGTAAGTTTACTATCAAGTAGAACACCTAAATCACGAATTTGAGTAACCCTTCTGAGTGATTGGCTGGCTATATGGTAGTTATGGTCAAATTTAATTTTATTTCTAGTGAAGGTAATCACATAACATTTAGAAGTGTTCATGTTGAGTTTATTAATTATACAATAGTCATTAAGCCTATAAAGATCTTCTTGTAATTTAATGCAGTCAATGATAGAGTTAATCGGTAATAATTCTATGTAATTAATTTACTAATATAAAAAATTAAAAATCATATTGACATTACGTCAAATAAAGCTTTGAAAACGTTGGGTTTTGTAATAAGAATTTGCAGCCAATTTAAAAATATTAAACCTTTAAAAATTTATGCATGTCATTGGTTAGGAGTCAAATCGGAGGCGTCTACTAATATCTACAGGAATTCCAAAAACTGAAAAAAATCGGACTAATATCTATGAGAACCAAAGTGCGTATGAATATCTACAGCTCAAACTGCTGACTAATATCTATGAGAACCAAAGTTTTGACGAATATCTACAGCACTCTGTTGGATTTGCAATTATGTATAGAATATTGGAATAACGTAATATTGCGTATGCAGTTTAAAAAACTTAATTAATGTATGCATGTACATAAAAATCCCTAATATCGGACTATTGGACACATTAAGGATTTGGGTTTTTGTTTTAACAGCTTTATTTATTTCGAGTGCTTCTACATTATTTAGTCTGTTACCATGACCATTTCTATGTTAGTTAGGTTAGGTTAGGTTGTGGTGCCGTGCTTTTCGAAATAAATAAATAAATATCTTTGTATGATGACCTTCATGTTTGTTCAATAAATTATTGTCCTCGTAAACAGCAAAATACGTAATATTATGCAAAAACTTCATGTACGTACTTTAAACGTTTAAGCCTTTACGTAATTAGTAATTACGTAATTGAAGTAATTTATGCTTTTCCGTACAACCTCTTGCTCAGCTGCCCTCGGTAGATATTAGTCCAACCAACGCTCTGTAGATATTAGTCAACACTCTGAAGTTCGTAGATAATAGTCCAACATATGAGCTGTAGATATTCGTCCGACATACAGGCTGTAGATATTAGTATCTGGAGTCGTCAAATCGAGTAGGTACAACTAAACAGTGTGGGTACCTAGTTATGCTAGTCATTCACTCACGATAGAAAGAATTCAAAATAATTTCTTAAGATTTATGCTAGTCATTCACTCACGATAGAAAGAATTCAAAATAATTTCTTAAGATTTAATAATATCAGAATACGTATTACAAGCGAATGTATCAACTATGATTATCTACTCTATCAACTTAATCTATTAAAATTATCCGAACGTAGAATAGTATATGACCTAACATGTTTATATAAAATCATAAATGCAATAATTGACAGCCCTGAACTATTATTGTACTTGATTTCTGTAGTGTATGAAATTGTCGATGTATTGGACATCATCATCGGAAACGTTCGGGTTTCCGAAGTTTAGCGAGCTGCTCTCGGTACGAACAGCTGACGGGCCCGTTGCCGCACTCAGATCTAATCTAGAAGCCCTTGTAGCCATAGCCAGTCATAAAGACAATATACATAAAATACAATATTACTTGAATCCATTGTAAAGTCCAAATAAAGAAGAAAACTAACTTACGTTGTACATATTATTACTGTGGGCTATAAGCCACATTAAAGAACATTACAATTTCTTTCCATTTACCTCGCAATTCAACATCGAGGCAATATCTACCGTTCTATTTTGACAACTGCAACACAATTATACAAAATTTGGGTAATAACTATACCTAAAGATGTTGTTGACATATTTAACATATTATTCACTAAATATAAACAAGTCATAGTAGAATTTATATCAGAAAGAAGAACAACAAATTTAAACCAACTACATAGCTCTGTTTCGACTTATTTCACGTCATATGTATTGTAGTTTTCCCAGTCTACCATTTTTCCATCTTGCATGGTGGAGTATTTTGTTTTTATTTGAATTCGTTTTTGATTATATTTTTGTTTTAGATTTGATTTTGTTTTTGATTTTGTTATGCACATTTAGATGTTAAAAAAAAAAATCATGTAAGAGCCCAGCCGGGCATGAAATACAAAATAAATACATGCTACGATCATACCATTATATAAAAATGGTCCCAAAAATGATATTTCAAATTATCGACCAATTAGTATTTTAACTCCTCTATCAAAAATATTTGAAAAAGTAATAAAAAAACAAGTTCTTACATTTTTGGATACCAATAAAATATTATCACCTACGCAGTATGGTTTTAGGAAAAACCTGGGTACTGGTGACGCTATAGCTAATGTAACTAATACAATTATTAGAAAACTGGATGAAGGCAAAAAATGCTTAGCAGTTTTCATTGATCTTCAAAAAGCTTTCGATACAATTGATCATGAAATACTGTTTAATTAAACTTCATTTAATTAAATATTACAATTTGAGGTTTTACTCATAAAGTTAAAATAAAAATAAAAATGAAATACTGTACTTAAAACTAAAAAAATGGAATAACCGAAACTACTCTAAACCTACTTAGAAGTTATTTAACTGGAAGAGAACAAACTGTACAAATTGGTAAAAGAAAGAGCAAATCTCTTCCAATTAAATTCGGGGTCCCCCAAGTAAGCGTATTAGGACCTATACTATTTCTGATTTATATAAATGACCTTATGAATCTTCCCATAAATGGAAACATAATGAGTTTTGCAGATGACACTGTTATTATATTCCACGAACAAGATTGGATAAGAACCTACAAGGAGGCGGAACATGGCCTGGCTGTACTTCAAAACTGGCTAAAAGTAAACTCCCTTACATTAAATGTTAATAAAACTAAATATCTAACTTTCTCCAAAAACAAAAGAGGACAACCAATGAATGTGCATACCCTCAATTTACATGAATGTCAAAATACTTTTCCACAATGTTCCTGCCCGTCTATAACCCAAACAAAAAGTATTAAATATCTTGGGATTGAAATTGATGAAAAACTACATTGGAATTCACACATTGATCTTACCTCAAAAAAGCTAACAAAACTCATCTACTTCTTCAAAAAATTAAGAAACATCTTGTCGATGAGGGATTTAAAGAGAGTATATTAGGCTTTATTCCACTCTCGATTGGAATATGGAGTAATAGGATGGGGCTCAGCAGCATCTTATCACTTAAAACAACTTGAGATAACTCAGAATTGCATCATAAAGACCATTCTAAAGGTCCCCATAAGGACGTCAACAACAGAAATTTTTAAACAGTTTGATGTTTCAAGCATACAGAAAACCTACGCCAAAAACATTCTACTACATCACCACAAAAACGATTCAGAGGCAGACACGTCACATGCTCATAAAGCCAGAGCCAAACAAACAGACATACTTAGTATGCCAAAGTGTAACTCTTCATTTGGTCAAAGAAGTTCTGAATTTTTAGCAGTAAAGTTATATAACAAACTCTCACTTAGTATCAAACAAATTAAAACAAAAAATAGCTTCATTAAGGACATTAAATGTTGGCTGAAGGAACTATCGGAAAATGAACTTACTAGTATACTTAAAACATCGTCATATAATTTTCGTTATTTGTTTTTGGGGTGTTATGCCGAGTTGCGCTACCTCCTTCTTTAGCCAACGTTTCGGACATCGTTGCAGTGTCCATCATCAGGGCTAATCCGGCAGATCCGGTAGATGTGATGATGGACACTGCAACGATGTCCGAAACGTTGGCTAACGAAGGAGGTAGCGCAACACGGCATAACACCCCAAAAACAAATAACGAAAATGCTTTTGGCCGTGAAAATCTTAAAACTTATCGTCATATAAGTTTCTGGAAAACCTTATCCAAACAATGAAGTTAAACCATAGAGGTCGCTGAAAAACTAATCCAAAGCATAGTCCCCCTCAGCACAGGATCTCCTAGTGAGGAGGACTAAGAATATATTTTCTATTTTATATATACATACATCTAACTAACATGTTTCATATAAAAGTGTAAAAAATATTATATTGTTACTAAATAAAAAAATAAAAATTTAGAAGTACTCAAAATAAAGATAATGGCCTTGAACGCCGAAACAGCTATCACAACAATAAAACTTAAATACTTACAAGACTTATAATACTAACCACTATTACATTTTATTTACTTTACCCTTTGTATCAGCGGTCGTCACACTTTTCTCGTCAAGGGCTACATAGGACAATGTTAGGTATCACCGCGGGCCGCGCGATTATCAATTGGCGGGGGGGGGGGGGGGGTTGATTTTGTACCTTTTTGTTTTGCAATTTAAAAAAGCAATTCTTTCCACGTTGCTACCTCCTTCCTTCTTGTATTCATGATATAGTATCAATTCTTAATAAAAATAATAATATACATAAAATGATTTTATATGATAACAAAAAACATTATGTAGATCCGTAATGGAATCTTTCAGTTAATTATTTTCATCCACTTCCCGAAATACCGAAATATGTGAATTTTCGCACACTTGACAAAAATATTTTTTTTATTTATTTATTTATCTAAATAAAAAGTATGTTTGTATTAGGTTTTTCGGTGCCTCTTTCACTAGGATATACCTTTGTCGAGACAGGCAGATTACAATACATACAATAACAAAAATTAATCAATATTAAAATTTGAAATGACATTGCTTTATTTTTTTTGTCTTTTTTAGACCATATTTTTTTACCTGCCCACGCCTTCACTGTGCCATATCAATGCTATCTAATTTTATCTGGGTCTTCTACTGCCCCCCTAAAAGTCTCAAATGCTCATAAGGGGTCGTTAACGCCCAGTTGAGTTGAGATCCTTTGAAGTACATTACGCGCGTTTATTATCGACTTAGGATGTAGTCAAAAACCAGCTGAGCAATCATAAGGTAAACAAAATACTTGAAAAAAACGCTGGACAATATAATTGTACATGAAAAACTATATATTTAAAAAGAATGTGGCAGATATTTGTACGGGCCGCACAAACATCCGCCGCGGGCCGCAGTTTGACGACCACGGCTTTGTATCGTCTGCGAAATTTGTTTTTAAAGTGATAAACATAAGGACAATTCAATAAAAATCTTTGTTTTTGTTTATATAATGAAAATCATGGAAAACCCTACGAATCGTCGGTATGACTCATCACTTGTTTACAATAATAATTGTTTTTGAACGGCAATTTTTGTTAACTCAATCAATATCACTCAAAGCGAGTTTTAGCTGGCTAATTCCAACCTTTCCCAAAGTGAACATTTTCACTTATTTTCCATTCAATTTCCTTCAGCCGCATACCGAACCCTGAGATTGGGGATGCCATCATCCCACTGGGTTCAATCAGTTAGGACTTTTAAGGAGTTAGATTTTCTCGCATATAAAATCCATTGATATTTAATTACAGCATTGATAACAAATTAAAGACTTGGGCATCATTTTTCAATCAAATCTTTCATTTGTTAACAACATAACAGAAATCTCTAACAAGGGCTTAAAAATGTTGGGATTTATAACTAGAAATTTTAACAATATAAAGTGTATTAAACTGTTATATTTTGCATATGTTAGAAGTCAACTTGAGTACAATTCTCCCGTCTGGAACCCATATTATAATATACATGTATAAGCTGTTGAAAGAATACAAAACAAATTCTTACGTTTTCTAAATTTTAAAATGGGTATTCCAGCAATTATGTTAAACTACAACACTATTTTAAATGATATGAATACCCAAATCAATGAAATTAAAGTACGGGTTTGTTTTTAAAATCGAATATCTTGTAGTTTAGCCCCCCCCCCCTCACCATTGCGTAGATTTATGTAAATAAAATAGTACTCGATAATAGAATATTACATTCCTGGAAAAATATTATTGACATAATCTGTTTTATCAATGTGACGTAAATAATAAGTTGTGGAATGTGGAGGGTCCAATTTTTTTCGATTTAAGTATCGACCACCTCTCCGTTCTCTCTTCTCCCATGTCAACAATGTAACTGTGCCTCAGTAAACAATACAATTAGATAGAGACTAAGGCTCATAATAAATTGAGGTGATTTTTCACAAAAACGGCGCTCCACAAATTATCCAATTATTATTGTTGAAGTTTTTTTTTTTTTTAAAAAGAAAGACAAACATTCCCGGGTTACGAATAACCCAACAATGTTTGAAAATCTCCTACTACCACCACAGAAAGCCGAAAATGTTGCTTGTGTTGTGATGGAGGATTTAGCCAGCCGAGGAATCGAACACGCGACGCTCGGGTGGGACCCAAGCGCTATGCCCACTCAACCACTGACCAGTCAAAACTTCTTGGGGGGTAAGCTGGTGAAAGCGTTACGAAAAGTGGTGATGTGTTACTAAAAGTGTGATGTGTTACGAAAAGTGTTATGTGTTATGAAAAGTGTGATGCGAACGGTAATCGATGCGAACTGTTAACGCAGTTTAACGGTTGACTTGGGGAGTTATAAGGATAAGGATGGTCACCCCAAGGTCGTAGGTCACCCCAAGGTCATAGGTCACCCCAAGGTCGTACGTCATCCCATGGTCACATTTCACCCCAATGTCATATGTCACCCCTAGATCATAGGTCACTCCGTTCGCTACGTTTGGTAACTTAGCAGGGATACCTGGGTTCATGCGGCGAGGTTCGTCTTGTAGTTTTGCTTCAGTCGTGTGGTCTAAAGCACACTCGTTTTTTATTATTTTGTCGTGAATAAATGTTTGTACAATAGCTCCACGCAGGAGGCCCTGAGGAAAATAATTACACTCAGAGCATAAAAAATATTTGTAATCTTCTTCATAATTTTTTAATGTATAACTGTTTTATGGAGAACCTGAATAAAATAAATAAATATTTCATCTTTGTGGATGCTGTGTGGAGGATATTTGGGAAAGGAGGAGTGGAAGTTCTAAGAACAAAAAAAATAATGACTTGCGGGTAGAAACCTGGGGGTCACCGAGGCCAGGAGTTACGGACATATGAATTCACCCCTTCCACTGCAGTGCAAAGTGATGTTCTGAGAGAGACCTGCTGGAGATGTCAAAATGTCTTCCTTAACCAGCCTCTCCCGATCCAGCTTGTCACACAATTGGTGGACAGAAGCATCAGCCACCAATACCTAGACGAATCTCACCTCCTGAAACCGGGGAACCCCTGCTTAGCAAAATTTGGTCTCCAATTTAGCGAAAGAAAATAAATGGTTCCCTGGGCGGTAAATATGACCCTTATCCGCCTTACAAATTGAAAATTTCTACAAGTTTCGAAAAAAGACTATTATAAATTCGTACTACGAGAATTGGCTCTGGTCTGAACTTTATGGCAATTCAAACTAAATCTTCTTTTGGTCAAAGAAATTATTTTTATCAAGCTCCACCATAGACATCCAAATTTAATAGACCAGAAGATACAGATGAGGGGTAAAACCAAACTATTGAGGGTGAAGAGGGGAAGATGACTGTGATTCGTTAAAAAATCAATCTGACAGTATATAGGCATCTCGCATTATCACCATTTAGTTCTTAAAAGCAAAACTGCTTTTTAATGAATAGACCTTTTACATGGGAGCGCGAATTGCCCGCCACGTTATTATCATATTTGCGTAGTCGAAATCGGCAAAGGAAAGTTCGCCCTTTTTCACACGGGAATATTTTGTTGCCGTGTTTAGTTGAGACACTTTTACAAATGTTTCATAATTTACTTACCCCTGTAACCATCGACGAGCTCATTGGAGAAACGCCCACATTCGCTACGTTCACATATATTAGGGTATAATGTATAGCACAAGCTCTCACTTTTGTTCGTAAAATGTGCGATGTGACCAACGCGCTGGTTAGGACAAGAATGATGACGTCACATTTTTTAGATTCAAGCGACGCTCTCGTAAGCCCAGCTGGCTCCAAGGCGGAGCTATAGCCGGCTCCATTGGGGAGGGGGAAATAATACGTTTTTATCACTTAGGGCAGGTCCAGATATATTCATATGTCCATGAGCTCCACTCATATTTAATAGCCTTCCAGAACATATAAAGTCATCTAATTCCTTGTACACTTTTAAAAAGAATCTTAAATTATTTGTGTTAGTCGAGGATTGCCAATTGATTTTCTCTACTTTGTCCTTTCTAAATTATTAGCTAAATAAGTATGTTTATAATAATAAGCTAAGATAATATTATTTTTGTTTAAACCGTTTTTTTTCATCTTCCTCCTGCCACATCTACAGCATGTTAAATTATATACATATATTTATTATGTACAACTTAATCCTTAAAAACAAAACAAAAAAACTTTATTTTATTTTAAATCAGATCTCAAAACTATGATGGTGTTGGGACACCTGGCTGAGGTGCCTACTTTCTGCTGTCGGACTAGCTCATTCGGTCAGCAGAGCGCTAGGGACTTTCATCACCAGGGTGGTAGGTTCTCTTAGGCGCATGTGAGGAATTCCTGAAATAAAGTCTACCTGCGTACCTTGTCAGGACAATGAAACATCAGCTGCAGTAAACATGGTTTGTATTAGAGGGAACTGTTTAAATACAACAGGGGTTCATTTATAGACAATAATAGAGCACAGGTAGAATTAATAGCCTATCTATTCCGGGGTCATAGCTTAACAATCTCTCTATCGAGTCTCTCTGAGACCGATCATAATTACGCGTAAATTGGGAGGGACACACGGCAAAAAGGGAAATTAGCGGTTCAGGTACTCACAACAGCCGGGGCAGGTGTCTTGAGGGCAGCAAGAAGAGAGATATCCAGGCGGAGCTGGTACTCTCCACAGGTTTTTACAGGCGAAACGGGACATCGCGTCTCCGTTAGAAGTTTCTCGAACAAAAGTGCCGGAACGATCGGCTTCAGAGCGGGCGCTCTCAACCAGGGGTTACAGGGGGATGGCAGTTGCTGGCCGTTGTCGGCCAGCCGCCGCGAGCGTGCCGTGCGTGGGCGCGGGGAAGGGGGCTGGCGCGGTGCACGGGCAGGGGTGTAGCGTAGTAATTTGTAGGGGTGTATTCTGGCGCATCGTAACAATGGTCACCCTAAAAGTCTACATATTAATGTACTACCTAGCGCCATCAGTTTAGTAGGCACCAGTAGGTATCCTATACCCATAATATCAATCTGTAAGAAATACAACAATATTGTTCTTTCAATATCTGTATAATTTTGTGTTATTTTGTTAACTTGTATAATTATTGTTAACCTCAACAAAGGCTTGTCCTAGTGAGGTAACAAATTGTATTGTAAACATTTTACCTGCAGTCTAAAGAAACAATAAATAAATAAATAATAAAAATAATTCATAATATTACATGCAAACTTAAATAATATTTAAACATAAATGACTATGTACGCATTATTGACTTGAGATAATTACATTATTAAGTTAGAACTTTGACCCGTGGTGATGCAAAGCAATATATATTCAGATAAACTTTATCTTGATACAATCGTTATAAACGTAAAATGCTTGTAATTTTTCAACAGTCAAAACTTAACTAAACACATAACGTTATGTAAGAATGTGATAACAAAATAAAATGACGAAATAAAGATGAATAAAAAATCAAATTGTTGCTTTTTCCGATTTTTTTTCTTTTATTTATTTATTTATACACCCATAGGGCTTTCACGTGTTTGGTAGTACAATTAATTCATGGCAGTTGATTTTTAAACAGATAAAGAAACAATAAAAATAAAATTCGATAAAAAAGCACGCAAGTCATAAAAATACAAAAATACTGCGATTTCATAGGTTTACAAAAATACAGATATGTTTAGGAATAGTTTTGGAATAAGTTTTTTACAAGATCAACAAAAATCGCCAAGTTTATGTTAAATATGTCAATATCACCTAAGTACTGATTTCCCATAGTGTGCAGTCGTTGTATCGGAGAATGGGCAATGTAGTTTCGCTTATGAAAACTACAGTAGAATAGTGTATTTTGTCGTGCAGTTACCGTCGGTATTCGTAAGTTAATGAGTGGCAGGAGTTCGCAACAGTCAAATTTAGAGTTAAGTATTTTGAATAAAAATGTTAAGTCGTTTATTTTATGTCTGTCTTCTAGTTTTCTTTTTATCATAACCTCTAATCACATATTTGGGTATACTATGTGGAGTATGTGAAGTATGTGGAGTATGTCCAGTATGTGGAGTGGTTTTTAAGGAAAGGGAAGAGAAATTGTTCTGGGAAGGAAAAGGGTATGAGGGATGGGTAGGAATCTGGGGGTCAGTGTGTCCAGGAGTGATGGACGTATGAATCCATCCCTCCCACAGCGGGGCAAGACGAAGTAACCGTCTGAAGGGGTCAAAGGGTCTCCCTAAACCGGCCTCTTCAATCTGGTGGGCAGGCGCATCCGCCGCCAATACCTGAACACACCTCACACAATGAACTCGAGTACCCCTATTAAGTCGCCAAATGTAGAGAACCTATCGGGGTGACCTACGGCAGAGGTGTTGGTTATCCAAAGCATGGTTCCCGGGGCGGCGGTACACACACCGGGCCTCCCAAAATAAATCCAAACTTGGAAATAATTTTTTTCTGAGCCTATATAATTTTAGGAATGCTGTGTGGAGGGTCTTTTTGAAGAAAGGATGGGTTGAACTGGGATCATGAAGCGACCCAAGTTGTACAAGTGATGAATCTCGGGATTTATACATACAATACGGGAGGCTGGAATAGGTACCGCCGCCCCGGAAACATTTATTGGATGCCATAGGTCACCCCAAATTGTTCGCTACGTTTGGTGATTTAGCAGGGGTGCCCAGGTTCATGGAGTGAGGTTTGTCTAGGTCTTGGAGGCGGATGGCACTTAACCACAGATTCCTACCCACCCCTTAAACCATCTTCCTTCCCAGAACTCTCCTCTCCTTCCTTTCCTAAAAAACCCCCCACACAGCATCCCCAAAGATGCGACATAGGCCCTGAGGGAAATTGCTTTCCTTAGGGCCTCCTGTGTGGAGTTCAGGTAAAAAAAAATCTGAATCGAAACTCTGTTTAAGTGTATTTGGCGACTAGATCTCAATAGCAAGGTACATCCCCTCCTTCCTCTTCCCACTCTGCTTCTCCTCTTCACTACCTTCACCCTCACAACGTATCCCAACTGGGGATGCCAGTCTCACTGGCTCCAGACGGTTGGAAGCAATTGGGACTCTTGTGCGGCAATCAAATAATAAAAAACGTTTTTAAGGTGAGGTAATCTATCAAACTGGCCGCGGTCCGTTTTCGTCAGGGGTTTTACGGAAATTTTGGGGCTCCATAGCAGAGGTGGCTGCCAAAAGTCAACAGTTCGATTTGTTCGATTTGGAGTCAGTTGTCGCGTAAAATGAATTATTAGATGGGACAGTATTTATAACCATTGCTGAAACAAAAACAAGGTACGGAATGAATGAATATCTTATACGATGTACGGAAACTCGTAGTACAAATTATAAAATTGATAAAAAATATTTTTCTACCACACATCGCAACTGCGTGGTAGGTTATAGCCTAGCGGGTCACGTGATAAACACTCCGCCTCGTTCCGGCAGCACGGTAATACACGAAACAGCGCACGTATCACGTGATCAGTGGCGACGCGTGATTGAAAAATATTTTTAATTGAAAAAAAGATATGGTCGATCAGCAAACTGACATCTGATTGTTATACTCCAAATCAGGAATCGCTGATCTCCGGATACGTTCTGTACGACCATGCATATCGATAGTCCAGTTGATTAGTCGGACATCTCTAAATACTAAGTTTGAGATAATGAGGAAAGCAATATTCGAATACTCACTATAAATCAAATATTATTTACACGTGTCTGTGTTTTATGTATTAAATATACTAAAAAATAACACCGGGAGGCTTAAAGGTCCGGTACATTAGTATGACATTTTGAAATATCCAACAAGAAACCTAGAAATCGTCAGCATTTACTTTGAATCACTACAATTTTTTCTGCATTACTCTTAATTAATTTGGTGGTGTTTATGAGCAATCTGAATATTGTACCAGATAGAGGGTACACTTTTACATAGAACTGCATACTTAAGACACCGCTACCCGAATTTCCACCGATTTCTTGCAAACCTCCCTTAAACATTTGCAGTTTTTAAGCTTTTAAAAAATATATGTTATTTTTTAAGATAATATCTAGACATTCGTCGCACCGAAACGCAAATTACATAAAATTCCCCCGATAGAAAAAAATCGCAAGGTATGCTCTAAAAATTATTATAAACACGTTTGTTTCAGTTATTTTAGGAGTTATATGTATGAAATAATTCACTGTGTTTCTTTAAATGCTGTTTAAGACAACTCCCGCAAGATTTTTGCTTTATTTTAAACGAGTCGGGTTTAATTAAACATTTTCACAATTTTCGCATCGATTTTATCGCTTTATCGCACCATCTTTTTCTTTTTGTGCGCGGTTACAGGGCCTTAACTCTGATTTCGATTTTTCGTAGTTGTCTGACAAGGATAATCGATATGTGATGTAGATTCACAAGTTTCCTTTGTAGTACGAATTTCCGGACACCTTGTTTAAATATTTATGTTATGTTTACGTTTACGTATTGTCCGTGAAGTTTAATGTTAAAAGGTCAAACATATTATCTAATATTTATTGTTTAATGTTTTTGTAAGTATTGTTTAAGGTTTGGTAAAAACAAGTAAATTTACATCGATCTTAGTGGAAAATCCTACGGACATTAAGGTCGTACGTAAGAAGAAACCGGGCGGCGTTTTGACAATACAAACGTGTTTCTCAATTCCTCGTTGGATTTAGATACTACATAGTTAAAATATTCTTAAAGTAATATAGATATCAACCACTAACGTGTCGCTACGTTTTACTTTTTGAAGTAAAACTTCTTTACGCACGCTCGACTTGGGGGGTAAGCTGGTGAATGCGTTACGAAAAGTGTGATGTTACGAAAAGTGTGATGCGAACGGTAATCGATGCGAACGGTGATCGGGCGAGGCGAACGGTTTTTGTTTTAAACATCGAATTTGAAACATTAAAAATGTCGATATCATTGGTATATTCGTTTGCTGAACGGTGTAAGGTGTAAGTGAGGAATTGGCGAATTTGCTACATAATTTGTTTGTGAATGGTGATATTGAAATAAGTCCTGTCTAGTGAGTCTAGTTCTAGTAGGTACTCTTAAATTGACCAAACTCAGGAGATCGCCACAATCTAATTTACAATAAAAAAGAAGCATTATTCGCTTACCCCTCTCCGATCCTCAGTGTAAGTATTTTTAAGGCATTTAATAAAAAATAGTTAATTTGTTCTAAGGGGATATTTAACTTAAATCGTCTTAAATATTCAGATTTTTTTCATACCCAGAAACAGTGCTTTTTTTAATCATTTTCGGAGCAAGTTTTTTCTATCGAGGAAATTTCATACCGTATTACCGTTTCGGCTTTGCAAATGTATAGATTTTATCATAAAAAAATATAATCATCAATTTCCCACTTGTCCCACTGCTTTCCGGAGACCATGTACGTACGAGAGCTGTCCGTACAACAAGGTCTCCAAGGTGCTGCGGTCGCGAGGAACAATTTTACGCGAGATCCGGGAAAACTGGCGTGAAGCCTGGTTTCCCTACGCCAAATCCCCACAACGCCGCACTCTCTGCAACACTTAGTCTCGGCGCGACTGCCGTTCGCGACGAGGCTTCCGCTCGCCTCACCTGCCAGGTTGAATTACTCTCCATAATTAGGTTTTTTGTGCGAAGAACAAAACCCCAGTAGGAATTCATTCTCAGATGCTTGAAGTGTACGGAAAACAGTATATGAGTGCGAAAACGTGCGCAAATGCTGCAGAGAATTTAAAAGAGTACCGGACGGCTATCGGTTTCGGACGTAAAAATTGCCAAATTGGAAAAAACTATTATTACAAATCGACGGGTACCGGCGATATGATCCCTGAAGTCAGTAAGACCTCTATTGATAAGATTTTGACAAAAATTTTGGGAGACCACAAAGTCTGCCCAAGGTGTGTCCCTAAATGCTCACCGAAGAGCACAAACAATAACGGGTTGAATTTGAAGTTGAAGCCCGCGAATTCCTTGAGTGCTACGACGTCGATGGCGAAGAATTCTTGGACTCAATTGTGACTGGGGACGAGACCTGGATACACTACACGACCCCAGAGACAGAGGAACATTCCCAGTGTCATCTTTTAGATTCGCCAAAGCAAAGTTTAAAGAACTACAGAGCGTTACTGGCATAAGAACATACCTGGCGGGTGCGGCGAGTGGAAGCTCCATCGCGAACGGCTGCCACGCCGAGACTAAGTGTCGCAGAGAGTGCAACGTGGTGGGGATTTGACAATGGGAAACCAGGCTACACGCCTGTGTTGCAGGATTGCGCGTAAAATCATTCCTCGCGATCGCAGCGCCTTGGAGACCTTATTTTACGGACGTGTATTCATTTTCCTTGTGATGGACATAAAAGCTTTTCAGCGTTTATGGGCTGCACGACACTGGATAAAATGTTCATATTTGGTCACCAAACACGACTAAAACCATTAAAATCAACGACGTATTCCATCAGAAAGGTGATCCTTCACCAGGGCGATACTGGAATTCATACTGAATTTATGTATGAATATAAATGGCGGTTATGGGTACCGCCGCCTCGGGAACCATTTATTGTAAAATCAACAAAATCCCCTGTCATAGGTCACCCCAAGTGCTTCGCTACGTTTTATGAATCAGCAGGGGTGCCGCGTTCATAGGATGAGCTTTGCACCGCAGTGGGATTTCTAAAAAGACCATCCACACATGACAAAGATGACATGAGGGTTTTTTCCTCAGGGCTTCCTGTGTAGAGCTTACCACCCTACCTGAAAATACAATGGCCGAAAGAACTTTCTAGATGTTATGACCGAGCAGTTAGTTAGTGATGTTAGTATCGCCCTTTGCGCTCCGTATTTCCATTTCGTTCCTCGTTCAGCGCCCGTCTTCAGTTCAACGAATCAATTCTCTATCTGCATGTTAACTGTTGACAGTTGACACTGCGATTAGCTGGCAACTGACCTGTGCGCCGATGGGCCTCATTTAATTCATATTTTGGGCAACAATCATCATATGCCTAGGTCTCTTCAAGGCTAATTTTAACTCCTTCTCTCCTCTAAAAGACCCTCCACACAGCATCCACTCTGAGCGACATTATTTTCCTCAGGGCCTCCTATGTGGAGTTAATGTAAAAATAAAAATCAATCAATGAACCGAATACCTTTCATCTATGTTGAGCATAGTGAAATCGATAACTTTACAAACCGGAACAATAGGCGTAACTTCCGACGATTATATCGATATTACACCTCTGCCATAGGTCACCCCAAGTGGTTCGCTACGTTTGGTGATTTAGCAGGGGTGCCCGGGTTCATGGGGTGAGTTTTGTCTAGGTCTTGGAGGCGGATGACCAGGACATACTGAACCCCAGATTCCTACACGCCCATTTAACCCTTTTCCTTCCCAGAACTCTCCTCTCCTTCCTTTCCTTAAAAAAACTCTCCACACAGCTTCCCCAAAGATGAAATAGGCCCTGAGGGAAATTATTTTCCTCAGGGCCTCCTGTGTGGAGCTCTTGTTAAAAATAAAAAAAAACCGAGTACGGTTGCACTGTTGACATCAGAATCGATTTTGACAGGGATAAATCAGAAATCGATATAAGTACTCTGGAAAAAACTGGCATAGTAATGTAAAACATTCCTAAAAAAAATTACAAGTGTGCAGTTCACACTCGGTAGAGTGAAAACTTCAGAAAACTAAAGTGGAGAGGCTACGAACCACCGCACAAAGAGGAGACCGATTATTCTCTCAGGCTAAATCCTATTGTCTATTTTTAGAGAGTCTCTTTTTATCACAATGGTGCTAAATAAGTTTTCACTTCAATAATGTCAAACCGCTATGAAAAATTAAAAATACTAATAAATTGACAATTTCGAATTGAAATTCTAACTTGTACTTTAACACTAAACGGGAATTAGTAGTTAATGAGGTCTTTAGTCATATTTGAACCACTTTCGTTTCTCCAAGATCGAACAGAATAAATCGATTGCTTCTTGGGTTATTTCATTAAATCTATTGATCGCGTACACGATTTCTTTCAATTCTAAAAGCTTTGTCAGTTCACTCCATTCATTCATTCATTCGAACGACATTATTCAAAATGCTGTATGCATTGACAGTCTTATCATTATTACACATTAGGTACACAATGACAAACAATTATTGAAATATCGATCCATTGAAAAAAAAATGGGTGAAATATTCTAAACTTTTTTATGAAAGCTCAAAAACGGATCAGAAATATTGATATTGACAATAAATCACCAATGGTTTCAATGAACAAAAATATTTCATTTATACAAGATATAAAATTGCAATTTAAACAGATTTAAATGTTGGATGAAACAAGGGTTTTCGAGAAAAGTGGACATAATATGATACCATATCTGATAATCACAGTTACAATTTATAAAGTTTCTTAGAAGATTCAATCCGATCAACATTCATAATCACATTTGTAAAATAGACTTTATAAAAAATATAACAATGGTATCTAAAAAATATATATGATAATGAGGCCCACACACAGACATACAAATTAATTGACTAGCCAATCAGGGAAAGGAGATGGAAAGAGGAGGAGCAGGGGAACTTCTGTTAATAGTAAATGAATCTGACAGTACAAAGGAAACTCGTATTGTAAGATCCCCAATTTGTCCTGGAAAATAAAACCTGCTTACGGATTACTGCCGAGCGATTCTGTATCTTTTGTGGGATCGTTATTAGATATCGGACGTGATATCTTGTCAGATTTGTGTGATTTTTATGGCTGGTTTTTGCTTTATCTGTATACAACGTAAATGAATAAATAATCGTGTTTAAAACCATCTAAACTAAAATATGTTACATTGGATGTTATCCACCACTTACCCACTCTGGTATAAGTAACAGATGGTTACTCCTTCAAGGCTCTCGCAAGGACTCTAATTTTTTGAAAGATCGAAGCTACATTTAGTTTAGAACGAATTTAGACCTCCAATATCCCTTCATACGTTGTTAGTAAGCAGTATGCAAGTGCTTAGCGGGAAATACAAGATACAATAGTATGACAAAATATAGACAGACAATGGGACAGGTTGGTGAAAGTCCACGGGGTGGCAAGCGCTGGGTGATTGTCATCGATTGGCAGTCTCAGCAATAATGCGCATGACGTTCGGTCTAATCGTGAACCACACTCAACTTCCGAGCCACTTAGCCGGTTCCTCGGTGATGCCTCAAAGAAAAGTAAATGGGAGATTGGGGGTATGTGACAGTAAATATGTAAAAATCACACAAATCTGACAGGAGTTAACGTCCGAAAGTTTTTTTTTTTTTATCCTTTATTTTTTCCCATTATACATTACAAAAGAAATTTTTACACATTATCTGAAAATATATTACATAACACAAGGTAAAATTAAAGTAAAAAAGTAAAAAATACATATATGACAAAAGTAGATAATGGGAACCCACTAAGGCACTGCCTGTGCGTTAACTATAAAGTGCTAAAGTGCTAAATTACACCAATAAGTTGGCGGTATAAGTAAAAAATGTAATTTTCCAAGTGAAAGTTTAAAAATATACAGGTAAATTGATTTTTTTGTTACGCTTTCAAGAAGACAAGCTAAGTAAGTCTTGAAGTTACAGTAGAATTGTAAAAATGAATCATAAAGGTTTACATAGTTTATAAAAAAAGTGTTTCAACATCTGCATCATTTAGCCATAATTTTAATTCTTTTATGTAAAGTGATATTTTATCTGCCATTTGAATGTGTTTTGGTAGAAGATTAAATGTACGAGGACCAATAAAACTGCCATGTGTTTGCATTAATTTGGTTTTGATTTGGGGAACTTGAAACACATTATTAGTCCTTTCGCTAATTCTATTTTCGTTTTTTACGAAACAATTTTTGTTTTTAAATACATATTTCATTGTTTGCAATATAAATAATTTACGGATATTGAATATTTTTGTCTCTTTGAATAATATCTCCGTCGGGATGTTTTAATTCTATTATACATAATTTTAATGATGCGTTTAGGCTTAATAAATGCATGAAGCGCGCCACCCCATCCTACAATGCCGTAGATTATTGAAGATTGTTCCAGGGAAAAATAGATCATTTTCAATTTGTCAAGATTGAGTACTTCCTTAAGTCTGTAAAAAATATATGTTAGATATTTCAATCCACTCTACAATACTCTATTATTAGTTGGGGATCCGCGTATAAATGTAACCTTCTTCCAATAGAAATTGTACAAAGAACAATTATTAAAATTATATTAAAAAAATCCTTAGACTACCCAACAGAACGCCTGTTTGAAGAATTTCAAGTACCCACATTTAAAGATTTATATATTAAAAATTCAGTAATTCAAATAATAAAAGAAAAATATAAATATCCATTTTTAAATGAAAACAGAACTCGACTTAACATGTTTTTCTATGCCCAAAACTAAATACGTCTTTTGCACAGCATCATTATACTTATCAGGGAAGAACTTTTTTCAATCGTCTACCAGAGGAAATCAGAAGCACCAATGATAAGGCCCGAATGCTGCTTTCTGTCAAGAGACATTTTAAAGATGTTCTTAAGAAAAGAACTACTGTCAACTAATCTTACTTAGTTCTCCATAACATTCTTTCTTTTTTAAAAAAAAACACACCATTATCAAATAAATACTGCAGCTCACATATATTTATGTAGAATTAATTATTTAAGTACTAACTTATACCTAACTAATAACTAATAGCATTTATGTACACTCCCCTTCCATACACAAGCAAATGCTTTTAATGGAAGGGTAGTAAAAAAAACCTGTAAAAAAATATTTAGTTGTAAAATTGTAATTATAATAAATGTTTCAATAAATAATAAAAAAAAAATAAAAAAAATATCTTAATTTCGAGATGGTTTAATCTATTTGTGATTTCCAGTTAAGATGTGTATCAATAGACACACCTAAATATTTAATATTTTCTACTTCGATGAGTTCATTGCAAAGTGAACATGTTTCTTGATTGCAACTTTTTTTTTTTTTTTTTTTTTTGCCGGCAACCCGGTCGTTTATTGTAATAATAATCATATAAACACAAGTTAGTAGCCCGCCTCACTAGACTAAGTCTGTTCCGAGGCGGGTAGAACTTGTGTTGTGGATTCTAATTTTTAGGTTATCATGTGGTTTGTTTTTATAAAAAGTTAAATAAAATGTTTTGCTATAGTTTAAGATGAGTTTGTTACATTTAAACCATGTTGAAACAAGTGCAATACATTCGTTTGCCTTAGAAAATGTTTCAATCCAAGAATTTCCGTTTACTATTATTGCCGTATCATCGGCGTAAGAAATAATTTGTCCAGGGGTTACAAAATTACATAAATCGTTTATATACATCAAAAATAGAATCGGGGCAAGTACAGTTCCTTGCGGAACTCCATTTTTTATCTGTGCTTCTGAACTATACATATTCCCAATTTTTGTTTTTTGTGTTCTGTCTTTAAGATAGTTGGTGAGTATTTTTAGTGTGTGATTTTTGAAACCTAGTTGTGATATTTTTTTATGAGTATGTTATGATTTACAGTGTCGAAAGCCTTTCTTAAATCTAAGAATATAGCTAGACATTTCTTATTTTTATCGATAGATGTGTATATATTTTTTGTTAGATCATATATTGCATCTTCAGTGCTTAGATCTTTACGAAAACCATATTGGTTTTGCGACAGAATATTATATTTTTCTAAATGTTCTATAATTCTATTTTAGATGCATTTTTCTAAAATTTTTGATAGGTTTGAAACGAGTGAGATTGGTCTAATTTATGCGTTTCACCAGATTTATGAATTGGAATTATGGTGGAGATTTTAAACTGTTTTGGAAAATGACCTTCTTTAAGGCACGTGTTAAATATATGATGCAAAGGAGTTTTTTTTTTTTTTTTTTACAGTGAATACCGCACAAGAAACTCAACTGCTCCCGTCTGGAGCCAGAATTGGGGTATGTTGTGAGGCTTAAGGTAGTGGGGAGGGGAAGGAGGTGGGGAAGGAGGTGGGGAAGAGGAAGGTTGGGAAGTACCTGGCTATTCAGATCTGGTCACTAAACACGGCTAAAGCCATTTTCAAGCAACGTTTCAATTCTGAATGGTGGTCTTACACCAGGGCGATACTGATAGTATCTTCCACTCTGGAACATGCCGCAAATATACTATATATTATTTTAAATGAATTAATTGTGAAATAACACAAATTAATCAAATAAAATTTATTTGCGCATGCCGGGTTCGAACCCGTGACCTCGGATTGTGAGTCAAGAGTCTTACCCACTGGACTACGGAGGTCGTCAAGAATATATTGTTTTATATTTTTCAATGTATTACATGATAGTCCATCAGTTCCCTTAGAATTAGATGGTTTTAGGCTATCAATATTGGATACGCGCCATAAATATATTTGGGCATTAATTTCTTTGAATTGATAATTTATGCTATGAGACCATGGGGGCGCCATCTATGGGTTTTGTATTGTATTGAATTGAACCTATGTGACTTGAGATGCAGTGTATTCATGCGTTTCCTTACCTTTGTGAATCAAGCAATTACTTCTGACGGGAGTGTCAGTGAAAGGCCAAGAGATGTCTCTCCTGGTCAGTCATAAGAATAATTCATCCAGTGAGTGAATTATTGTTGTACCTAGGATTGGATTTTTGGCTCGCATTATTAATATGCAAATTTTTCTTAGTTGAAACTTCCTTGCTGTGCGAAACATCTGTCAAGATTATTCGATATCGCCTTGACATTTTTTTATTGAAAAGAAGTGTTTTTTTGTGTGGACATCGGGGCTGAGCTGCATTCTCTGAGTGAGTGTTTGTTTGTTTTCACTTTGGTTTTTGAGATTGCTGGGTCAACTGTTTTTTTTGTGTCACATAAGGAAGAATTCGATTTTCGTTAATTTTACATAGGGTAGTCATCCCCTTGTGTCAGGGGCTATTTACACGCCCCTACATATTTATTGGTCCTTCGTAGCCTGGATTATTAATTCATTCATACATTCAATTCGAGATTATAGCTTAATTACATGGATGTTTGAATTTACGTATTTTTTTTGGTAAATTTGAAGTACCTCTCATTTTTTTGAGAACTATAGCTGGTCTTGTTTTTTGCTTTTGGATGACATATTTGGATGTTCGCAGAATTATCGTAATTTTGGATAATTATTCGCAACATTATTATTATTAATTAATTGTTAACATTGTTCGCAGAATTGTCGTAATTTTGGATAATTATTCGCAACATTATTATTAATTAATTATTAACATTGTAACATTATTGTAAAATTTTGTGGTAATCTTTTCGCATATATAAAAAATGCCAAGAATTACGGAGGAGGGTTTTGATGAGGCTCAAGACAGATCGCTTATTCTTTTAACCGCAAAAAAGGAAAATCTTTTTGTTCGTATGAACGATCTGTATAATGCAACAAATAATATATCTAATTTTGAGTCAAGAAATAACGAAGTGTTTATGGCTCAGTCAGAGATGATTGATCAAATGCGAAGTCAATTTGAAAATATTATAGATAGCATCAATGATCGTCAGTTAACTTTAAATCCAGAATTTAAACCAGATTTTCAAGCTTTAAATGCTTTTGATGATCTTTTTTTGAAGGTCAAGCGAACTAGATCGAATATGAAAACTTCTGTAAGAGAGTCACTGACGTCACAAAATAAGTCGCGGGAGCCGTGTATGATTAATCTTCCTGCAATAGATCTTCCAACCTTCGATGGTAAGAATGAAAGTTGGTCGAAATTTTTTGAGTCATTTAAAGCCAATATCCATAATAATAGACAGCTAACTGACTCGCAGCGTGTGCAGTACTTAGTCGGAAAACTCACACATGGGGCTTTGAACATAACCGCAGGCATTGTGCCTTCGGGTGATACATATCAGATCATTTGGGAGAGTTTAGTTAAAAAATATCAAGATAAACGTACACTAGGAACACATTATTTAAATAATATTCTCGATGCGAAAAACTGCACGAATACATCTGCCAGTCTCAATTCTTTCATTGAAAGATATTCTTCGTCAGTGTCGGCATTAAAGCAGTTAGGTATTGAAGATTTAACTGATTTTATTTTGTTTCACTGCGCGGTAAGAAAAATTGATTCACAGACGGCTCAGAACTTTGAGCTGACAGTTCGTAATAAAGAAATTCCTTCTTATAATGAGTTAGTTTCGTTTGTACAAGATCAAGTAAAGATTTTAGAACGAACGAGTAACTCGCATGGTGTCGTAAATAAAACGCATCCCATTTCGTCCTCCCGATCAAATAATACTAAATCGTTCGTCGCGAGTAATGCGAATATTCCGCGCTTCCCAGCTCCGCCGAAAGGATGTATTCTGTGTAACAAAACTGATCATTTAATCAACGTTTGCTCAAAGTTTAAATGTATGAGTTCCCCACAGGCTCGATTTGAATTTAGAAAATCGAAAAATGCCTGTGTAAATTGCCTTAGTGGTTCACATACAATCAAGTCATGCAAATCGGGGTTAGTTTGTGATTTGTGCAATAAACGTCATCATACATTCTTACATTTCGGCAGTGTGAATAATATGAAAACCAATACTCATGTACATACGTCGCAAGTACCTACCAGTGAAGAACCGTCAGTCCCCCCTCCAGTGTCATCCAGCATCAATGGAACTGGCATTGGTGATAAGCAAGTGGAGGGGACCGCGAATGTCAATCCTTCGTGTTCGCTTTGTGCCAAAGTAACACCGAACTCTTCTATTTTACTTTCGACCGCACAAGTATACGCGAAGCTTAAAAACGGAAATAAAGTTATTGTTCGGTGCCTAATTGATAATGGCTCTCAAAATAATTTGATTACGGTCGATTGTTGTAAGACTCTGAATTTACCAATAATTCCTTTGAGTAATTCGTTTGTCAAAGGAATTGGATCAACGTCTCGACCAATTTTCGGTTACGTGTATTTGGATATTGAGTCTCGCGTATACCCAGAGAATAAATATAATATACATGCGCTTGTCGTTGACAGTATCACCGATCAATTACCTAATCACTATATAGCCAAGGGTGATATGAGGTACTTAGAGGGCATACCTCTCGCAGACTTAACATGGAATATTCCTGGATGCGTGGATGTCGTCATCGGTGCACAACTGTTCCCATATATTTATTTAGGGAACAGGGTTGAATCGGGTACTAGTGCACCCCCCGCGTTATCGACCGCTTTCGGTTTCGTGTTGATGGGTGATTACCCCAATAATGTGCTCAACACAAACACATCATTCTCGGCACTCGCACTTAATGATTTAGTGCAAAAATTTTGGCTGTTAGAAGAGATACCTAATATAAAATTTCTAAGTCCGGAGGAGACAGAATGTGAGAATCTCTTTACTTCATCAATTTCTCGCACTGATGATGGTAGATATTCTGTTGCTTTACCTTTCTGTAGAGATCCAAGACAATTGGGTAATTCTCGTACTGCTGCCCAACGCCGATTTTTGGCATTGGAGCGAAAATTTAAACATTCCCGTGCTTTGCAGGAGAATTATAACAAGGTTATCAGTGAATATATTGAAAATAATTACCTATCAGAAGTCTCAGAGTCTGATATCACAGAAGATGGATATTACATCCCACATCATGCTGTCACTCGTCCAGACAAACCAATGCCTCGTATTGTGCTCGATGCTAGTGCTAAAACACACACAGGGCTGTCACTGAATGACATTATTCATACTGGTCCCAATTTGCAAGCCGATTTGTTTCTGCTTTTGCTTGACTTTCGTCTTTTTCCCATCGCTATGACTGCGGATATAAAGCAAATGTACTTACAGATTGAAGTTCCTAGCAAGCATCGCAGATACCTGAGGATCTTATTTCGATTCTCAAATAATGGTCTCATACGAACTTTTCAGTTCAATCGAGTTCCTTTCGGCTTGACGGCAAGTCCATACTTAGCAATGCGGACGGTTCGCCAGTTGGCCCAAGATATGAGACCACATTACCCGGATGCTGCCAAAGTGGCAGAGTCCAAGCTGTATATGGACGACCTGGTCTATTCTATTGCAGATGAGCCCAGCGCCATACGTCTTTCTCGAGAATTAATCTCGTTGTTTAAGTCCGGTGCCTTTGATTTAGTAAAATGGACTAGTAATTCTCAAGTTGTACTTGAGAACCTCCCGGATTCTCACCGCAGCCCAGTGGACTTCACTGTTGGTTCTAACAATACCTCTAAGGTGTTGGGCCTTTCGTGGGAACCAGCTGATGACAGCTTCTTCTTTACGACATCTTATGTTCAGGAGAAGTGCACAAAGCGGAGCATACTCTCCATAGTCGCCCGTTTATTTGATGTCCTCGGCTTGGTCGCCCCTGTCATTCTGTACGCTAAATTACTTATCAAAGAGCTATGGCTGTGCAACATTGGTTGGGATGATACACCCCCTGATAGCGTTATTCGTCGGTTTTCGGCGCTTACACAGGAATTTCCGCTAATTTCAATGATAAAAATCCCTCGCCATGTTGGTGTCCTGAAAGACAGTACGGTGCTCGTTGTTGCTTTCTGCGATGCAAGCATGAATGGTTATGGCTGTGTGATTTATTTGCACACCACTGATCTGTTTGGAAAAATTACAGTGAGATTGTTGTGCGCAAAATCAAAGGTTTCTCCCACCAAAGTGACGACCCTCGCTCGTTTGGAGCTCTGTGCCGCAGTATTGATGTCCAAATTAATACGGACGGTTCAAGATAATTATTCTGAGCGTCTTCCTATTGCAGGAACATATGCGTTTTCCGATTCTACCGTTGCGCTCTCTTGGATACATTCTTCACCGCATCGCTGGTCGGTGTTTGTTAGTAATCGCGTAGCTCAGTGCCAAGAAAATTTGTCTCCAGAGAACTTTTACCATGTTGCTGGTAGTGAAAACCCGAGCGACTGCCTTTCTCGTGGCATGCTTCCTTCCCAACTCGTTTCACATGATTTATGGTGGAACGGCCCATCATGGATTCGCAGCCCACCTTTGGAATGGCCATTAAAACCGTTTCACCCTACCAATACTGGTGAAATGCCTGAACACAAGGCTAATGTGCTCATTGCAACATTTCAGGGTGAAAAATCGGTCCTGAGTGAACTGGCTCAGCGTATATCCACTTGGGATAAACTACTAAGGATTGTTGTTTATGTCCTCCGATTCATAAAAAAGATATCACTTTCCTCTGGAACGGTCAATAATCTTATGACTGCTGAAAAGGCTGTGATTCGTGCTGTGCAGAGTATTCATTTTGCAGGAGATATTGCTGCACTCCAGGAAGGCAAATTTCATTCCAAAAGACTTCAGAGTTTATCTCTATTTCTTGATGGAGATAATCTGTTACGTATTGGGGGGCGGCTTTCTAAATCGGATTTACCTTTTGAGGTTAAACATCCGGTTTTGCTTCCCAAACATGACTGTGTTGTCGATCTGATCATCGCTCACTTTCATGTCGTGAACTGTCATACAGGCCCAGGACTTCTTATGTCTATCTTACGTCAACGCTATTGGATATTAGATGCTAGGACTGTTATTAGGGCGATGGTGCGGAAATGCAATTGTTGCTTCCGCTTAAATCCATCGCATCCTACACCGAAGATGGCAGATTTACCGTCATATCGTGTTGCAGAAGCAAAGGCCTTCGTACATACCGGTGTAGATTACGCAGGTCCACTCCGTATTACGCTGACTCGTCGGAGAGGACAACATTCTCAAAAGGTATATATTTGTCTATTCGTATGCCTTGTGACCAAGGCTATTCATATTGAGTTGGTCTCTGACTTAACTTCAAATGCTTTCCTGGCTGCTTTCAGCCGTTTTATTTCTCGGCGTGGCCCGGTAACATGCTTGTATTCAGATAATGGTACTAATTTTGTGGGTGCGAAGGCACAATTAGATGACCTCTACAAGTTTTTGGTTGAATCTGAATATGATCCCTCATTAAAGCGCGAACTCGCTAAGCGTCGTATAGAGTGGAAAATGATTCCACCACGCGCGCCTCATTTTGGGGGTATGTGGGAGTCGAACATAAAGAGCATGAAGACACACTTGTACCGTGTGATTGGAACTCAGCTTCTCACCTATGAGGAGTTACAGACTGTGCTAGTTCAAATTGAGTGCATAATGAATTCGCGTCCACTTACAGTTATGTCTTCTGACCCTTATCCAGAAGTCCTTACGCCTGCGCATTTTTTAATGTCGACACCATTGCAGTACTTGCCTGCTTCTGTCCTGGCAGACGGTAAAATCAATTTGACTCAGCGTAAGCAATTATTAGACAGCATCGTTCAGTCCTTCTGGAAGAAGTGGCGTTCAGAGTATCTGCACACCTTGCAAGTCAGGCAGAAGTGGACTACTTCTGATCATCCGATTGATATCGGAACTGTCGTACTAGTGGGACAAGAAGATTCCCCTCCGTTAAATTGGCCTTTAGGCGTGATAACTGAAATCCATCCCGGAATGGATAAAATTGTTCGCGTTGCGACGGTAAAGACAAGATTTGGTTCTTTTAAACGTCCGGTTGTCAAATTATATCCCATTCCAACGCAATAATTTTATATTTTATCTATTTTTGTTTATTTTTATTTTTATTTTTTTTTTTTTGATTTTAGTCATTGTTTCAATGATCTCTGACCCAGACATGGCATTACTTAATATCCGTTATCTTGGTCAATTGAACTTTATTACATTGTATTTTTAGTTATTTTTCTTTATTTTGTGAGATTCTGCGAATTTCCAATGCGTGTCATTCCTGAATATTACCGGTGAATAGTCACTTTATTTCTATTTCATTTCTTGTTTCATTTGTATTTTTATATTCTTTCTTTTGTAAGCTCTACGAACTTCCAAGGCGGGGAATATGGATACGCGCCATAAATATATTTGGGCATTAATTTCTTTGAATTGATAATTTATGCTATGAGACCATGGGGGCGCCATCTATGGGTTTTGTATTGTATTGAATTGAACCTATGTGACTTGAGATGCAGTGTATTCATGCGTTTCCTTACCTTTGTGAATCAAGCAATTACTTCTGACGGGAGTGTCAGTGAAAGGCCAAGAGATGTCTCTCCTGGTCAGTCATAAGAATAATTCATCCAGTGAGTGAATTATTGTTGTACCTAGGATTGGATTTTTGGCTCGCATTATTAATATGCAAATTTTTCTTAGTTGAAACTTCCTTGCTGTGCGAAACATCTGTCAAGATTATTCGATATCGCCTTGACATTTTTTTATTGAAAAGAAGTGTTTTTTTGTGTGGACATCGGGGCTGAGCTGCATTCTCTGAGTGAGTGTTTGTTTGTTTTCACTTTGGTTTTTGAGATTGCTGGGTCAACTGTTTTTTTTGTGTCACATAAGGAAGAATTCGATTTTCGTTAATTTTACATAGGGTAGTCATCCCCTTGTGTCAGGGGCTATTTACACGCCCCTACAAATATATTTTTCAATTTCGTTTCTTGTAATGGGTGAAAATTTTTCTATTTTGTTGATTTGTTCGTTATCTGTAATTAATTGTGAAGATGTCTCTATGTAAGTTTATGCTGGATGATTTCAGTACATCATCTTCTATATTCGTGAAAAAGTAATTAAAGTTTTCGGCAATAGCAGATTTGTCAGTTATTAATTTGTTATTTATTTGAACCTCATTTACAACAGTTGAAGACATACTTTTTTTGTGCGTAATTTCATTAATAATATTCCAAGTTTTTTTACTATCATTTTTGGCGTTTTCAATTTGTTCTCAATAGTATTTCTTTTTACAACTTTGAATCAGCCTATTGAGTAAATTTCTGTACATTAGATATTTTGTTTTCATAAAATCCAATATTCTGACATTATTCTTTTGGCAAGCTATTTGGTATTTTAACGTTTCCCTGTATAATTTGTCTCTTTGCTTAATTGATACAATTAAGCCGACAGTTATCCATGGTTTGATTTTTTATATTTTCTGTTTGTTACCACAATTTTACTTTCACTTTTCAGAATATTGTCTAGAAGAGTTTTATAGAATTTTTCTAATGCTGATTGTGGGTTTACTATTGACAGAACATTTTCCCAACTTTCTAAATGAAGTAAAGAATTTAATGTATGATAGTTAATTTCAATTTTTTCAAAAGTTTCACATTTTTGTTTTATTGATGAATTTTTGAAAGTGTGCCCATATAGTGTTGGATAATGATCCGTGATATTTGTTTCTAGAATTGAGGATATTATATTAACATCTTTATGTGTCTTTACAAATATATGATCTAAACATGCAGAGTTCATTAAGGTTAGTTACTCTTGTTGGTGAGTTAATATATGGCAGGTATCCAGATCTTGATAAACAATCTAGATATTCACTTTGACAATTAATATTTTTTGTGTTATCATTAATATTTATATTAATGTCCCCCGTCAGTATAGAGAAAGTAAAGTGATGTCTGTCAAGATTTCTAACAAATGTTTTTAGTTCATCTACAAATAGAAAATCACTTAAAGAAGGGGATCTATATAGAGCCACTATGAGATATTTAAAGTTATTTTGACAAAAAGTTAATTTTATTACATTAGCAGACTTAAAATCAATAAATTCAGCTGCAACATTTTTTAAAGTATTGTGACAAAAGACAGTCACTCCATCATGTCCAGTATGCTTACAGGCAGCAGAAATTGTGGTATATTCAGGTAAATTATATGGAATTACATCTTTCATTTGAGTTTCAGTTAGTATAATTACGCTAGGAGAAAAATCAAAATTATGAAGGCGGACACATAGTTCATCGAAGTGTTTCCTTAAAACAACTTTTCTTTTCTGAATGATGTTCTTACACCAGGGCGATACTGAGAGTATATTTCAGCCTGAAACGTGCCGTAAATATACTACATATTATTTTTTTTGCGCACGCTTGGATTTGAACGCGCGATCTTCGGAGGGCGTCAAACTATTTAAAGTTTAAGGCGGTACACAATCCTAATAATTTTTGTATGCTCAAAACTCACATTTTAATCATTTCCGGTGAATCCGTAACTATAATAACTATTTTAATTCCATGCCGCACAAGAAATGCGAGTTATTTATATATTTGATTAATAAAAATAGTACCTTACGATTAATATATTTTACGTACAACGATTTCAAACCCGTTTTTCAACTATAAAGTTAGCGGTAAGCACCAGATTTTATATTTCTAGACGATGAATTAATAATTTCAGGAGGACAACATGGAGACACATTTTGAATATTTGTAGCACGTTCTTCAGAATTAATTAAAATGAACGCGTCAGAAAGGTCGAATGTCCAGGCCTGCTAGGGTGAATTCGACCGTCCGTTTGTACAATACGCCGTGGCGCGGCGTATATTTGTTTACACGCTTTCTTCACTTACGTCGTTAAGATTCCCACATTATGTATCTTCTTCTTCTTTTCTTTGATACGGCAAATTCGACAGTAGGTCCGTCCAGTGCACGGATCGCGAATCGCAATTTGTGGCTTCTTTACTTACGTCGTTAAGATTCTGAATATATTGTAGTGTATATTGTCGTTTTAATAAATAAATAACAAATATCTAAATAAGCTAACAAATAATTATTAAATTCTGTAACGCATCGGCGCACTGGTCCCTTCCCCCTCCCCCAAAAGCAGTATATAACACGAATGTCGGACGAATTTCGAGCATTTACCTCCCGGGTTCGTGCGGGAGCTGTCAATCGCAATAGCATCCAGCACTCAGAACAGTGCGCCGAGTGCCACAACCGGCACAGTCAAATCAGTTACAGTCCAACCACACTGAGAAGGCTCTACTATGGCGTCCGCCGGCGCTAAGGCTGCCGCCAGATTCTTTCTAGTTTTCTTCTTTATCACACAGACCTACGCTAATGGTGAGTTTTTTTTATTTATAAAAGTGACGAAAATTATTATTATTTTGATAAACAAAAATTGTGAATTTTTTTATCAGTGCATAAAAGTGCTTTTACATTTATTTTATAAACTTTCTAAAAGCACTTTTTACAGTGAACGAAATGCAGATCTTATTTAATTTTTAAAAGCTGTGAAATTTTTTTTTCGCCGTTTTAGTGTTCATCATAATCAATAAATATTATGTGTGTTATCGAAGAAAGAAAACGCTTTGCGGCTTGACATTATACAGAATGAAACAATTTATTTGTTTAAAACCACTTTATTTTGATTTATATTTGTCGACCGGTTTTGGTTGACCTCAACCTTCTTCAGGATAATAATCATATAAACTGTATAACATATTTAACTGTTTATACTACGTTTATTGTCCTGAAGAAGGTTGAGGTCAACCGAAACCGGTCGACAAATATAAATCAAAATAATATAGTGGTTTTAAACTTAAAAACTAGTTTCATTCTGTATTATGTGTGTATTCAAAATTCAATTCATTTTAAAATTCTTCATGATTTACAGAGTGTAACAGCAAGTAAGGATTTTAACCATCGGTTCCTGAGCATAATTGTTATCATTTTGCTGTCCGATGATATTTTTTCTACTAAAAATAAAAATATATAATTTTCAATCACACTCTTACACGTCGCGACAGGATCACGTGATGCTACCGTGTGTTACCATGCTTCTAGAATGAGATAGAGTGCTTATCACGTGATCCGCTATGCTATACCCGACCACTGAGTTGCGATGTGGGATGGAAAAATATTTTTATTGTTTGTTGAAAAAAATATCATCCAAACACAAACTGGCATCAACATTTTTTATCCAAATATGCCCAGGAAACCCTTGTTAAAATCCTTCAGATGTGAGCTTATACACCCTGTATATGTATATACTTTATAACGCGGCTTGCGGAAAATTGCAAAACACATAATTTTTACTATAAAAAAATCCACAATATTGTTAAAATGAAACACAAATTAATATATTCTTTTTCGGATGCTAGAATAAGGATTGATAGGATAACTTTCGGTAACTTCTCATCGTACTCTAGGACAAAAGCAGATCGCTTACGTACAAACAACAGTTGACATCAAATATATCATGAACACTTTAGATGGGTTGTTTCAAAAAATTTGATGAATTCATAAAATATTTGAGCTTAATTTTCACGTTCTGTGTAAGTTCTATTCAAGTTCTGTGACTATTTCAGTTTTAAGAAGCAACTGGCCTGTAATGATATAATAACACTGCTTTAATAGAACTTACACCGAACGTGAAAATTAACTTAAAATATTTGATGAATTCGTCAAATTTTTTTAAACAACCCGTCCTTAGTCATTGTGAACTGTTACTTATTCGTTAGCGACCTGCAATCATGCTAGGGAACGATGAGAAGTTACTGAAAGTTATCCTATCAATTCTTATCGCCCATGATAGTACCTCTGGTGCTCTTTCCTATCAAAGGTTAGCTAACATCAGCAATTCTGCATTATTTATACACCGATTAAAAGCACTCGTCTTACTTAATCCAGATTTTTTTCTTATAACTTTCTATTTTTTATGGAAAATCAAGATAATATTTTACAATTATGAAGTCTTTTCATTAATTATAAAACTAGCTGACCCGACGAACTTCGTTCCACCTCAGAATCAATAACTATTGTGTTATCTTATTTGCTGAATTAAATTCAGTTTTTTTATTAAGTTAAAATTACATTACACAACGAAGCAATTATCGATGCGCAACTATTCGTGTTTTGTTTTTATCAGTATCAGAGATGGCGTTGTGTACGGATTTATAATTTTGTGATTTTCTTACTTTTCCACTTACTTATGGGAATTGCGTTTCATTTTCTTTATACGTGTGATGGAGATTTATAATAATAATTGTATTTTTCCTGTGGAGGGGTGCAGACATACATTCCACCGTTTGTCCTATTTTCGACTGTTGACATTTAGTGTGTAAGAAAGAGGGGCAGCATTATATTATGTTTAAGTAAAAAAGCAAAGCAATCAGCGCATTTAAATTTGAAGTTTTTGTATTTTTGGAATTCACTCACTACTCAATATTATACTTATCACAATATTCCTGCAGCTCTTTTAAAATATGAGAATTCGTTCCATACAAAATGTATATGAAAAGGAAAAGAATTTTCTTCATAACTTTTTTTTCGTGTTTTAATAGTTATTCTGCTATTCGGGGCAAAGACAAATCCAACGAATCAAAGATCATACAA
Source organism: Limnephilus rhombicus (assembly GCA_929108145.2). NCBI lineage: Eukaryota > Metazoa > Arthropoda > Insecta > Trichoptera > Limnephilidae > Limnephilus > Limnephilus rhombicus. Next base: position 26,294,557 of record OV815299.1, on the reverse strand, counting down.
ATCGGTCCAGCCGTTCTTGAGTTACAAATGGTGTAACTAACCCGATGCGTTTGGTAAAAATAACTTTTTGGGTTTCCCTTATAAAATCAATCAATTTCTCTCTCTACTCGAAATTGCTTTAGCCATGTTTGGTGATCAAATCTAAACATCTAAGTAATTTGTTTCCATCTCTTTCCTTCATTTTTTCCTTCCTTTCTAATCTACTTCCCCCACCACTCCGTCAGCCTTTAATAATAATTATTGTCTTACGAGAGCATTCGCCTGACGAGTGCAACGAATTAAAAAAAAATGGCGAGAAATCATTAAAAAATATTCTTATCCTAGGCCAGTAATAGCCTTTGACCTTCATTATATCTGCTTAACGCTTCGGAAACTTATAATGTTGATACATAATTGAACTGTTTACACTTAAAGTTACTTTTATCTACATTATCATATCAATAAACGCAACGTTTCGGTCAACAGTGTCCGTCTTCGTTATCTAAGACAAATAATTACTCCGTTATTTTAAACAAATAATATTATTATTTACTGTCCATTTCTAATATAATTAACTTTGTGAAAAATAAACTCAAAACTTTGGACTTTGAAAATAAACAATACTTTGGTTATTTATTTATCTCTCATAGATAGTAAATAAACACATAGATTTTGATTGCATCATCCGGTATTTATTATAATACAGCTGACGCTTCCATGACAGTTGATCTCCCTACATTTTGCTCCCTAGCATACTTATATACAATATGCAGTCGATTTAGGGAAAATACGGTGAACCTAAGTAGGTATACCGTATTTTTCCACGGTTCCATGCCAATTCAGAATGAAACCAACTCATAAACACCTCAGAGAGGTCATTAAAAGCTATGAAAAAATAATTTTGAAATAGCCGGTAACCATAACCTAACTTAACCTATTTAACCATTTTTTTATCATCACTCTTAAGGGCCCGCAACCCGAATTTCTACCGATTTCTTACATGTCTCCCTTAAACATTTGAAGTTTTTAAGCTCGTAAAAAAATATATGTTATTTTTTAAGATAATGTCTAGATGCTACCCGCGCCGAAACGCAAATTATATGAAATTCCCTCGATAGAAAAAAATCGCAAAGTATGCTCCAAAAATTATTAAAAACAAGTTTCTTTCTATTATCTTACAAATTAAATTTGCGAAAAAAATTCACAATGTTTCTTTAAATCATACTTAAGATGCTCCCCGCGAGATTTTTGCTCTATTTTAAACGGGTCGTGTTTTATTAAACACGACCCGTTTTCGCATCGATTTTGTCGCTGTAAATGTTAGCGCTCTCCTCTAACATTCGTAATTTCGTATCTCTCCATCTTCTTCTTTTCGAGCCTCTGAGGTGCTTCTGAGTTACATTCTGACTTGTCCGGTCACCTTTTTCAACAGCTATCGTTATAAGTTTTAACCAATACCGTTCAACGGCTCAGTTGTGGAACGGTTTGTCAGACTTCGTGTTTCCTCCCCCCTACAATATGGGTCTCTTCAAGACCCAAGTTCGCTCCTTCCTTTTCACAAAAGCACCCTACACACAGCACCTCCAACGATGACACAGGTCCTAAGGGAAATTATTTTCCTCTTTCCTCAGGGCCTCCTAAGCACTTACTTAGGAAAATAATTTCCCTCGGGATCTATGTCATCTTTGGGGGGTGTTGTGTGTTGTCTGGAGGGTCTTTTGTAAAGGAAAGGAAGAAGCGAACCTGGGTATTGAAGAAACCCTCGTTGTAGGAGGGAGGAAACACGAAAGCTGGCTGTTGAACTGGTGTTGTCTGGAGGGTCTTTTGTAAAGGAAAGGAAGAATCGAACCTGGGTATTGAAGAAACCCTCATTGTAGGAGGGAGGAAACACGAAAGCTGGCTGTTGAACTCAAGAGCGAGTGATATAAACGACCCGTACTCGTATGATAAATGTCAACTGTGTACAAATATTGGGCACGCTTTGGCATGTTTCCCGGCTGTGGAAGGAATCAATGACGCTGGTTCATCGGAGCATCTTTCATTGAAACACCGGTAGAATAGGGACAGCATTCTTATCCGATGCCTGTGCTATAAAGATTGAAATTTGAAATCCGTTTGTTAAGATAGGAGAATCTATAAATCGGGCCGTCCGTTTCTGCACAGAGTCGAGGGTTTTATAGTCGAACAGATACCAAGTGCACTCCCAAAATTTCACACGGGGATTAACGTACGGTAAAATCTTCGAAAAACCCAAACTCGAAAGACACTCTACATTATATTATCAATATTTATATTTTTCATTTCTTATTATTCATTCGACCATCTAAAATCCGATTTTCTGAATTACATTAAACTGGATTCTAAAAACAATTTTGAAATTCTAGTGGCGGTTATTCCCGTGAATTAGGCGACTAAATCCTTTGGAAATTCCATTGTTGTTTATATCATGCTACTACAAAAGCAAACAATGAATGATTCTACATTTAGTAATAAGTAGTGTATTGACTTCATAAGTAATGGACTGGCATTACATTATTTTCGATTTAATTAACTTTATTAATGTCATTTTGACTCCGTTTATTTAATCGGTCTGATTATAATCACATATTGTGTGATCTAATATCAGTGAAACAAGAAATTGCAAAAAATAACAATTCTTTCAAAATCTCGGATGTCGAAAACCTTGTGCATGCTGCTATAGATATGGTTTCGATTTAGGATTGGAAAAATTGTATAATTCATGCAGAACGACTATAAAATAAGGATTTCATCAAAGAAGGCACACGAGTCAATTACTCAGATACCGACAGTGACGAGGATGATGTGTGAAATTTCAATTATTTGTTTGATACATATTTTTGTTAAAGGAATGTGTTTAACCTAGAAGCAATCAACTTTTTCGTGTTTCACCTATGTGTTGAAATATTTATTTATAGGTTTTTACAATTAATCTTATGTTTGTAATTGTGTTAAATTATTTGTCATCTTTTTTATTGTCAAATATGATATTTATTTATTTTTAGGGGAAATCAACAGTTTACAATGTGATTAATTTATACATGTTTAATTTACCTTACTGAGAAACCATTAATAGATTTCCTCATTATACTATTACATGGTGTATCTAGAAATTAATAATTAACAAACTGACATCTAACATCAACTAAAAGATATTACATATAACAGGAGGTAGGTAGACATAATATATGTCATTACATAATATATCATTATGCACTTTTGTACTCATTTAATAATTTTATTACACTTTTAATAGAATTTTTATATTTACTTACTACTTGATATGTAGCACTTGAACTACTACTACGTCTTAACATGGAATAAATTTCGTGTTAATTAAATAAATATGTGTAGCTACGTGTTTTCCGTTAACTGTCAAATGTTTTTTTTTCTCTACATATTATAAATTAAAGTCCTCCGACGCGTCCGTCTGTCTGTTCGCGATAAACTCAAAACATTACTGATCGGATTTTTATGCGGTTTTCACCAATAGATAGATTTATGAGGAAGGTTTAGGTATATAATTTGTCAAGGTTTTGTGTAAATTGGCTGAAATATATAATAAATAAAGGAGAATGTCTACATGTGGTGAATGAGCGGGTTAGCAAGCGGTCGGTGTGGATTTGATTTGTATGCAAATTAACAGATGGCGGCGGTTATAAAGGTTGGATAATCTTCCAGTAGATGACGTTGTGTTTCGTTAGCCACAGCAACGCGTGGCCGGGGAAGCTAGTTACAAATAAAAAATTACCGATGTAACATGTATATTGTATTGTAAAAAGTATGTTGTTTTATGCTGATGTGCACATTTAGATGTTTTTTGTCTTAAAAAAAATAAATATGTAAAATCCCAGCCTGGGGTAAAAATCAAATAGATATTATTTAAATTTAAATGTATCATCAATTGGTTTCCGCTTTATTAATTAGCATCAGATAAAACCTGCCTAAGAATTTTCTTGATTCTGAAATATATAGGTATGTAATATGAGTTACCGGATCACTTGTAGGTATTCTTAAACACCTATACATTTTTATTTAATCCTTAAATTCAGACTTGAAGACACTTGAATTCAGTCCCGAAGATATAAGAACGTTTTGTTTATTTTAAGTCGTGAACCTTCTCGTGTTACTTTACCTGTACATTTTATTACTGACTATGGACTTTGAACGTTCATTTAGTTTCTGTTTCACTATAATCTTTGGACATTTCAAGTGCAAACAAGAAACAAAATGATGTTGCTTGACCATTAAACCCTCCCAAATTATCACGATTTTCACAGATGGCGTTAAGTGACTTAACACAACTAATTACTAATCTTTTATTACATTCCCTAACGGTTCTTCTATATTCCATGGTAACAATCAGACTTGATAATACCATGGGTTTTACCTGACTACATCGTTTCACCATACCTCTCCTTCTTCCATGGTTTTAAAAATTATCTTTAGGTCTTGGGTCTTGCTGTTTTACAATGTCCATCATATTATGGTTATGACGTTTTAAGCCGATTGTAAAACCCTCGAAAGTTAAAATGACATGTGTTTTTGACTTTGCACCTATTTTTACAAAAGCTGACCTAAATATCTTTACCCTCACAAATCGCAGACTTGCTTCAAACCGGTTTTTCCAACCGTTTACCCTTTTCATTTTCTGGTGCCACTATACAACATGAGATTGAGTATCAATATAGATTAGTAACTGAGTGAACAAACGCCTTGGGTTCACACCCTGGCATTGTGTGTTCAATTCCACTTCTAACTAAGTCCTCTATCATCCATCACTACACTTATTATGATAGAAATAGGAGAAATTAAAATTTTGGGAATGTTTTTGGTTTTTTTTCAGTTGACTTCATTTACCCCTCAGGGAAGTTTTTTTTTTTTTACGTGAGCTCCACACAGGAGACCCTGAGGAAAATAATTTCCCTCAGAACCTATGTCATCTTTGGAGATGCTGTGTGGAGGGTTTTTTTTTAAGGAAAGGAAGGAGAGTAGAGTTCTGGAAAGAAAAAGGGTTTAAGGGGTGGGTAGGAATCTGGGGTTCAGTATGTCCTGGTCATCCGCCTCCAAGACCTAGACAAACCTCACCCCATGAACCCGGGCACCTATGCTAAATTACCAAACGTAGCGAACCACTTGGGGTGACCTATGGCAGAGGTGTTGGTTATCCAATAAAGGTTCCCGGGGCGGCGGTACCCATTCCCGCCTCCCAAATTGTTCACTTTTCAGAATAACTCACATAGGTCTTATAGAAATCGTTGTATCTCCCTTACTATCATGGTTAGAAATATGATCTAAACGATTTTAGAAAGAGAAAGCACCACCTTTTATAATCAAACCTAAAGATTAACCACAAAAAAAAATGTACATCTTTATGAAATGAAACTTTGGAAATTGTGTATTCATTATTTTTACATGACACCACAAAAATAGTAGATAAAGTTTATAATACATTTGCGTAATAAAATATGTATTTTTTATCCGTAATTTTTGTTACAATAAACATAATGTGAGCCATTTTTAAACTGTTTATGTTTACATTAAAGTTTTGAAAATAAAAAAAAAATTGTATGATTATTTCGAATTGTAAAAATTGAAAACCTAAATCTTTACATTTCAAAAACAATTTTTAGTTTTAGGATGCGTTCAGAAATATTATATTTATTTGGATTTTATATCAAAGCGCAAATATTTTGTCCCTCTGTCAAAATGGGCCCGAGGCCTGAGGGGTTAAGAGAAATCGCGGGCGACGTTTTGTCCATTCAGACGCATTCCCCTATTTCCTTTCTAGATTCTGACACTAGTGCAAATATATATATTTTTTCATATAATATAGATAGCAAACACTGACATCTTTCCACGTTTTGCATTTTTTGATAAGTTTTTAAAATTTTTATATGAATATCGCATAAGAGGTCCGACTGCTCCCGTCTGGAGCCAGTGAGACTATGGCATCCCCAATTGGGGTATGTGTGAGGCTGAAGCTAAAGGGGAGGGGAAGGAGATGGGGAAGAGAACGTGGGGAAGTTCCTGGCTATTCAGATCTGGTCACCAAACACGGCTAAAGCCGCCCTGCCCTGCCCTGATAATGGACACTGTCCGAAACGATGGCTAAAGGAGGAGGTAGCGCAACACGGCATAATACCCAAAAATAAATATTAAAAAAACGGCTAAAACCATTTCAAGCAATGTTTCAATTCTGAATGGTGGTCTTACACCAGGGCGATACTGAGAGTATCTTCCACTCTGGAACGTGCCGCGAATATACTATATATTATTGTTAATGAATAACTTGTGAAATAACACAAATTAATCAAATGAAATTTATTTGCCACGCCGGGATTCGATCACGCGACCTTCGGATTGCGAGTCAAAGGGCCTTACAACTCGACCACGCCGGCTATTTCTTACGTTAGGACCCTCCAAAAATTCTTAAAATTGTCTAGTTTGAACGCCATCAATTGATGTTCAGTTTTCAAATTGGACCATGTATTTAACAGAAGTCAAAACGTACGGACATAAAATGTTTTCTGTTAGGTAATACAGTTGAAGAAAAAATCTTAAAACTCTGTCCAGTTTTGGAAGGTAAAAACGGGGGAATACCATTGAGTACCAAACGATTTTATTTTGGTCTTAGGTACATTTGTCCTTTTCGCTCAGTTTTCAAGGAGGATAACAGCGACATTGACAGCCACAGTTTTGTTAAATACCTATTATTCAAATTTCTCGGCGCTCTCAATTCATCGATAATTCGCCTTCATTGCATTTGTTAATTGTTGCAAATTGCATTCAATGGTGGTAAGTGCATCGATCGTCGATGTTCGTGCATTAATCTCGGATTCAGTTCCATTGAAACGAAACCCAACAGAGGTATTACTAGAAGACAACAGGGACAGACGAAGTTTTATTGAAAAATTGCCTCAATTATCGAATTGTGAGCGTTCAATTCGTCGTTTGAACTCCCCTGGCTCCCATATCACAAACATCAGGACAGGACTAAAGTTTATTTTTAAATTATATTTTTTAATTGTTAATGATTATGACAAATCTGAAACAATAGACCACTTGCATGGATTTCATAATGACTTGGAAAAAATCGTGTGGATAGATTTTTCTTCTAAGATTACGAAAAAGTTACAAATTTTTTTTAGAAACTTACAGTTTTTTTTTTAAATAAATCCGTTATTTGGGCACGTGACGTCACTTCATGAAAATGTTCCGTCTCTGATAATATTCAATTAATTTTGTAAAATTTCACACCGATTTTTTTTTATATGGCAACATTTTTATTTCCGGCGATTTTTTTTAAATTTGACATTCTCTAGATTTATTGTTTGTTCTCTTCGAACTTATCGTTTGGTTTGACGTTTTGACAGATGTTACGAAGTGAACCCCGTACATTTTGTGCCTTCTGTACCTGTCTTAGAAGCATAATGGTATTGATGCTGATTTTAACAAAATACAATTTTATAATAATTATAATTTACAAGTACAAGTTTATTACATTGGATTTAGTCATATACAGACGTTGAACATTTTAATGATTAATGATCAAGGAAAAAAATATTTATGAGATGTAATACTTTTGGTTTGCCCCGTTATTCTCCTGTGCCTATATATTCGTAGGATTTTTAAAAACAATATTATAAAATCTTAAAATTTTACTTAATTACTTACAACATGTTATAAACATTACCGTCAACTTACTTTTTTGTCGTTTCATAAAATAATTAATAAAAAAATCACAAACTTAAATTTTTTTTCTCATATTGCGGTCGGAAACTTTGGTTTCATAAAGGTATATATTTTAATAATCTTGTGTTTAACTTTAAGATTTGAATATATAGCGTGGTATTGTCTCTTTCTAACACCATTTAGATCACATTTCTCACCACGATATAAATTGGATTACAACGACTTATATGAGGCCTATATTAATTTCTCTCTCTCTCTCTCTCTGGTTTCAATCCTGGGATTGGTTTGCAGCAATTTCCTCTATTCATCTCTTCCACTCTTCCCTGTCTTGTGCGGGTGCGGCTCTTTTGAAGTCTGCATATGATGAGCAGCGCACGTCCACCAGCAGGCCCTCCAGGTACTCTCGACGTGGGCGTCCCCTAGAGTTTGTCCCCTCGGTCATACCCTCCATTATGGCATGCAAGAGGCCTTCTTGTTATGTATTACATGGCCGATCCATCTTGCACGCCTTTCGGACAAGGTCCTGAGCAGGTGCCTTCCTCCTTCGATTCTTTGGAGAACCTCCTCATTTGTAATGTGATCTCTCCAGGAAATTACTAATCGTCTTCTATAGGACCACATCTCAAAAGCCTCTAGTCTCCGTTTATCTCTTTATCTCTCAAAAGCGAATAAATTAGCCCGAGGGATTAATAAAAAGCAACATCTTATGAAGTTGTTGCACCAATTCGGGACTGGCAACTGCGCAATATTCGACCGTACCGTGTAAAAAGGACAAACCCATTAAAAGCAATGAACTAATCAATATTCATAGTAATAAAAAAACCTTTTGACATGTTAACAAATTATTACCTTTTTCAATTGTCAGTCTTCGGAACCTCTTGCGGAAGTACGATTATTGGTAATTTTTAATGGGTTGTTATGCCCCTTTGATTTCCGACTACTGTTACATCCATGTTGTCATTCTCGTTCAAATAACAATATATGCAAACCTCTGGCTAACTCCCCGAAGGCTTAAGCAGTTAAAAAATATAAACAATAGGTACATATTAAGGTGATATCAGAGACAAAAGGAATAACCAGACACAAAAATGTAATTTTTAAATCTAATTCTAGACGTATCGACTCTTTTCTACCAAAGAATAATAAGAATATAATAAATTGATTTCGAAAAATTGGTATTTTAAGCTATGTTTAAAATTTTGGAAAAATATGTTTATTTTGGTTACGTTATAAGATTTTCACGGCCAACAGTATTTTCGTTATTTGTTTTCGGGGTGTTATGCCGTGTTACGCTACCTCCTTATTTAGCCAACGTTTCAGACAGCGTTACAGTGTCCATCATCAGGGCAGATCCGTCACATCTACCGGATCTGCCCTGATGATGGACACTGCAACGCTGTCCGAAACGTTGCCTAAATAAGGAGGTAGCGCAACACGGCATAACACCCCAAAAACAAATAACGAAAATGCTTTTGGCCGTGAAAATCTTAAATTATCTGTAATTTTAAATGATGACCTATAACACCCTAAATAAATAAAGACAAAACAAAGCTGCTGACTGTAAGCCGAACGCAACATCAGATGAGAGTAGAGATGTCAGGAGTTCCACTAAAGAACACCAAGGAGTTTGTCTACCTCGGGAGCAAAATAACATGGGACTGTCGGTCTAAGAGCGAGGTCGACAGCCGTATACACCAGGCTAGGCTTGCATTCAAGAAAAGGTCGAAAATAATAGAATCGAATAATATAGACCTGAAACTGAGAATACTCCTCATCAAGACTTATGTATGGAGTATCTTGATGTACGGCTGCGAAACATGGTGCTTATCCGAAAGAGATAAACGGAGACTAGAGGCTTTTGAGATGTGGTCCTATAGAAGACTACTCGGAATTTCCTGGAGAGACCACATCACCAATGAGGAGGTTCTCCAAAGAATCGAAGGAGGAAGGCACCTGCTCAGGACCTTGTCCGAAAGGCGCGCAAGATGGATCTGCCATGCAATAAGACAAGAAGGCCTCTTGCATGCCATAATGGAGGGTATGACCGAGGGGACAAACGCTAGGGAACGCCCACGCCGAGAGTACCTGGAGGACCTGCTGGTGGCGGTGCGCCGCTTATCATATGCAGACTTCAAAAGAGCCGCACAAGACAGGGAAGAGTGGAAGAAACGAATAGATGAAATTGCTGCAAACCAATCCCAGGATTGAAACCAGAGAGAGAGATTACACCCTTGTAGGGTGAAAGCCAGAAATAATTGAAAAAAAAATTTGCAAAAAGTGTTTTTTCCTAAGATAATTAAACAAGCGCCACCTATGAAAGAGCAGATTATGAATTTTTAAAGTATCACCTTAATCATTAGGTTAGTTGCTATCTTACAGTAACGATATGTTGCTTTTCGGTTTTACCAAAGATTGGGGGTTGGTAAGGAAATTGACTTTAAATAACGTACGTACTCACATACCTACGTATTGACTAAGGGTCGCCAAGTGCTGTTTTAACTCGACCATTTGGCATTTCGTCTGTCTATACATTTGTTTGTTTCGTTCCTGTTCCGGTTCAAGATGTGGCCTAATAAAGATGGGACTCTTGTGCGGTATTCAAGCAATTTTTTAAATATCTTTTTTCAGTTCAATTATTATGAGAACTAGAAAAATACATTATACAGGGTGTTAAGGGACGTACTTCACTTACTTTAACCAGTGATTCCTGACATTATTTGAAGTAAAACGTGTAAATTAAATTTTAATCTCCGGTGACATTTTTGATATTATTTTTATCAACTAAAATCGTTAAAAAAACAATAGATACCCTACTGGACAGTTAGAGGACGGGTTAAGACTTGGTTACTTGATTACTCGGCTGAGTGAGCAGTAACGACATGTGTAAGAAGTTTTTTTTTGTTTGGTTTTGAAGAAAATTTTTTGAAAAAAAATTACTTTTAAAAAATTACAGGAGACCATAATTTCATTTACATTTTTTACTCCAAATAATGTCTTGAATCACAAGTAGGTCAAGGACGTACCATATGCATAATACATTGGAAATTTTATGAACAAAACAGATTAAATGCATCATCATCATCAGCATTCAAATGCAATTGAATGCCGATGATGCGGTGCTGATTTCTAACAGTATGGAAGATCTACAGTCTCTCGTGTCTAGGATGAACCAAGTATGTATGAAGAACGAGCTAATGATGAATGTAAGTAAGTCTAAAGTCATGGTATTTGAAAGAGAGAGTATGAAAACAATGTGCAACATAGTTGTGAATGATGAGTATTTGGAGCAGGTGGATGAGTTTGTGTACTTGGGAAGTATGTTTACGAGAGATGGAAGGGCTGACAGAGATATCGAAAGAAGGGTAAATGCAGGCAACTCTATTAATGGAGGACTGAACGCCGTTGGCAACCAACAAAAAACTGTCCAAAGAAGCGAAGTTAGCCGTCCATAATAGAGCGCTGGTACCTACCCTTATATATGGCAGTGAGGCATGGAACTGGCAGAGGAAGGATTAAAGTAGACTGAATGCCGTAGAAATGAAATCCCTGAGGCGTAAGTGTGGTAAAACCATGTACGATCGTGTGAGAAATGTGGAGATCCGCGAAGAATACAAGGCTGATGTAAGAAGCGTGATGAGTAAGATTAAGAAAGAGACGCTCAGATGGTTTGGGCATGTAGAGCGAATGAACGAGGAAAGGAGTGTAAGGAGAATATATGACGCAAATGTGAATGGTAGAAGAAGTCGGGGACGCCCGAGGAAGACATGGCACGACCAAGTGAATCAGATACTTGAGTCGGGTCATGTCAAAAGTAGAAGAAATAATAGAAGAGCATGTATGAGACGATGTATGAATGTGATCGAGGCAAGGAGTGTGTGCCAAGATCGAGTTGTTTGGCGGTCCGTCCTCTCTGCCTATCCCTGCGGTGAAACGGCGTGATGGTTAGTTAGTTATTATTTATTATTTATTTATTTACGCCCTAGTGGGCTTTTACAAGGATAGATAATAATAGTTAGGCAGGTACGTAGTACACAATTATAATGATTAAAATAACAATAAAAAATAAAATTAATTAAAATCAAAATCATACATTTCATTAAAGTAATTATAAAGACTTCTTTTTATAACTAATACAGAATCTGCAAACATGTCTACAATATTCCCAAATTTATTACCAAAATGATGTAATCTATTTATAGGTGTATGAGCCTCATAGTTTGTTTTAAAATTGTCACAGAAGAATGTAGCACTTTGCCTCGTATTTCTGGTCGGTACGTAAAATTTTATTTTGGCGAGTGATTTAAAATCACTTGCTGTTCTGCATATAAAACCAAGCATTTTTATAGCTCTATTTGTTATTTCATTTACGTATGTAATAGTAAATGTTAACTTTTCATCAAATATAACACCTAAGTCCCTGATCTGAGTGACCGGTGTCAATATTACATTATTTAAAGAGTATTCATAAGTTACGTGACTTTGGATTTTATAAAAACGAATAATTTGGCACTTTTGAATATTAAAAAATAGCGAGTTGATCACACACCAATGAAACAATTTATCTAAATTAGATTGTAAAATATGGCAATCCTCTATACTACGTATCATTTTATAAGTTTTTAAATCATCAGCGAAGAGTTAAACTTGTACATCTTTAAATATACTAACAATGTCATTTATAAATAATAAAAAAAGAATTGGTCCGAGGTGAGATCCTTGTGGAACCCCACTTGTGGCTTCGAAGATATAGGATAGTTAACAAATATATATATATATATAGTTATAGTTAGTTAACAAATGCAAAGATATTTAGAAATAACAGATGCTTGGTGTAAAATTGTTTAAATATTGTTATATAATATGTTTAAGATATCAATGAGCTTACTAAGGAACAATAATTATCAATAAACAATAATTATATCATTGTTTATATTATTTAAATATAATAGGTCCGGTTTACGAGTCATTATTTACATTATAATGATAATAAATTAAATATTAAATGATTTATAATAATAATTCTTGGTAAACGGAAAGATAATGCTTATTTTTGTGAGATCGCTGGATGTAAAATTTGACCGGGTCAAATAAAATCATGTAATGATTTGTACAGAAATAAATTTTGATTTAGACAGTTTTTTATCTCGTTTACGTAACATTATAAAGAAAGGCATCGTAAAATGGAGACACATTATCAATTTTCAACTTTGAAACTCTTTAAATGATTTTTTTAATAAAATTACTAGCTGGGTTACCCGGCTTCGCTCAGGACAACATTCGAGAGTGCTCTGGAATGTTCCACAATGATGTTCCAGATTCCTTATTACGGAACATTAAACGACATACTCCGCCACTCCTTCCAGAACTTTCTAGAGCTCTATCGAACCTTCTAGAATTTTCCGGAAGATTGTTCTTGAAATTTCAAGAGGGCTAAACTTCCAGCCCTTATATTTTCAAAAGCACGCCCTTTAGGTAAAAACGGGAACCGTCATCCTGGAGAGGGGATAGAGATCTACCACACCATATAACTCCCGTGATCGTACCCGGACTCGTTTCTGAGTTTTTGCGCGGCGCACGTTTTTTAAACTTTCTTTTATAATGTATATTCATTTGTCGGAAAATTGTAGGTCATATTTATTGCACACGTTTAAAACTAACGAAAAATATTTTTTAAATGTATATTTGTTTAAAGGCGCGGTGTATCCGCTCAAAAAGAAGAAGATGGAGAGATATATAAATACGAATGTTAGAGAAAGCGCGCTAATATTAAAAACGATAATATACATGTCAACTTCCGGTGATTTTGCACGAAAACCGCGCTATACAAGTCATCCAAATATTATTATTGTTATTTAAGCGAAAATTGTGAAAAAGTTTAATAAAACACGACTCGTATAAAATAGAGCAAAAATCTCATGGGGATTGTCTAAAATAGCATTTAAAGAAATATTGTGAATTTTTTCATACATATAACTTGTAAGAAAACGTGTTTAAAATAATTTTCGGACCATACTTTGCGATTTTTTTCTATGGAAGGAATTTCATGTAATTGCCGTTTCGGCGTGGGGAGTGTGTAGATATTATCTTCAAAAATAAGGAAAATATGTAATAAATCGATAGAAATGCGGAAAGGTTGGGAATGCTGTCCTTGTTCTACCGATAATTCAATAGAAGATGCTCCGAGGAACTAGCGTTGATTCCTTCGGCACCGGTGTACCTATATTTGGGAACACATTTGTCACATGAGAACGGGTCGTTTCTTATGTTCGTCGTTATTATTATTATATATTATAATCGTCGAGGATAACACGTATTAATATTTTTCTCCATCAAAAAATCTCTTAAAAAAATAGCTTCACAATTAAAACATCAATATGTTATATGAATATTACCAGAAGCCAACTAATTTTACACTTATTTTCGAAGCCATATTGAATCCATGTTGCCCAAAAAAATATTAAAAAGAAGCGAATAATTTCTGAGTGGTAGTTAGAATAATTCGCGTCGATCATAGTCACCCCCCAATTTAAAAGTCGCCCCCCCGATTCAAAAGTCGCCCCCCCCCCCCCCCCCAATTTAAAGTCGCCCCCCCGATTCAAAAGTCGCCCCCCCCAATTTAAAAGTCGCCCCCCCCCGATTTAAAAGTCGCCCCCCGATTTAAATGTCGCCACCTCTCGATTTAAATGTCGCCCTATGTATATTATGTATATATTTACAGGTAAATAGGCAACTCAGAACAGTGGCAATTCAACACACTTTTAAAAGTGACACAAAGTAATGAAAAAAAAACAAAGTTAAATAAGTTACCTACATTAGGTTAGGTTCATAATCCAGTTTTTTTAAAACTTTATTTAACTTTTAATGACTTTATATCTCTTTTAAAAAGTGTGTTGAATTGCCATTGCCCTGAGTTTTCTTTGTGAGTACCTCACAAAAGTCCCAACTGCTCCCGTCTGGAGCAAGTGAGACTATTGCATCCAAAGTTGGGACATGTTGTGAGACTGAAGGTAGTGGGGAGGGGAAGGAGATGGGGAAGAGGATGGTGGAAAGGTATACCTGGCTATTCAGATCTGGTCACAAAACTTTGAATGGTGATCCTACACCAGTACGATTCTGAGAGTATCTTCCACTCTGAAACATGCACCTGATATAATATTTTAAATTAATTAATTGTGAAATAATATAAATTAATCAAATAAAATTACTTGCGCACGCTGGGATTCGATCCCGCGACCTTCGGTTTGCCAGTCAAGAGCATTACCCCTAGACCACGGCCTGTCAAGGAACCATATTTACATAACACAACATAATAAAATACGATTTGAAAATTTGGGCATAATAATAAATGAAGTAACACCAAATTTTGATAAACTCCAAGTTGACCTGTAACCTGTAATCACCAACTTTTATATTAGATTAAATTATTTTACAATTTTTGTTATTCATGTAGAATTATTTTATGCGTGGCTAATTTTAGTGGCGCTGTATGATATTTAATAATTGTAAACTCGAATAGCAATCCGGAGGACGTTGGTTAAAATCCTGGCGCGCGCAAATAACTTTTATTTAAATCATTTGTATTAAATTAAAAAACACACTTTGTATAAAGCACCACTTTTTATTAGAATTGATATTTAACAGCCAACCAGGTTTCGCTCATCTCATCTCATCAGGGCTTATTATATTGTTATAATAAGCCCCGATGAAGCTCGAGATGAGCGAAACCTGGTTGGCTGTTAAATATCAATTCTAATATTTCGCTCATCTCGAGCTTCATCGGGGCTTATTATAACAATATAATAAGCCCTGATGAAGCTCGAGATGAGCGAAACCTGGTTAGCTGTTAAATATCAATTCTAATAAAAAGTGATGCTTTACAAAGTGTGTTTTTTAATTTAATATATAATGTCACACCACAAAGTATTTGCTTCCTTCGATAATCTTAAATCATTTGTGTTATTTCACAATTGTATTCATTTAAAATAATATACAGCATATTTGCACGTTCCACAGTGAAAGATACTCTCATTATGGCCGTGGTATGAGACCACCATTCATAGACGAATATTACAGGTTCGATTCCCAGCGAAATAAAAAATGAACATTAAGAGGGTATAACCAGAGAAAACCAAAAATATGTAATTTTTAAATCAGATTTTAGACTATTGACTCTTTTCCATTAAAAATTATAAATTGATTTCGAAAGATTGTTATTTTAACTAGGAAACACGTGTTTTAAATTTTGAGAAAAAATGTTTATTTTTAATATAATAAGGATATATATATATATTTTTTTTACATTAACTCCACACAGGAGGCCCTGAGGAAAATAATTTCCCTCAGGGCCTATGTCATCTGGGATGCTGTGTGGAGGGTCTTTTTGAGGAGAGGAAGGAATGAACATTGGTCTTGAAGAGACCCATGTTGTAGGAAGGAGGAAACACAGAGGCCGGCAAATCATTCCACAGCCGAGCTGTTGAACACAAGAACGAGTCGAAGAAACGACCCGTTCTCATGTGACAAATGTCAACCGTGTACAAATGTTGGGCACGCGTTTGGCGTGTTTCCCGACTATGCACCGGTGCCGAAGGGATCAATGATGCTAGTTCCTCGGAGCATCTTCCATTGTAATACCGGTAGAACAAGGATAGCATTCCCACCCGACGCCTGGGCTCTAAAGATTGCAATCCGTCTGTTAAGATGGGAGAATCTATCAAACGGACCGCCCGTTTCTGCACAGAGTCGAGGGTATTTTTCAGGTATTTTGGAGCTCTAGACCAGAGATGGCTGCCAAATTCAACCGTGGGGCGTACTTGTGATTTGTACAAGGTTAGCAGTTGTGTACTATTAAAGTATCTGCGGGCCCTGTACAGTACGCCCAGCTTTTGGGAGGCTAACTTTACTCTGGCTTCGATGGAGCCCCCATACCTGAGCTGGTCACTTAGGGTTATACCAAGCATATCAATGGAGGGCCTGTTCGGAAGACTGCTTCCGTTGAAAGAGACTAGATTTTCATTTCGATCCCTTTTAGACGTAATCAGACAAGATTGGGTCTTTGAAACATTAAATTCAACGAGATTATTTTTACCCCAAGAGAAAACACTCTCGAGGTAACCGTCCATTCTTTGCTTCAAAGCCCAACGAGCTGTTGGAGTTTGTGAGCCCTTTGGGGGCTTGTCAAACAAAAAGCTATCATGAACTGTACTGTCATCCGCATAACAGTGAATTGGTGCACATGACAAAAGGTCGTTGATGTGCAACAAAAATAAAGTCGGAGACAGAACCGATCCCTGCGGGACGCCAGCATTTATCGAGTGTGAGGTATACCATAGGTCGTTGGTAGATTTGTTAAATTTTCAAAAAAGATTTTGTATTATACAACATCCATTTCAAATCATGTAATCATACAGTAAAATAAATCAATACATTATCTGGGAAACGCAGGTTTCAGAATTTTAATTTTAGTTTAAATAAAATCATTAAAAAAATATACGATCTTGTTTTTCTTGACGAAAATTGTTCCGTTTGTGTATTTATTTGCGCACTTACAAACTAATATATATCAGTTTTTTTTTTACTTTCTTATTTAACTTAGACATTATTGAAAAATGATAAATACTTAAAATCAAAAAAATAATTACGAAAAGTACATAATTTTAATAGTTTTATCATCTCGCCTTTCAGCATTTTTGGATTTAGGTATAAATTAAAGCAAATTTGGGGTGAAATAAAATCGATATTGAGTTATAATTTTAAAAAGATGGTACGGAGAATAATTAATCTTTCTCGTTGGAACCGCCCTGCACGATCGACCGCTGGCTGGTTAAACGCTCTTAACAGTGAATGAAAAATATTGGTTATTATTTTAATTTATAAACTAACGTTTAGACAAGAATTTTATGCATAGCACAAAGGGTAACAAAATAAAGTTGGTTGTTTTCAGGTGGAAAAAATATAATAAGCAGTAATTGTTGAATGAAACACTAGTATATATTGAATTATTTGGCGGGTATTTGATAAGCCCCCATAGCTCAGTGGTCAAGAGCAGCTGACCGGCAATCAGAAGGACACGGGTTCAAGTCCCGTTGGCGGCAAGTATCTTTTCTCGGAAGATTTTTCAATGTTGATGAGTGTTTCAGGCTGATAATTATTGCTTAGAAAAATATTGGATTTAAACGCTTGTTGTGGAGTTCACTTCAAAATTACTACAAACTCCATGACAGAGAAACTGGGAAAGGAAGAAGTCGGGTATACTCACTTAGACTAGTTGGGTTGGCTCTTGAGGCGATTTTTCGCAAAAACAGCGCTATATAAGTTGTCCAAATTTATTATTATTATTATACATATATAGATTGGGAAGTACCTGGCTATTCATATCTGATATATATTGATTTTTATTTAGAAGACTAGCTGGTTACCCGGCTTGCGTTGTAAAGCCATTTAAAGAAATAAATTGATTCTCCCTGCATGTCCTTTCTCGTGCGTCCCCCCTTCATCACCCCTCCCGCGAACCCTACCTCCCCCATTCCCCTCCCCCTCCTGCCACTAAAATATATGAAATATACACATTTTCACTTATACATATTTCATAATGCCAAAGCTTACCATTATATATAGCCTTTAACCTTCACAAGCGTGCGCACAACAAATCACAAAGTTTCATCGCAATCGGATGAATGGTATGGCAGCGCATAAAATACTAACAAACAAGTATCAATAATAATAAACAGTTCACGGTGACAATTATTACAGTGTATTACGAGTATATTTTCGTTAGCGTTGATTACATGTTATTTTTATGGTTTCTTTGCAATTGTTGTTATGGACTGCAGATTTATTAAATATAGGTTTTGAGTATGTGTGAGTAAGATTAAGTTAGGTTAGGTTAGATTAAGTAGATTAAGTTAGATTAAGCTAGACTTAGGATGTTAAGTAGATTACTAAATACATAAGGTAAATGTATTATTGCGGGGCAAGAATTCCAATAATCCATGCGCTTGATAGCTGCAAGACGAGTGGTTATCTAGCCCCCTACATAGTTAAGTAAATTGAAATACGTGTATAAAAAGATATTTTATTTAATTTATCGGGGGGATAGAATTCCAATAATCCATGCGCTTGATAGCTGCAAGACGAGTGGTTATCTAGCCCCCTACATAGTTAAGTAAATTGAAATACGTGTATAAAAAGATATTTTATTTAATTTATCTGGGGGATAGAATTCCAATAATCCATGCGCTTGATAGCTGCAAGACGAGTTGTTATCGAGCCTCCTAAGTTAAGTAAATTCTAATGTAAAATCCATGCTAATTTGAACAGCGCTCTTGAGGCGATTTTTCGCAAAAACAGCGCTATATAAGTTGTCCAAATTTATTATTATTATTATTATTCATTTTTTAGTATAAGATTATTCCAAATATTCTTTATTTTTTTTATTTAATTAAAATGTTAAATTACTGTAAATTTTAGAGATCTAAATGGGCCGATTTCGAGTGACTCCGGCGCCTTTTGATTGGGGTCCAGTACTCCCTAATACGGGACTGCTTTGTCCTTCAACTTCTTTATATTTGACCTTAATTTATCCTTTATTATACGGAGAAAACTGAGGGTCAAAATCAGAGGTCTCTTCGGGTCAAACACTCTTATCTCTCAAGATAACTTTCCACTTGTTATAATTTATAACTCATATTACTAATTAAATAACATTATATTATATGTTTTGCTGAATAGAATAATAATTATTATTAATATTTAAAGCTGACTTAACCAAATAAAGTACAGTTTATCGT
The DNA here is from genome assembly GCA_929108145.2 of Limnephilus rhombicus. Lineage (NCBI taxonomy): Eukaryota > Metazoa > Arthropoda > Insecta > Trichoptera > Limnephilidae > Limnephilus > Limnephilus rhombicus. The sequence continues at coordinate 26,275,076 of OV815299.1, read as the reverse complement.
CTATTTTGATTATTAAGGGGGAAAGATTTCTAAATGGGGAAAACCCTTTTAAAATACAGTTTCTATGACGACTTGTGTATACTTAATTTAATTTTACTGTCACCGCAAGTGGTTCGCCGCGTTTGGCGACTTAGCGGAGGTGCTCGAGTTCGTGGGGTGAAGTTTGTATGTATCTTGGCGGCCGATGCGTCTGCCCATCAACTGCGTGACAGGCCGAATAGGGAGAGACTGGTTGAAGCAGACTTTTGACGTCTCCAGCAGGACTCTCTCGGTATATCGCTTTGCACCGCAGTGGGAGGGATGGATTCATGCGTCCGTCACTCTTGGACACACTGAACCCCAGATTCCTACACCGCTCGTACCTTTTTCCTTCCCAGAACTTCCTCTCCTTTCTTTCCTAAAAATCGTAAAAATACCCTCCACATAGCACCCTTAAAGATGACATGGGCCCTGAGTGGAATTATTTTCCTCATGGCCTCCAGTGTTTTTTTTTAATGTGCTCCACACAGGAGGCCCTGAGGAAAATAATTCCACTCAGGACCCATGTCATCTTTGGGGGTGCTATGTGGAGGGTATTTTTAGGAATCATCTTTGGGGATGCTGTGTGGAGGGTTTTAAGGAAAGGACTGAGAGAAGAGTTCTGGAAAAGAAAAGGGTTTAGGGATGGGGTTCAGTGTGTCCTGGTCATCCGCCTCCAAGACCTAGACAATCCTCACCCCATGAACCCGGGCTAATCCGTTGAGCTAATGTAAAAAAATAATGTTTTTTTCTCTTCTCTTTATATCCTCTCCTATCAGAAACTTGTCTTGAAATAGCTTTAGCCGTGTTTGATGACCATATCTGAAAAGCCAAGTACTTCCGAACCTTCCTCTTCCCCATCTCATTCCCCTCCTTACTCCACTCTGCCTCGCAATATATCAGTGTGGTTCAATCTCCTTTCATTACCATTACTTATCAACCGAAATAAATACACCATGGTGACTATTTTATTACAGCCTGTTGACTATTATTCCACCATTCTAATACCACAGTTATATCTTAATGAACAGGCCATTACAGTACGGACAAATACTTCACAATATTATTATGTCACATTTAAAAAGTAAATATTTAACTAATGATGTTTTTTCCTTTCTTTACAGATGCATGCTCAGCCGGATGTCAAGGGGGTAAGTTCTTAACAGAAAACAAACATACTTAAAATCAAATTATTTTTATCAATACTTTTTCTTCCACATTTTTACATGAATTAGCTCCTGTTTACAGCAATTTTCATAAGTTTAATGAAAAGAAATTGCAAAAATACGACATTTATGAGAACATTAATAATTGCACTAAGAACATGGGAATGGTTTCTTTAATAGGTCGCACTAAAGTGAATTTTTAAAATATTCCTTTTGAGCGTATTGAAAAGCGCACATTTCACACTGGAAGAGTTTATACTTCATGTGCAGAATCTAGTGCTTGTTCAAGTTCGCCTGCTGAGTGTTTTTTGTAATTGCAATCAGAACATGGGAATGGCCTCTGTCCAGAACTAGCAAGAAAAATTGAAATGATAGCCAACATAGTATAAATAATAACACAAGAAATGCCTTGTGAGTGTATTTTGTGATCCAATTATAGGCCCAATTTAGGCCTATATTTCCACAAAAAACTACTTCATCATGATTACGAAATTCAAATGTGATGGTAGTACACAATTTTAGGCAAGTGTAAGAGAGACACCACATGTTAAATGGTGTAGTACCAAAAAGTACTAAGTCAGTAACACATTTTTTTCCATTTAAATTTGAACGAAAGGCAATTCTAGTGTTATATTTTTTTAAATTTTTATTGGGACAACTCTCTTTTTATCACTTTTGAAGGTTATTCCCATCAATGTAATATATAATTTAAGAATAAGATAATACTGATAATCTAAACAAAAATATGAAAGAGAACAAGAAACAGAAAAATAAAAAGATAATGGTCGCAACTGGGACTCGAATCCAGAACCTCTCGTCTTACCGGGATGAACGCCTTATCCAATTAGGCCACTGCTACCTCATGCCAAATACGACAGTTTAATAAGAAGTGGCAATGACCTAATTGGATAAGTTACAATCGTTATCTTTTTATTTTCTGTGTCTTGTTCTCTTTCATATTTTCTTTTAGATTATTAGTGTTATCTTTTTCTTAAACGTTATATTCTTTATTCTATGCTGGCCAAGAACACCGGAAACATTGAAAAAAAACTCCTGCTTTTTTTACAATCTATGGTATAATAAGGTTCTGGTCCTTCAACTTCCATTCCATCACTTGCAGGAGCCTCACCAAAGGATGGCTTCATCCAAGGTAACACATATGTGTACTCCCTCGAGGGAGCTGCGACCATTCAGCTGTCTGGAGCAGACAAACAGGAGACCACCGTCAAGCTGACGGCTGGCGCCACCGTGGTGGCTCTGGGAAATTGCGCCAACTTGTTGAAAGTGACGTCTTTACAGATCACTGGAAAAGATGGCACTGTAAGTAAACTATGATCTTTTTACTATAATTAATGACATGAACGGTTCCACGAAAAACTAGCAAACAATGATGTTTAACTGTTTACTAACTGATGTGTTTAGTAGCCAGAGTGAAAGATAATAATGCAAATTATGGACTGTAAACGTGTTTTTTCATTGTTGTGTTTCGAGAACATCTAAGAAAACCTGTATTCAGGTGTTTTCGCTAATTTTAGCTTACTTCTGAGAGTCATCAGTCAGAAATCATTGGAATTATGATACATTAAATACCACCAATGACAATTTTGTTTTACATTAGCTCCACACAGGAGGCCCTGAAGAAAATAATTCCCTCAGGGCCTATATCAAGACCCGGACAAACCTCAAACCCATGTACCCCTGTTAAGTCACCAAACATAGCGGACCACTTGGGGTGACCTACGTCGGAGGTGTTCGTTATCGAATAAATTATTACCTGGCTGGCGGTACCCATACCCGCCTCCCAAATTAGAATGTTTCCACATATTTACTGCTATATTAATATGCATTAAAATATGCCACATATTTCACATGCATTCAATAATAATCTTTTTTACTGCTAGAATGTAGAAGTTCTAATGTTATGGTGGGACATTTTACAGTAACCTAATCTAACCTAACTTAAATAAGAGAGGAAGTTCTGGGAATGAAAAAGGCATGAGTGGTGGGTAGTAATCTGGGGGTTAGTGTGTTTAGGAGTGACAAACGTATGAATCCATCCCTGCGGTGCAATGCGATGGGTCCAGAGAGTTCGGCTGGAGAGGTCAAAACCATCTCTCCCGATCCGGCCTGCCACACAGTTAGGGGGCAGACACATCCATTAAATCAGTTGTTCAAAAAAGACGATTGTTTCTCATTTCATAGCTTATTAAAATGCCAATACGTAAAACAAATTTGACAAGCACATAAGTTAGGCCACACTTTCATAGATCTGGAATCTGGAGCAGCTGATGTAGGTGTTATGGGACATTTTACAATAACATAACCTAACCTAAATTATTAAAATCTGCCTAGCAATTCCATATTTTTTGTGAGATCGTTATTGGGTGACGGACATTATCTCCTGTCAGATTTGTGTGATTTTTATGGCTGTTATTTGCTTTTTCTATGTACATGTATAAATAATCATGCGTGCTTCCAGGAATTCATGTTTAAATCGATCTAAACTAAAATATGTTACAGTAAATATGTAAAAATCACACAAATCTGACAGGAGATAACATCCGTTATCCAATAACGATCCCACAAAAAATACGGAATCGCTAGGCTGGTATTTGTACACACTTAGAGAATTAACTCCCAGATGGTGATGAATTATTAAATTTAGTTATTTAATTGAAATACGTACTGCAAACCTTTTCTAATGCTTTTTTATTTGATTCCAGAAATACCAGAAGCCCCGCGACATGGAGAAGCTGATCAGGTTCACTCTGCAGGACGGAGTTCTGGGCTCAAACATCTGCGCTGAAGAGGGAGACTCTCAGAGGTCTCTCAACATTAAGAGGGCGCTCTTGTCCCTCCTGCAGACTGCCGTCAAGCACAACTCTGAAGTAAACACCCACAATTACATATTAGTACAAGATTTAAGAAATATAATGCCAGGTCCATTGATGAGGTCCACAGGGCGACTCCTAATGTCATAGATTGGCTTGCAGAACTTATTGTCTCCCTCTGACCCTCCTACTATTCGAAAGGAGAAGAGTTAGTTTGATAGGCACTTGATGTCGAAGTTCGCCAACAAGTATTAGGCATTCCACAGGGTACTGTAGTGAGACCTGTGCTGTTTTCACATAAAATTATATGATTATGATTAATAATTCCAGTAAATTTTAACTATTCTTGAACTAATTTAATTATTTTTCCCCAAGGTGGACGTTTTCGGCATTTGCCCCACCACCTTCTCAGTGAACAAGGAAGGCAACGGTATCCTGGTTCGCAAGAACAGGGATCTCAACTTCTGCGCACACAGGGAACAAGGAAAGCAAGATCTGCTCACATATATCTACAACCCCAAGTCTGTAAGTACCCCTTTTGCTTTATGTCCATTTTTTATAAATGGAGATTTATTCATATATATCATGATAGGTGGTTCAATAAATTTGAATAATTTTGATGAAACTTATAGAATTCGTTGGTTGATCAATATAGATATATCTATACTTAGGTTGAAATATATCACTAAACTGAATGACTATATTATTTTTCTTCTTATCTCTTCCAGGAGATCAAAAACTCCCACATCTTGCAGTCCGACTTGCGAGTTGACGCTGTCTTGAAGAACGGAATCGTTGAGAAGGTCGAAGCCAAGGAAAACTACCTCTACAGACCCTTCTCCGTGGGACAAGCTGGAGTCAAGGGCTCCGTGACCACAAAACTGAACCTGAGGGAGACCAACAAGGGAACACTGCCTTGTAAGTTGATGGCTTTTTAATAAATGGAGACTATGACCAATTGCTAAAGGATTCCAGGGTTCCACAAGAGATGCAAACGGTATCTCTTCATAGGTGTCTTTTGAGGACATGTGAAAAATGACTTGCTTCATTCTGTTGCTAATAGATTGTGAATGTGTTATCCAAGAAGTGACTGTTTGTAAACTCCTGCAGTGTACTTTGTAACTGTATCTTTTAGCAGTTGATAATATGAATTTTGACCATGTAATCCAAAAAGTATTGGATAGGTTGTGAATACACCATTATGAAGTGGGTGGGTTGTAACTGTATAATTCAAAATTAAACTTTAGATACGTTGTGGATGTTTCACCCTGCAATTGAAATAGGGTAACTGTGTTATTAGAAGTGAATAGATTATTACTATGTAATTCAGCAATGGATGTGACTAGATCATCCAGTAACACATAGATTATGGCTGTATCATCTAGCAATGGTTGTCGAAGTATAACAAGGTCATCTGACAGTAGATAGACTGTCACCACGTCATCTAGGAGTGGATAGATTGTGACCAAATCAGTCAACAATGAAAGGATTGTGTCTTGAGTCATCCAGTAATGGAAAGATTCTGACAGAATCTTCTAATATTGCGCGGATTGTAACTGGGTCAGCAATAGCGGATAGATTGTCGTCTAGCTGTAGTATATAGGTTGCCACTGGTTCATCTAAAATTGAAGTTGTTGTAGCAAATTGCAGAGAATAATGACTTTATTATCTTTCCAGCCAAGTGCATTGTGCCCAAGTCCATCATCTTTGAGAACCCTCACCTCGTCAGCACAGAGCACAACGTGGATAACCTCCTTCTGGCTCTCAACTCTGCCACCCAGGCCGTCAATGGACACGTACAGGATAAGTCTGCCGCTATCTTCGCTGGACTCGTCAGGGTATGTAGAACTCTTCCTATTCATTTACTACCTCTCCTCATAATGTATTATACTTCATGATCCTTCTGTTGTTTAGCCTTAGATACATTATGCAAATTGAGACTGATTTCTTTCATCTAAGAGCATTTGCGAACAACTTCAGGCATACCACAGGGTCCTATTGTGGAACTTGTGCTGTTTTCACATAAAATAGTGTAATTCTGATTCAGCAAATTTAACTATTACTTTTCCCCGAGTTTAATAAGTAAATTAAATACCTCTAGCTTCCGAAGACTCTCATCCATCGGAAACCAACTTTGTTATTTTCATATCTTGCGAAAAAACACCTAGGATGATTCTTTTCATGGCCTTTTTTGTGATAAGCCAATGGCTCTTGTCGCTAAGTTCTTAATGAGAGTATTCATTTGTGTGTACTCTAAAGGTTAGTATCGGTGGATGTATCCATTAAATACACTTATCGGTGCAAAATCCACTGAAGAAACTAATTTAACCTCATTTTATTTCAGGTTATGCGAGTATCAAACAAAGACGACATCTTGAATGTTTACAAGCAGATCAAGTCTGGCTCAGCTGTCAAGGATAACAACTTGGCCAAGTAAGAAAACACTTAATTATCAAGAATTAAAACACTTTTTCTTTAGTCGTTCCCTCATTGCTTAGGATTGTGACCCTCACTCAATTCCCCTGGGGTCCTGCGCTGCATGAAAAACCAAGGACCGACGTTCTCAACGATATTTGATCAGTCTAACGCATCGGTGATCTTCATCTGCTTCTCCTGCTATACACTTTGCCAGGAGTCTCTCCAGGTTTGAGTTAGCAGTTTGGCGAGCAACATGTCCAAAGTATCTTTTATTCTGTCACCATAAAGCACTTAAATACTGTACATACATATTGGCTAATATAATAATATTGCTCTTCTAGGAAAGTATTCCTGGACGCACTCTTCCGCACCGGAACCGGAGAATCCATCGAGGTCTCCATTCAGCTGGTGAAGAACAAGGAGTTGACTCCTCTGCAGCAGAAACTGGTGTTCATCTCATTGAGCACTGTCAGACATGCATCGTCTAGCTCTGTAAAGGCAGCTACCGTAAGTATTTTTCATTATTAACAAAGATGATCTGAATTTACAGGACAAAACTATAAGTCTTAGTCTTTGAATGATCCGCATCATGAACTCAATATGCTATTTTGCTATCTTCAATGGTTTTCCTAATTCCATTGACAGTAGCCCAAAATATTCAATACATTAGTCCAGGATTCAGTGTGTATTTGTCCATGTATCTGAGCCTTCTTCCTATCAAGGTGAGGAATTGGCATTTTTGATATTTGTTTATTTTTTATGTTTCTACTTCATCATCTAATCATGGATCCTCTTTCAGGCTCTCCTGGACTTGCCTGATGTCTCCAACGATGTTTACCTCGGAGTGGGAGCCCTCGCCGGTGCATTCTGCCGAGAACACCCTTGCCACGGACCTGGTGTCCAAGATCCCGGAGTAGCAGCCCTGACTGCCAAGCTCGGCTCTAAGTTGGGAGACTGCAAGGCCGCCAGCAAGAAGGCTGAAGATTTGGTATGTATTACATAATATTATGCGTTTATTTGTTTTCTCATCTTTGTCCAAGTATTTTTGATCAGCTGATTTTCCCATTGGTCAAAAATGAGATATTTGCAGTCATGTTGGTTTTTACGACAGAACAGTGTAAACCTTTCTTTGTACTGTGTACTTTGGTCCATTTTTTCTACCTTCATTAAATATGATATTATTGCAAATCAATGTTCAGCACCATTTTTGATCAGAAACATTGGCGTCATTTGACATTTGAAGTGACAACTGAAAAAAGAAGTCAAAATGGCGCTGATAGTTGAATTGTGATGGTGTGAAAATTGACGGAGATAAATCTCCTATGCATCAGCGTTTTTGTGGTAGACTTAAAATATCACAGTTACTTTAAACAGAAAGGGACACAAATCGGGTAAACTAGACATTTAACAACCAAATGAATTCTAGAACATGGATTAACTTCTTATTTATCTTTCCAGATCGTCACAGTTCTGAAGGGAATCCGAAACATTCAACATTTGGAAGATGCAGTGATCCCCAAGGTCGCCAACTGCGCCGCCGATAAGCACGTCCGCCAGAGGGTGCGCGTCGCTGCTCTCGAGACCTTCGCTGCCGATCCCTGCAATGGCAAGGTTGGTACTACCTGTGATTTCATCTAAATACAAGCACACACTAAGAAGATTGGCCAAAATTCGCAGGGGAAACAATACGACCAAGAATTTTATATGTTTTCAGTCGAAAAGATGAGTAGAAGATGCTCCTATGTATATAAAATATGAGTATTATATTACGTCTGTCTTTGAAAAGGTAAACTCCATTTGTGGAAATGATTAGAGGACCTCTTCAAATCGAAACACATACAGCCAACTTCTTCTATCAAACTTCACATTACCTACTCATTTTAAGTTTTACAGGCTGATGCATTTTAAGCGCTTCAGGCAAAAATTCAAATAATAACATGGGTGTTAGAGGCATTCCAGAAGAGATGCAATGTGAACCTAATCTATTCAGACTTTCAATAAATCATTTTTCACTATTCCAGGAGTTGTAGTAACATGGTATGTTACCCCAAAAGTTAAATAAAATATGTGCTAGAGGTGTACCACAAGGGATTCAATGTGAACCTATCTTATTCAGTTGTTAAATAAATCATTTTCTTTCTTTCCACAGTAAATTTATGTAGTTTACTACCCGAAAAGTCAAATAACTAGACTATAATGAGTACTAGACGGGTTCCACAAGAGATTCAATGTGAACCTATCTTATTCAGTCTTCGAAGAAATCATTTTCCTTTTCTGTAGTTTGTGAACTTATCCAGACTTTCAATAAATTGTTTCCTATTATTCCTGCAGCTGAAGTCGACCGCCCTGGACATCCTGAAGGACAGACAGCAAGACTCTGAAGTCAGGATCAAGGCTTACCTCGCCCTGTTGAACTGCCCAGACTCTAAGATCGCTGATGAGATCAAAACCCTTTTGGATACTGAACCCGTTTACCAAGGTATGATGAAAGAAGCAATATATCATATAATAACATAATTGCAATAGTTCTATGAATTCCTCAATGAAATTTATGTGGTCCTCATGGTGACGCCTGAGGCATTAGATTGACACAAACACCTGGATGTTTCCCATTGACCCCCTACCACACAAAAGGAGAAGTCTATAGTCTGATCATAGATGAATAACAAACTTTTTTACACCTTCCAGTCGGATCTTTCATCACTTCCTCCATCCGTAACCTGAAAGCTACTGCCAACCCCTCTCGCGAGGTTGCCAAGGATACCATCGGTCAAATCAAAATCGTCAACAAGTTCCCATTAGATGCCAGGTATGACCTTGTTTTTGTTATTTGAGTTATTGAAGTTATCATTGGAATTATTGTTGAAGTCATATTTAACCACTGGAGCGCTTTTTGCCACAATACGGCACTATTTAAAATACCTCGGATTGCTTTTTTTGGCAAATTTTCCCTTATTTGTAAGTAATTAAGTAGAAGTTTACGATTTCATAATATTTTTTTTATAAATCCTACGAATATGTGGTAATTGACAAAAGATAGGTGGATTCATTGGCTGTATAGAACTATAATCAGTTTGTATGTCTTCATATTAAAATTCGGAGGTATGATATTTTTTAATATGGGCGGGAAAAAAACGACCGAAAAATCTCGAGCAATTCACTCAGCAAGTCACTCCAGTGGTTAAAGTCACCACCAATATTGCCTATTTTAGCTCTCCGACCCAAATGTGAAGACTATAATAACATTGATTGTGCTGAAGTAGACATTTTCGTCGATAATTTATTTTATTCAGAAAAAATGTCCTGCTATTGCTCAAAATACGTAACAATTAATTGTATGCATTATGTATCACATTTTAGTGTCTCTTGCCTCTCTTTGTATTATTATTGTCATTTGACGAAGTTTTTGTATAATTTTATGTAGATATTAATATATTCTTTCAATGGATGTTCTCACATAAATGAAAACATCTGTAAAAAACCAGTATAAATAAATAAATTGATGTCATCATTGAAGTCATTTATCAAAATTTTAATACCTGTTAATGGTAATCATTACTTAGTTTTGTTGAATCTCTCATCAAACTAATTCTCAATACATATACCAAATTATTTTGATATTTACAATCATATCAGTGAGAGTTGTAATCGCGTTTGGGTCCCACGAAGGCGTCACGTGTTCGATTCCTCGGCTGGCTAAGTCTCCCATCACGACACAAGCAACTTTTCTGCCTACTGTCGTGGTAGTAGGAGATTTTCAAATATTGTCAGGTTATTCATAACCTGGGAATGTTTGTCTTTCTTTTAAAGAAAAAAAGAAAATAATTACTTCAACTGTACCATTTTAATCTGTCCTTCTTCTTCTCAGGAAATACTCGCAGAACTATGAGTTCAGCTACGAAGTGGATACCCTCGGAGTGGGATCCGCAGTTGAGGCCAACGTCATCTTCTCTCAGGACTCCTACCTGCCCAGATCTGCCAACCTCAACCTCACCGCTGAGATCTTCGGCAGACAGATCAACCTTATTGAGGTTTTTAACAACAATTATTTTTCATCTTCATAAAATATGCAAACAGATTGATTTATCTGTTTCAATGCTTGAAATTTTTTGAATAATTCGGTTATACAGATAAGCCAATACAAATTTGTAGCAGTTTGTCTTTTGTTGGAACAACATAACTTGTACAGGTCATTAATGCATGAAGCGTTTTCGACATGTGATCCAATTTTGCGACTTTTCGTATCGCTTCAGTGTTAGGTTTCCATACTTATTAAACTAACACTTTGGTTTCCAGCTCGGCGTTCGTCAGGGCAACTTGGATCGCGTCATTGAGGAATTCTTCGGTCCCCACGGTGTCATCAAGACCCACACTGCTCAGCAGACCTACGATGGCATCAAGAAAACATCCACCAGCATCATCGATAAGATCCAGGAGCGTCTGAAGGGATCCGGCAAGACCAAGAGAGACGTCATGAAGCAGATCAGCGCTTTCGGAGACAAGGTAAATAATATTACACACATACGTCTTCTTCCTCTTTTCCTATTCCAAAGGCGCTTCCAGGTGTTCCTTTCCTGCGCTACTTCGGCAGCACTTCATAATTTGGGAGGCGGTAGTGGGTACCGCCGCCCCGGGAACCTTTATTGGAACACCTCTGCCAAAGGTCACCCCAAGTGCTTCACTACGTTTGGTGATTTAGCAGGGGTGCCCGGGTTCATGGTGTGAGATTTGTCTAGGTCTTGGACGTGGATGACCAGGACACACTGAACCCCAGATTCCTACCCACCCCTTAAACCCTTTTCCTTCCCAGAACTCTCCTCTCCTTCCTTTCCTAAAAAAAACCCTCCACACAGCATCCCCAAAGATGACATAGGCCCTGCGGGAAATTATTTTCCTCAGGGCCTCCTGTGTGGAGCTCACGTAAAAAAAAATAAAAAAGCTTCCTTCCATATTCATCCTCTAGAGTTGTTTCTTCTAATATTGTCTATGGCCCACTGGACGTCTTCTCTCCAGAATGGAATTCAATTTAGAAGGCAGTTGTACCGCCGTCCCGGGAACCATTTATTGGATAACCCTGCCATAAGCCACTCGAAGTGGTAAGGTACATTTGGTAATTTAGCAGGGGTGCCTGGGTGCATGGGGTGAGGTTTGTCTAGGTCTTGGCGTTGAATGCATTTGCCCACCTGCTGCATGGCGGGCCGGATCGGGAGCGACTAGTTGAGGGAGACCTAACCTTGACCTCCAGCTGGACACTCTTGACCCATCGCCTTGCACCACAGTGGAAAAGGTGGATTCATACGTCCATCACTCCTGGACACATTGACCCCTCAATACCATAGATTCCCACCCTTATATCCTTTTCTTTCCCAGAACTTCCTCCCCTTACTTTTCTTAAAAAGGCCCTCCACACAGCAAATCCAAATATAACGTAGGTCCTCAGTGCCTCCTCTGTAGATCTAAACTTTGATAACATTGTTGGGGTGTTTCAAGAGGCCATAACCTGAAATCTAGTAAAAACAATTTCCTACAATTCTCTTCACAATGTATTTAAAGTATTTTTCAAATTGTAGCTGAAGACCGATGCCCAAGGCTACCGTGGAAACTTGGACATTGACGTGTTCGCCAAGTTGTTCGGAACCGAGAGCATCTTCCTTTCCCTGGGAGACGATCAGCCCGCCTCCATCGAAGCCCTCATCGATCGAGTGTTCGACTTTATTGACGGTGGAATTAAGGATGCCAAGGAATTCTCTGTAAGTGATCTGAGTATTTTGAATAAGTTGATTTTAATTATTACTTTAGGGACATGATTCCACTAATGGAACAATTTTTATATACTTTTATAAAACTTTTTCTTTTTAAAACATTAGTAGGAACCATATTATTATTTTTTTTTGTTTGCTTTTAAACTTCCACTGAAAATGTCATATTTCATGTTATTTTTTGTTTTAATTTAAATTAAGTGGTTTTTTTTTAAAACAATAAGTTGTATCACGCTTTATATTATTTCCGACCTAGAGAGCGGTTTAATACACATGCATTTCAGTGTGATAACTGAATTAATATTGCCAGTATTTAAAATCAAATTACGAGTAGTTCCTCCAATTTTATATCATGTATCTTCGAAGAAAATTTTCACCTTAATTTTATTTTTTATTTTTAAATCATAGAAATGTCTTAATAATTACTATAATACCCACTAACAGGCTGTGCCCTTGTGGGATTTTTTTAAACTTATTAAATTGTTTTTTTTTTTTAAATTGTATTTATATAACTGTTCCAGTGACATTCATCAACTTTTCAATCATTTTTTTAAATTATAGCCCAGCGACGATATAATGGCGTCTGTGGGATTTGTGGGGAATTACAATCTGTAATTTGTAATTTGTCGGACTTACACCATTATTCAGGTGGTTTATCATAACGTTTAACAATTCAGATCAATATTTATAATTTAGAAATTGGCTACACTTTACCACAAACAAAAAAGGCAGTCGAGATCTGCAAAATCCCTTGTTTTTTTAATTACAATATCTGGGAGAGCTGTGAGAGTTCTGGGTGACTCTAGGTGGGAGCGAGGGTAGTTGTACAGTTAGATGTTTTTGTCAGTGGCTAGAAATGACTACAAACAATTTGATTTTAATCAACAAGTTGAATGACCAACTTTAATAGAAAATAGTCAAGACTCTCAAGGGTTGAATAATAACACATTTTTCTAATCGGCCATTGTTTCTACAGCACGAACTCCGTCACCACATCTTGTTCCTGGACCAAGAACTGGCCTACCCGACTGCCTTTGGTGTGCCCCTAAAGCTGAACCTCGAAGGAGCTGCCACCACCAAGCTGAACTTTGGAGGAAACTTCGACGTCAAGAAGATCTTCAAGGATCCCAAGAACGCCAGGATTGAGCTCAAGGTCATCCCAAGGTATGCACCAAATAACATTAACATTCATCGTAAATTTTTAAAAAGTCAATAGAATACGTATATTAAAATAAAAACTTGATATAATTTTTATCCAAGACACTATTTAGTTGGCAATTTAATTCAGGTAGAATCTTGCAATTATACATAAAGATTTGTAAGCAGCATTTGTACACAGTTGACATTTGTCACGTGAGAATGGTTCGTTTCTATGACTCGTTCTGGACTTTTTTATGTGAATACCTCACAAGAGTCCCAGCTGCTCCCATCTGGAGTCAACGAGACTATGGCATTCCCAATTGGGGTATGTTGTGAGGCTGAAGGTAGTAAGGAGGGAAAGGAGATGGTAAGAGGAAGGTGGAAAGTGTCTGGCTATTCAGATCTGGTCATCAAACACGGCAAAGGCCATTTCTCGGCTTTCTTAGCTCGGCTGTTGAACGATTTGCCGGCCTCTGTTGTGTTTCCTATCTCCAACAAGAGTTTCTTTAAGACCCAGGTTCACTCCTGCGTTCAACCCTCCATACAGCATCCCAAAAGATGACGTAGACCCTGAGGGAATTTGTTTGCTCCGGGTCTCCCGTGTGGAGCTAATGTTAAAACAAAAACAAAAAAAGAAATTAGTTGAGGATAATTTTGGTAATTCTGAGATTGAGATGGAGTCGACAAAAAATGACAAAATAATCAGGTCTCAATAAACGAGTGGTTAAAGGCGTTGTTCCGGTAAGGTAGAGAACCTGGGTTCGGTTCCCAGTTGCAGCCGTTACCTATTTATTTTCTGAGTCTTGTTCTGTTTCGTTTATATTTCTGTTAGATTTAAATAGGTTATGTATAAAATTTTTTGTGTTTTTTTCCAGTGCCAACATCAAGGTCTCCGGAACACTGTCCATCGACGCTGACGTGGTCGTGCACGGCCTGAAGGTTGTAGCCACCCTGCACACCTCCACCGGAACCCACCTGGTCCTAAAGACCCTCGAGACCGGCTTCGACATCCAACTGGGCCTGCCCGTGGAGAAACAGGAACTGGTCACCGCTACCAGCGAAATCTTCTTCTACAAGAGGGAGAAGGGACATCAGGATGTTGAGACAAAGGTCACCTTTGATTCTGGAAAGTAAGTACCTTTGGGATAACCTCTTCTTTTCATTTTATTTACCGTTCGGATCAACGAAACATCAATAAGTATTGAGTCATTTTGTGTCATATCTGTCACCAAGTGATACATCCTAACTCCCTTACAAAACTCGTTCCATCTTCTTTTCTTTTATGGTCACACATATCGTACAAACAGCTTTAGAAAGAGAGAACACAAAACTTTCGCTTTGCATTTAAAAGTTCGCCGTAAATGCTTTTAAAAATTGTAAATTGAATGATAAAATGAATGTCTCCATATTCAAATTAGGAGATATGATTTTTTTAATGAGTTATTAATGTGAACGCTCGTGTGGTTATACTGCCATAAAATTTCCAACAGTATATATAAATATCAGATAGAAAACATTTTTATCTTTACTGATTCTATAGACCAAGAAAGACGAAGCAATACGGAGAAAAAACCCAGTGAATCATCCAAATTATTCATTTGGATACACCTCTCTTCAACGAACTTTAGTCAAATTTAAACAATACACTAGTTGGGGAAACTTTACATGGAAATCTGTCAATTAGTTAATTAATTATAATAACCTAATGTACGTGCGCCCCACGGTTGAATTTGGTAGCCACCTCTGGTCTGTAGCTCCAAAATACCTGAAAAATACCCTCGACTCTGTGCAGAAACGGGCGATCCGTTTAATAGTTAGTTGGTCCGTTAATAATCTTAACAGACGGATTGCAATCTTTAGAGTACAGGCCGACGCCGGGAATGACGGTGGGAATGCTATCCTTGTTCTACCAGTATTACAATGGAAGATTCTCCGAGGAACTATCATCATTGATCCCTTCGGCACCGGTGCATTGTCGGGAAACAGGCTAAATGCATGCCCAAAATATGTACACGGTTGACATTTGTCACATGAGAACGGGTCGTTTCTTCGACTCGTTCTTGCGTTCAACAGCTCGGCTGTGGAATGATTTGCCGGCCTCTGTGTTTCCTCCTTCCTGCAACATGGGTCTCTTCAAGACCAATGTTCATTCCTTCCTCTCCTCAAAAAGCCCCTCCACAGAGCATCCCAGATGACATAGGCTCTGAGGGAAATTATTTTCCTCAGGGCCTCCTGTGTGGAGTTAATGTAAAAAAAAAAACCTTATTGTTTTTAAACCACAGTTAGATAATGCCTTCAGAAGGCGAAACAGCTGTCACACATGATGATAGTTACGTAGCAGAACTTGTTTATAAATAAGTAAATTGAACTTTAAAATAAAAATTTTAATTTACAAATTAAACTTGATTAAATAAATAAAATTTACTGATTCCGATTTTGTATTTTATTTCCAGTTCCAGAAAGGATTACCACGCGTGCTTCGATCAGCTGTCCGCAGCAGTCGGTTTGACCCTCTGTGGAGAGGTATCCGTCCCATGGAATGACCTTACCAACAATGGCAAAGGAGGTCCAATCACACTGAAGCCTGCTTTCCCTCTGAACGGACAGGCCAAGGTCTCCTTCAGCTTGGAGAAGGACCAGCTCAGTGGATACCACATTCATGGAGGCAAAACCAACAAGAATGGACAACATCAGTTTGAGCTGACTCTTGATGCTGAAGGTAGGTTCTTTACTTATTCACCAATCCTTTCCTTATTGCTGATTGTGTCCCTCTCTCCAATAGCTTTGCTGGACTAGATTCATCTGATCCTCACGGACCTCCACAGTACACCAGGATGTTCCAGTCACCTGTGATACTTATCTTTGCTTCTCCTGCCTTCCACTTTGCCAGTAATCATGAGATTCTCCGGGTTTAAGTTCTCAATTTTGTCGAGCAACGTGTCCAAACTATTTTAGGATCCGTTGTAGGCAGATAGTTGTAAGATTGACAGCTAGTCCAAAGAACAAAGAATAACACAAGAAATGCGATTAAAAAAATATCCCACATGTATCTTTTTTTAATGGGTATCTTAGTCATCTGCGGCATCCCCAATACCCAAATACCACAGATCTACCAAGCAATTGGGTCACACATTAAGAAAGGACCTATCAGAAGGGCGATTTCAGTTCTACTTAAAACCTTAAGAATTATCTCCAAATTAACGAGTCTTTCGTTAACTGTGAATCCAGTTCTCTCGGATGACAGCAAAAAAGTCTTTAATTTTAACGGATAACATTAATGTAAAAGTAAATTCAGTCAAGTAAATAATCACCTTCAGAAGGTAATAGTTATAAGGCCGAATGAGCCGTAAAACTAGTTAGTTAGAACATTAAAGGGCATTGCAAAGCCCTAGCTAGTTAGAGGATTACGAAAGAATCCGTAGAATCCAAAAAAAAAAAAAATCTGACAAATCTGCTGCCATCCGAGAAAACGAATCGCAATTATTGTAAAAGTCGTTTATAATTTTAAGGTTAAGAACAATTCCTTATAGTTGACCAGAAGCAAAATCTTCCCTCTGATCTGTTAGCCTTTCTTCATGCCCTTTACATATTGTATATAAGCGGAAATTACTGAAACTTAAAAAAAAAATCAACAATATCTATATTATATTGTGGGAATAACCTTCAAAAGTTATTATAAAAGAGAGTTATTCTATTTTTTTTTAAATGTTCATTTAAACTTTTAGAAAAAGGTCAATAGGTGTTCCCTAAAAACAAAATCGGTTACATTTATCCGAGACACTATCTAGGTAACAAACCAGTTCTTCAAACAATTCTTTACATTTATTCAGCTGCAAAATATGGAAAAAATTAATAAAAGACAATATTTTTAATAACGAGAAATCCTGCGTTCGAGTCCCAGTTGCAACCGTTAGCTTTTTTTTTTTTACTGAACAAGGTTTTAGTAAAGCTTTTGATAAGGTTTGCCATAAAATTCTTATAAATAATTTGTCAAAACTAGATAAGTGGTAAATTATTATGCTGGATTAAGAATTTTTTATTAAAATGTATACTAACTCTCTCTATTAAAGAACACTTGTCTTATGAATTTGATGCCACTAGTGGCATGCCTCAGGGTTCGCACCTTGGTCCAATATTGCTTATACTATTCATAAATGATGCCAATTCCATATTTTTCATAATTCGTTTAGATTTGTTAGTATCTTTTTCAATGACATACCTAAATTGTTTTATTTTTTCAGGTGGCAAGAAAGACCGCAAGGTATCGTTCCTCGTGGAAGTATCTGCCGTTCCCCAACTCTACTCCGTCAAGGCCGTCATGAACTCACCCATCAAGAATCTGGAGGCGAGGGCCGCGCTGGTCAACAATGACAAGGAGAAGTCGATCTCCGCCGGAGCCAAGGTTGATAAGGAAGATTACAACGCCAAGATCGGATTCGTCCAGGCTGGAGCCAACACCTACAAGCCAGTGTTTGACTACAATATTCCAAATTACGCCAAATCAGTGAGACTCGAAGGTAAATATAAAAACATTTAATTCAATGATAGTACAAACTATAGACACCTCAAAAGATTTCCATTATTATTTTGACATAGTATTAAACTTAATTCAATTTGGGAGACGGATATGGGTACCGCCACCCCTGGAACCACTTATTGTATGACCAACACCTTTGCCATCAAATTTGACTTAGCAGGGGCGCCCAGGTTCATGGGGTGGGGTTTGTCCAAGTCTTGGCGGCCTATGCGTCTGCCCACCTGCCATGTAGTGGGCCGGATCGGGAGAGACTGGTTCAGGGATGCCTTTTGACCTTTCCGGCCGGACTCTCTCGACCCATTACCTTGCACCGTAGTTGGAGGGATGGATTCATACGACCGTCACTCCTGGACACATTGACCCCCAGATTCCTACCCACCCCGCATACCTTTTTCCTTCGCAGAACATTGTATCCTTCCCTTCCAAAACCCTCCACACAGCATCCCCTAAGATGACATAGGCCCTGAGGGAAATAATTTTCCTCAGGGCCTCCTGTGTGAAACTAATGTAAAAAAAAAATTAAAAAATAAGAGATAATTTGAAACGTATCCTTTTGGACGTGAGGTCTTCTGTTTCAATGATTGTTTCTCATCAACAACTGTTTTTCATCAGGAACCGTGACAACTGGAAACGGCCAGAAGAAAATCACCTTCAACAATGTGTGCCTGATCTCGGAGAATCATCGCTTCAGTCTCAACGGGTTCATCTCCTTCGATAAGGATATCACCACCGACCTGAAGATGACCGCGGGAGAGAACTTCGCCACCCTCGCGGGCAAGGTCCAGAGGGAGGAAGACGGCAGTGGATTTGACGCTACCGCAGAATTCCACAATGACGTTAACCCCAATGTTGACTTCTCGCTGAAGTTGAATCGCGTCGATAAGAAAGACCTGGTGAGTCAGACAGTAAATTGTGGGCATGTTTGTGGAGTTTAAGGTTAGCGTGTGGATAAACTTACACCATTCAGAAATGATATGGTTTATATTATGGGACTACATTGCCCACTGACTCTTGTGTGTTCTTACAATATGGGTCTATTCAGGATCCAGGTTTACTTCTTCATTTCTTTTTAAAAAAAAAACCTCTGCACAGCATTCCTAAACGTGACAAAGACCCCGGCTGAACTTCTATAAAACCTGCAAATTGAGCTTGTGTGGTCATAATTTAACCTTTTCCCCGCGTTGAACTACTCCGTTTTTTCAATACCATGTTTTCATGTTTTCAAATACCTATCCATCCAATTTTATGTCAAATTACAGCATATTATGGCATGATTTATCATACTATGTAAACAGATGAGATTATTATCTACAATTTGAAATCAAATCGTCGTCTGTAAACACTCCTAGATGTTTATAAAAACAAAAAAATTAAATTCCATACAAAAAAAATACCCATGTTATCTTAAAGGCGGCGCCATTTATCCGCGTGCTTGTACTCAGGACACTGCCTTGATAGACACAAGTGGTACCTCCAATCACTTATTATTATTAATTCGTATAAACAAGTTCTAAAACTCAACACTTAAAAATAACACGAAATGAATAGATTTTGTCATATAATAAAGTCAAAATCACAGTTTCACAACACAAACAAGCGTTTAGAATACGCGCGATCTCAATAATAAATGTTTTCGATGCTTGTCCAATATGGTCAATCTGAATCGCATACGCAAACTGCGATTTACTACTAGCGCTATCTGTCAACTAAATTGTGAACTATGGCACTCAAAGGCACGAGTACACATTCACTTGATTATAGATGTTCCTTACGAAATACAATTTTAGTTTCGAAATATGCCTGAAGATGTTAGCATCGTGATAGTTACACGAATGTCCTAGCAAGCGGGAAAAAAACTATGACATAGGAGCGCTGTGATATCGGCAGCCGAAGTTAGCGTAACAAGGGCTGATACGGGTGCGTAAGAAGCATGGCTTTTTACCGTATCAACTGTTGTTACGATCGCGTGGAAATAGTTAATTTTATGAATATCGCACAAGAGTCCCAACTGCTAGCAACCGCCTGAAGCATGTTGTGAGACTGAAGTTAGAGGAAAAGAGAAAGAGATGGGAGGAGAGAAAAATGGGGAAATATCTTGCTATTCAGACTTGGTCGCCAAAAATGGCTAGTCGTTTTAAGCAATGTTTCGATAATGGTGGTCTTTCACCAGGGCGATACTGATAGTATTTATCACTTTGGAATGTGCCAGTGGCGGCTTTTCCCAAGGGGACCATGGGGACGGTCCCCACTAGAAATTTCAGAAACCTACCAAGAAAAAAATGACAATTTGTTGTGTTCACAAAAAAGAGTGAATGCATTCTTAACACAAAAAATTACCAATTGCAGAAATATAATCTAAATATTTAATTCGAGCAAATTTAACGTAATTTTTAAGTTCGAAATTGCGACAAGCGAATGTGCGACCACTCCGCTCTCTTCCTTGAAGCATACTGACTAATACTAACGCGATCAGCGACCAGGGACCTGACCTGGGACTTGGGAGCTGCAGTGCGCACTGCGTTGTGCGCACTTGGGGGACATCACAGAACGTTTTTTCCTTCTAATATGAAATTTTTATTTGCGCTGGAATATGTTGTATGAGATTTCAAAAATCTGCGCATACGCATTTGGATAATCTCTACCGTAATCGTGGGGATAACTTCGATGATCCCCTAGCGCCCTAGCGGCCAAGCGAATGTTTGTTTTAGTCCCGAATGAAGTAGGTACCTAGGTCAGTTATGCACGAGGCGGAATTCGCGTTTGTCGTTTTGTAATCGCATGTGATATTTTAGTAAAACAATAATTTTGATATAGATTGGTCGGATTTTTTTATAGCGCCATTCTCGTGGTAAAAACAACTCGAAGGCGATTTTAACCGAAGTTGGTACGATTATCTTGTGTTATTTTTATTAAACTTCATATTTATAAAATGTATCTAGGTTTTTGGTGTTTCTGGTTTGCTGAATTTTTTTTATAGCGCCAATCTCGTGGTAAAAACACCTCAAAGGCGCTCTAAATCATAGGTTGTACGATTATCTTGTGTTATTTTTATTAAACTTCATATTTATGTATGTACCTATTTGGTGTTTCTGGTTAGGTGCGTGACTTATCCTCCTATCTAATAACATTAAGAAATATAAAATCTAAACGAAAAAATGAATGAAGTCGACTTTTTACTGAAAAATAAATTCAGTGCACTAACATTTGAAAAAAATTGGAAGTGAAATGCCTAGGAGTTCTCCAACCTAGAGACATAGATATCGAATTTCATGTTGTTAATACTCGTAAAAAGTTAAATTTTAATAATATTTTTAATTTAAAAATCTTGGTTTTGTGCTAGCGTTTTGTTAAAAAAACTTTTTTGCTTTCCTTGTATTCTTTTTGGTGGTGATACAGTGTGGACCCAGTCTGGGTATATTGATTTAAAACATTTATCGGAAAGGTTGACAAAACATGAAAATTCATCGGAGCACATGAAAAACTCCAACTTTCTGGCAGTGAGATTTCAATATCTTCACGTAAAAAAATGACGGTCCCCACCTCCGAAAATGTGTTCGAGCCGCCACTGGAATGTGCCTTGCTTAATATTGTGAAATAACAAATTAATCAAATAAAATTTACATGCGATTTGAACCTGCGACATCCGGATTCGCAGACAAATATTTTAACTGCTAAACCACGGAGGCCTTCCATAATTATTACAATATTCAGGTAATTTTTCACAAAAACGCGCTCCACAAGTTATCCAATTATTATTATTATTCTGTATTATGGAACAGTAAAGCAATGATCCCGTTATATTTATTATTTACTAAAATACTAAAAACTAATTGAATGCATTTTGTTGTTTCAGAAATCAATTGATTTCTCATTGGTTCACGGAACAGATCTGACTTCGAAGACGAACAAGATCAGTTTCTACTCCTGCCTTAAGGGAGAACTCGACCCTTTCACTAAATATGAATACACAAACAAATGTAAGTAAAGAAATTTATTAGATGTTTGAAACATTTACAGAATGATAACAACTGCAGCGATTATAGTAAAAAAATGGAGCACTTTTTCCTACCATTCGTAAAACATTTATTGTAATTATATAAAACATTTCCATGGCCAGCCATTTATTTTAAAACAAAGCTACTGAAATGCTTTTTCTGTTATGACCATAGACGTCACAAATCCGAACTACTTAAACTATTTTAGAACAATGTTAAAAATATTTTTTTCACACAGAATCTTTGATCAGCTGTTTACGGTTAAAATTCAGTACTTTTTCCATAGATATGCACCTTTCATTATCAAGTATATACCAGACAACATATTATAGAAATCGAAAATATTCTATGTTGACTCGAATAAGTACCCCTCACGGCAGTTTCAAAGTAACAAACTCGCAGGATTCGCGCGGTTATAAACTTTACAATTTTTTTATATATTTTTTTTAATTCCTACAAATATGAGATAAACGGTAAAGTACAGGTTAATTCATTGGCTATACAGCACTATAATAAGTTTTTATGTCTCCATGTTAAAATTCGAAGGTATGATTTTTTTTAATGTTAGCGAAAAATTTTAAAAACAATCTTCTGGGAAATCTCAAGGCAAATTTATTTATTTTGCGTGGTCGTTCCAATGGTTAACAATTAATACGTTAATGAAATCGCCATTGGGATGTGCATAGATATTAAAACCCCAACTAAAAAATGTTCACAGCGTAAATCAAGGTTTGGTTGTTACTAGGTGGAGATGCTACTAGTGAAATAACAGACATAATAATAAAGAAATAAACATTTTTCCTTGCTGGGAAATGTTCAAATATTAACACATCTTATTATGACATTCAACAGGGGTTATAACCAATGACGTTACATAATATATTAGACTAGTGGTAGAAATCTCAAAGTGGGAAGACAAAGGCAAGACAATTGCACCGGTCTCGATATCTAGTACTTTAATACTAAACTGCTACGCGTCGAGTAAGGTTGCGTCTTACCAGCACTTACCAGTAAGTAAATTGTATTTTTAAAAGTGCCAAAATGCCCTCCTGTGTGATGAGAAAATGTTTCAATTACACGGCAAATAATAGTAAAGGCGAATTAATAACATTTCATTTGTAAGTACACGCAAATTACTTAATATTATCGATTATTATAAATATTACAATTAATTTTCATGTTTCCCGCTCGCGGTTGTACACGTCATTAGAGAAAATTCAAGTCCTACTAAAGTAAAGGGTCTGGACGGGCATCAACCAAATTTCTGTTGCTAAGTAAACTTCACTGTTTTAAAGTAGACTAATCAGCCTAAACACTCTGTTTATTTGTTTGCTTGCGGTAAAACAACACATAAATCAGTAGTTCTAACAAGTATTGATGACAATCGCCACCATTTGAAAACTGTCATTGCCCTATTGTATTTATTGCATAGCTCGACATATCAAACTCTGACAGGCAGCCGGACCTTTTATTCTAGTGGGCCTCAAGAAAAGGAGACAGCGAACGTTCCATCAAAAAGTGACAAGCAATACGCTGCCCGCTCATATATCCATGTCATTCATACACACACATTATTTGATTGTCTATCTTTATCACACAGGAATAAACTTTTGAATTAAGAAATTATACTGAAAATCGCTGAAAACAAAAGAGTTTTCCTTACTTTCCACATTATATTGTGAGTATATGAGACTATGGGGAGTCTATTTATTTATATAACGTCATTGGTTATAACAGGGACTTTTCAAATGTCAAACAAACAAAATGGCGCTGAATGATTATTTGATGACAACTTTTTGGCGCCCGCATACGAGAGACTTAAGTTGCGAAAACCTTTGGAAAATTATTTCAAAATTCAAAAAAAGTCTCTCGTGTGCGCACTTCCATGTACCGTAATGGATTTAAAATCAACGCAACTGTCTATGCAACTAAAGTCTCTGGTCTGCGAGCACCCTTACATTTGAAATTTTATAAAACAACTTGCCCTGCACAACTCTTCATGATGCATTTCTGAGTTATGTTTAGTCGTTTTGTGTGATTCCCCATCCTGTTATCCCATATTCAAAATATCAGTTTTGGTTAATGATTTTTTTTTGCAGTCTCCTTCCCTGCCCAGAACATTGAGTTTGAGACAAAATCCGAAGTGGAATCTGGAAAGAAGTTCAGCCTGGATGTGGATGGAAAGTACGAGAACACAAAGGGTGAATTCGAAGTTGAGCTAAAGAAGGACACCAAGAAAGAGGGAGATTTCTCCGCTAAATTCAAGGTAATAATTGATTTAATATGCCTGAATAATAATAAGTTACATATTATACTAACCCCAAGCTCACAGGGTATAATACCCCAAAAATTGATTGATGAATTTACTCTTCAGGTATACAAAATATATCAACAAAATGGCAATCAGCAGATCTAAATGCACATCAAAGACACCAATCTGATGGAGTGGCGTTTGCTGCATAGGCAACCCTTTAGACGTTTTCCAGTTCAAGTTAGATTCACACGCACAATTTAATAATACTTTATGATGGACACTGATTATGTTATCAACATGATCCACGATGATTCAAAATCACAATCATTTGGCAGTTGCGTTTTCTCATGCTACGATAACATTTAAATTATTTACATTCATATTCAAAAGGACACTTCAACGACATCTGTTTTATGTGGTGGTCTATTCGCAGTTCAAATGGGCACAATATATTTTAGTATCCCTGAAAGTACATAGTGACTGCCAAACAACCGCTTTGTGATATAAATCTTCTTTTTCTTTGCCACTTCCCACTTTAAGTGGGGTCGGCTCTCCTAATCAATCTGCGCCAAGACGACCGGTCTTGGGTTGTTGGATTGGGGAAATTTTGAGCTATTTTTGCCATGCTGGTCCACCATGTCAGAGGGGGGCGTCCTCTTCCTCTTTTTATTTCAGGTATAGCTAGCGCTTTATGGCACACGTGTTCTTTGTCTCTTCTCATTACATGACCATACCACCGTAAGCGACTTTCTGTTAGTTTTTCAGGAAGGGGGGCTACCTTGAAACTACCTCTCATATGTTCGTTTCGTATTTTGTCCAGTTTCGTAACCCCACCTGACCATCTAAGCATTTTCATTTCTGCAACGTGCAGTTTTTGGACGTGATTTTCCTTCACTGTCCAACACTCAGCCCCATACAGCATTGCTGGTCTCACTGCAGTTTTGTATATTTTGCCTTTTGTGCGAATGGGCATGCTTGAATCGCACAGTACTCCAGTGAGTACTGTGCGATGATATATATCACGCTTTGTGATATAAATATTTTAAAATTATTATCGAGATCAAAAACACAAAACGAGGCCTAACCAATACGTACTTAATCTTTGTGTACCTGAAGGTAAAAAGCACAAATCACCTTACCCCTCGATCACCGAGGCCGTCGGTAAAAAATGACCTTAACAAACATATTCCAAAACAGATCATATCTAATTAAATGAAGACAATATTAGCGAAACTGAATCGAAAATCAGAAAAAACATGGGTACATCTGGGACTCGAACCCAGGACCTTCAGCTTTCCGGGCGGCATCTCTACCAACTGAGCTAATGTGTCCCTTTCCGATTCGGTCATTTTTAACTGTATCATACTTCGACTAAGAACTACCAACATTATCTTCATTTTTCTACGCATATTTTATTGGCTGCTATCTTTATATATGATTGCAAGATTCAAACCCGAACTAAATGCTATCTAGATAGGGTCTGGATAATTTTTTATTAATTTTTTTTTTAATATGCGACATCTATTGAATTTTATTGCAAGTCTAGGATGAATTTTATTTTTTATTTTTAACTTTATCAGTAAAACGTCAAATCTGTCCGATTTTATCATAACATAATAACTGCCTTATTGGGGCACTAACAAGAATTACAACCGGTCTTTCTAGAAAGGATTAAAAAAATCAGGAAATCTTATTTATAATTGTGTACTTTTTCTAGACAAAATTGAACAACAAAGGATTTGATACTGACTTCAAGTACAATGCTGATTCCGATGTGAAGGGTAACTTCGCAGGAAAGTTGGAAATCACCCCCGGAGGCAAATACGAGGTGTCTGGAACTGTCTCCCACAAATACAAACCCGGAGATGTGGACTACGGACTCAATGGAAGATACAAGGCTTCTGGAAAGCCTGAGGATTACAAGTGAGCAATAAATAATAATAATAAATTTGGACAACTTATATAGCGCTGTTTTTGCGAAAAAGCGCCTCAAGAGTTAATATCTAAAAAGAATTAATATATATTTGGTTACATTTTTTATATCGCCTTTTCTGTGAAATAACGTCACTTTGAACTATCGTGATTTCACTTTACCTTGTTCTGAGATACGAGCTGTCAAAGTTTGCAAAGGGGATTTTTCACAATCAATTTACCAATTTCTGATTTTGAGGTTGAATCTCGTGTAAAGTATTTATGTTGTTGTTAAACGCATTTTAAAGGAAAGTATTTAAATAGGATGTATACTTACTATTTTAGAACCACATGCAATCAATAATTAACCGCATAGGTTTCTAACTGCATTTCTCTAATTCCATTCCAAGATAGGATCACGTTCAAATTAAATATTTTCATAAATAATAAATATTTGAATTAAATATTTATAAAATATTTTCTTTTAAAATATATTAAACTTGAACTTTACATAAGATTGAACCCCAAAATCGGAATTCGTTAAATAGATTATGAGAATTTATTTTTGCGAACTTTGACACCTCAGAACATGGTAAGGCGAACTTAGAACCTTTTCCAACTAAAGTTATGAACTACAAGGTGCCTCGTAAAAATGATAACGTGAAACTGTGAAACAAAATGGTAATTGCAAAAGGTTCAGAGTGATGTGAAATAAAATATTGACTATAATATATCTATATATATTTTTTAAAGAAAGGCAAGTGCAGTGAAATCCTCTTAAGAAGTTTTACAAGGGACCGGAAAAAACAAACTTCTTAAGCAGGAAAATCTTATATGTGGGAAAAATTGAGCCAATTTCAGGCCGAGGGATCAAAAAAACCAAACTTCTTAGAGGGGATTCGTTTTAAGATTTTCACGGCCAAAAAAAGCATTTTCGTTATTTGTTTTTGGGGTGTTATGCCGTGTTGCGTTAACTCCTTTAGCCAACGTTTCGGACATCGTTGCAGTGTCCATCAGGGCAGATCCGGCACACACATCTACCGGATCTGCCGGATCTGCCCTGATGATGGACACTGCAACGATGTCCGAAACGTTGGCTAAAGAAGGAGGTAGCGCAACATGGCAAAACACCCCAAAAACAAATAAGGAGAATTCTTAAGAGGGTTTCATGTATTTCCGGGTTACGAATAACCTAACAATATTAGAAAATCTCCTACTATCATCACAAAAAGCGGAAAATGTTGCTTGTGTTGTGATGGAGGACTTAGCCAGCCGAGGAATCGAACACGGAACGCTCGGGTGGGACCAACTCAGCTACCAATCGGTCATTGAACACACTCAGAGTGTTGTATCTACGGAAATTCAACACAGATGGCTCTGTAAAGAAAAAACCTTGTTCAACTGAGGTGACAATACCACCTCAAAGGCTTAACAATCAATTTTCTTCTGCTTCTCCTGTCTTTCACTTTGCCAGCGACCATGAGTTTCTTTAGTATCAAACACTCTATTTGTCGAGCAACATACCCAAAATATCTCTCGATACATTGTAGGCAGACAGTTGATAGCCTACTTTGGATGCCTATCTCATCAAGTATGGATAGATTAATACAACTGGCTAACCATAGACGAGCATTCTTGTCCTGCACCACATTTTGATGGCATTTTGAGTGACATAATCCGTGGCACTCTCTTCAAACTTCTAATGAATATTTTTCCTCACAGGATCGATGTTGGAGTAGTGTCCAACTCCGCCCTCTACAACTCGCATCTGAAGCTCTCAGTTGGAGCCAACGATGTGCTGGACGCCGTCGCCAAGGTCGTCAAGGAACCAAATCCCAGCGGAACTCTGAAGATCATCATCAAGGACGTCCTGGATGCTCAGGGCCAGTTCAAGATCAACTCGGACAAAAAAGGAAATGGAGTGATCGTTGTTGACCTGCCGAAGGTACGATAGATTTTAAGTGTTGTCAGATTATGGACTAAATCCACTACCCAACCAGTATTCTATTGACATTCTCATAGTAACCCATAGTGAGCAGAT
Organism: Limnephilus rhombicus; assembly: GCA_929108145.2. Lineage (NCBI taxonomy): Eukaryota > Metazoa > Arthropoda > Insecta > Trichoptera > Limnephilidae > Limnephilus > Limnephilus rhombicus. The sequence goes on along the minus strand of OV815299.1, from coordinate 26,247,006 downwards.
CGGCTATGGGAATCGATTGAAGCCAAATTTAAGTTTGCTGCAAAAAGCGCTCGTAAATATAAAAATCGAGTTCGGTAACACCTCTGTCCTTAACCTCTTAAGCGCCAGCGTTTTAGAAATTTTGCGTATTTTTCAATGAAAATATTTCCGCTTTACAATAAATTGCAAATAAATGGAATATTTCTAAACATATTCCAAAACTAAAAACTGTTTTTGAAAGGTGTTAAAATAAGCTTTCAAATTTTATAATTCAAAATAAACATAATTTTTGAAATATAAAAATTTTGCATGCAAACATAAAATTTTTTTTAAAATGGCTCACCTCACGTTTTTTCTAACTATAATTACTGATAACAAAAAAAAAAAAACACATACATATTTTATTAGACAAATGTATTATAAACGTTATTGTCACCTCACTTTTTTGTCTTTTCATATAAAAATAATTAATAAAAAATTCTCAAACTATCAATCTTTTTTTCAAATTGCGATTCAAAACTTTGGTTTTATAAAGGTGTACATTTTACATTTATAGTGGTTATTTTTTTTAAATTTGACTATAAAGAGTGCTGTTTTTCCTTTCTAACACCGTTTAGAACATATTTCTCACTTTCATAGTAAGGAAGTTAGAGCGATTTATATGAGGCGTATATTAGCTGGGACAAAAATGGTCTTCTGCCATTCAAAAGGTTAAATCATATATCTGAATACAATTCTGTTTGTTTGTTTCTCATTCATCTCCTTAAAAAAAAAATCTTAAATGAATCATAGATATAATTATTATGACATTTTAAAGAAAATGATTCTGGTTGAACAGGTTGGCAAGAAAGTGAAGGTCGAGACAAACTTCCTGGTGGCCAGCCCGCAGTACAACGTCGCCATCGACATCTTCCCCAACTTCGGCAAGGACAACGCCAACAAGATCAGCTTCGCCACTGTCAACAAGAAGGTCGAGGACAGTTTCGATTCCAAGTGAGTATTTTTTACGAAACGTTTCAAACTATCATCTTCTTCTTCTTATGTCCGTTCAACGGACGTTGGCTATCATATTAGCTATGCGGACTTTGTTTACTGCGGCCCGAAACAGCTCTACGGTAGACTGGTCAAACCACTACTGTCTCAGGTTTTACAGCCATGAGGTTCTCCTACTTCCAGGGCCCTGTCTTCCGGCAATCTTTTCCTGCATTATGAGATGCAAGACCTCCTACTTCTCTGGATGTCTCATCACATGTCCAAGATATTGAAGTTTTCGGATTTTTATAATTTTGATATAACTTCTTTTTCTTTATTCATCCGAACCATAACATCTTCATTCGTAACCCTGTCCATCCAGCTTATTTAAGCTATCATACACAATAAAAAATTCACCCGGGCCAACAGTTGCTACTTTGATCAAAAAATATTCCACGATTTTTCTCAAAACAGGCCAAATCCAATATCTTTGAAATACTATTTAGATCAGAAACATCTCACTTTCCCCTTTCTGTTCTATATTAAAACAAGGGAACCAAACCGCCCTCAACGAGCACATTTTAAAATTACCGTGACAATTCACGGCTATGGTACCGTGATGGCATAAAAAAAACAATAAACATACATTCTGTATCACAATAATGCTGCAGGTCTTTCAAAAGATGAGATCCACAATAGGTCTGTTTCCTCCAAAGGAAAAATAGTCATAATTTTTTTGCGTCACACTCACACACGGTAACGTGAGGTCTCCGTAGACCCCTACAATACTATTAGTTGTGACAATAATTTTGAAAGTATGGAATATAGTTATAAGGATAATATTGAAGTGTGAGTGAATTCCAAAAATTCAAATAGTCAAATGTCAATGCGCTGATGGTTTTGCTATGCAATGCGCTGTTGTTCTTAAACATATAATGCTGCAGCTTTTTCTTACACATTAAATAACAACAGTTAAAAATGAGGCAAACAGTGAACGATATGGTATGCACCCCGCCAAAGGAAACATACAATCATTATCATACATCTCCCTCAAACGTATAAAGAAAATTAAACTAAAAAATTCCTTTCACCGTGGCTGAGCTGTAAGTAAAGCGTCGATGACACAGAGCGAGTTTACAAGCTACTATCTGGCAAATTCACTAGTAAACTCGCTCAGTGTTATCGTGTTACTTGCTAACTAGCAGATTGTTGACAATCTACAAAAAAAGTTGAAAGGTCGTCAACACGCTTGCTCGTGATTGGTTTATTTATGTTTTTCAAGATGGCTGCCAATCAATAGCTGATTTCGACTGTCAAACATCACAGAATTAGTTCACGCAGGCGTCGTTGTTCTTGTTACTGGCGCTAGCAGCGACCTCAGTTTCCTACGCTACTGAGCGAGTGGACAGTTTTGTGTGTCATCATGACAATCTCACTCGCTGATTTATTCGCTTTTAAACTTAGTAGATAGTAGCTTGTAAACTCGTCCTGTGTCATCGAGCCTTAAGACGTATCTGTTTCCTCCAAATAAAAAAGAAGTACTTTGTAGAAAACAGTCAAATGTATTTTGTGGGTATCATCTTTCTTAATGTATAAGAAAGAACTGCAGCATTGTAACAATAAGGATCGTATGTTTATTGCTTTTTTGCCGTGACGGTAACGTAACCATGAATCGTCACAATAATATAAAAGTGTCTAATGGGTAACGATGGGGCTCTTGAAAAATGTGTGGTTTGTAAAAGTCTCGAGGATTCTACATATAATGATGGAGGACAGACGAAATTCTGCAGTGTAACCACTTTTCAAATTTGCCTATTTTCTAGTTTAAATTAAGTCTAACTAGCTGACCCGGCCACGTGTTGCTGTGGCTAACTAAACACAACGCCATCTACTGCATGGTCATCCAACCTTTATAACCACCGCCATCCTTGAGTTGATAAGGATTAATACTGTATCCGTCTAAATAACTTTTCAATTACCGCATTGTACGTGAACATTTTTTTAGAAGATAGAATGGGTATAGTAAGCTATCCGTAAAAGATAGATGTATGCCTTCACGGACTTTTTTGTAGATCTATAAAAGAGGAATATTCCACCATGCATTGTTTTGTTATACCTCTGTAAGGGATTAGGCAGTGTTTTATATGAAAACTCCCAGGCAGCTTGACTTTTTCCAACACTTCTAACAATTATCGTTATGTTTCAACCAATTTACACAAATCCTTGACAAATTATATACCTAAACCTTTCTCACGAAACACTCTATCTATTGGTGAAAACCGCATGAAAATCCGTTCAGTAGTTTTTGAGTTTATCGCGAACAGACAGACAGACAACGCGGAGGACTTTAATTTATAATATATAGAGATAGAGATGTAGAGATTAAAATATCAGTGGTCCTAATATAATTTAATTTTTTTTCATTTTAAGTGATATGCGCATCTGATATATATTATCACCTAATAATAAAGAGCTAATGTGTTATTTTTCTCTTCCCAGGAACACCCTGACCATCAATGGAGATAAGACCGAGCTGCACTTCAAGAAAGACGGCAAGGAAGGCAAACTGGACGAAGGAAAGTTCTCCAGCTCTCTGGAGATCGTGAGGTCCAACGGCAAGTCCCTCAACGTGGACTGGCAGAGGGATTTCACCAGCAAGGACGATGTAAGAAACCTTGCTTATTGCTGTTGGAAGCTCAATGAATTCTGATCTGCGATCCCAAGACTCTCCCAATTGTAGATGTCTATGCTGGTAGTATGTAGGCAGGTTGTAAAGTGAATAGTTCTGTGGCCAGTCTGGTCGCAATTCTCTTTTTCTGGTGTCTCATTTGGAAATAACTCACTTAACAACCTTTAGAGCAGGTGGGTGAGTTTGTGTATCTGGGTAGTATGTTTACGAGAGATGGGAAGGCTGATAGAGATATTGAAAGAAGGGTGAATGCCGGTAACTCCATGAATGGTGGACTGAATGCCGTTGGCGCTAATAAAAAACTGTCAAAAGATGCGAAGCTAGCAGTCCACAATGGAGTCCTGGTACCAACCCTTATGTATGGCAGTGAGGCATGGAACTGGCAGAGGAAGGATGAAATTAAACTGAATGCTGTTGAAATAAGATCCCTGAGACGTATGTGTGGTAAAACAATGTATGATCGTGTGATAAATGTGGATATCCGCAAAGAATGTAAGGCTGATGTATGCATAATGAGTAAGATTAAGAAAGGGACCCTCAGATGGTTTGGGCATGTAGAGCGAATGAACGAAGAAAGTAGTGTAAGAAGAATATACAACGCGAATGTGAATGGTAGAAGAAGTCGGGGACGCCCGAGGAAGACATGGCACGATAAAGTGAATCAGATACTTGAGTCGGGCCATGCCAAAAGTCAGAATAATAGAAGAGAATGTATGAGACGATGTATGAATGTGAGTGAGGCAAAAAGTGTGTGCCAAGACCGAGTTGTTTGGCGGTCCGTCCTCTCTGCCTACCCCTGCTGAGAAACGGTGTGATGGTAAGTTAGTTTAGTTAGTTAGTTAACAACTTTTAGTCAAATTTAAACAACACAGTAATTGGGGAAACTTTAAAACCATTAATAATATCTGACATTTTACTTGGAAATTAGCAAGGAGATAAAAATAAAAGCAATAAGTGCATATATAGAAAAAAATATAAATACAGTGAAACCCTCGAAGTTTTCCAAGGGACCGGGAAAAACCAACTTCTTAAGCGGGAAAATCTTATATGTGGGAAAAATTGGGCCAATTTCCTAAAGCCACGAAACTTCTTAAGAGGGTTTCACTGTATTTCGTTTTAAGTAGCCTAACTACAGTTTAGCTTATATAGCAGAACTGGTTCATAAATAAACTATTATTATAAATGAAATAGTAATATTATTTAAAATATAATAGAAATAAAAAAATTAAACGAAGTTTCACAAATTAAACTTGACAACAATATATGAATCCATCAAAGTTTACAACTGAATACCTACCTTACTTAAATAAACCGTAGGGAATACACCAACACACAAAATCAATCAAAATGTTTCCATCTGGGTCAAAACAAAAGATATACACAAATTTCTAGAACTTAACGAAATAAAAATTTTCAGGATGTCAAGAGGGTCGTCTCAGGAAACGTTGTGTACGTGAAGGAATCCGGAAGCTCCCCGCAGAAGTTGGCGTACAACGGCCGCTTCTCCATGAACCAGAAGACGGAGGTGCGTGATGGCGAACACCACCTCAACATTCTACGTGAAGATGGCAAGGATGTTGATATCAAGTTCGTAGCCAAGTCCAGCCCCGGAAAGGAAGGAAGGACTAATTTTGATACCAAGGTAAGAATGATTTTCAATTTGGCAGGTATGATTACTGCCACCCCAGGAACCATTTATTGGATAACCAACACCTCTGCTATAGATTACCCCAACTAATATATCTTTTTAATTTATTTTTCAGTTTGAAGTTAAGGGGAGCCTTTGCCAGGATCCTTTGGTGATCTCAACCAACACCGACTTCTTCTTGGACCGTGATACCATGGACGAATATGACTCCAAGTACAGAATCAAGGGAACCTACGGACAGAAGACTTCTTTGGATGTGACTGGATCCTACAAAGTGGTTGCCCCTGATGAAGGAGATGCCAAGTAAGCTATCCTTTAACATTTCATATTTTTTTATTACTTTTTGGGCATTAACTATGTAACAATTTCTAGACATTATGTTTTTGAATAGTTTTATTTCACATGTACATTTGTTACTTAATTTTTAATTATCTGCTACCGGTTTCGACATATCCGTGAAATGTGAAGTTTTTTTTTTTACATTAGCTCCACACAGGAGGCCCCAAAGGAAAATAATTCCCCTCATGGCCTACGTCATCTTTGGGGACGCTGTGTAGAGGGTCTCTTTAGGAAAGGAAGGAGAGGAAGTTCCGGGAAGGAAAAGGGTATTGGGGTGGGTAGGAATCTGGGATCAATATGTCCAGGAGTGACGGATGCATGAATCCATCCGTCGTATGGCTGGAGAAGTCAAAGAGACTCCTTCAACCATTCTCTCCCGATCCGGCCTGCCATGCAGCTGGTGGGCAGAAGCATCCGCCGCCAAGACCTGGATAAACCTCACCTCGTGAACCTGGGCACCCCTGCTAAGTCATCAAATGTAGTGAACCACTTGGGGTGACCTATGGCAAAGATGTTGGTTATCCAAAAAATGGTTCCCGGGGCGACTGTACCCATGCCCGCCTCCCAATTATTAGACCTGGAATCGGCATTTAATGGAACCTTTCAAATGTAAAAAAAAAAACAAAATGGCGCTGTTTAGCCATTTGATCACAATGTGACGTTGGAATTTCTGCCAAACATCCCACATACTTAACTCAATTGTTGGCAATCACGGTTTGCTTCAATAACTAATACTTGACTATTTTCCAGGTTCGAGAACGAGGTGACCCTCCACTTGGTCTTGCCCTTCGACAAGGTCCATGATATCAAGATTTCATCTTCCGACGTGTTTGTGATCCCCGAAGCACAGGATAAGTTCTTCTCCGTAAGTACAAATTATTTGTTAAACATTTCTCCCTGGCAAGAACTTTAGGCAAGCCCTCTTGTTATAGCATTGCAAGGGTTTAGTGGCTGGCTTAAATTTCTCGCCAGTGATGATATGTCTAACTAACTAACTAACCATCACGCCGTTTTTCCACAGGCGTAGGCAGAATGGACGGACTGCAAAACAACTCTGTCTCCACACACACATTCATTCATTGTCTCATACACACTCTTCTATTATTCTGACTCAAATATATGATTCACCTGATCGTATCATTTCTTCTTCGGGCGTCTCCGATTTCCTCTACCATTCACATTTGCATCATATATTCTTCATTCACTTGCAATACGTGCCCAAACCATCTGAGTATCCTTTTTTTGATCTTACTCATTACGCTTACATCAGTCTTGCATTATTTGTGGATCTCCACATTTCGCACACGGTAGTTCATGGTTTTACCATATATATGCCTCAAGAATCTTATTTCTATGGCACTCAGTCTATTTTCATCCTTCTTCTGTTGATTCCATGCCTCCCTGCTATACATCAAGGTAGGTACCAGCACTTCATTGTGAACTGCTAGCTTCTCTTCTTTGGACAGTTTTTTGTTAGCGCTAACTGCGTTCAGTCCTCCATTAATGGTGTTACCTGCAATACATAAGAAAAATATATTTTATGTTTTTAATTGAAAAACGTGGGCAAGACGTACTCCAAATTTGGGATGCCATAATATCATAGAAACAAAGAGATATGGCATGGAGCTAAGGGGGCGTTCAAGTATTACGTAACGCAATTTTTGCCAATTTTTGACCCTCCCTTTCCCCTATGTAACGCGCCATAACGTAACCCCGCCACCTAAATTATACGTAACACCCAAGTGACTACCCTAAAAGTCACAATTAAGTTGCGCAAAGTACTGGAAAGTCACTTAAAATAAAATAAAAATGACATACAGTACAATCGATGGATTCCCCACACAACATAAACAAAAATGATTGCCAACTTGGAAGATTTTAATTCCCTAGTTTTTTATTTAAATTTTTAAAAAACATGCTACGTAACGCGTTGTTCGAATCCCCCCTCCCGCCCCAGTAACGCACAGTAACACTTGATAAGACCCGCCCCCCCCAAAGTACGTTACGTAATACTTGAACGGCTCCTAAGACTAAACAATGAAATTTATGAATTCGGCGTGTAGATACATAGGTGTGATCAGCAGTATAGGTGAATGAAGTTGAACACATGCACGGTGTTGTTCGCAAGGTTTCATTGTAATAATAGTCCATGGCCCATCTCCCTTGTTTCTATTACATATTTTCCTGTACATTCGGAACCTTTGTGCAGTAATATTATCGAAAAGTATTATTATATTGGATCTCATCATTATTACGTAATTTCACAGCTGGCCTCCAAGAACGCGATCCAAGTTAATGCTGACGCTTACAACTACGATGTCAACCTTGACTTCTCCGAAGACCAAGGCAAAGTTAAAGTCTCTGCTCATCTTCCCCGGCAAGAGCCTTTCCTCTTGGAGACTTCCTACACCAGCCAAGAGTCCGAAGGTAAGTCCACAAAAGTCATCAAAATTTTATTAACGTGTAGTAACTTCTTCTTCCTTGCACTGTCCCAACTCATTGCCTAGGTAGGCTGTTGGGGTCGGCTCTTCTCGTTCTCAGGTTATAGCTTCTTCAGTTCTGGATATCGCTTTTATCCTGGCCGTTTCTCTGTAATATTTTGGAGCATTGAGTCATCCAGGAGTTGTTTGGTCTTCCTTTGGATGACTGTCGATGAAGCTCCATAGACATTGCCTGCTCCACTGTGTGGTCTGGTTGTCTCCGTCTTATGTGCCCATACCATCTCAGCTGATCACACATAATAATTTATCCCTTTAAAAAAACACATGACTCAAGTGACTTGTGCAGTGACTTGTCTTAACAAGAGGATTACAGTCTTTGGCGCACAGATGTCATCAGATGGAAATATTGTCCTTATTCTACCAGTATTCCAATAGAAGATGCTCCAAGGAAATAATTGATACCTTCGGCACTGGTTCAAAGCTATTTGCAGATGGCTGATATTCGCCATACAAGAATTCAAATATGCAATGATATTGGATTTGTTATCGAAGCTACGTATGAGTTTTTTGTTGCTTTAACTTGGCACTAAATCTAATTAAGGTGATATTAAAAATAAATCATTATCTGTTTGTTCATAGATGGCGGTAATTTAATTATTTTAGGAAAAAACTCCTTTTGCAAGTTGTACTGTAAAATTAAGATGAATTGTTTGCGTTCGTACATATGCAATATGAATATGAATAAATAGTTTTGTTTGTATGAAAATCCAATTCTTTCACGAACGCCGTACAATTACAATATTATATCGGTGATTCAATACAATATTGTGTTTGCTTACCTAAGTGACTGAAAAACTCAATAGCGTAGTATATGTCATATCACTACATAAGTTATCGCAAAATAGCATTCAACAAATGTACAGTTTTAGAGTTAGAAAAGTATTGTTTTAAAGCAAATGAATTGTCCAAAAAAAAATGGTTTAACCGCTCATGGTAGCTAAAGATTATCTCCTTATATATGATACACTAACCACTCTTGACACAAGAAGAGGAAGAAATGTTTCTGGGCACTGTTTAAAAATGTCACAATTCAAACGTCTGAATAACATAACCAAACTTTTTATTTCTTTTAGACTCCCTAACCAAAAAATACAACAGCAATCTGAATGTGGTGTACGGAGGAGCTGGCAAACAGCTGCAGATCACCGTTGAAGGAAACAGGCGCCAAGACAAGGAAGGTCAATTCACAATGGTGATTGTCCTGCCCGACAACCTCAAGGCAAAGAAGATCCTGAGCAGCTTGAAGTTCAAGGTAAGAATTATTATCTATTTTTATTCTTCTTCTCAAGATGGTTCCTCATATACCCCTACTCCAATTTCCATAGTAGATAAAGTTCTTCCACTCCACGAATGTGGAGAGCCAAGGACACGCTAGTAACGGACGCCATTGATACTTGGTCACTCCAGCGTTGCGGTAACCTTTGTCTGCTTCTTCTGACAAACACTTTGCCAGTGACTACAAGTGTCTCCAAGTTGGAGTCCACAGTTTGTTCAACAATGTGTCCAAAGTATCTTAAGACACATTGTAGGCAGATAGTTGAAAGCCTGTCGTGGATCCCTAGCTCTTCCAGAATGGACACATTTGTGCGTCTGGCTGTCCAAGGAATCCTGAGCATTTTTCTACAGCACCACATTTCGAGGGTGTCTATCTGTTTTCTTTCACTGACTCTAAGTGTCCATGTTTCCACATCGTACAGAAATATAGGAAAAATCAATGCCCGAACGAGTCTCATCTTTACGGTCTTCGTTATGCTTCTGTCACTCCATATCTTTTGCATTTTACGCATAACTTCTTTCGTTATACTAATAGTATTTAATTTGTTGACTTTCGTCACAGCAAATCTAACAAACATTGTTACCAAAAAAACTTAGCGACCAATAAGCTATAATTTGGCCTAAATTTATGTCATCTTAGCGGTCTTCGTTATGCCTCTGTCACTCCATATCTTTTTCATTTTACTCATGGCATCTTTAGTCATGCAATTTTTTTTTTATTAACTCTCCTGATATTCAAAATTTATTTCTTGACGTTTGACTTGCTATACACAAAATTTAATAATGGATTCTTGTCTTCCTCAGCGACCAGAGACAGGCTCTTTCTCCACCGATGTGAATGTGGACATTGACGGTAAGAAATATGCCTTCTCCTCCGAGATCGACAGGAGCAAGGTCGACAGTGGACTGATCGACATCAAGGCAACTTGCCCTGAAGGCAAAACCGCCAGGTAAATTAATCAATCCATACTTATGTCCTTTATAAATATATGTTTTGATGTTAACGAAACACAATGCCACCTATTGGATGATTACCCAACCTTTTAACTCATACCGCTGTCTGTTAATTTGCATACAAATCAAATCCACACCATCCGCTTGCCAGCCTGCTCGTCCACCACATACAAACAATCTCAAATATTTCAATCAATTTACACAAAACCTTGACAAATTATATACCTAAACCTTGCTCATGAATCACTCTATCTATTGGTGAAAACCGCACGAAAATCCGTTCAGTAGTTTTCGAGTTTATTGCGAACAGACAGATAAGAAAGACAAACATTACCGTAACGTGGGGCAGTCACAGATCATTGCAGATATCTCTACCCAGCATCCACTGAGGCATAAGAAAAATAACTGATTATGAGATTTTTTCAAATATTCGTTCCACACAGGAGGTCCTGAGGACAAAAATCCTTCAGGGCCCATCCGTCATCTTTGAGGATGCTGTGTGGAGTATTTTTATGAAAAAAAAAATGAGAGGAAGTTCTGGGAATTAAAATGGTATTATGACTGGGTAGGAATCTGTGGTCAATGTTTCCAGGAATGACCGATGTATGAATCCATTCCTCCCCCTATGGAGTGAGGCAATGGGCCGAGAGAGTGCAGCTGGAGAGGTCAAAAGGTCTCCCTCAATCAATCTCTTCCGATCCGATCCGCCACGCTGTTGGTGGGCAAATGTATCCGCCGCCAAGACCTAGACAAACCTCACCACATGAACCTCTGCTAAGTAACCACTACTTTGGGCGACCTATGGCAATTAAACCAATAAATGGTTCTCGGAGCGACAGATACTCGCCTCCCATATTGAGAGGATTGAGAAGATGGCGTGATAGATTTTATAGAAATATTGATTTTATGGTACAAACTAACGGTTTGTGTTTATTTCAGGTTTTACGTCCTCGCTCAGAAGACCGGTGAAAACAGTTACAAGGGAGACTCCAAGATTGAGAACTTCGGCGACTTTAGCTTGGTGCTGAACATCGATGCCAAGCTGACGGGACCGGAAGAATTCGACATCAAGGTAGACGCTGACTCGGCTAAACTCAAGCTGAACAAGATCCACTTTGAAGCCAAGAGCGAGGCGGCTGGCAAGGCCAAGAAAATCCAGTTCAATGCCAAGGAAAATGGCAAGAATGTTCTCAGCGGAACGTGAGTATAATGATTTATTTTATATGTAATTGAGGGAAAACTAGAATAGTTTCAACATTATGATATCCTCTACTAATACTTTTACATACGCCTTGTCTTAAACCGATGTGTAAGTGTGTTAGTGTCCATTCGAGGCACATCATTGGCTGGATTATAGTAGCTAGTGGTGTTTGTGAAAACTACAGAAAGTTCACAAAGTTATGTTTTTATAATCGAACCAGCTTCAGAGAGTGTAGAAAATCATAGTCTAGTATTTAATTTACAAGATGACTCTTCTAACTACACTAACTATCAAGCCGTTTCCCTGCAGGGGTAGGCAGAGAGGAAGGACCCCCAAACAACTCGATTTTGGTACACACTCCTTGCCTCGTTCACATACATGCATCGTCTCATACATGCTCTTCTATTATTCTGACTCTTGACCATGGCCCACGACAAGTATCTGATTCACTTGATCGTGCCATGTCTTCCTCGGGCGTCCCCGACCTCTTCTACCATTCACATTTGCGTCATATATTCTCCTACTTCTTTCTTTGTTTATCGCTCTACATGCCCAAATCATCTGAGCATCCCTTTCTAATCTTACTCATCAGGCTTACATCAGTCTTGCATTTTTTGCGGATCTCCTTGTTTCTCACACATTCATACACGGGTTTAACACACACCTGCCTCAGGGATCTCATTTCTTCAGCATTCAGTCTATTTTCATCCTTCCTCTGCTAGTTCCATGCCTCACTGGCATGTATCAGCACTTCATTGTGGACACCTAGCTTCGCTTCTTTGGATAGTTTTTTGTTGGCGCCAACGGCGTTCAGTCCTCCATTGATGAATAATTTTGTGGCAATCGTATTTGTGTGTTTGCCCTTTAAATAATGGATTTTTAATTTTATGTTTGTCATCTGAAAGTAAAGTCTTACCGTAAGTTTACTGGATACTACAAATTGGTAATTTCTGTTCGGACGAGCGTGATGAGAAAATATTATTTAATTCGTTCAACTTTGTCTTATGAAAAAGTATGCTGACCACTTAACCAAGAGCGCGCAGCTATTTTGAATTACCACAGCTGTTCTGCATCTGGACGTCTATGGCTTTTCTCATTTATAAATTGGTACCCTTAAATAAATTAATTAATTTTTGATTGAGGTCAATCAGAAGCATTCTATACGTGAGGATCTTACAATGGTGAAACTACTCTATTTATATTAAGAGCCTAGCAGGACAATCGGTTTTATCGAAATTTGCTAAAATAGTTTAATTGTTTGTCGCTTGTGTCGCCCTCATCGCTTTTTAACTCAATTCTATCAAAATTTATTGTAAATGGTTACTAAAAATGGATTTGATAATAGTATCCGCTCGTAAAAATCCGAAGTTACACGATCATTCCCGATCACAAATTAAATATTGGCGTATTATATCTTGGCCGGTCGTTTTGAACGTTGGATTTCTATTTTTCCCCATAACTTGGGAAAATTTCCCTTAAGATTCCCTATTTCGAAGAAAATTATTTAAAAAAATATTATTTGAACAACTTTTAAAAAACTGTCGGAAATTCACTATGCAACTGTATGATTTTAGAAGCAAATCGTGAGTTGTTTATTGGTTTTACACTTCAATCTTTATATATTTTTTTTTATTTAAAAAATATAAACTACAAAAAGTTATAGAAGTTCTATAAAAATCTGTATCTTCTAAATATGAAAAATATTTGCGACATATTGATTTCTTTTACATGTGAATCGATATTCCCAAATTTTACAAGTAAACTAAATTTTCCATAAATACGGGATTTTTTTCGGCTAACTGTCAACACCCAAGAAGAATACCTGCATTGTGACAACAAGTCTTCGCGATGGATGTCTGCGCCCGCCAGTTGAATAATCCCCAGGGCGTCACAACACACGGAAATATAAAACACCATTGAAAAATATATTTGTTTATTTAAAAGTTTAGGTTTTTACGTAGTCGTTATGTATTATTATTAACATTGTTATTATTTCCTATGAAATAAAGGTATTCTCCTGTGAAAGCTGATGTATAATAATGACTTATTATATCACACTGTCATCATCACTATCATCCTAAGGAATGCTGTGTGGAGGGTTTTTTAAGGATTTTTAAAAGTTTTTTTAAAATATGGAGACGAAGTTCTAATAAGGAGTTCTGGGAAGGAAATAGGTATTAGGGATTGGTAGGAATCTGGGGGTCAGTGTATCGAACCAGGCGTAACAAACGTATGAATCCATCTCAGTGCAAGGCGATGGGTCGAGATATTCACAGTATGGAAGATCTACAGTCTCTCGTATCTAGGGCGTACGAAGAATGAGTTAATAATGAATGTAAGTAAAGTCTAAAGCCATGGTATTTGAAAGAGAGAATATGAAAACAATGTCCAACATTGTTGTGAATGATGAAAACTTGGAGCAATTGGATGAGTTTGTGTATTTGGGAAGTATGTTTACGAGAGATGGGAAGGCTGATAGAGATATTTAAAGAGGGGTGAATGCAGGTAACTCTATTAATGGAGTACTGGTACCTACCCTGATGTATGGCAGTGAGTCATGAAACTAGCAGAGAAAGGATGAAAGTAGACTGAATGCTGTAGAATGAGATCCCTGAGATGTATGGGGTATGTGTGGTAAAACCGTGTAGGATCGTGTGAGAAACATGGAGATCCGCAAAGAATGCAAGGCTGATGTAAGTGTAATGAGTAAGATGAAGAAAGGAACGCTCTGATGGTTTGGGCATGTAGAGCAAATAAACGAGAAAAATAGTGTAAGGAGAATATACAACCGCAAATGTGAATGGTAGAAGTCGTGGACGTCCAAGAAAGACATGGCACGACTAAATGAATCAGATACTTTAGTCGGACCATATCAAGAGTCAGAATAATAGAAAAGCATGTATGAGACGATGTATGAATGTGAACGAGGCAAGGAGTGTGTGCCAAGACCGAGTTATTTGGCGGTCCGTCCTCTCTGCCTACCCTTGCGGAGAAACGGCGTGATGGTTTGTTAGTTAAATTATGAATAATAATATTTAACCATTTATTTGGACAGCCCTATTTTGTGTGTAACTTGACACTCGCTTTTGAAAAATAAAATAATATTATGACGGATGATATACATACCTTCTTCGAAAAAGTAAGACAACACGGAAATGTATTTCTTGTAAAAGCACTGATGGGCTTTTACAAAATGTTTAATTTTTACATGGTTTTACTGCCAGATACAGAGATATCGAAAAATATTATACAGTTAGGTACAGTTCTGAATCTCAACTATTTAATAATAATAATTGGACGATTTGTATAATGCCATATTAGTGAAAAATCACCCCTAGGGCGCAGTTTTACTTGATCGTGCCATTCTCCCCTCGACTTCTTCTACCATACCTACACATTCACCTCATTCCTTCTCCTTACACTATTTTCTTCATTCATCTGCTCTGTAATGCATTCGTAATTAAATAAACTAAGTAAAAATGGTCAAAACTAATAAAACTTCCGAATAATAAAAGGTAATTGAAAATAATTCAAATTTCATTTATTACTGTTTGCAAGTACCTAATGCCAGTTTTGCCTACCAAAGTCATCGCCAAATCAACAATTGTTGCCGGTACGCATATAATTAAAATCATTAAAAATATCTAGCAGAACTTAATAAACAGTAATTGATTTCAATAATAACATTAAAAATAGTGTTCAAAAGCCCACGTATAAAAATAAACATAAAAGCAGTTAAAAATTGATTTGTAAAACCGAGTGATCACTGTATTCATATTTGGGTCTACAAACAAGGCAATATGTAAGAAGGTACAAATATATGACAGTTTTTGACACACTTCATTCACTTTCTCCGTACAAATTCAGTGGTCGAATTTATTCCCTCCAGAGTATACGTATTCTATACAAAAACCAACACATGCAAATATTCTTCATACTACTTTACAGAACAGAGCGTTACGAGACGACCTCTCGTGGAGACTGACTTTCGCGTAATGAATTGAAGTTGAAAATGGGATCGCATTTATCTGTTTTGGGTACAAATAAAAATGGAATATTACACAATAAATCACAAAATTAATTTTATTTATTTATCAGTTTTTATAGTTTAAATATTGTTTTCATACACATTATTTTTATTTTTTTCATATAATTGTTTTTTAATACATAAAATCGATTTCAAAGTACATCGATTTACGTAGTTTTTAAAAATAATTTTACATCATTATTTGCGCATTTTATAAAAAAATATAAATGTAGGGGAGGGGTATAGGTTGATATGTTTCTTATAACAACATATTTTTCAATATTTTTTTTCTTTTCGTATATGACGACAGATGAAAAACTATCAGTGGTACATTAACGATTTTTTGAAAACTGATCTTTTATAAACAGTTATAAAGTAAGAAAAAATATTTTTTTTAATATTTAATATTAACTTGGGGCATCGAAAATACATGTATCTAAAAAAAAATAATAACAAACTTTTTTTTTGAGGTGCTGTTATCGACACAGATGACTTCGAAAATACGCAAAAATACGAAAAAAAACATTAAATATTGAAAAATCCCTCGCGGGCTCTTAAGCATAACTGTAAAAATATACCTTCTTCTTGCTACCATGGAATATTTGCTTGCCTAGCTTAGTAAATACTACTGCTATGTTATTGACTTGATAAATATTTGTTAATGTATTATTTCGTCTGCAGAACAACCTACCAGAGCAGGAACGAGGGCAACAAGTTCATAATGGAAGGATCCGGCAGTGTGAAGATCAGGGAAGAGCAGAAGACAACGAGTTTCCAGTACATCAGAGAGCTTGTCAATGAACCCACCGAGAACGGCCTTTTGGTATTTTACTTTTTATAAAACACACACTTTTTGTTTTTCCACCCTCTTCTTTATTCAATATCATCCATTTCTGTAACTTCCATCCGCTTTCTTTATTCAAACTTGAAAATCCTGTCTTGTAACTTCTACCCTATCCCTTTATTGAAACTCTTCTTGACTTGTAACTTCTGCCCTTTCTCTTTATTCATACTCTCCCTGTCTTCTTCTCTTTATTTAAACTGTTCCTGCCTTGTAACTTCCATCCTCTTTCTTAATTCAAACTCTTCCTGCTTTATAACTTTCACCCTTTTTCTTTATTCAAACGTTTGTAAATCCTGTCTTGTAACTTCTACCCTATTTCTTTATTTAAACTCTTCCTGTCTTATAACTTCTACCCTATTTTTTTATTATTTTTAATTTATAAACTAACGTTTAGACAAGATTTTTATGCATAGCACAAGGGGTAACAATTATTATAAGCAATAATTATCAGCCTGAAACACTCATCAACATTGAAAAATCTTCCGAGAAAAGATACTTGCCGCCAACGGGACTTGAACCCGTGTCCTGATTGCCGGTCAGCTGCTCTTGACCACTGAGATCTTTTCTCGGAAGATTTTTCAATGTTGATGAGTGTTTCAGGCTGATAATTATTGCTTATAATAATTGTTACCCCTTGTGCTATGCATAAAAATCTTGTCTAAACGTTAGTTTATAAATTAAAAATAATAATTAATATTTGACAAGTTTAAGTATTTCCCCAATAAATGTAGTCATAATTTGTCTCGACGCCACCTAGCGAGGGATTTAACACTTACAATGTCTCTCTCGCAAAAATAAAGTTGGTTGTTTTCAGGTGGAAAAAATATAATAAGCAGTAATTGTTGAATGAAACACTAGTATATATTGAATTATTTGGCGGGTATTTGATAAGCCCCCATAGCTCAGTGGTCAAGAGCAGCTGACTGGCAATCAGAAGGACACGGGTTCAAGTCCCGTTGGCGGCAAGTATCTTTTCTCGGAAGATTTTTCAATGTTGATGAGTGTTTCAGGCTGATAATTATTGCTTATAATAATTGTTACCTATTTTTTTTAAATAAAACTCTTCTAGTCTTGTTACTTCTACCCATTCTCTTTATTCAAACTCTTCCTGTCTTGTAACTTCTACCCTATTTCTTTATTAAAACTCTTCCAGTCTTGTTACTTCTAAACTTTCTCTCTGGACCCGGGCACCCCTGCTAAATCACCAAACGTAGCGAACCACTTGGGGTGACCTGTGGCAGAGGTGTTGGTTATCCAATAAAGGTTCCCGGGGCGGCGGTACCCATTCCCGCCTTCCGAACTGTGAGGCGAGAATGGTGAAGTTACTTTTAAACTTCCCCTTTATTCAAACTCCTCCTGTCTTGTAACTTCTACCCTATCTCTTTATTAAAACTCTTTCTGTCATTATAATTTCTTCCCCTTTCTTTATTCGAACTCTTGTAACTCCTACACATTGTCTTTTTTCAACTATTGAAGAGTCTTGTATCTTCTATCGTCTTTCTTTAACTTTTTCCACGCGATCGTAACAACAGTTGATACGGCAAAAGCCATGCCTCACACGCGCCCGTATCAGCCCTTGTTACGCTAACTTCGACTGGCGATATCACAGCGCTACTATGTCACAGTATTTTTTCCCGCTCGCTATGACATTCGTGTAGCTATCACGATGCTGACACCTTCAGGCATATTTTGAAAGTAAAATTGTATTTCGTAAAAAACATCTATAATCAAGTGAATGTGTCCTCGTGCCTTTGAGTGTATAGTTCACAATTTACTCCACAGATGGCGCTAGTAGTTTGCGCATGCGCATGCATTCGATTCCGACTGACCAAATTGGACAAGCATCGATAACATTTATTGTCGAGATCGCGCGTATTCGCACACGTTTGTTTATGTTGTGAAACTGTGATTTTGAATTTACATAAAAATTTTATTAATTTTAGTGTCATCAGAAGTTTTAGAACTTGTTTATACGAATTAACCCTTTCCCTGCGGGAAGCGCACCACTGCGGCACCCCGTACATGCCCTGTACGCGGGCGGCGCGTCTGTGCGCCGCGAAGTTTCTCCGGCATTATGTATACGAAACATACTTGAATATGGTAAAATTTATACTCCTAAAAATTCTCAAATCCTTACCCTACTGACATCTTGCGATATTTATCCGTAATACGTATTCTAATCAGAGTTACAGAGATTTGAAGGGACCTCCCAACTCAGAGCGAAAATTGAATCAGTTTGAATTCTTCCCGCGTCTTTACACACGCTACTGCGCAGGCGCCTCTCATAAGCACTCGTAAGATTCTCAAGCGAAGAGGCTCGCCGAGTAATACATTATTATATCGAATTAATTTTTCCTTTTTTGTCGATGTGAACTATTGTGATAAACGTGGACATTTATCTGATTTATTATATTTAAAAATAAGTTTTTTTTATAAATATACTTTCAGACTGTGGTAGAAATATAAAATTTGATCAGTATTAGATTATTTTTTTAAAACAAAAATAAGTGATTCAGAGTGTTTTTAGTGGACAATCAAGTGTAGTGATTTTATAACTCTTTACGAAAAGTTGAAGACGCTTGAATTTTTATCAATAATTGAAATTATTTTTATTACCAACATACAAAATGTCGGGTCGTAGTCTTAATGACGACGAAATAATTAGGCAACTTTAGAAATAGATTATGATTTCCAACTTAGTGAATGTGACGAATATAACAATTACGAAGCTGCAGTTGTTTTTATTATACGGCCCTTTTTGAAGTGTGTGTCAATATTTCATTCATCCAGCCAATCGAGACATCGCACCACAGTTGAAGAGCTGTACTCCGGTATGTTGATATGCTTATTGTGTTGACCTTGAAATATTAATATGGCGGCCTGACCCAAACGTATTCATAACACTACTGAAATAAGTGTCGAAGATTTATAGAGTTCCATTGATAAACCGAATGTTTATTTACACTTGAAAAAATACTTCAAGACATAAGTGATTTATTTTTTAAAACAAATATTAAAATCCACTCGTGATTATTGTTTAAAGCCATAAATTAGATTAGTGGAAGTGACACATATTTTTGACGCAGAGAAAAGGTTAATAATAATAAGTGATTGAGGTACCACTTGTGTCTATCAACGCAGTGTCCTGAGTAAATGGCGCCGTCTTTAAAATAACAAGGGGACGTTTTTGTATGGAATTTAATGTTTTTGTTTTTATAATCATCTAGGAGTGTTTACAGACGACGATTTGGTTTTAAATTGTAGATAATAATCTCATCTGTTTATATACTATGATAAATCATGCCATAATATGCTGTAATTTGACACAAAATTGGATGGATAGGTATTTTAAATATGACATATACATGTACCGCGTATGGGTATTCAAAAAACGGAGTAGTTCAACGCGGGGAAAAGGTTAAGCAAATCTGTCCAGTTTTTTTAACAACAATAAGCATACTGTAACTTCAAATGGAACTAACTGGCTGTATTTCTATCAGATTGACTTCAACGTCGCCCTGGGAGAAAAGAAAATCGTAATTGAACACAAAGCCACCAACAAGGAGTACAAACTGTCCACTGTCTACTGCGAAGAGAAACAGCAGTGTGCACACATTGAGATTAACACCAAAGTGGACACATCAGGTGAGCTTTCCATTGAGAAAATAATAATCCTTTTAAAGAAAAGAAAAGATTCTAGAAAACTGTTTAGGTAACTTTTGTTTTGATCCAGACCGAAACCTTTTTTTGTTGATTTTAATAATAATAAATTAACTTAATGTAAAAATAACCTCAATATGTAAAAAAATAAGGTGAATAGACAACTCAAAATGAAATCAACTCAGAACCTCCTTTGAAAAATCATTAAAAGTGATAGAAAAAAAAAATGGTTGGAAAGGTTCCATTAGATTGGGCTATTTTTAAATTATTATTTTTTCATAGCTTTCATTCAAAAAGGTGTTGAGTTGACTTGATTCTGAGTTGGCATGGAACCAAAAAATACATATCAAATAAGGAATTATACAATTGGTTCAAAAAAATGTCACTATTAACAATTCTTTTTAAATATGTACATCTGTATGAATTCCGATTTTGTTTTTTTGAATGAATCAATGAATGCCATTAACCCATTTCCCGATATCCGATCGAGCTGAAACTCGGCGGATAGAATCGTTGTCGACGATAATGCATTCTCTCAACTTTTGGTCGCACTCGCGCACACACAATCACACGCATTTCTCTGAAATTGGCTTCTAGCTGGCGGAAATGCCAAATGGTTGGGTTAAAATAGGACTTTGTTACGCTCATTTATTATATACAGGCAGATAATAAACATAACCATACTTACCTGGCAGGTTGCTTTAAATTAACTTTGTAATAAGTCAGCATAGCAATTCTATATCTTTTGTGAGATCGTTATCGAGATAATGGACGTGATATCCTGTCAGATTTGTGTGATTTTTACTTATTTACGGTCACATACTTAACTTTAGATCGTTTTAAACACGAATTCCTGCAAGTATGTATGATTATTTATTCATTTAATGTACGTTGTACACAGAAAAATCAAATAAATCACACAAATCTGACAAGAGATCACGTCCGTTATCTCGATAACGATCCCACAAAAGATGTAGAATCTCTCAGCAGGAATGACTCATAAGTCATACATATGTCTGGTAATGTTATATCATCGTGAAAATAAGCTTATGGGTCTGAATGGTTAATGATTGTGTCAATGAGGTAAGCAGGTGGTTTTAGCTACACATAGAATGTGTTTTAAAGAACTTATTGATTTCCAGTGCCCAACCGAATTGTGACCAAGAGTGACTTCGGCTTCGACCTGAGGAAGTTGGGCTTCGCGCCCGAGTTTGGTCTGCAGACCACCTCCGAGTTGGAGAGGTTCAAGCTTCCCATCCACAACCTAGACATCCACCTCAACCAGGAGAAGTCCAAGTACCACGCTCAAGTGTTCGCCAAGCCCGCCAAGGGAGGTAAGTACGATCAGGAATACTAGACCAACTAATTTCTTACTTCACTTTCGAGCAGGCAAACTTGGCCATCTGAAGAAATCAGCATTACCCAATTGAAACTGGGTCCTAGGAAGACCCAAAACGCATCAAGCACACCTGATTACGGAGGCAATTGAAATCCACGAAAACCCCATTAATATTAATAGTGAGCTTAATATGTAGTTTTTGATATCCATTATTGATGCCTACACTAAAACTAAATGCAGAAAACCAAACTCATTTAACTTTTTTATGTGAGTACCTCACGAGAGTCCCAGCTGCTCCCATCTGGAGCCAGTGAGACTATGGCATCCCGAATTGGAGTATGTTGTGAGGCTGAAAGTAGTGGGGAGAGGAAGATTTGGGGAAGTACCTGACTATTCAGATCTGGTCATTAAACCATTTCAAGCAACGTTTCAATTCTGAATGGTGGTCTTACACCAGGGCGATACCGAGTGTGTCTTCCACTGAGACGCAAAATACTATATAATACTTTAAATATATTCCGCAAATATACCATATATTATTTTAAATGAATTGATTGTGAAATAACAAAAATTTATTTGCGCATTCCGGGATTCGATCCCGCGACCTTCAGATTGTGAGTTAAGAGTCTTACCTCTAAACCACGGCCGACTGTCACACTAATTATTATGCTGAAATATTGGCCTTTCCTCCTCTTTTAGCTAACCGTTTGCCATTTTTGTCATCTTAGTAGATGTGTGAATTATTGCTATCTCTTTAACCATATTGATGAATAAAAATTTTTTTTTTTTTGAAATGCATTAAAAAGTCAGATACGTTTTAAGGAGGTAGCGCAACACGGCATAACACCCCAAAAACAAATAACGAAAAAGCATTAAAAAGTGTTCATTTTTCCAGTGTACCAAACTGCTGTCACCTTGACAACCCCCGACCGTGTGATCAGCCTGGAAACCTCAACCTCAATCCCCGACCTTCAGAGCGCCAAGAGCCCCTTCCCGGTTCAGCACGAGACCGTCTTCTACCTCAACAAGAACAACCCCAAATCCAAGACCTCGCTGCGCATGGTTGGAGACTATAAGAGAGTCGAAGGCAAGGAGGTCTCAACCAACGGACAGATAGTGTTTGTGGCTCCATCTCTTGGAAAGGTAAAACTTTTATCATTACCGTGGCTAATCAATTCAATCAATGTTGCGGTGCAGTACGGATGTTCAACAGTCTCTCATATCTAGAACAAATGAAACATGTATGCAGAATGACTTAATGAATATAAATTCCAAAAAGACTACGCTTCTTCAAATAGAAGCCAACAACTCTAATGCAGCAAATAACTCTAATAACACTAATTACTCGTGCAATCACAACATACACCACTCAATTTTTCATTATACTTATATTTAAGCACTATTTTCAGCCCAGACGAAGAATTGAAAGATTTGGGTTTGGGTGCGAAAATGAGCAATATGCAAGAATTGTATGCTAATGTTGCACTGCGGTACGGATGTTCCAACAGTTTCTCATATCTAGAACTAGCTGACCCGGCCACGCGTTGCTGTGGCTAATAAGACACAACGTCATCTACTGGATGGTTATCCAACCTTTATTAGAGTTTAGCTGCATTAGCCATCTTTGAGTTTATCGCGAAGAGACAGACAGATGCCGCGGAGGACTTTAATTTATAATACGTAGAGGTGGTGTGAAAGATTATAATAATGTGCATGAAATGCTTGGGGTAACTAACGTGTTTAAGTTAATAAGAATGAATACTGTATCCGTCTAAATAACTTTTCAATTACCGCAATGTATGTGACCATTTTTTTAGAAGAAAGAATGGGTATAGTAAGCTATCCGTAAAAGATAGATATATGCCTTCGCGGACTTTTTTGTAGATCTATAAAAGAGGAATATCCCACCATGCATTGTTTTGTTATATCCCCAAAGGATTAGACAGCGTTTTCGATGAAAGCTACCAAGCGGCTTGACTTTTTCCGACACTTCTAAAAATTATCGTTATGTTTCAACCAATTTACACAAATCCTTGACAAATTACATACCTAAACCTTTCTCACGAAACACTCTATCTATTGGTGAAAACCGCATGAAAATCCGTTCAGTAGTTTTCGAGTTTATCGTGAACAGACAGACAGACAGATAGACAGACGATGCGGGGGACTTTAATTTATAATATGTAGAGATAAATGAAACATGTATGCAGCATGATTTTATGAATATAAGATCCAAAAAGCCATACCAAGCACACTATGGTTCATCGTATAGAAGCCAACAACACTAATGAAGCAAATAACTCTAATAATACTAATTACTCGTGCAATCACAACATACACCCACTGCGAAGAATTACAACAGTCAATATTTCATTATACTTTTATTTATGAAGTATTTTCACCCCAAACGAAAGAGAGAGTATGAAAACAGTGTGCAATATAGTTGTGAGTGATGAATACTTGGAGCAGGTGGCTGAGTTTGCGTATGTGTTTAGGGAGTGTGTTTACGAGAGATGGAAAGGCTAATAAAGATATTGTGAAAGAAGGGTAAATGCGGGAAACTTTATTAATGAAGGACTGAATGCGGTAGCCGCTGATAAAAATTAAACTAAGATATTAATCTGCCAGGCTTGCAGTCCATAGTGGAGTGCTGGTACCAACCCTGATGAATGTGATGCATGGAACTGGCAGAGGAAGGATGAAAGTAGACTAAATGCTGCAGATAAAATAAAGCATCCAGAGAAGTACGAGATCTTCATCTCATAATGCAGGGAAAGATTGCCGGAAGACGGGGCCCTGGAAGAAGGAGAACCTCATGACTGAAAAACCTGAGACAGTGGTTTGGCCAGTCTACTGTAGAGCTGTTCCGGGCCGCAGTAAGCAAAGTCCGCATAGCCAACATGATAGCCAAAGTCCGTTGAACGGACAGGGCACGAAAAGAAGAAGAATTCTTGAAAATATATACATACTAATGATTGGTTTTTTGTATCTTTTCTCTTTAGGATTTGGTGATTTCTGGAAAGTCTTCATACAACATTGCATCCCATGCTCTCAACTCCGAGGTGGTGCTAGACATCTTCAAGGAGTCGGCTCAGAAGGTGGTCGCCACACTCAACTTCTCTCCGCAAGTCGTCAAGTCCGACAATGATGTTTTCAAAACAAAGGTTTCATACAACCTTGACGCCATTATCAATGGAAAGGTAAATAAATACATGTGTTACAAATATTACAGCCTTACAGTTGTAGCGTTAGGCCATCCGCTCACTGCTAGAAAAGATTATCTATTTATTTATGCCGTGGTAGTATTTTAAATATTTGTTTGCCGGGTACAGATTGCTGTAACGTAACATGCAATGTAACATGAAAGGAACATTTCATAAGTGTGGACGCAGCGCGCGCATGAACCAAGCATGTACCTACTCGCATCTGTTTCCGGCATGCGCGCGGTGAACATAGCTCAGTCTGCTAAGAACAAGTCCTCCATTGTTCGCGCGCGTTCTGACGTATAGACACGAACAAGCCATCCACACTGAAGCTCCGTGCACACTGCGCGCCCCTTTGTGTTCGGCGAAAAAATCGACACTTGGTTGATTGCGGCGCGCACGAGTTGAAATGCTCTGTTCATGCGCATAGTGTGCACAGTTCGTGCGCGCAAGGCGTCACATTACAGCAATCTGTACCCAGCTTAATGTTGTCTCTACTATACCATTACTCACCTTGGGCTATTATTTTAGTTCCTTCATCCGTGAAATTAATTTTTGCTTGTGTTTTTAGGCTATCGGTTTCGAGGCCCAGTTGGGCCAGAAATTCTTCCTTTCGTCTGATGAGGTCAAGTACAACTCGGCGGCCTCCGTGACGGTTGCCAAGAACCGTAAAGCAGCTTCAGTACAGCTCGAAGCCACCCCCAGCAAGCAGATATTTGTGGTGAGTTGCTAAATTATACGACCCACCCTGTTATCGACTGCTTTCCGTTTAGTGGCAGCATTGCACAGTTTTGCCTTTTCCTTCTTTCCGTTAGATATTTATGGTAAATTGCTAGATTATACAGCCATAACTATTAGATATATGTATGCAGATGCAAAAATCCTTAAATGTTCCAATTTGTTAACAGTAACATATGAGTCGTATAGTTCCTATCTACGATAAGTCCACTTTGGTGAAATGTTCGCAAATTAATTATTTTTAATTGCGACTTTTTTTAAGTAAAATCTGGAGATTTATTTATTTAGTGGGCTTTGTTATCGAACTACGGACGTATATGATAAACAAAAACAATTGTTTTCTTAATAGTTTAGGAGTAATTACATAAATAAAGATGGACTTATCGGAGTTTGAAACTAACTGTCAAAATAAAGGTATATTATAGGAACTCATCAGCCTGTGACTTATGGGTGTTTGTTTATATTGTTTATCAACACCGTTAACACGTCGAAGGCAAGTATAGGGTCAACAAAAAATATGATTTAAGTAAAACGAAAATGTTTAATGTTTTAAATTTCTTTTATTAAAGGTTTATTTCGTTTATTCAAAGTTGTGCCGGAATAATATTATAAAATGAAATATAATAAAGAAAGAACATAATTTTTTTTTTCTGTTTCTTAAAAAAAAATACTTGGGATTAAAATAGGTGTTAGCATAGTATTAACAAAAAAAAACGTAAAAATATATTTTTTTATCATAAACAATTTTTACATAAAATGAATATTTAAATAAAATTATTCCCGTGTATGTATAAATTTCCACCGTTTATCATTTTTATTAATAAAAATGAACAAAACGTAATATTATTATGATGAAAAAGAAATGTAGGCGTTTGATAATTACGAATTTTCTGTATTTATCACGATAAATTCAAAAACACTTGTGCTAATAAAGTAAAATAGATAATAAAACATAATAATATTGTTTTTAAAAGGAAATGCAGACATTATGATGATTACATTTTTTCGGTATTTATCACGATAAATTCAAAAACAATTGTGCCAAAAAACGAAATTATAGAACAAAGTATTACAATACTATTATAAAAAAGGAAATTCAGATAATTTATGTTTACAATTTCTCTGTATTTAACACGAAAAATTCAAAACTATTGCGCTAATAAAACATATATATTTTACATAAAAATAGAGGATTTTCAATTGTTGGATCAAAACGATAGGTAATAAAAGTATTTAAAAAAAACGTATGTTTATAATTTTATGAGAATAACTATCTCTTACACGACAAAAGTTGCCTCTTCTGCATGGCACTCATCGCATTCTTCCTGGTTTGAAGGCGTTTCAACGCAATTAGCGCTGAAATGTTCCACATCTACATAGTACTTTAAGAGCTCTAATTCTTTCCACTTCTCGCCATAATGCTTTGTTAATAAATTTGTAACATCTTTTATTTTCTCCTTTTTGACGGGTACGCCACTAGGTATGATGCACGGTGTGATATTAGTAATACGTTTACCTTATTTAGTGATTATTTTTTTTGTACATATTCACTCCTGTAATTTTCTTCGCCTTGCACGGCTATGTTGTTATTTGTACGATAAAGAAAAAATCGCTTCGTAGGATTGAACTTAAAATGCCAACCAGATGGAGGCTTTATTGTGGTTTGTACCGCTTGCTTCCAATTGAATACCGGTACATCTTTTGAAAGATTCAATATGTTTAAATACTGGTCTGGATTGACGATAACCTCCTTTGTACGGAATTCTTTTTCTATGGTGGCAAATACCCGGTCAGGGGGTAAGAAAGAATGTCCGACAATGGGGAACACTATTTCAATTGCTTTCACACTAATGGGAGCATGTGATTCAAGCCATTTCATACACATGCCAATTAAAGTTGTGTTTTTATTTTGGCCTCCACAACCGTCGGCGCACAAACGAATCCTTTTTTTCCCCTGCAAGTTTTCATTTTTTAAATTTTTTAATACATGGAAAACCACACTGGCAATTTCATTGGAACCTTTGTTGCTCTCCGCTTCGTTCCAATAAAAAATGTTAACATTTTCTTTAGTCAAGTGAGCCTTGGAACTTCCAATGACGACTGTGAAGTTATAAAAGTTGTACTGCCTACTGAGTAGGCAGACTGGTCGGGTAACTTAGGCAGCATCATGTTTTTTTGACAATCAAATGAAATTGTCAGCAGGTCCTCTCTTTCTTCTTGTAATAATTTGTAAAAAGCTTTTGCTTTGCGACTATGGACTTGATAAAGTGTCATCAAATTTTGTTTTTCAGATCCTTCGGACGTTTTTATCTTCTCCTTAAATTCGGTACATCGGGAACACACATCCACTCGAGGTTTTCCAAACCCGATATTGTACTTTCTATTGAAAATTGTTCGGAAGAACGATTGCTTCACTTTTAAGGATGGGTCTGTCTCGTTGACGTTGAACATTTTCCATATTTTTTTAATATTTAGCTCTGCATCCAAGTAAAGGCGTTGGTCTGACTTATGCCGACAATAGTGTGGTTCACTACCTTTAAATGACTCTATAAAATTTTGTACTGCTACCTTTTTGGGGCAAAAGGCGAGAGATCGATGGTCACCTCCCCGGTTTTCCTTCGCCACTCCGCCATAGTCATTAAAGGACCTCTTGAGCACATTTGATACGCGATCATTTTTAATGCCTAAAATAGACATAAAAGCGTTTTTGCAAATGGGAACCAGTTTTTTCGTCGTATTTTGCGGTAATGTATATTTGACACTAAAGTCTCTTGTTTTCTGCCCAACTGTTTTTCTAGGACGTTGACGCTTGCATTTATCAAGGCAACAATATTTTATTATGTAGTTGTCTTGATAAATTTTTTCCTTTTTCAAATAAAAATTCTTATGGATATCCATCAAATCTTCCATTTTCAGAGTTCCACATTTGAAGGTCTTTGTGTTATGCCTGCACATTGGGTAAACTAGCAGGTTTGTCGCAGAGTACCTAGAATAAATATAATATATAAATATTCAAATTAGAGCAAAAACGAAAAAAACTAATGAATAAAAATAAATAAATTTTACCTAAGTATTTTTATTTCAATTTAAAAAGCGGTTACGCATTAAAATTATTTTCTAGCAGAACTTGAAAAAATAATATAATTGAACTTGAAAACAGTAAATAAAAATGATAAAAACAACTGAGTAAAGGTTTGGGATCACCCAGTAATGGCTGACGTTTGATGAACGATTCCACTCAAAATAGGAGATTTTTAAGTACCTGTTACGACTATCCACGTGCTTTTTCCAAGATTCCTTGTTGATAACTCGCTTTCTCGATGTGTTTCCAGTCACTTGAACAACATTTATGGTTAGATCGGACATTATTTAGCTATAAAAACTTATAAAACTGCGGACACTTTTCAAAACAACACTTCAGCGACAAGTACCGCGGCCATGTTGGGATTAGCGAAACGCTTCCCGCTCATTGGCTTGCCTGGACGAAATACTTCCCGCTCATTGGCTGCTTGCATGGCAATGGACTTATTGGCGTTTGGAATATACAGTATCATGGATTTATCGTGGTTTGGAATTAATCGTAATTTTTAAACCCACTTTTCATTGAATTTTACGGCTATTTGGAACTCATCGACATATTATTGGTTTGCTAAACAACCGCTAGAGTAAAACTGCATCATTACTTTATTTTTGGATCATAGTGGACTTATCGTGGATAGGAACTATACGACTCATATTTAATACCAACTACTCTGTAACAATTTTCATAGTACCTATTTACTTCTTTTTATATGTAATTGCTGTGAACCTTTAATTTTTTTCATAATAATAACAAACTTACGTACATTTATAATAGCAAAAAATTTAAATTACAAGAAATTTACCTACATTTATATTAATCGCTAAAAAATGTTTTACACCTCTGCCAACCGGTATGCTTCGAGTATGTTTGTAATCATGTTTCGTGTAATATTGTGACAGTAATTTTTGAAACTACTATAAATAGCCTGAGCTCAAATACGAATATGTCGGTTGAATTCCTTTGTTAACAATTTACTTATCGAATACTCACACCTACTTGTGTTGTGCCTACTTATGTCTTTAATGCTCTGTTTATTATTTTATGTACTATATACTTGTTACGATGCTTCATAGTTGTTATAATGCTCCTGTACAATTTACCTTACATGTAAAAGCCATCAAGGCGTAAACAAATAAATAAATACCTCTTTCTATTAGAGATTTGTGGTAAATTGTTAGATTATATAGCCATAACTACTAAATACCTCTTTCTATTAGAGATTTGTGGTAAATTGTTAGATTATATAGCCATAACTATTAAATACCTCTTTCTATTAGAGATTTATGGTAAATTGTTAGATTATATAGCCATAACTATTAAATACCTCTTTCTATTAGAGATTTGTGGTAAATTGTTAGATTATATAGCCATAACTATTAAATACCTCTTTCTATTAGAGATTTGTGGTAAATTGTTAGATTATATAGCCATAACTATTAAATACCTCTTTCTATTAGAGATTTGTGGTAAATTGTTAGATTATATAGCCATAACTATTAAATACCTCTTTCTATTAGAGATTTGTGGTAAATTGTTAGATTATATAGCCATAACTATTAAATACCTCTTTCTATTAGAGATTTGTGGTAAATTGTTAGATTATATAGCCATAACTATTAAATACCTCTTTCTATTAGAGATTTGTGGTAAATTGTTAGATTATATAGCCATAACTATTAAATACCTCTTTCTATTAGAGATTTGTGGTAAATTGTTAGATTATATAGCCATAACTACTAAATACCTCTTTCTATTAGAGATTTGTGATAAGCTGCGAGATTATACAGCCATAACTGTTAAACTGTAGGTGCAACTAGAGATTAAAAAAAAATTAAATCATTTCTGATAGCACTGTACAGTCTGTCAAATAAGAGTAAAAAACATAGGAGGGCGCCACTGTTGATCAAATGGCAATACTAAAAATACAACAGATGGTGGCGATGTAAAGCTGTGCAACCTACATTTTTTGTAAAAAACCAAAAACACATAAAAGTGGTAAAAATATTTTTTTATTGCAATTTACCTACTGATCTCAAAATTAGAATTGCGAATTGCCTATGGGTATATTGTACCTTTGCAATTTTTGTTAATACAATGAAGAATAACGATATATAGTAAAATAAAAAGCACAGTTAGAAACTGCTCACATTTATTTAATACTAGCTTAAGTACCCAGCGTTGCCCGGGTTTTAGATCACATCTCTAATTTTAGATCTGAATATATTTAACTCAATCAGATCTAAAAGTAGTGTAACTAAACTCACTATTAGTGATTCTTCCTTTCTACCTAATTTTAAATTCAAATTTATGTTAATTTAAATTAAAGCAAATCACTTTATAAAATACCATTTATGGTGGGGTTCTTCATTTACCGAGAATGTTAAATGCAATGCTAATTGTAAAAGTAAACGGTCAAATGCATAGAATTTTTTAAATTTCGATGGTTTACTTTTACAAATAGCATTGCATTTAGCAGTCTCGGTAAATGAAGAAACCCACCCTTAATTAATTTTATGAGGTACCTTCAACAGTGCTTCTTTGAATTATTTTTTTTTTCTTTAGGAACAAAAAATGTTTTTAAATGTGACTTACAGTGTTTTATACATTCAGTGTCATTGCGATTTGAAATAATATTTGACAGTTAAATTGGTGTTGCCAGCCTACAAATTTAGTAGTTCAATTTTTAATATTTTCTACTCTTATTTGACAGACTCTACACAGTAGCTTTTTTATTTCCTGTCATCGCTGTATTTGAGGAAAGCTATAATACTAATTTAAATATTGCCTCTTAGGTCAAGGCGCCCAGCACTGAAGTTATCCGTATCGAGAGTGGAAACTCCTACACATCTCCCAACGCCAAGGGAGAGGTGACCATCTGCCTTCTCCAAGACAAGACCTACAAGGTCACCGGAGATGTTTCCCTCGCTTCCCCTTACACCGTCTCAGTGGTGGCTGGAATCCTGAGTAAGTTTACTGACTCTCATCTTAGAAATTCAATCACTACATTGCTAATGAAAGTATGGGATTGGGCTCGAAAATGAGCAATCTAAAACTATGTTGATGATGCGATGCTGATTTCTTACATTATGGAAGATCTACAGACTTGTGTCTAGGATGAACTAAGTATTTATACAGAATGAATTAATGAAGAACGTAAGTAAGTCCAAAGTCATGGTTTTGAAAGAGAGAGCACTAAATTAGAGTGCAAGAGATTGTGATTGATGCATACTTGGAGCAGGTGGATGAGTTTATGTATTTGGGAGCTTGTCTACAAGTGATTGAAAGGCTAATAAAGATATTGTAAGAAAGTTAAATGCAGGGAACTCAATTAATGGAGGACCGAATGCGGAGCCTTGAGGTTGTTATTAGCATCAAACGCCGTTTGGCTCAGGATTGGCCCTGATGAATGGTTGGCGCTAAGTCCAAAGAAGTGAAACTATCAGTTCTCAACGGAGTGCTGATTGGCAAAGGAAGGATGATAGTAGAAGTAAATGTAGAAGAAATCAGGAACACCCAAGAAAGTTATGAAAGAAAGGTAAACAAATACTTGACTCACACCAAGAGTCAGAATAACAACAAAATAGTGTGTATAAGAGGTATGTTTGTGATTGAATCAAGGAGTGTTGCCAATACAGAGTTGTGTGGCTGTCTATCCTCTCTACGGAGAGATTAGATTACTCTCTATGGTTAGTTGCAATATTTTCTATGTAAAAAGCTAGGTTCTCCATTTTGGGTTAAGATTATATTGTTTATGTGGTATTCCAGATGAACCCTCGAAGGTGGTGCTGTCCGCTAAGGCTGTCCCACTGAAGTTGGTGGAATTGAAGGCTGAACACGTCAGTGGAAAACAGAGCAAGGTGCTGGCCCACTTTGTGCTCAGTTCCCAGCCCAAGCAGAACAAACCCGAGCTGGTCGTCAAGACAGAACAGATCGTTGAACTTATTGTGAGTACAAATACCTTTTCAAATCTTATACAGGGTGGTGCAAAATTAATCATCCAATTTTGTTTTTGAATAACTTTTTTACTAAATAAAAAAAAATGATTTTGAGTAATAGAAATCTTTATTTGGACTTTTAAAATGTTTTCTGTTAAGTGAAAAAGATGATATCCGTCAAGTGGCTGCCGCCAGTGTTGATACACATTTGTCCCTGTTTTATCGCATTTCCCATGACTTTCCCGCAAGATTTTGTTAGATTTTGTGATAACTGTTCGCAATCCTGTCGAATATTCTCCTTAAGGGCTGCGATTGTCTGAGGCTTGTTGGCATAAACCCGCGACTTCAAATAGCCCCAAAGAAAGAAGTCTGGGATGGTTAAATCGGGCGATCTTGCTGGCCATACTAAATCGCCAAAGCGAGAGATTACGCGACCAGGAAATGGTTCCTTCACAATATCCATTGTGGCTCGTGCTGTGTGTGTGGTTGCACCGTCTTGTTGAAACCACATGTTCACCAAGCCCCACTCATCCAATTCTGGAAGTAAGACGTCGTTTATCATGGCCCTGTAGCGTTCGCCAGTAACAGTGACCGTAATGCCAATGGCGTCCTCAAAAAATACGACCCAATCACTCCTCCCGCGTTAACGCCGCACCACACAGTGGCTTTGAGTGGACGTAATGACTTTTCGTGCATCGCATGCGGATTTTCAGTGCTCCAGAAATGAATATTTTGCTTATTGGCTTAACCGTTTAAGTGGAAATGCGCCTCGTCGCTCATGATGACTTTCGACACAAAATCGCTAAAAGCTTTAAAGCTTAAATCGACACAATTATTCCACGCTCTTGCGGAGTATAGCGCTCCATTGCTTGTCTGTTTGTATTCTGCAGCTGTCTAGTTCACAAATGTCAAATATGATTGACGTACGACGCCATTTGCAAAAATTATAACATCTTCCGATAGGGTGATTAATTTTGCGCCACCTCGTATAAACATAGATAATGGCAACGGTTCCAGGACAAAACAAAACAATAAAGAAAAAATATTTAAAAAAAAAAACAATTTACCTTAACCTAACATATTATTTGAATGTTGTATTTTTATTAGACTGAAATACTCCTTATAATGGTGACGAATGAATAAGACAGCCCGGAGGCCAACGTATTTACAGCAATCTACTTTACCAATCAGTTACTTAGTCTACCACCGGAGCCATCTATGGGCCATTGATGGAAATTAACGTCCAGTTATTTTTCAGAAATTCAAGTGTGAAAAGGTCATCAAATAGCCATTCAGCGCCATTTTGTTTTTCTTTACATTGAAAGATTACCGTTAAACACAGATTCTAGGCGCGTTTCAGCTTTCTACCAAATTGTAATAAGCTGACAAGCTTAAGAACATGATAGTTGAACCTCTTCTACTGAACAAAATTTGTTCAAAAGCTGAAACGGACCTAGAATTGGCATTTAACAGGACCTTTCAACTGTAAAATAATAAAATAGTGCTGAATGGTCATTTGACGACTTTGTCACAAGCGAATTTCTGCAAAATAATTAAGACTTAGATCAAAATATAACTAATTGTTCCGAAAAAGTGTACAGAGAGGATGTGCCGCCGAATGACTAAAGTATATAACATATTTTCACTCAAATGCATCAAGGATAAAACTACTTGTCTTAAAACTACTGTATATATCAGTGTGTACAAAAAATCGGCACCCTAAATAAAATGTTTGAAATCCTTATTGTTATAGGTACAGTCTGTCAAATAAGAGTAGAAAACATAGGAGGGCGCCACTGTTGATCAAATGGCAATACTAAAAATACAACACGTGGTGGCGATGTAAAGCTGTGTAACCTACATTTTTTTGTAAAAAATCGAAAACACATAAAAGCGGGAAAACTATTTTTTAATTCCAATTTCCATATCTACGGATCTCAAAATTAGAATTGCATATGGGTATATTATACCTTTACAATTTTTGTTAATGCAATGAAGAATAACGATATTATAATAAAATAAAAAGCACAGTTAGAAATTGCTCACATTTATTTAATACTAGCTGTACCCAGCATTGCCCAGGTTGTAGATCATGTCTCTAATTTTAGATCTGAACATATTTAACTCAGTCAGACCCCAAAAGTAGTGTAACTAAACTTACCATTAGTGATTCTTCCTTTCTACCTACTTTTAAATTCAAATGTATGTTAAATTAAATTATAGCAAATCGCTTTACAAAACACCATTTAATCAATTTTATGAGGTACCTTAACAACAGTGCTTCGTTGAATTAATTTTTTTTCTCTAAGAACAAAAAAATGTTTTTTTAAATGTGATTTACAGTGTTGTATACATTCAGTGTCACTGCGATTTGAAATAATACTTGACAGTTAAATTGGTGTTGCCAGCCTACAAAATTAGTAGTTCGATTTTTTATATTTTCTACTCTTATTTGACAGACTCTATTTTTAAAGTCAATTTTAGGTTTGAAATGCACAAAAAATTATAATGATCTTAATTTTGGAGGGCTAATTTTCGGGTTATCAACTGTCAGGTCATTATAAAGGTGGCATCGTTTGTTATTTTAAAAATATCGTTTTTTAAAGAGTTTTGCTTTCCATGTATAAATTGTTCTGCTACCAGTTTCGACACATCCGTGCCATTCACTAGCAAACTTATTTTTATAAATAGGTACAGAAATGATCAGATTTATTAGGTGGGGGTAGATTTATAAACCTTAGAAATAAACAAAAAAATTAAATCAAAAATTTATTTGGTTAATAAAATAAAAACACCCTGTAAATCACCCTTCTTAACAATTTTCCCATGTTATATTGACTCCTCCCACTGTTCTTCGCCTCCCACATAACACTAAAATAACTCCTCCCTCTATCTAATAATTTCTGTACTTAAATAGGTTAGTTTTAAGTTTGCTAGCGAATGACATGGATGTGTTGAAACCAGTAGCAGAAAAATTAACATTCGAGTAACAAATGTACATGAAATGTAAAACTCTTCAATACAAAATATCTAGAAATTGTAAATAGTAGATGCCCAAGAAATACAAAAAAATTGAAAAATACGTTTAACAGGAAAAAGCCCGCGCTGATTTGCTCACCCTGGTGAAGAAGGGAGAGACCATCTTGAAGAAGCAGACCGAGGAAGCCACCACCGATGCCAAGAAGCTGCAGACCTCTGTCCAGGAGGCTGTTCCCAACGTGCAGGGAGTTCTCAATGCTTACAAGGCAGAGTTGGAGAAGATCTCCGCAGAATTGCATTCTGATAAGGCACTGCAGCAGTTGGCTGACACTATGTAAGTACTTACACTCTCTTTGTTTTATCACTTAAATGCATAACACTTGTAATATTAAGTCCCCGCATTCCGAATACTAGATTAGGCTGAAAAGTAATGCACACATGCTTGCACAGCGCGAAAAAAATGACCTTCAGAAGCGCACCAGGTGGAATATGGAAGTGACATTCCTCCCTTATACGTACTTGAAAGTTTGGAGGTCGTTGAATTCATATTTCCATTGAACACTTTGAACACTTAAAGGAAACGCTCGGCCCTTTTCATAAAAAATTAAATTTGGATTTTAGACCAACCAATCTGAAAGATTGTTTTTAATCAAAAGGTACAATAAACATCTAGTATGGATATATTCTGTGTATTTAATTATTTGTATTTTAAATTGTAAAATAATATAGGCCATTAAATAATTTTATGTGTCATAATTTTAGAGGCATCATTGACAATTATTTGTGAGTTAATTAAAATGATTAAAAAGAGAAATTTTGCTCTATTTACTATATAAATATGATGAAATATAACATTTTAAAAATTAAATTGTTTTAAAAAATCATTTTGATGGGTGCAAATTCAAATTACATACATACGATGATTATACAAAAGTGGTATAGCTCTAGAAATAAAATTCCCGAGGTGTATATGTGTCACATATTATACAGTTCTGATGTTCTCTGATTCTTGACAGTATTCGATTAAGATTGGATTCACTGAATCGTGTCTTCCTTGGGAGTCTCCGTCTTTACTATTCTTCACTTTTTCTATGCATTCAAACCATCTGAGGGTTCCTTTCTTATTCTTGTTCATTATGCTAACATCAGCCTTATATTCTTTCCGGATCCCCTCATTAGTAATATAGTCACACATGAGTTTATTACATACATGACACAATGCTGCAGAAATCTCATTCGTACACAATTCATTCCAGTTTAAATACCAGGTTACCTAGCATGGTCAATCGACATAGGTTTTATGGAAAATGTCGGTAACTTGTCATCGCTCCCGAGCACGACTGCAGACCGCTAACAAACAAATAACAGTTTAGGTCAAATAAATTATGAACCCTTAGTCGTTGCGAACTTTTATTTGTTCGTTAGCGGTCTGCAGTCGTGCTCGGGAGCGATGACAAGTTACCGATATTTTCGATAAAACCTATATCGATTGACCATGCTAGATACCCAGATCCATGCCCCCTTCCATACATCAGAATAATAATTAGGTAACAGCATTCAAAGTGGTCAAGTCTTGAAATAGCACAGTGTTTTGTGACCAAATCTGAATAGTTAGATACTTTCCAACCATCTCATCCCCATCTCATCTCCTTACCTTCAGCCTCACACAATACCTCAATTGGGAATGCCACAAAAATTGATATCTAACCATTTCTTTTTATTCCAGTCAAAGCATCATCAAGTCAATCACAAAGGTAACAAGCGAAATCAGCGAACGTCTCACCGAGGTCATCCAACAAACATCCACCATCTTCACAGAGCTCCTGGCCAGGATCAACGAGATCTGGACCGACAAGGTTCTGCCCTCCATCACCAACTTGGCAGACCAATGGAGCAAGATCGCCACCCAACTGTTCGGAGGGGTCCTCGACATCTTCAGTCATTACCTCGTCTACGTCTCCGAGTTCTTGGAGAAGCACTCTGCTGAGTTGAAGCCACTTCTGGAAAGCACCAGCAAGGCTGTTGAAGGTGAGTGAATCTACACCTTTTCAACAATGTATTCTTCTCCTTAAGTCGGTTCTTCAGTGTATGAGGATCACATTCATTGCTGATATTAAAGAGTGTAATATCATGTTGTAAGATTTTCAAACACATTTTTCCCTCTTCCTATGTTAACCTGTGAATTGTAGGAAATTCCCTATTGGCCATAATCAAAATTAATATCAATCTCCGTCTGCTAAGAAACCCTGAAACTTTCCATATTCCTTTCCAAAGAACCAACTTGACTTTCTCGTGGACTCTCATTTTGCTTTGTTTAGAACTTTAGGTGTCCAATGCTAAAGTACCACACAAGAGTCTGAGTGTGGAGCCAGCGAGACTATGGCAACCCCAATTGGCATATGTTGAGAGGCTGATAGTAGTGGGGAGGGGAAGAGGAGTAAACTGGATATTCAGATCTGGTCACCAGAAGAAAAAAGTATTAACACTAGCAAATTTCGTGTTCCAGAATTTGCCGGATCCATTGAGAAGCTAATCACAAAGGCCAAGGAAGAGTGCAAGGAGTTCCTCCAGAACTTGGGAGACAACATCGGAAGCCTGCCTGTTGTGCAGATGGTCAAGAATGTGGTAAGCTTCACTTATAAATTATTAAACTTTATATACATTAACATACTTATCTCTGCAGGCGATCAAAAAAGAGAATCTATCGAATGAATAAACAATTTTTTAATGTGTGTATTTTAAATATCAGCAACAGTTTAAAGTAGTACCGAAGTTTTTTTTTTTTTTTAGGTAGGTACTTTTATAAATGTACTGAAGTACTTCAAGTGTATTTAAGTTGCACTTAATTAGGTATTTAAAATGGTCTCAAGTACAGTTGTACTTACGTACTGCAATTGTACTTAATTATTGAGGTTGTAGTTAATTAGGTACTGTAGTTGTGGTGAAGTAGTTAAGTTGAATTTAAGTTGTAAAATTAATTGTAATTAAGTACTGAAGTACTGAGGTTGTACTTAATTAGATACTATAGTCGTAGTGAAGTAATAAAATTGTTCTTAAGTACCAAAGTTGTACTAAGCTAGTACTAAAATTATACTTAAGTGCTGAAGATTCAAGCAGTATTTTGATACTTGCAGTGACTTATATTGCAGTGGTTAATATTCTCAGTGTCAATCATTTAGTTTGGAAACTTGCTTGGGATGCTTAAGCTGTGCTTAGTGACCAGATATAATAGCACCGTACCTGATTCCCAAACTCTTTCTTCTTCTTCTTCTAAAAATCAACTTCTTCTTGTAAAAATATATATAAAAAGAGATCGGGGAAGGCCACTCGAAAGGGGATTTGAGAATGCTTCTCTCAATATAGGTTTTAAATGAGGTTAGGTACATAATATAAGTTTTATTGGTAGGTAAAACTATTTTATTATGATGACTAATTCCATAAAAATGGAATATTATAATTTCATATTTATTTTTTATTTTTTATTTATTGGCAATGCTTATTAAAAATACATATAAAGTTACATCAGTTACATAGTTACATAAGGTTAACAAAAAAATAAAAAAATTGCCTTTCCTCACCATAAAGAGACAATGCTCTTGTGTTTGGTGAGGGAGTTCTGGCTCAATTAGTAAACTAAAAGATTGTGTAATTTAGTAATAACGGCTATTGTATATAATAAGTAGGTTAAAAATCATGTATAAATTTAATAATAAAAATCCTGAAGAGTTTAAAAAAATCATAATATCATTATAAATGAAAGAATCATGTAAGTTTAAGTTTATACAATAGTAGACTCAGAGATATAGAAACTAAGAAATGAAAGAAAAAGAAGGAATGAATGATTTATAAAATAGCAGACTTTAAGATACAAAGTAAACATATTTGGGACTTTTATAGCAGTTTAATGTAATTTTTTTAATTTGGGCTTAAATTCCTGCATATTTTCGATGGTTTTAATTTTAATGGGAGGTTGTTATAATAGATATTATGCCCAGATAAAGATAGGAATTTTGAATGTGCTTAGTATTAAATTTAGGGATTTTAATAGTTTTCTGGTATCTTGCTGATGTATTGAATTGGAAGTTACGAGTATTTAACTGTATTTCTTTGTAAATTTGAAGTATTGAATATTTTTTATAGATTTTGTCTATTGTAGGCACATTGAATATTGAAAAAATAATTTCAGTAGGAAATTTAGACGGTTTTCTCAAGATGACCTTAGTTATCAACCTTTGAACTATTTTGAGGGGATTTAAAATATTGTCATATGTTCCTCCCCAGCCAATAATACCATATTGCAATATAGGTTGAACAGTTGCATAGTACACTGTTTTTAGGTTTTCTAAGCTAAGAATATTTCTAAGTCTAATAAATATACATATAAATACATTTCCTAATCCTTTTGACGAGTTCACAAATATGTGTTTTCCATTTAAAATGTTGATCTATATATACACCAAGATATTTGATTTTGGGAGTTGGACTAAGTATAGCACAATCTTGATTGCAGTTAGTTTTATTACATTTACTTTGGTGTATTATGATGTTTAAATTTGGTTCTAATTTGAATTTATTGATAGAGAATGGGATAAATTTTGTTTTTTCAGTGTTTAGAGAGAGGAGATTTTTATCAAACCAATTTTTCAATATGTTAATATCAATATTCGCTAGGTTATTAACAGTATTCCAATCGGTATCTTCAATTATTATGACAGTATCGTCAGCATAAGATATTATTTTTCCGTTTAGTTTTTGTATGAATATGTCATTAACATAGATAATAAACAGTAACGGTCCCAGGACTGTACCTTGAGGTATGCCGAAATGACTCATTTTTGGTGAACTAAGCACACCATTAATTTTTATAACTTGGGAACGTTTGAAAAGGTAGCTTTTTATCCATTCTAGTGCTGAACCATTTAATCCAATGTTTCTTAATTTACTTATAAGTTGGTCATGTGATATACTGTCAAATGCTTTTTTGAGATCTATAAAAATTCCCAGGCATTTAAATGATTTATCTAATGAACTATGTACAAGGCTACTTAATTTTGCAATTGCATCTTGTGTGCTTCTACCATCCATAAAACCAAACTGGTTTTCATTAATTATACCATTGCATTTTATAAATTGGCTCATTCTTTTTTTAACTACTTTTTCAAAAAATTTTGCTATATTTGAGATTACTGATATGGGACGGTAATTGTTTACTTCTCCTGGATTACCTGACTTAAATATTGGGGTAATAGTAGTTTGTTTGTAAATTGATGGAAATACTCCGCTTTGGAAACTTGTATTTATTATATGCATTAATGGCTTAGAAATTTGATTTTTTATGGTTTTTAAAATATCAACCGTAACTGCATCAAAGCCCGGAGCAGATCCTCCTTTCATATCGGTTATGATAGAAACTATTTTCTCCTCTGTGGTGACTTCAAATGTTGTCATTTTATTTTTAGCATTTATATTACAGTCTGGAGATGTTATAATATTTGGATCAATGTGAATGAGATTGGCGAGATTTTTACCTACATTTGCAAAGAAAGTGTTAAATATATTTGCAGCTTTTGAGGGGTTTTCTTTACAGCATGTTTTTGAGTTATCATGAATAATAGCATTGATTTCGTTATTATTGTTTTTTTTCTTGTCAATTATTTCATTTACAACCGTCCATACTCTTTTACTATCATTTTCAGCTTGATCCAACTTCCGTTTATAGTAACTTTCTTTAGTATGTTTTATGATACATGAAAGTTTATTTTTATATGCTTTAAAGTGATTGAGTAAGTTTTTATTATTAGGTTGTTGAGTTGTTAATTTATAAA
The DNA here is from genome assembly GCA_929108145.2 of Limnephilus rhombicus. Classification (NCBI taxonomy): domain Eukaryota; kingdom Metazoa; phylum Arthropoda; class Insecta; order Trichoptera; family Limnephilidae; genus Limnephilus; species Limnephilus rhombicus. The sequence goes on along the minus strand of OV815299.1, from coordinate 26,205,816 downwards.
GAGCTTGCTTACGTCGTACAGATACTATTAATCCATGAGTAAGTAATCCATGATTTTATAGGTTTGAAGTTAGACAGTTTGTGTTTGGGAATTATATTTTTTGACGAGTCATTTATGAATTTAGATATTTTTTCTTCAAATATTTTACAGCAGATATTGACATCATTACATTGTAATAATTTGATCCAATTTTCTGATTGAAATTTGTTTTTTAATGTATCCATATTAAGTACTTTTTTGGAAGATTTTGTTTGTTTAAATGATGGCAATATTGGATTGCTGGTTTTGTGGAAATACATGAATAATGATCAGTAATAGTTGTGTGAATGACAGCTGCTGTTATATTTTGGATATCCGGTATATTTGTAAAACTATGATCTAAGCATGAAGGTCGTTGACCTCGAACGTCTCTAGTGTACGAATTTATGCACGATAAATAATTGAGTTCTGCTAACATGTTGAGATAGCTATCTTTATCCTTACTAGAATAGTCGCTTGCGATATTTAAATTCACATCTCCAACAATAACATTATTATGTAATTATTTTTTCCAGCTGCAAGAATACAAAGTGTTGGAAAGCATCAACGGTGCACTGAAGGAGGTTCTCAACCAGGTGAAGCATATCAGCCCCACTGATGAACTCCGTGCCTTCTTCGAAGCTCTCGAGATCTACTTGGACAAGGTTAGTCTTCAGTCATAACCTAGCCTATCCTAGCCTAACCTATCTTAATCCTACCTAACCTAGCCTGTTCTTTTATCAAGCTCTCAAGATTTACTTCGATAGGTTAGACTTCAGTCCGAACTTAACCTATATTAACCCATTGGCCACAGAATTATTAAATTAATCCTATTTATTTTTTCTTGTTATTATAGAAACTCAACGAACAACCTGTCAACGATTCCGAATCCCTGAGGGCTCTCTTCTCCAAACTGGTCTCCGCTTTCGACAGCCTCATCTCCTACATCAGGGAATCCATCGGCGTGAACGCCCCCAATGTCGTTCCGGGAGGTTTTGTTAACGTGAGTATTGTCACCAGTTTGACTTAATATAAATATATATGTGTCTATATACTCGTACAAAATTTAGTAGCTGCATATTCAGCTACGGAAGTAATTTATTTTTGGATTGTTATGCCGTGTTGTGCTACCTCCTTCTTTAGCCAACGTTTTGAACCGCATTACAGTGTCCATCATCAGGGCAGATATGCTCTAATGCCCTACACATCTGGCCTGATGATGTGTGGTCACTGCAATGCTGTCCAAAACAATGACTAAAGGAGGAAGCGCAACATGGCGTAAGGCTGGGGTTAGACTCGTAATTAAAATTTACGGATTACATAAGATTTTGACAGGTCACCCACCGGAGCGTTTACATATGCATCCGACTTGTGGTAATTAATAATCACGGAAGTTCGACCTGTGTAAATGCTTATGCGACCGTTTACACCTGTAAATTTATTTGCGGTAAGATGGCTTCCTGTCAAACAACGACCTGCTACTGTCAAATTTACACGATTTTGTCAATAAAGACGAAAAGGCCCCAATAAAGTGTTGAAATAGATTTTGGTTAAACAATTCTCCACGCGCTTTTATGCCGTCATAAGTGGTCAAAGGCGGCAATTAATTTTATTTTATCCGAATGACAGCTACCTGACAGCAACCGACTTCGAATTCAAAATTTCAAATACGTAAATGTTAAAAACAAAAACATTAAGATTGGAAAGGATTGGACCGATAATTGAATAGAAGGATGCTCATTTTCCAGAAAACTTAAATAAGTGGAAATAAATATTAGTTTTGTAGGAAAAAAATCCTATAAAAACAATAGGCCACTTGCATCACATTTTTTTAATTTTTTTTTCCGGTTTAGACTAATATTCTGTATTTATTTATTTTTTTGATCGTATTTTTGAAACCCTGGGGATTTTTTGAAAATTTCAATCTGAAAAATCAGACCATTTTTTATAAACCGGAAAGACGGGACATAATTTTATAGGTGCGAAAAAACGATAATTACATAGCTGAAAATCATTTTAAAAACAAGAACGTTTTCCACACGAATGGCACAGGAGAATAACGAGGCATACCAAAAATATTACATCTCATAAATATTTTTTTCCTTGATCCTTCTTATTGATCATAAATGTAATATACTTGTACTTGTAAATTATAATAATAATAAGAATATTATAAAATTTGATTTTGTTAAAATCAGCACCATAACCATTATACCTCTAAAACACGTACCAACTTCCAAAATGTACGGGGTTCTCTTCAGAACTTCTAAAATGTACGGGGTTCTCTTCTGTCAAAAAGTCAAACCAAATGATAAGTTCGTAGAGAACAAACAATAAATCTAGTGAACGAATTCAAAAATTCGCCTGAAATCAAAGTGATGCCATATTAAAAAAAATAAATCAGTGTGGAATTTTACAAAATTAATAGGAACATTTTCGGAGACGGGACATTTTCATGTAGTGACGTCACGAGCCCAAATAATGGATTTATTTATTTAAAAATAATAAAAAACTGTACATTTCTAAAAAAATTTACTAACATTTTCGCAATCTTAATAAAAAGATCTATCCACACGATTTTTTCCAAGTCGTTATGAATTCAATGCAAGTGGTCTATTGTCTTTTAATTTTTGACATTTCGCAACGGTGCGCGGCGCATTTCGGAACTATTTCTTGCGGTAAGCCTCTTAGCTTATCAAACTGATTTTATAAGCTGTAAGAAGGCTGGAAATTCGCGCGGGCGCGGTTAGACCTGTCAAAAAACTTCCGAAAGAATAAGTTCTGTAACTTGCTATAAATTACGTTAAGTGACTTTTGGTGTCGTTTACATTGGTAATTTGGTCATAAATCGCTTACAAGAGCGATTTACAGGAAAAAATTTACGAGTCTAATCCCAGCCTAATAACCCAAAAAGAAATCATGGTAATACTTTGGGTCGTGAAAATCTCAAAATCACAAATCATATCCAGCTACGGGAGTCTATTTATACATAAGTCAGTAGCTACTCGTGTATAAGTATGTATATACATAAGTCAGTAGCTATATGAATGTGCGTATACATAATTCAATAGCTATATAAGTGTGTATATCCATAAGTCAGTAGATGGAAAGTGTGTTTATACACAAGTCAATAGCTATATGAATGTAATTCGATAACTATGTAAGTGTGCACACACATAAGTCAGTAGCATAAATAGCTAATCAAGTGTCATCGTACATAATTCAGTGACTATGTAAATATCCACTAAAGAGTCTATATACACAATTCAGTAGTTATATAAATAGCTACTGATGTGTCAATTTTGTAGGGTTTGGATGTTGAAACTCCGACATATTTGATGACCATTGAATTGGCAATCAGCACCAATTAAAATTTATGCCTAATCTCGGCCCATTTAAGCTTTTGATCGAATTGTGATAATCAATCATTACCACGTGAAAAATCATTGAATAGTCTAAAATTTTGACAAATATGTTGAAAATGTGATAAAAATATTACATTATGATTTTTCACGAGTTTGAAATGAAATAAAAATTTCAATTTATTGTTGTTATTTCAGGTCCCAGTTGCGTTCACCGGAATTCCCCGCTTGCCCGCTGCCCTTCTGCCAGAATTCAGCTTCCTGAACTTCTTGAACCCAGACACCAACATCGACATTGATGAAGTCATCAAGGCCTACTGGCCCAAGAGTCTTGACCCTCTGGACCTGATCCCACCGTACAAACGTGAGCATTACACTCTATTGTCTACTATTCCGCCATCCCAACGTCACAGCAAAACCTTAATGTATAGTGCCACCATTCACTGGCGCGACAGCGTAATTTAAAACTTTTTTCTCCGACTGCTCGAGTTTTTTTGGTGGTATTTTTTAATATTTTCCGCCAACATTAAAAAAAATCATACTTCCGAATTTTAATATGGAGACGTACAAACTAATTACAGTTCTATATAGCCAATGAATTCACCTATATTTTGTCGATTACCACATATTCGTAGGATTTATTAAAAAAATATTATAAAATCGTAAACTTCTACTTAATTACTAACAAATAAGGGAAAATTTGCCAAAATTGGGAGCAAAGCAATCTGAGGTATTTTAAATTATGCCATATTGTGGCAAAAAGCACTCCAGTGATCAAACCAGGGGAGGCCTTGGATAATGAAGTGATACTGGACAACCATGCAAACTCTTTATATATCTACAGTTGTATCGCTTTCATGCTGTCTCTTTCATGCAAGACTTCAGTCGCACATTCATTATAACCAACACCCCTGTCTTAGATCATCCTTAGTGGTTTGCTACTTTAGGTGACTTAGCAGGGATGTCTGAGTCTTGGCGGCGAATGTGTCTGCCCAACAACTGTGTAGCAGGCCGATTGAGGGAGACCCTTTGACATCTTCAGCCAGAATCTCTCGACCCAACGCCTTGCACTGCAGTGGGAGGGATGGATTGAGCGCTTTGATTATTAACTCACTTTTCAATTTACCTATTGGTTGAGATTATGTGGGTAAAATTTCACTTCTACCGCTTTTGAACTGCACTCGTTATAATTTTTGTTTGACTCACTTGTTAATCAGGCAATTTAATATCTGACCATGTTTATTTGTTGTTACTAGTACGCGGTCTGATTGCCGGTGGCCAGCATATCTTCACGTTCGACAGTCGCCATCTCACCTTCCCGGGAAGCTGCAGGTACGTGCTGGCTCAGGACGCAGTGGACGGCAATTTCTCCATCGCCATCACCCTGGACAAGGGCAACGCCAAGACAGTCCTGCTCGCTGACAAGTCTGGAAACGCAGTTGAAGTCAACGAAAAGGGAGTGGTAAGAATTACAAGAAACTTAACCTAACCTAACACATCCGAGACAGAACTGTCAAATATGCAGTAATTTAGAAATGGAGTGGTTAATAAATGTACTTATTTGTTGTTTTCATTGAAAATTTCAAAGTACTGTAGCTCTGGACTATACCCCTACCACATATTAATCTACAGACCTTTCTAGTATCCAGCTTTATTATCGTGTTCTGTACTACTTAAAGCCTCGATGACACAGGGCGAGTTTACAAGCTACTATCTTCTAAGTTTAAAAGCGGATAAATCGGCGAGTGAGATTGTCATGATGACACACAAAACTGTCCATTCGCTTAGTAGCGTAGGAAAGTGAGGTCGCTGCTAGCGCCAGTAACAAGAATAACGACGCCTGCGTGAACTAATTCTGTGATGTTTAACAGTCAAAATCAGCTGTTAATTGGCAGCCATCTTGAAAAACATAAATAAACCAATCACGAGCAAGCGTGTAGCGAGTAAAGTTGACGACCTTTCAACTTTTTTCGTAGATTGTCAACAATCTGCTAGTTAACAAGTAACACGATGACACTGAGCGAGTTTACTAACAGATAGTGAATTTCCCAGATAGTAGCTTGTAAACTCGCCCTGTGTCATCGAGGCTTAAGATCAGCATGAGAAAGTACTTTACAATGCTTTGGTTAGGAGTAGGCTTAAGAGACTGATCGGTGGTTTGGAGCCTGCACCAAGTGAAGTATTCCCTCTTGTTGGAGAGGGTTCAGAAGAAATTTTTGAGATATCTCTACCTGAGGGAGTATGGTTACTATCCGTGGCTCTACCCTAGCGACTTTCTCTTGGGCATGGTATGAACCATCTATGGGTCAGAAGGGATGTGCTCATTGTAACACATTTCTTCAGATTGATTCATGGATGGTTCAAAAACTTGACTATCATGGAGATCATTAGTTTCTATGTCCGTCATCGACAGACTGTTTTATCTCCTGGCTTGCAGAACTAACTCGCCAATGGTCATGCCAGTCGGGAGAGCTGTCTTGTTGTTAAATAGAATCACTTTGTATATCGATATATTTAACATCAATGAAGCACGGCAAGCTTTGTTGCTGTTGTTTAAATCTGCTTAGGTATCTAATCTTAAATGTTTTCTCTTTTAAAAATGGTTTTAATTTTATAATGTTTTTAAAACTAACAAATTGAATTGTAAAAATAAAGTAACTGAAATTTATTCTTATAGCTTCTCGCAAAATAAATGTTTATTGACATCTAATCGTGGCTTTTGATTGTTCCAGCTTACCCTCAACGGACAGAAGTACGGATTCCCAGTGGAGAAATCTGACATCGTAGCCTGGAAGGATGGAAAAACCTTGGTCCTGATGACCAACTATGGAGCCTTCATCAAGTGCTCTTACAACCTGGACGTAAGTTATTTTATTATACTAATTATTTTGTATTTCACCTCAACTTAAATGTACAAACTTCTTATGTAAAGGTGTTTTTTTTAGAGGTATGCAAATTCAAAATGAAAAAAAAAAACACATTAAAGTAATGTTAATGTCTATGATATTGGCTTTATTTAATAGATAATTTTATGCCATTATTGTTTAAATATGATTTCGGGCATACGATCGCCACGGCTAGCTCGAATGAAGCGCAATTGTGAAGTCCAATTTTCGACAACTTTATCGAGCAACTGGGGCCATATATCGGCAATTTCACGGTCCAACGTCTCTGGTTTATCAGCATAGACTAGGGACTTCACATACCCCCAAAAAAAGTAATCTAATGGTGTGAGATCACACGATCGTGGAGGCCAATTCACAGGTCCATTACGTGAAATTATGCCAACACCAAATGTTTCCCGCAATAAACTAAATAAAATAAATAAACGTGATAAAATAAATTTGCATAATTTGCAAGCGCTGTTGCAACGTCAGTCTATTCACGGTGAAATGGCAAAACGTACTGACTACAAATCAACTGTCAAATTGACAGTCTGTAGAAAAGATGTTGCCAGTTTAAAAACTAAACCTCTAAAAAACACCCTTTACATAATAATATCTGTGTAAATGAGACTTAAAACCTGAGGTGAAATGTTGAAAATGGTTTGATATTGCCATCTATGAACATAAAAAATAAACATCAGACGTTTTTTGACCTATCTATCAATAATATAAATATACGATAATAGTATAAAAAATTTGGGAACCATATACTAGATAATCAACACCCGTGCCACAGGTAACCCCAAGTGGTTTGCTATGTTTGGTGCTTTAGCAGGGATGCCAGGGTTCATGGGGTGAAGTTTGTGTAGACCTTGGCGGCGAATGCGTTAGTCCACCTACTGCGTGGCAAATCGGATTGGGAGAGACCGGTAGAAAGAGTTCTAACCACGACCAATTCAGCCGGACTCTCTCGACCCATCGCCTTGCACTGCAGTGGGAGGGATGGATTCATATGTCTGTCACTCCTGGACACGTTGATCCCCAGATTCCTACACACCTCTCATACCTTTTTCCTTCTAAGAACTTCCTCTCCTCCCTTTCTCTGAAAAGACCCTCCACACAGCATTCCAAAGATGTCACAGGCCTTGAGGGATTATTTTTTCTTTAGAGCCTGCTATGTGGAGCTGGAAAAAAAATGACCAGACTTTATTTTTTAGTTAATCTCCACTAACTTTCCCCATACCAACTTCGTACCAAATCGACTACATATGTCAAAAAGAAAACCATACACAGACAGTATTCTGTTATATGAAAAGTTTGGTCATTCTCTTTGAATGTGTATTATAGATGGCAGCACTTCCAATTGTAGCTAGAATGTAAAGTGAGTGTGTACGACAAACATTAGCATATTAATAATGGTCAAAACATAAACCACTTTCGCCTTTTTCGTTATTTAAAGTTACATAATATGAATATGTACATATATAAATTTGTATAATCATTACTTCTTGAGTTAATATTAATAATTGTTATAGATCTGCTACGTTGAAGTGTCTGGCTTCTACCTTGGAAAACTGCGCGGTCTCTTAGGAGATGGCAACAATGAACCTTTCGATGACTTTAGGCTACCCAACGGAAAGGTAAACAAACAAATCTTCAAATAACATTGCATTCTTTCTGTTTGGCTCGTGTGTTTCATCCTTCGCGCAATATGGGTTACTTTAAAAATAGGTAGACTCCTTACTCTCCGTAAAAAGACCCTCCACAAAGAAGACCGTTTTATTTTAACATTACAGAGGTAACAAAATATCCTTTGTGACTTAATACCATTTAACATAGCCTAATTACTTGCAACACCAATGAAAATCTCTTGCAATATCAATAACTAATATCTTGCCAATATCAATAACTAATCTCTTGCAAATATCAATAACTAATCTCTTGCCAATACCAATAACTAATCTTTTGCCATTATCAATAGTCTAATCTATTCCCAACACATATTAATAACTAATATCTTGCCAATATTAATAACTAATCTCTTGCCAATATCAATAACTAAGTAACCTCTTGCAATATCAATGCTTTGATTATAGATTCTATATCACCTATTCTTTGGTTACACAGCAGTAACCACACGATCTAACACAACATTTTGAAAATTAAATAGATGTAAAGTTAGGTTAGGTTTACCTAACCCTATTTAATATCTTAAAAAATTCATCAATGTCTCCAAGTCTCCTCTCAAAATCTGATATCTGAAGAGTAAGTTATCTTACTTTTTTGTGTTTAGTCAGGATTACAAATTACAAGATAATTTTGACAAAAAGGCAAAATCTGTCGGATGACGGAGGGCATCCGTCATGAACGCATAACGATCGGCTGTCAAATTTCTGTGATTTTCTATGGCTTTCAATGGCTTGTCTATGCCTGTAGTGTGTTTATGTCAGTCGGTTTAGATTAATTAACTTAACACAAATTACTATTTATAATTATTTACATAGAAGCCATTTTGACGTTTGTTCGTGATGACTTTCGATTCGCAAATTTTCTCTCGACTAACATCTCACGAAGATTATATGGAAAATTCGCCATCATCTCTGGAATTAGCATAACTACTTTAAACCACTCATGTATTTTGCTGCTATGCAAGTTTTTTGTCTTGAACGAACTGTCAGATTTGTACAAGAATATTTAATTAAAAATTAACAATGTCTAACGGCGCGTAAGCAATTTGGCAGGTGAAAACTGTTTCTACAAAATAAGTCTTTTTTATGTACCTCTATGGACAACTTTGAATAGAAATGTGAAGCTTGATTCAATATGGATCTTCTATTTTTTGTTTTAGGGTTGTAACTAGAACAATAACAGAATTATAACGATTTCTGTGGGAACACACGCGTCAGCGTGAAAACACGCTTATTGTGCTTGACTGCTATTGTTATATTGTCATGTAAACATGCAAACACTTACGGGTCTGAGAAGTTAAGAGTTTGTGTCTTAACACAAGCGCAGATTTAAGAAAACAGTCAAAATGGCCGGTGACTTCTTCCCATCAAGGCGGATATTGCCACCATAGAAGAATGTGATTTTCTTCAACCTCTCCACATTTCCTACAGCTATTGGTGTTTTCACCCATTAAACACTCTTTTCTGTTTACAGATCAGCACATCCGAATCTGAGTTTGGCAGCGCGTACGCACTGGATACTGGCTGCGCGGCCGTCAAGACCGTGGATCACTCAGACATCAGCGCCCACGCCGGACACCACGGACACCACGGACATGGACAAAAGTCCTCGGGTATCTGCAACACCCTCTTCGGCAGCAAGTCTACCCTGAGGCTGTGCGACGTCTCTGTTGACATCAAGAACTACAGGTGAGAACCAGAAATACTCGATAATCAAATTTCACAATACCAGAATATTATTCAACACATTGCAAAGCTTGTGACTAAGTATGGTATTGTTTTAATAGTTTTTAAACCAATTAACCATTATTCTACATATTTCCAAGCAGTCTTGGCACACATTCCTTGCTTTATTCGCATTCATACACTGTCTCAAACATATTCTTATGTTATTCTGACTCTTGACATGGCCTGACTCGAGTATTTGATTCACTTGATCGTGCCGTGTCTTTCTCAGGCATCCCCGACTACTTCTACTGTTAACTTCTGTGTCATATATTCTCCTTATGCTGTGCGTCCGTTTTACGAGCATCACTTTCTCAAACTTATCCATTATGCTTAGCTTATATCAGTCTTGCATTCTTTCCGAATCTCCACATTTTTAGCATGGTTGATCTCATTTGCACAGCGTTCAATCGTCAGTCCGGAGGACGGAGACGTCAATGGATGGAGACGAATTGTTAGAGAATCAATTTGTCAGGGGACCAATACTAGGTGCACCAAAATCTGGACAATAAAGCATTAGATGAATACAATATGTTAGTTGTTAAACTGGCATTTGTCGACCCGTAACTAATCAAATAATTCTTCCAGACAAGCCTGTCAACACGCCACCTCATCCGGTTCCGATAAGGATGCCTGCCTGATCGCTCGTGCCTACACCCTCGCTTGCCAGTCCAGCGGCATTCCCGTTTTGCTCCCCGAAGAGTGCGCCACCTGCACTGTTGACGGAACCGTCTACAAGAAGAACCAGGGCTTCGAGATCAAGACACCGACCAAACAGGCCGATATTGTGATCACCGTTGAAACTACCAAGGTCAAAACAAAACTATAAATGTTCATATTTTTTTAAGTTTCTTAACCTAAGTGATTAGTTTAGAATCACTTTCTAGTTAAAATTTATGATCCTTGCAGTAACTGATAAAATGATAGCTTCTTTTTTTACATCACTAACCGTTCATTAAGATGGTTTTACCTACTAATAATGCCCTTATTGAGAGAAGCATTCTCAAATCCCCTTCTGCTCTTTTTTAGTACCTTGTGTCTGACAAGTGGTCACCAGAAGCCATACAGAAGTAAACATGTAAACTTCTTTTTTAGTACCTTGTGTCTGACAAGTGGTCACCAGAAGCCATACAGAAGTAAACATGTAAACTTCTTTTTTAGTACCTTGTGTCTGACAAGTGGTCACCAGAAGCCATACAGAAGTAAACATGTAAACTTCTTTTTTAGTACCTTGTGTCTGACAAGTGGTCACCAGAAGCCATACAGAAGTAAACATGTAAACTTATTTTATAACAAAACACTTAACATCTTAATATGTAATTAAATACTTACGCACCAGTTCAACGTTGGTATGGTAAAGCCTGCCTTATGCCTGGTTTAGAAAAACGCTGTGGTTGTAACTATTTCACCGTTGCAATCTTATGCGCCGCTTACACCGCTTTTACAAGGGGTTATGGCTTTATTTAGACTAAAAACACTTATAATCAGTAACATGAGTGTGTAGGGCGGCCAGAGAACGTCCTCTCTGTTAGACTTTCAAAATCTCATAGATTCTCAACACCTCACAGTTTCTCATAACTTAGTACCCACCAGAGAGATGTGAACTTATATATTATCCTATAACATTTAAGATCTGTCTTCACTAGAGCCATCTGTGTCTTGTAGCTCGAACTATCACACAAACAAAACTGAGTTTTCGTGAATTGAATCGGTCAGAAGACAAAACTTAATTAATAATAGTCCAATAACAGTATCTACAGTGAATATTATTCACTTTAAATCATTACTCCTGATAATTACAGTATTAGCACAAGTTGCCGCCAATATATGTGACCATATAAGCCTGAAAACACCATAACAGAAAGAAAATTGGCCGATATACCTAACCGACCATCATTTTTGTTTTTCCAGGCCAACGAGAAGACCTACAAGGAGCTGGTAGTGCCACTGGTGTCCCAGTTCATCGATGAGCTTAAGTCCAAGAAGATTGACGACATCAAGGTCACCCTTGTTGGAATCAGCCCCAAACTTCGCTTCCCCATTCTGTACGACATTGACACCCGTGAGTAACAAACATTGCACTTAACACTTTAAAATTGACAGTTCATACTTTCCCTTAACACTTAAAAACAAGCACTTAAGTTTTTCTTTGGCCACATAAGTGTTACTTTCACTTATGACTTTTACTTAAAACTTGAATTACACCTAAGTATCAAAGCTTTAAGTGTTTAGAAGTCACATTGCTTAAAATGTCATTTTTCGAATTGTCTTCTCTCAAAGATTTACTTTTTTTAATTAGAAATAATAATGTATAATAGAAAGAATAATAATATGTAACGCTCGTTAACCATTTTAATTACCCAGTTAGCGGAGAAATAATCTCTATGGTCTAACTGAGGAGCGGGTCTATTTATTAATACCAATTTAGAAATAATAAAGGTACAAACATACTGCTAATAAATAGTAGGTATAGTTACAAAAACCATATTAGACAAAATGCAGAAATACATACAATAATAGCAACAGAATACGTCTGAAAATCATCGGCAAAATTAGTCAGTCTATTGGTTTTCGGTAAAAATGTAATGTTAGTTTTTTTTTATTATTTAAATAGCTTTTATCACTTTTTATTAAATCAGGTAAATCAATAAATAGCTTAGGGACTAGGTATTCGTAATGGTTAATGGTGTTGTGCAGCTATCGTATTGCATCTAGATACATATGTATTCCCAGATGTTCTAGATCTTAAACTTCGTGTTGAGGACAGTTCAGATTCTTTAAAAACTTTTAGAATAGCATTTTTTCCAAAAGGTTTTAAAACCGATTGGATCTTAAATTTGTCAAAAAGTTCACTGGTTGGAAAATCTCTTGGTTTTTTAATAATAACTTTTATGTTCATTTTGTTGGTTATTACTATCGGATAAAGTTAGTCTTATAAATGCTTCCCCATGCAGTTATACCATACTGCAAAGTAAACTTATTTGTAATGTTTGCTCTAACGAAAATAACTGATTTTTCTTCTTCCCTTCATTTACTTGAATTGCAAAAATACTGATAAATTTTTGTTATTTTTGTTTCTTCACAGCCAAACTTGGAGGCGCCAAGATTGACTTCAAGAACGAACAGCGCTCAAAGAAATGGGAGTCTCCCATCTTCACCGACCACGAGAAGGCTGACAAGGCTCTCGGGCAGCTGGCCAAGACTCTGCAGGATGTGGTCGTAGAACTGGGCATGGATAACCTCCACTTGACCTACTGGACCATGGGAGCCAAGTTCGACTGGAGGCCAAAGGCGGTCAAGACAATCATCATGGTGCACTCTGAAGCTTGTCAAACTGCTATCGTGCCATTCGTAAGTTGCTATCATGGATTCTTATTCTAATTTATTTTCATTTTGTATTGAAGAGTTTTTTTTTTAAATATTTTTTATCTATATAAAGTAAGTTTACATCGGGTTTTTGACGCCTATCTCACTGGGATATACCTGTGTCGAGACAGGCGTAGAGGTACATAAATAAATATCATAGTTAGAAGAATATTTAAGGTTAATTAAGCTGGAGGTCCCGATCCACGGAGGCGTCAAGATGTCGGGAGAACGTTGCTTACATAGTGGTCCTTCGAGCCTAACTTAAATATGAACAATTAAAACAGAAAGGTGATTGAAAGTGTGGGTAAATCCCTTAAAGAGAGTTATCTTAGAAATGTAGGAAGAGATGAAGTAAAGTAGTAAGTCCTGTCAAAACTATTTATGGAGTTAGATTTGACAGGATTCTATTATTTTAATTTATTTCATTTGGGTTAGGTTGTACGTAAATTGTTATTTCTGTCTATGTGTAATTTATTTTACAAATATGTGCAGTTCTATTTCACATATTTTTTTCATTTTTTTACGTATGCTCCACACAGGAGGGAATGCTGTGTAGAGAGTCTTTTTAAGGAAAGGAAGGAGAGGAAGTTCTAAGAAGGAAAAATAATGAGGGGTGGAAAAAGAATGTGTGGTGTAAAGAAAGAGAAAAAGAATGAGGAATATGGAAGTCAGTGTCCAGAAGTGACAGACATATGAATCCATCCCTCCAATTGCAGTGCAAGGCGATGGGTTGAGAGAGTCCGGCTGGAGAAGTCCCTTCCAAAAGGCTTCCCTCAAACAGTCTATCTCGATCCGACCTGATCGTAACCTTTTCAATCGCCTTGCTCCGCTGTGGGAGGGATGGAATCACATGTCCGTCACTCCTGGAGACATTGTCCCCCAGATTCCTAAGCACCCCTCATACCTTTCTCCTTCCCAGAACAAAAGACCTTCCACACCATCCCCAATAGGTGACATAGGCCCTGAAGGGAGTTATTTTCCGCAAGGCCTCTTGAGTGGAGGTAAAGTAAAAGAGTTAAGAGTTCACTAGGACCGTCATTGGATAATTTGGCCATGTCCCTTAGATCCTCACTATGTTTCCCAGATATATGAGCCTTCTTCCTTCACTTGACAGTGTGGCCCAGTCCCTTCAATAAAGGTTGTCATTGGATATTCGGCCATATCCCCTGGATCCATAAAGTCTCTTCCCGGTTTGCAAACGCTAACAAAACACTCTACATATTATTTTTCAGATGCAAAACTTTGGTAGCTTCATGGCCTCGCAAGGTCTGAAGCAGAACGGTATCGTCGCTCATCTCATCACCCCCGTTGAAGGCCTTTCCGCCGAAGGAATCAAGAATGCCGGATCCATTATTGGTAAGTTCAAATTTTAAATATTTACATACATACTGTCGACATAGCTAAACGATCTCTCATTAAGCGCTTCCTATATTTAAATTTAAATAAAACAAAGTGTGTGTGAGATATCATCGAAATTCTTTATTTGTTTGAAAGGCCTATCCATGCCATTATGTATGGAATATAACATCGTTCAAATGTCCACCGCGGCTTCTCTGGGTGGAGTGCATCCGAAATGTTCAATTTTCCATGACTCTGGCTCATAAATCAGGCTGAATTTGACCAATGGCATGGGTTATGTTGGCTTTGAGGGTCACTGTAATTTGTGGCTTATTCGCATAGACTTGCGATTTAAGAAAAAGTCTAACGGGGTCAAATCGCACGATCTCGGTGGCCAATTCACATCACCTCCACGTGGGATTTTACCATTAAACAATTTTAAACAATTAATTAAATTTTAAGCAATTTTATCATTTGCACATGTTGTTGAACGCTATATCCATCCATGGTGATTTGGCAAAACAGACTGAATAAATGACAGTCAATTTGACAGATGTCGATTCAACAATATGGCTGCTATCAACTATCAAAGTTCAGATGTCCCTATTGGAAGACCCTTTATATGAACTTCCTTCTATATTATGTTCCCTCATTCCTCATATATTACAATATCGTGTATTTCCGCAGGCTTTAACTCCGACAATGTCTTCGTCCTGGGAGACAAGAAGAGAGGAACTGCCAACTCCAAATTTAGGGGCAACCTGGAGTATGACGATGACCAGTGCGTTACTGTCACCGACAAGGTTAGTTTATTAGAACCATTATTAGTTCTTTATCTATTTAGCTATTTCTGATTTTGAGGTTCAATCCTGTGTAATTTATTTTAATAATATAAATAAATGGCCTTAAGGAAATGTAGTTAAAACCATACGCGATGAATTATTATGCCCTAGCTGGTTGCTTATGGTTCTTTTTTTTTTTTTTTTTTTAAAAAAATACATACGTATACAGATTCATAGTAAAACATTTGGTTCTTAAAGCTAATAACAATATGTAAATTTCTTTTTAATGAAACTACCCAATTCAAAAGAGAAAACATTTCTCGTGCTTGAATTTTGGAGTGCCATTGTAAAATGCATAGTTACACAGAGTATGTTATAACAGGTACTTATATTAATAAAATATATATTCATGAAGACAAGTGGACATAATAACTGACAGTATTGTCAGAGTAGGTACATATAATAAAGTTGTAACAATTTGGTGCCTGCAAATAATGCGTATGTACTTTGCTTTCAATTTGATATGGTGATGAAATATTTTTAGAGATTATGTTCTAGTCATAGACATCCAAATGACTAGACAAGCAGTTACGGGTGAGGGGTCAAACCAAACCATGGAGGGGGAAGAGGGGAAAGATGACTGTGATTCGTTATACAATCAATCTGACAGTAAATAGGCATCTCGCATTACAATATCACCATTTAGTTCTTAAAAGCAAAATCTGCTTTGAATGAATAGACCTTTTTACATGGGAGCGCGAATTGCTTGCCACGATAATAACATATTTGCTAAGGTCAAATGCTCGCCTCAAAAAGACTCGCCTCAATACACATAGCAATATTTTGTTGCCGTGTTTAGTTAAAACACTATTACAAATGTTTCATAATTTACTTACCCCTGTAACCACCGATGAGCACACTGGAGAACCGCCCACATTCGCTATGTGCACATTGATATGTAGATATATTGTATAGAATACGCTACTGTTTTGGCGTTGTATTTCGTTAAATGTATGAATGTTACCTTCTAGCTGTTCACGGCAAGAATGATGACGTCACACATTTTAGATTCAAGCGAGGCTCTATCCCCTCCCCATGGAGCGAGCCGGTTCCAAGGAGGTGCTTCAGCCGGCGCCATGTGGAGGGGGAAATAATACGTTTTTATCACTTAGGGCAGGTCCATGTATATTCATATGTCCGTGGTTCTAGTTTATTTTTTGTTGTTGTTATTATTGTGATGATGAATTTAAAACTTATAATTTCTATCTGCACCTTTAGATAAGTTTTAAAATGTTAAGTATATGTCTTATTTAAATATTTTCCTTTAAAATATTTTAAACTAAAATTCAACCCCAAAATCAGAAATCGGTTAATAAATTATGAGAAATCGTCTTTGACACCTCGTATCTTCAGAACAAGGGTAGGTGAAGTTAGACGCTCCTGTCTGACCAAAGTGACGATGTATTAAATATCAAAATTATCTTCATACATACATATCGTCGCATTAATTTGTAGAATGCTTAACCACCAAATGTCAAATTTTACAGGAGGCACAAAAAACCTCGTAGTGAAAAAAAATGAAAGACGGGTCATTGTTTTTATTTATGTTCCGAACATATAATATATTTCGAAATTTATTTGCAATCATTTAAATTTTGTAAGTTCTATTTCAAATCAGAGTTAGGAAGCTTACATAAAAACCGAGAATGGAGATACGTATTTTACAAAGATAGATACGTACTTTTCTGCGAACAGTTTTATGAACAACTAGCTGAAGACTTGGGAGATAGGAATTTTACATTAAAAAAATAAAACACAACAATACAGAACTGCGATATTTATTTTATGAATTACTCGGTAACATCCAATTGACTTTTATATATAGTCTCAGTATGTAAGAATAACAGGATAAATATAATAGTACTTAGTACACAAAGCATAACAACACAATACTAACACTAGGAATAATTTTGAAGTTAAATAATAAGACCTGAAATGGTAAATAAAATAAAATATGTGGAGTTAGGAGTTTCGAAGTATTCGCGAGTAAAAATGGCACCATGGTGTTTACGCAGTTTCCTAATTTGTGTTTATCTAAAAAGATATATTTTTTTAAATTTTCGAGTTTTAATGGTCGATGCGGGACTAATTTTAACACCAGATGGCATTAAAAACGTATTTTTGAAAAATTTGGAGTTACGCAGACTACGAATTAATGCGATGATATGGTACACGCCAAACTTTAATAATGATCTGACGTTGATACAGAAATCGTAACTATAGGCGAGTTTAAGGTCCGAAAAGTGGCATGTCTCCTCGCCCACACCTTTTTCTGTCACACATATATTTTTACGCATCTTTCTTTTTCGCTTATGTTCATTACATTACGCTCACGTAAAGTCAGTAACTGCGCGAGAATGGATTGTATCAAGTTCTGGCCTTACAGAAACCAAAACTTATATAACATAAATGTGTAACCAAATGGCTATATTTTTTGCAATTTAACATTTTGAAACTTGAGTCAGCTTCAAACTTTTCAAATTTCAGCGCTTACAGCATTTTTTTATATTCACTTACTTCTGCAATTCATTTGACAGCTGTTCTCATCAACAAAATGCTTTTGATAATTTCAACCCTTTGTATTTACAAAACAATTTATTATTATTTCAATGCTACTTGAAAGTGAGGTTACCTTCCAAACTTCAGTTCGCTAAATGTTTCAAACCCGTTTCAGCTTGATCAAATTCTGAAATTTACAATGATTCTTTCTGTTCCAGACTTTCGGCAACGTCTACTCATCGAGCGCATTCAAGGCCTGCAACGCCGGCCAACGCAAACAGTTCATACAGCTGGCCTCGCAGACCCTCGTGGATTCTCTGGTCGGAGTATCCATAGAGCAGGAATGCTCCTGCGAAACCCAGGGAATCTGGTCCAGGGTGCGCTGCCACGTCAACTCTAGGAAGAACAATGTAAGTGATTAACTGCTTTACACTTACACTTAGAAATATAGCAACTTCAGTGGCAGTGGCAACTGTAGACATTTATAGTGTAGAGCTTATATTATGGCTGAGGAGTGTATATAATAATTAGACTTAACCTAATTTAGAAGGTGGTTTATTTTAAGTCTAGAAAGAACAATATAAGTGATTAACTCCTTTACACTTATAGGCTTGTAAACAGTGAATTCAGTGGCGGACCCATTTAATTTTTAAAAATTTATTTATTAACCTGTAAGGGTGTTCTTGGTCATCGTTTCAATATATTATCAAGACAGGAGAAAGGCTATAATATTGCAAATAGGTAAATTTCATAATTACTTGGATAATTGGAGTTGAGTTCAGGCTTTTTTCCAAATATTTCAGGCTAACACTCTTCCAGGGTGTTTCTAGGCTATCGATTAAAATTATGGAGAGTGGTAAGATGAATATATATATGAATTTTATTTGAATGGGTAAAAATCAAAATTATATGGAAGATTGGAGTCAAGTTCAGACTTAGAAGAGACGAGATTTTGAATGGAGGGGAGGCAATTTCAGATAAAGCTTGATTAGGAGAGAAGATTTTTGATTAAAGAGGAACCAAAATAATATATGTGATCTAAAGTGCCTACTTCTAGACCACAGAATGTACAATCTGGGGACTCAAGTAAATTTAAAAAAGGTGAGAAGGAACGGAGCAATGTTCAATTCTTATTGAAATAGTGAAAAATTTTGTTTTTTTGGAAAAGTGGGTGAATTCTTGAAACTACGGTTTTGATGGGATTGTCCTTTGTATTGAAGCATAGCAGGCCCCCTTGGATTGACTAGCAATGTGCCAATACTCTGCCCAAGCATTGCGAGATCTATCATTGAGGATGGAAAAATGTCAGATAGGGGAATGCGGTTTACGAGGGTAACACTAGGTTTGGATGCTCCTTGTTTTGCTAAAGAATCTGCAATATTGTTAATGTAAGCATTTTGGATTGACTAAAATTGTATCAATACTCTGGCCCAAACATTCCGAGATCTATCTTTGAGAACACAGCGTAGGGAGTGTGGCAAACCCATCGCTCAGGGAGTGGAAACACAAATCTGCAATAGCCATCCCAAGCCAAGGTGTGAGCTACCTAGTACTAGTGCTCAGGCTGAATGTCTTGGAGAACAGTGTCACGAACGGTGCCTCTGAGAAACAAGGTCGCATCTCGGAGTATTTAGACCTCACTCCAGCAATCGGGCTCTGCTGAAGTGAACCTTCTATTACCCTGGTAACTCGAAAACTAGGGTCATTTTGGGAACCTAGGAGTGCTGAGGCCACCTCTATGGACTTCCTTCCTGGGGCCGTAGGAGGAACCAAGAGGAGAAACCGTGGCGAGGTGAGCTGAGGCCACCTTCATGAACTCTTCCCTTGTGGGGCCTTCAGGGAACTAAAGGGAAGGGCACTCTTCCAGCATGGGGCCTTTGTGGAACCAAGGAGGAGTGAAGAGGGAAATGAGACCTGTGTAGACACATTGTCGAACCAGAAGACATAGTCAATCCTGGTAAACTTTATAAAAGAGACTGGGTTACTGTCAAAGGAATGAGGTAAAATAGGAGATAGTACAATGGGTCTATGGCCTAAGTACTCACGGGAACTATATATCTTTGAAAAGGGAAAAAATATCATGGAAGGGGATGTGATTGGACGCTCTATGTTTTTACTAATATCAGCATTCCTTTTTCCTACAATGCCAACATCTCCAGGAAACCAATTGAATGTTCCTATTGCTACCAAATCTAATTATGTTATATTTTCCTTTGCAGAAGACAAGCTCAAAGAAGAAGTGAGGATTCACCATCTCAATAGAAAAGTTCCATCAGCATGCTAAAACTTTTCAAGACTTTTACTTTTAAGTTAAAATAAAATAATATAAAACAACATGTATTCATAATAAAAACAGAAAATATTGATGCCTTGAAATAAATAATAATAGCAGAATTAATTTATTACTATGATTAACAAATCAATTCATTCAATCAAAATCTAATTAATTACAAAAACTGCGTAAAATATTGTAAATATTTTAAATAAAAAGTTATTATAATATATATTATATACGTAAGAGAAGTGGCCGATATTGGCTGTAGAAATGTTTAGGTATTTTTATAAATACAATAATTTTATTATTTATATTAAGTAAATTTATTAATGTAAAAAAATTATTTTTAATTTTATTTTGCGCTAACATTTTTATTTTGTAAATGGTAAATTATTGTAAATGATTTTACATTATGTGTATCTCAGAATGTTGTCATTAGTTTTTGTTGTATTAAAAATATTTAAACATTAAAAATAATATTGTCGTTTTACTTGAACATCCCTCCAAATTGCAGATTTTTTATGTTTAATACTGCAAGTGTCCCATCTGCCTGGAGCCATTGGGATTATCGCATTGGGGAAGGGAAGGAGATGGGGAAGAGGAAGGTTGGGAAGTACATGGCTATTCAGATCTGGTCACTAAATGTGGCTGAAGCCATTTTAAGCAATGTATTCTGATTAAGGTGGTTCTTCACCAGTTTTGAAAAATGGCTAAGTCTTGTTTAAACAGATGTTAATGTAAAAGTACTTTTAAAAATGTACTTACAAACCTTCCTCTCCTCATTTCCTTCTCATCCTCACTTCATTCAGCCATACAGCACACCCCAAATTGGGGAATACCTTTTTTTCATTAACTCCGCAGAGGAGACCCTGAGGAAAATAATTTTTCTCAGACCTATGTCATTTCGAAGATGCTGTGTGGAGGGTCTTTTTGAGGAGAGGAAGGACTGAAAGAGGGAGGAAATACAGAGGCCGGCTAATCGTTCAGCAGCCGAGCTGTTGAATTCAAGAACGAGTCATAGAAGCGACCCATTCCCATGTGACAAATGTCAAATGTTGGCTGCGCTTTTGGCATGTATCCCAACTATGCATCGGTGACGAAAGGATCAATTACACTAGTTCCTCAGAGCATCTTCCATTGTAATTTTTTTTTTTTTTACATTAACTCCACACAGGAGGCCCTGAGGAAAATAACTTCCCTCAGGGCCTATGTCATCTTTGAAGATGCTGTGTGGAGGGTCTTTTTGAGGAAAGGAAGGAGTGAACACGGGTCTTGAAGAGACCCATGTTGTAGGAGGGAGGAAATACAGAGGCCGGCAAACCGTTCCACAGCCGAGCCGTTGAACTCAAGAACGAGTCATAGAAACGACCCGTTCTCATGTGACTAATGTCAACCGTGTACAAATGTTGGGCGCGTGTTTGGCGTGTTTCCCGACTATGCACCGGTGCCGAGGGGATCAATGACGCTAGTTCCTCGGAGCATCTTCCATTGTAATACCGGTAGAACAAGGACAGCATTCCCACCTGACGCCTGTGCTCTAAAGATTGCAGTCCGTCTGTTAAGATGGGAGAATCTATCAAACGGACCGCCCGTTTCTGCACAGAGTCAAGGGTTTTTTTTAGGTATTTTGGAGCTCCAGACCAGAGGTGGCTGCCAAATTCAACCGTGGGGCGCACTTGCGATTTGTACAGGGTTAGCAGTTGTGTACTATTAAAGTATCTGCGGGCCCTATACAGTACGCCAAGTTTCTGAGAGGCTAACTTAACTCTGGTTTCGATGGAGCCCCCGTACCTGAGCTGGTCACTTAGGGTTACACCAAGCATATCGATGGAAGCAAACGTTCTGTTCGGAAGATTGCTTCCGTTGAAGGAGACTAGATTTTCATTTCGATCCCTTTTAGACGTTATCAAACATGATTGGGTCTTTGAAACATTAAATTCGACGAGGTTATTCTTACCCCAAGAGAAAACACTCTCGAGGTAACCGTCCATTCTTTGCTTCAAAGCCCTCCGAGCTATTGGAGTTTGTGAGCCCTTTGGGGGCTTGTCAAACAAAAATCTATCATGGACTGTACTGTCATCATGACAAGAGGTCATTGATGTGCAACAGAAACAAAGTCGGTGACAGAACCGATCCTTGTGGGACGCCAGCATTTATCGAATGCGAGGAAGAGGTGAAACCGTCAGCAACCGCCTGAATCAACCTCTCCCTCAAAAAGTCGGCAATCCACGCACACGAGGATGCGGGAAGTCCGTAAGAAGACAGTTTGTTGACAAGCCCTCGGTGCCAAACCCGGTCAAAGGCCTTGGAAATATCCAGTGCAACCGTTTGGGTCTCACCGAAACGTTCCAGGCACCACCCCCAAACATGCGTCACATACGCGAGAAGATCACCGCAAGAGCGGTTCCGCCGGAATCCGTATTGACGGTTGTTAATAATTTTATTCTTCTCGAGGTATGTGAGCAGTTTGTCGTTGATCACACGTTCCATCACCTTAGACAGAACTGATGTGATCGCTATGGGGCGGTAGTTGGTAATACCGGTGGAACAAGAACAGCAAACCTACCTGACAACTGTGCTCTAAAAATTGTCTGTTAAGATAGTGGAATCTATCAAATGTTTCTGCACAGAGTCAAGGTTTTTTTCTGGTATTTTGGGGCTCCAGACCAGAGGTGGTTGCCAAATTCAACAGTGGGGTGCACTTGCGATTTGTACAGGGTCAGCAGTTGTGTTGTACTATCTCTAGTATCTGCGGGCCCTGTACAGTACGCCTAGTTTCTGAGAGGCTAACTTAACTCTGGCTTCGATGGAGCCCCCATACCTGAGCTGGTCACTTAGCGTTACATCAGGCATCAATGGAAGGCTTGTTGGGAAAATTGCTTCCGTTGAAGGAGACACAGAGATAGTCTCACTAGCTCTAAAACACTCAACCGGTTTGTGATGGAGTGTTCCAAAAAGGCCTCCATCGTTGCACAAGCAATTTATTCAGCTTATTGGTTGGAAGGAATTAAAATACTGTCAGGTTAGGTTAGGTTCAAATGTTATCAGGTTATTCGCAACAATCAAAATATGCTTGCATATGAGTACCTATATGAGTTGTCTATACGTTGCTAAACCATTCATCCAATTGTGATGAAACTTTGGGGATTTGATGTTCGCATACCTGCGATGGTTTCTTTATAAAATAGTGAGCTCTGGTGTCATGAAATTATGCATTGCTAACCATTCATCCGTTTGCAATGAAACTTTGAAGATTTGATGTACGCATGCCCGCGATGGTTTCTACATATAATAGTGAGCTCTGGCATTATGAAATTTGTTTAAAAAAATTGTTATAGGTGGCACGTGAGCGAAAATTGAATGTATGGAATACGGGAGGAGGAAGGGGATTTGCGGAGTAGGAACACTTGAGGGGAAGGGGATGCAGGAGAAGAAGGGGAGGCGGGAAGGGAATGGAACGAATGGGAAAGGACACGCAGGGAGAAACAATTTCTTTATTTAATGGCATAGCAACGCATGCCGGGACCAGCTAGTAAATGAATAAAACATTCAAAATTAATATTTAAAAAAGATCTTTATTGGCATCGCCACAATACAATGTACAATTGTTGTCATTTGGAATGTGCAATAGGAAGACAAATACATTTTTCACAAATGCTCTTATAAATTCACTAAGTACCGGCGTAATGAAAAATCATCAATCTCTTTTTATAAATCTCACCAGTTGAACAAAATTCACAGAAGAATACAATACCAGTATTAAAAATAACAATATAGTTCAATATGTAATACCACAAATGCAACAGGAAACTTCCTCTCCTTCCTTTCCTTTAAAAGACCTTCCACACAGCATACCCCAAGTTGACACTATAGATGTGTAGCTATTGTAAAAAAAAAATTAAAAAATTGTTCAGGAGCTTAGGCATAGAGAAACAATAGATCTGCCAATATAAGGAGGCCAAGGGGAAAAACCTTTCTGCGATTTATCCATTTATTCACATATCCCTGATCAAATGCTGCCTGCTCATCAACTGCGTGGCAGAGACTGGTTGAGGGAGATCTTTTGACCTCTTCAGCAGGATTTGGACCGTAGTAGAAGGGATGAATACATTCATCCGTCACTTCTGGACACACTGAACCCCAGATTCCTACCCACCTCTCATACCCTTTTCCTTCCCAGAACTTTCTCTCCTTCCTTTCCCTAAAAGACACCCCACACAGCATCCCTAAAGATGACATAGGCCCTGAAGGAAATTATTTTCCTCGGGGTCCCTTGTGTGGAGCTAATGTAAAAAAAAACACAGGAAAAAAGCACAAAAAAACCTCAGGGTCAATGTCATGTTTGAGAATGCTGTGTGGAGGGTTTTTTTTTGGGGAAAAAAAGGAGAGGAACTTCTGGGAAGTAAAGAGGTCTAAGGAGTTTTTAGGAATCTGGGGTCAATGTGTCCAGGAACGGACGTATGCATCCATCCCTCCCACTGCGTTGCAAGGCGATGAATCATGAGAGGTCTAGGTTAGGTCTTCCTCAACCGGTATCTCCCGATTCAGCCCACCATGCAAATGGGCAAATGCATTCGCCACCAAGACCTAGACAAACCTCACCCCGTGAACCCGGGCACTCCTGCTAAGTCACCAAACGTATTGAACCTATGGCAGTGGAATATTAACAAGTAGAATGAAAGCTTTCTATCAAATGCATTAGAAATATTTTTTTAGTATAGACATTTCATGTTAAATATTAAAAAAATTACGTATTATTATTAATGTACTGTTTTAAATATTTGGCAACCCTGGTCGCCACTTACATAATATATTTTAACATCTTGACATCAATATACAGAGTGTCCGGGGGTAAAGTGCATTCACTTCGGGAGGTAATTCTGCATGATGGTAGGAGTAAAAAAGATTAACAACTTTTTCTGATATTCCAACTTTTTTTTCCCACACAAAAAGACATGCCTACTAAAAATCCTTAGTGTTACTTAAAAATTACTCTGTAAAGTTGCTGTTAGCTTGCCAGGTTTGATTGTTGCAACGTTGCTTGATAATAATAATGCTGGCCGCACATACCGGTCTAATTTTATCTTTTTACCACAAAACTACCACTAAAAATTGGAATTTCGAAAAAAGTTATGTGTCTTTTTTACTTTTAATGTCATGTAGAACCACTTCCCAAAGTTAATGCACTTTACCCCCGGACACCCTGTATAAGCTCCATTTGAATTATTTTCTGCTCAAAGTAAATTTTTTAATTCATCATTTAAGGAACTTTTTATTCTCTATACATACTGTATAGTTTGGCAATTAAGTGTAGAAATTAAATAAATTGGAACTAAACGTTTTCATTACTGTGGCAGCACCGAATTATTCGCTTTGCTATGACGTTTCCTATGGCTGTCATGTTATCGCATGTTACGGTTGATTTATTGTCTTAAATATGAGTAGAAGATCGCTGATTTGATAATATTTTTATTCATTGTTTGCCTGAATTTTATTAAAATGAATAAACCATTACATAGTGATGCAAGAGGGGTTATATTCTGCGTTTTTCAACGCTGCCTAGCCGAGTGTCACGCAAAGAAGCTTCTCTCTAGAAGATGTTTACAAACGAACTCCCGAAATGACTGTATAGTTAAGTATAGTTTGTTTAATAGATTTCATTAGTATTACAAGATTTATGCCAATTTTCGAGCGATAATAACCATTACAATCTGATTTGAGGTTATGTTCAAAAATCCGAATTTGACACTTCCATTTGACAGTTAATATGCGGCCACAGGAAAAAGGGAATAACTCAATAAAAAAATAATAATATGCAACTTCTTTAAACTCGTAGAAAAGTTACTTTTTTCTCGTTTTCTCTTTCTTTCTTTCTTTCCAAGTATATATTATCTAGTGTGTTTTTTAAAACTACCTTCTATAATAATAATTTTAATGATATTTTTCAAACAGGTAAATCTGAATCAACGGTAAGACGAATCGTCAAGGAAGGGGAAAAGGCAGATGGAAAATTTGAAACACCGGGAAAACGGAAAATGGGCATAATAATAATAATATGTAATAGCATAAGTGCTGATGATTGGAAAAATTGTTGCAAACACGTGATGAAAATTGAGGCAGAATATTATGCACGAGGCAGTACTATATACGATGATATCGATGAACTGCGTTTAGATGAAGATGAAGATACGGAGGAAGAAGAATCACACGAGGACAAAGACAATAATTACATGTCGGGTGTTGAATTAATAGACTTAAATTTTTAAGTACCTACGTTTTTATATCGAAATAAACGCCCACTTAAACTTGTTTTGTTTTATTTTACTTCTATTAAATTACAGTTTTTTGTGCAAAATTTTTTAAAATACAAATACGCTATGAAATATGCATTTTGACATAAGTGTTTTTTAAAACATACATTCATTGTCTTATGAGTCATCTTGGTGTAGTCATTTAAAACTAGAAAACGATCACAGCGCACATCATTTATTTTCTACACTTAATTGCCAAACTGTACATAAAGTTACATTTTTTAAATAGTTGTGATGTAGAGTAATTAAGTATTTCATATGGAAAGAATACGATAGATGGCGGTAAGCATGTAGCTTGCACCATAGCTCGCCAGATGGCATTGGCGTACAAGAAGCGGTCTCAGAGATAGACTTGACGAGCTCCACTGGCAAGGCCGCGGAGATTTACCTACCCCCGAATAGTAAACAGTCGTAGCTTTCCAGCTAGGTTATTCCAGTAAATAAACACTTTTATATTCAAAGAACCGTATTTAATAATTACTATCTGCCGAGGAAAGGGCAGACATAACAATTGGCGCAGCCGTATAAGTATAATTGTGTGGAAGTTACGCGTGCGAATAATAATTGGTGCTGGACACGGAGGACTAAGTCACTGCTGGAGTGACTTGCAGTTTTGGCAAGGAATCGGAAGAGATTCTGCTCGAGATTAAGGAGCATTTGGTTCCGTGGCTACGGGCTGGATAAGAAGATTTTTGTTTTAGGAACAGAAGTGAAATACCGCAAGGAGGCGATCTGGTTGTGGATCATTGGATTAATCAGAAGTTTCAAGGTCAAAACGGATCATTGGGTTAATAGTTTCAAGGACGAATCATTGGATTAATCAGAAGACAAGGATAAAACCCAGAGGAAGACCAGAAGAGTTCCTGAGATAAGTATTTTTGCTTCTTTGAGAGGGATTATTTGTTATTGTTTTCTTGTTAATTGTTTTTGCCGATTTATTTGTTGGGAGTTATGGAATCGGGTAGAATACCACCGTTTTGCCATCTCTCCGGAGACTGGGGATTGTTTCGACTTCGGATAGAGCAATTTTTCGTGATCCATGATGACAAAGCGTCTGTGGAGAAAAAACGGGCTTTTTTATTGAATCTCCTAGAATCAGAAACGTTGACCTTACTAATTAATCTGTGTTTTCCAAGAAAAGTAACGGACTTATCTTTTGATAAACTTTTAGCGCTTCTCGACAAACATTGTAACAAAAATCGTTCAGTTTTTAAAGAACGGGAGAATTTTTTTTTAGCAAGACAACAACAAGGCGAGACGATAAGAGATTTCGCGGTTAGACTTCGTTCTTTAGCAACATATTGTCAATTCGAAACGAGGCTTGAAAAAAACCTTATAGACATGTTTGTAATCGGGTTGTTACCGGGGGCGCGCGAAGGAGAAAATTTTCGTAGAAGGGCAAACGTTGTCGTTTAATGAAATAGAAGGACTTGCAGTTAGTATGTCAACTTTGGATAGTACTAATACAGTTAAATCAGAAGTAAACCTAGTAAAAAAACGAGTTACTAGCGATGGGTTCAAGCGAGATCAGCGTAGGGAACGATCGACGAGCCCCAAGGGTAGTTTTAACACGAAACCAGCTTATAGGTTAGGATCAAATACAGGTACGAATTTTAGATCACCCGTGGGTAGTGTTAAAAAACAGTGTTTTATTTGCAAAAGGAATGATCATCTTTCGTTTGATTGTAAATTTCGTAATGCGAAATGTTTTAAATGTAAGGGCGTTGGGCATTTACAGAAATTTTGCAAGAATAATCCGATAAATCCCATTTTTGAAAATCACAGGGATAGTAAAGTTTTAGTTGCGTCAATTAGTCCGATTACTGCTGAAATTGAAATTAATAACAAGAAGTTTACGGCAATGATTGATTCCGGTTCATCTTTATGTGTGATGCCGGAGGGTATTTTTAAACGACATTTTAGTTCAATCATTTTGTCACAAGACAAGCGGATTATTTCAGGTTATGGAAATAATCGTTTAAAAGTCGTAGGAAAGGCGATTTTTGATGTGAAATTTAAGGGTAGGAACAAAAATATTAGTTTTATTGTAGTAATAAAAGGAACAGAATTAATTGTGGGAAGAGATTTTATGGAATGTTTCGATCTTGGGATAACTTCTCAGGAGACAATTAATTTAGTGACGCCGCAAATGAGGAATGGAGAAAAGTTTATTCAAGATTACCCGGAAGTGTTTTCGCAAAAGTTGGGAAGATTTAACAAATATAAAGTCCATTTTAAAGTAAACCAGGAATCGGATCCAATTTTTTTCAATGCAAGGCCGGTTCCTTTTTTCTATTAAAGGGAAGATCGAATCCGAATTAAGATCGATGGTAGAAAAAGGTATAATCTCCCCGGTTACAAGTAGCGAATTCGCTTCACCGATTGTTCCGGTGGTCAAGAAAAATGGAGATATAAGAATTTGTGTAGATTATAAAAGGAGTCTTAATTTTATTTCCAATTTAGAGAAATATCCGATGCCAAAGATTGAGGAGGTCATACATCAGGTTAGTTCGGGCAAAGTTTTTGCAAAATTAGACCTTAAAGAAGCATATTCACAGTTAGAATTAGCGGATCATTGTAAAAAGTTTACAACTATTAACACACACTTAGGTCTGTTCCAATATAACAGGTTGGTTTTTGGGTTTAAATCGGCTCCGGCCATCTTCGCAAGAACAATATCAAGTTGTTTACAAGGTTTAAAAGGCGTAGCCTTTTACCTAGACGATATTATTATTTCAGGGGTCGATGAACTTGATCTGTATAATAATATTTGCGCGGTCTGCAAGCGGTTGAAAGAATGTGGTCTATGTGTCAATACTGGGAAGTGTCAGTTTTTTGTTAAATCTATAGAATTTTTGGGATACGTTATTTCGGGAAGGGGCATTGAACCGCAAAAAGATAAATTGGAAGCAATTAAGAATGCGCCGTACCCATCCGACGTGCTTCAATTGAGGAGTCTTTTGGGATTTTTTAATTTTTATCGGAACTTCATACCGAACATGTCATCAATTTTAGAACCTTTGCATAATCTTTTAAAGAAGAATGCAAAGTTTGAATTTGGGAAGTCATGCATTGACGCAGTAGATAAAGTAAAGTATCTAATGGGTTCTGATAGAATTCTCACTCATTATTTTCCCAACCTTCCTCTTAAGTTATATACAGACGCGAGCAGCGCAGGCCTCGGGGCCGTGTTATTGCACACATTTGCGGACGGTTCAATGAGACCGATCGAATTTGCATCAAGAAGTTTGTCTAGTGCAGAGAAGAAGTACAGTATTCTAGATTTAGAAGCGTTAGCTATTGTGTTTGGTTTGAACAAATTCTTTCAATACCTATTCGGTCGGGAGTTTACTTTATGCGTAGATAATATGCCTTTGATGAGGATTTTAGGGGAACACAAAAATATTCCAGTTTTGGCGGCTAACAGATTGCAGCGTTATGGCATTATATTAGCCGGATTTGCGTATAAGGTAGAATTTGTTAAGTCATGTCATAATCATGCGGATTTTCTATCTCGGCTTCCGGTAGAAAATTCTCAAGAAGAATTTGAAGATGATTATGGATCAGATTTTGTGTGTTATGTAGATAAATGCGAGCACATAGATATCAAGCTCATTTCCACAGCTATAGAGACAGACACGGTTATTCAGGAAGTTTTAACGTGTTTGCGTAAGGGCTGGCCAAAACGAGTTGGTCGAGATGATGTACTGTGGAGATTCTGGGTTAAGAGAAACGAAATGTCCATAGTCAAGGATTGCCTTTTCTGGCAACATAGAATTGTCATTCCGAGTTCCTTACAAGAACATGTGCTAGAGTTATTACACAGATCTCATTTAGGAATAGTTAAAATGAAGGGCCTAGCAAAAGCTTATTTTTGGTGGCCATCACTGAACAATGACATTGAAAAAATGGTTCTAAAATGTGATGATTGCGCGGCTATGAGGCCGGCACCTTCTAAGAGTCATTTGTCAGTGTGGCCGAACCCTGGGGCAACTTGGAGTAGGGTGCACGTAGACTACTGCGGGCCGGTAGCAGGAAAAATGTTTCTTGTAATTTGTGACGCTTTTTCCAAGTGGATCGATTGCTTAGAGGTTCCAAGGGCGGATTCGTTTAACACGATTAAGGAATTGAGAAGAATTTTCTCTAATTTTGGTAACCCTGATTGCATAGTTTCAGATAATGGAACAGCATTTTCTAGTGTAGAGTTTAAAGAATTTCTTAAAGAGAATAACATAGAATTTTTAAATTCACCGGTCAAATTCCCTCAGTGTAATGGACAAGCTGAAAATTCAGTTAGAACGGTAAAAAATTTTTTTTTAAAAATTATGGTTAGGAATAATTTTCCAGTAAATTATGGAAGTAGATTATGTGATTTTCTATCGGATTATCGAAATTCGCCACATTGCACAACGGGATTAGAACCGGCAGTCTTGATGTTTGGTAGGAGACTGAAATCAACTTTCAGTAGTTTAATTCCTAAAACCACTCAGAACAGAGAAAAATAGCTAACGATAATATAAAAAGGAGTCAAGATAATCAAATAAGGAATTATGGGGGCGTAAAAATTAGGAATTTACATGTTGGACAAAAATGTCTGGTCAAGGACTTCCGTCAGGTGAATAAAGTTGGTTGGGTTAGAGGTATTGTAGAAAGGAAAGTGGGTAAAAAAGTTTATATCGTTAGGATCTGTGGTACTCCGTTGACTTGGAAGAGGCATATTGATCAGTTGAAGAGTTTATCTGTGAAATGGGAAGAGGAGAGTGAAGATAATAACCCACCTACCGCGTCTGAGGTCACGAAATGCGCTTCAGACGAGTTGGGAACCTCAGCTTTGTTGAAGGGGCTAACGTGGAGTTCTCTTGATTTCAGATTACCAGCGGATGATCGAGAGCTAACTACTCAACTAAGACCTTGGGAAGGAAGGCTCCGTTCAAAGCGTTCATAAAGGTCCCTCCCAGAGAAACAGAAATATTTAAGTTGAAATATTTAAAATCATGACTATGTTTGGTTGAATTTAGTGTATAAAATCGTGTATAAATGAAATATTTAAAATCCTATTTTTTTTTGTCAATTGTATAACTTCTTTGAAAAGAACATGTCTTGTATTTATTGTAGCCAGGGCTTGAGGTTAGGTGGGGGAGGGTGTGATGTAGAGAATTTAAGTATTTCATATGGAAAGAATACGATAGATGGCGGTAAGCATGTAGCTTGCACCATAGCTCGCCAGATGGCATTGGCGTACAAGAAGCGGTCTCAGAGATAGACTTGACGAGCTCCACTGGCAAGGCCGCGGAGATTTACCTACCCCCGAATAGTAAACAGTCGTAGCTTTCCAGCTAGGTTATTCCAGTAAATAAACACTTTTATATTCAAAGAACCGTATTTAATAATTACTATCTGCCGAGGAAAGGGCAGACATAACAATAGTCTTTAAAGAATTTGAACTATTTATCAAATTTCAACATTAAAATTCAAGTTCATTATTACATCATGGGCGGTTGTTTCGCAATACTTGAATAAAAACAGAACTTGAATAGGACATTCACAGAACTTGAATACTAACTTTGAATTTTGATGAATTGCTCAAATTCTGTGAAACAGCATAAATATCATTCCATAATGGCATCTCAGATTGAAAAAGATTGCCATTGAAAAAATATACAAAAATTCCCTGAAAATTTCAGATTTTTTAAAGTTATTCACTGGTACAGAATAGTGGGTTAACTTTACAATTCTTTTTAAAGGTTTGTTTGGAAATCAAACAAACCATGTGCTTACATAGAAAAGCACCATAATTTGTATTGGAAGAGTACAGTTCAATTCCTGTATTATATAATACGTAATATTTAATAATTAATATCAGCAATTACTAACATCAAACATAATGTTAACTACAAATACTCTCCTTAAAAGTTTAACTTAATATTTATTTTTAACTTTTTATCAGTAAAATCTCAAATTATAATATTTAATAAATGAAGACAATATTAGCAAAACTCAATCAAAAATCTGAAGACAGAAAAAGATATTGGCACCTCTGGGACTCGAACCCAGGACCTTCTGCTTTCATGGCAACAGCTCTACCAACTTAGCTAAGGTGTCTATATTTTACTGATAAAAAGTTAAAAATAAAAATAAATATTCATCCTAGACTTGCAGAAAAGTCAATAGATGTTGCAGATTAAAAATAAAATGGAGAAAAATTTATCCAGACACTAACTAGATAGCATTTAGTTCGGGTTTGAATCTTGCAATCATATGTAAAGATAGCAGCCAATAATATGTGCGTAAAGAAAATGAAGATAATGTTGGTGGCTCTTAGTCGAAGTATGATACAGTTAAAAGTGACCAAATTGGATATAGACACCTTAGCTCAGTTGGTAGAGCTGTTGACATGTAAGCAAAGGGTACTGGATTCGAGTCCCAGAGGTGCCAATATCTTTTTCTGATTTTTCTGTCTTCAGATTTTCGATTGAGTTTCCTAATATTGTCTTCATTTAATTTAACTTAATAATTTTTTAAGCAGAATCGAAAGTAATAATTATTTTTGGTTGGCATATGAAGTAAGAAAAAAAACAATATTTGGCATAAAGTATAAACTATTAATATTTGGCCATGAGTAGAAACCACTGAAAAGACAAAGCAATAGAAGTGTGTTATGGGCGTGGGCCTGAAGTAAGATAAATTTTCCCTTATTATGTGAGAAATTTAACTTTTTTTGTTTTAATATTTAAATTCTTTAATGGACAGCTTCACTAGCCTGTCTGGGTTTTAGGAATGGAAAGATATTCCATAAATTATTAACACTTCTATAGATCTTCTGTCCAGTGGTAGAAACATAACATTAGACGTGCAGCCTCTAGTGGAATATCGAAACATTGTTTTGGACGGCAATATTTTTTTTTTTTTTTAGGAAATAGACCGCTTACATTTCATCAGTCTATACATTGTGTAGTTTGCAAAAAAAACAAAAACAATTATCAATTTCTTCTTTGTAAATTTATCTCTAATAAGACAAGATGTAATGACCTATAATAAGTAAAAAAAATTAAATAAATGAAATACATGACAAAATTACATAAAATCGCTCATATTGAAAGTCAGATAAAAACTATTTTATGGAGTTATTATTTGGGTGGTAGTTATTGAAGACGTTTGACCTATTTGAATGCCTGAAAAGGCATTGCTGTCATATATTTTGATATGAATATTATACTCCAACCTCTTTGTCAGGGTCTTAACTATGTACATATATAAAACCAAATATATTGAAATATAAGAGATGTGCTATTCACAGTTTGAAATCGTTCTAACTCCGTTATTGTTTTAGCTACATCCCTAAAACAAAAAGTAAAAGGTCGATAGTAGATCAAGCTGTACATCTCTATCAAGTTGTCCATAGAAATACATAACAGGAATAAGCTGTCAGTCGCGTAGTTGACAAAAAAAATTCCCGCACAAATTTACTACCGGCGGCTCGTCCGCGCTTGACATTTTTAATTTTTATTAAATATTTTTATATGAAATGATAAAAAAGTGAGGTGACAAAAGTGTTTATTACACATTTATACAATAGAATAAGTATTGTTGTTTATATAATCTGTGATTTTAGTACCGTTTTCACATAAAAAAAATCACGTGAGTCATTTTTACCTATTTTTAATGTTTGCATGCTAAATTTTAATATTTACAAATCGTAATATTTATTTGTAATATAATAATTCGAAAGCTTATTTTGTAACCTTTCTAAAACAGTTTTTACTATTCGGCTACGTACAGAAATGTTTAATTTATAGAGCTTTAATTGTGAAGCGGTAATAACACAAAGTTTTCGTAAAATGTCATTTTGTTCGAGACATCTCAAGTGCATATTCGCGAAAATTCGGAGGGGTTAATACTCTCTATTGTAAAAAAAAAATTGTTCTGCTTTCCGCCATTGACAGTGCCATACAAATTTGTTAAGCGGAGAATTCTATTGCATAATCTAGAAGTTATAGGAATTCATATTTATGTATATGCCTCAAAATTATTATTGTATGTCTTCAGTTTTGCAAAATGCAGTACCTGTAATGAGTCACATACCATAAGGAATGCACACCACTGTTAAGTTAGAATTTCAAGAGTTCAATGCAAATATAACTTAATTTAAATGTTAACTTTTTTTTTTTTTTTAATATTAACTCCACACAGGAGGCCCTGAGGAAAATAATTTCCCTCAGGGCCTATGTCATCTGGGATGCTGTGTGGAGGGTCTTTTTGAGGAGAGGAAGGAATGAACATTGGTCTTGAAGAGACCCATGTTGTAGGAAGGAGGAAACACAGAGGCCGGCAAATCATTCCACAGCCGAGCTGTTGAACACAAGAACGAGTCGAAGAAACAACCCGTTCTCATGTGACAAATGTCAACTGTGTACAAATGTTGGGCACGCGTTTGGCGTGTTTCCCGACTATGCACCGGTGCCGAAGGGATCAATGATGCTAGTTCCTCGGAGCATCTTCCATTGTAATACCGGTAGAACAAGGATAGCATTCCCACTCGACGCCTGTGCTCTAAAGATTGCAATCCGTCTGTTAAGATGGGAGAATCTATCAAACGGACCGCCCGTTTCTGCACAGAGTTGAGGGTATTTTTCAGGTATTTTGGAGCTCCAGACCAGAGGTGGCTGCCAAATTCAACCGTGGGGCGCACTTGCGATTTGTACAGGGTTAGCAGTTGTGTACTATTAAAGTATCTGCGGGCCCTGTACAGTACGCCCAGTTTTTGGGAGGCTAACTTTACTCTGGCTTTGATGGAGCCCCCATACCTGAGCTGGTCACTTAGGGTTACACCGAGCATATCAATGGAGGGCCTGTTCGGAAGATTGCTTCCGTTGAAAGAGACTAGATTTTCATTGCGATCCCTTTTAGACGTAATCAGACAAGATTGGGTCTTTGAAACATTAAATTCAACGAGATTATTTTTACCCCAAGAGAAAACACTCTCGAGGTAACCGTCCATTCTTTGCTTCAAAGCCTTACGAGCTGTTGGAGTTTGTGAGCCCTTTGGGGGCTTGTCAAACAAAAAGCTATCATGAACTGTACTGTCATCCGCGTAACAGTGAATTGGTGCACATGACAAAAGGTCGTTGATGTGCAACAAAAACAGAGTTGGAGACAGAACCGATCCCTGCGGGACGCCAGCATTTATCGAGTGAGAGGAAGAGGTGAAACCATCGACTACCGTCTGAATCGACCTCTCCCTCAAGAAGTCGGCAATCCACGTACACAAGGATGCGGGAAATCCGTAAGAATGCAGTTTGTTGACAAGTCCTCGGTGCCATTGCCGGTCAAAGGCCTTGGATATGTCCAGTGCAACCGTTTGGGTCTCACCGAAACGTTCCAGGCATCGCCCCCAAACATGCGTCACATACGCGAGAAGATCACCGCACAAGCGGTTCCGCCGGAATCCGTATTGACGGTAGTTAATAATTTTGTTCTTCTCGAGGTATGTGAGCAGTTTGTCGTTGATCACACGTTCCATCACCTTAGACAGAACTGATGTGATCGCTATGGGGCGGTAGTTGGCCGGGTTGGAGCGGTCACCCTTCTTTGGAATAGGATGGATAACCGCTTTTTTCCAACCAGAGGGCACAGAGCCAGTCTTCAGGGACAGTTTAAAAAGCTTCGTCAAAATTGGAGCTATTTCTGCAGCGCACCTTTGCAGTACCAGGGCAGGTATTCCGTCAGGCCCACTAGCTTTATTAACATCAAGCCCTCGTAAAACATGGAGTACTTCCCGATGCCGGATCCTCAGCTTTTTCATACGAAAACCGCAGTAAGGAACCGACGTCGGGACAGCACCTTGGTCATCGAGGGTTGAGTTATCCGCAAACATTTTACCTAGTAAGTTAGCCTTTTCGGTGGCGGTGTTTGCTAGTGAGCCGTCAGGTCTGGTAAGAGGTGGCAGACTGGATTTGCAGAAATTGCGACCTATTGAGCCCGCAAGCGACCAGAATTGCCTGCTGCCATGCGGGCATGCAGTCAGCTTTCTACTGATCTGCTGGTCGTGCTCGAATTTTGACCTATTTATGATTCTCTTGGTTTCCTTTGCCATTTTGTTGTAAGCTGTTCTGTCTTCGGATGTTCTAGATGTGTTGTAGGCTCGGTAAGCCGCGTTTTTTCGTCGCACTGCTTCAGCGCATTGTCGACTGAACCACGGCTTTGAGCCTACACCAGTTTCCTTAACAGTAGATTGGATGAAGCCATCCATCGCGGATGTGATGACTTCACCAATTTCCTGGGCACATCTTGAGGGATCCGAAGTCCGAAAACAGACAGCTGACCACGGGAAAGCATTAAAATGTGCCCGCAGACCGAACCAATCTGCTGACCTATAGTGCCACACTTTTCTCTTCAGCCTCTCGTTTGGTGGTCTGAAGTTTACAGGGATTGATGTCGTCACCAGGCAGTGGTCGGACGATCCTAAAGGCGCTGTGACTTCAATACTGTAACCGTGTGGCACAGTAGTTAAAAATAGGTCTAACAGATTGGAACGGTGAGTCTGGACATCAGGAACCCTTGTAGGCTCCTGAACCATTTGCTCCAATCTGTAGCAAAGGGCAAAGGATTCCGCTTGGCGTCCAGCTGAGTCTGTTGATCCTGAGAACTTCAACCAAGGTTCGTTATGAACATTGAAGTCCCCCAGGACCACAAACTCTGCCATAGGGTAGCGGGGCAAGAGGTCATCAATAGTGTCGCTTAAATGTTTGATGAACTAATTTCATTGATATTGGTTTTGTCATTAAATGAATACTGTTTTTATCCCACAACGTGAGTTAATACAATTATTTCTACCAGATATATTTTTTTCGTAAAATACAAAAAATACATGAAATATTTTTATAGTGCAAATAACTTATTGAATAAAACCTCAAATTTTAATATTTAATCATTAAAGACAATATTAACGACTCTCAAATGAAAGATGGGAGGCAGGTATAGGTACCGTCACCCCGGGAACTATTTATTAGATAACCAACACCCCTCCCATACGTCATCCCAAGTGGTTCACTAGGTTTGGTGACTTAACATCAGGGTACCTGTGTTCATGGGGTAAGGTTTGTCTAGGTCTTGGTGGCGAATGCCACCCTACATACTGCATGGAGGGCCGGATCGGAAGAGACCTAACCTATAGCTCTCCAGCCAGGCTCTCTCGACTCATCGCCTTGCATCGCAGTGGGAGGGATGGATTCATATATCCGTCACTCCTGGACACACTAATTCCCAGATTCCTACGCATCCCTCGTACCTTTTTCCTTCCCAGAATTTCCTTTCTCTAAAAAGACCCACCATACAGCATCCCCAAAGATGACATAGGTCCTGAGGGATTTTTTTATTTCTCAGGGACTCCTGTGTGGAACTAATGTAAAAGAAAAACATAAAAATCAAAAAAAAGATTCGGTCGCATCAAGGTATCGAACCTAGGAAAAAAATTAAGATAATGTTGGTAGTCTTTAGTCGAAGTATGACACAGTTAAATATGACATTAGGGTCGGATTAGCTCAGTGGTTAGAGCAAAGCCCCGATAAGGTTGAGATCCTGGATTCAGTTCCTAGGTGCGACCGGATCTTTTTCTGAATTGTCTATTTCACATCTTTCGTTCGAGAGTTATTAATACTATCATCAATGAAGAAGCTACGGTTGTAGCGAAACCCGGTCAGCATAAATTATATAAAAAAATAAAAGCGGTGTTTACTAAATTATCGTTTTTATTTAAAATTATAACATCACATCACTTAACAAATATAATATTTGAATTATGTTAAAATACAAAAGTAAAAACAGACAAATAGATTTTCTAGAATCCTCTCTAGAGGATTACCAGCACATAGTATATAGGTAGTGGAACGCCAATATCATTTGGGTATCACTTGATTACTAAAAACTTATTTACTAGAATAATACCCTTTGGAATATCATTCGACAATAATTCTGGTAGGGATCAACAAATTAAAGAATGTGGATGGCTTTTGATATATTTTTTTTTCGTTTGCGCCAACTTTCCAAAGCTGTTTGGAATACTTTTGAAAAGATTTCTGTGTCAATTTTTTGAATAAAGATATAGTTGATCTCAAAATAAAAAGGGGTAAGACTCTCGACTCGCAATCTGAAAGTCGCGGGTTGGAACCCGGCGTGCGCAAATAAATTTTATTTGATTAATTTGTGTTATTCCACAATTAATTAATTAAAAATAACAAAGTGTATTTGCGGCACGTTTCAAAGTGGAAGATACTCTCAATATTGCCTTGGTGTAAGACCACCATTCAGAATTGAAATGTTGCTTGAAATGGCTTTAGCCGTGTTTGGTGACCAGATCTGAACAGCCAGGTACTTCCCCACCTTCCTCTACCATATCTCCTTCCCCTCCCCGCTATCTTCAGCCTTACAATATACCCCAGACAGTGAAAAAAACTAGCAGATAGACACCCACGAAATTTGGTGCTGGATGAAAATGCTTAGGATTTCTTGGACAGCCAGACGCACAAATGTGTCCATTCCGGAAGAGCTAGTCATCCACAATAGGCTCTCAACTATCTGCCTACAACGTATTCGAAGGTACTTTAGACACGTTGCTTGCCTAACCGAGGACTCTAACTTGGAGAAACTCAAAGTCACTGGCAAAGTGTTTGGCGAAAGAAGGTCACCAATGCCCTGGAGTGACCAAGTATTACTGGCGTCCGGTACTAGCGTGTCCTTGGCTCTCCACACAGCGTAGAACTGCAAGGAGTGGAACAACCTTGTCCACCATGGAAATTAGAGTAGGGGTCATGATCCTCATCAATGAGGAACTGTTTTAAGATGAAGAAATGTTTTTATTATATTAATTCACTTAAAAATGAAATACTGATACCATTTTCTTCTCGCGTAAATAACTAGCGAATAAAATAGATACCACGAGAGAAAAAAACACTTGGTTCTTACCTGGTGAACATAAATTAAGGGGGTTATTCACTGGAGCGACAGAGCATTTAAAGACTTTTTTTCCCGTTTGATTGAGGTTTTTCAGAAGATCGTTTAAATTTTTCACCTACATTAAAAAAATCATACGTTCGAATATAACATGGAGACATAAAAACGTAATATAGTGCTATATAGCCAATGAATTAACTTGTATTTTACCATTTATCTCATATTTGTAGGAATTTTAAAAAATTTATTAAAAAATCATAAAGTTTATAACCGCGCAAATTCTGCGTGTTTGTTACTTTGAAACTGCCGTGAGAGATACTGATTCGAGTCAACATAGAATATTTTCGATTTCTGTATATTGTCTGTGGTATACTTGACAATGAAAGGTGCATATCTGTGGAAAAATTACTTTATTTTAACCGTAAACAGCCGATCAGAAATTCTGCGTAAAAAAATATTTAATAAAAAATTATTTTTAACATTGTTATAAAATAGTCTACGAAGTTCGGATTTGCAACATCTATGGTTGTAATAGATAAAGCATTTCAATAGCTTCGTTTTAAGTCCAAAATAACAAACGTGGAAGCTACACATATATATATATATATATATATATATTTTTTTTTTTAAATTTGCCAAATCAAGAGATAAATTGCCTTTTTTATTCGAAAAGCAATTGGAGACATTTAAAATGGCGCCAATATACGTCAAAAATCACTCCGGTGGTTAGACAGATGATTGGTAAATGCTGTAAATAGATTTGACGGGAGTTAAAAGACAGAAAGGGCAAGTAAAATCTTAGAAAAGTACCTAATTAGAGCAATGTGTTAGGAAAACAAATGCTTTTAAATGAACACAATGATTTTTAGCACAACTTTATTACACCTGCAAATATTTCAACAAACCCTACATAAAATACTCTGCAATTCTTTTACATTTTATTATGTAACTTTTTTATTGTAATTTTTGTATTACAGATAATTTATTTTAACCCGGCGAGATGGGGGCTGGGTCAAGATTACCCGCGCCTTTTAAGTTTGTCTTTAATTTTAAAACTATTTAAGCGACGTTGCCGTTTTTCTCAGTAGCCGGAGTTATTGAGTGCCTCGACAGGTTTCCGGCGCGAAATCAGTCGGGCATTAGCCGCGTTGTGAGCTATACGTACCTTGAAAAAGGTAATTATTACCCATGCCCGTATTCGTTGTAACAATTTTGCACCAAATTTCTTATGCGTGGTTTATGTTAATTATTGTTGTTAATTAGTGTTTTCGACTGCTTCCATAATTGTTAATGTTAGTAGATTCATAAAAGGAACATTTAACTTGTTCCACGCGATCCTAACAAACAGTTGATACGGCAAAAGCCATGCCTCACACATCAGCGCCTGTTACGCTAACTTCGACTGCCGATATCACAGCGCTACTATGTCACAGTATTTTTTCCCGCTCGCTAGGACATTCGTGTAACTATCACGATGCTGACATCTTCAGGAATATTTCGAAAGTAAAATTGTATTTCGTAAAAAACATCTATAATCAAGTGAATGTGTTCTCATGCCTTTGAGTGTATAGTTCACAATTTACTCCACAGATGGCGCTAATAGTTTGCGCATGCGCATGCATTCGATTCCGACTGACCAAATTGGACAAGCGTCGATAACATTTATTGTCGAGATCGCGCGTATTCGCACATGTTTGTTTATGTTATGAAACTGTGATTTTGAATTTACATAAAAATTTTATTAATTTTAGTGTCATCAGAAGTTTTAGAACTTGTTTATACGAATTAATAATAATAAGTGATTGAGGTACCACTTGTGTCTATCAACGCAGTGCCCTGAGCACAGCGCCGTCTTTAAGATAACCAGGGGACGTTTTTGTATGGAATTTAATGTTTTTGTTTTTATAATCATCTAGGAGTGTTTACAGACGACGATTTGGTTTCAAATTGTAGATAATAATCTCATCTGTTTATATAGTATGATAAATCATGCCATAATATGCTGTAATTTGACATAAAATTGGATGGATAGGTATTTGAAATATGACATATACATGTACCGCGTATGGGTATTGAAAAAACGGAGTAGTTCAACGCGGGGAAAAGGTTAAACAATTGGAGATTAATAAATGTTATATTTAACTTTGATTTTGCTAGAAGAAGTCAAAATTTGTTGATTTTTTTAAGACATCAAGTTTCAAAGCCTTGTTCCTATGATTCAAAGTTTATTTCTAAGATTTTTTTGGTGTTTTATTACATTGATAACAGTAACATAATGCTCGAAATGAATAATATTAATTTCCTTAAATAGATACTGAAATGTGTGACATTGTCTATTCCGGTAACAATTACCCGGCCCCCACCTCCGTGTAACAATTTTCCACCCCCATCTCGCCGGGTTAAGTGACCTGAAGGGTCATTCTGTATCTTTTAGTTTAAGTCAGCATTACAAAACAATTAAGAAAAAAAGGCAAAATTCAGTGGATGTCCGAAGTGTTGCGCGTTATCGACTGTCAAATTTTTGTGATTTTCTATGGCTTTCAACGGCTTGTCTGTGCCTTTCGTGCATAGATGTTAGTCAGTGTGGATTAATTATTTACTTAAAAACTTGAATAACTATTTATTAGTTATTACAACTAATATAAGCTTAACAGGCGTTCAAAAATGATTATCGTTTGTATTATTTTGATGTTTGTACGTGATGACATTCGAATTGCAAATTTTTCCACGACTGACATCTCTTAACGTGGATTAGGGTAACTGGTGTTAGCATAACTAATTTTAAGAGTTGGAGTTGTCTTAACACAAACGCAGTATTTAACTCGTTAGTGTGATACGGAATACAACATTTAAGAAAACTGTCAAAATGTGTTGTACACGGCCGATTTAACACATGTTAGACTGTCGCAAAAGATTGAAGACAAAATCATCTTTCTGTTAACCTAATAATCTGATTGTAAATAAATAAAAAAATTACAAAAAAAGTATCGAAAGTTTTTTGGTTAAAATTCCAACTGAGGTAAAGATATCTTCTTTATACACAAGTATTGTCTTCAAAGTGGTTTATTTCATGAAAAACTTCATAAAATCCCCACAAACAATCAACTATCGACTAAAACGACATTGAAAAAACATTGTACGAATAGCTTTCGCGGCAATTTCACAATTGCATCTAAGATAAAGTGATAAATCCACAACTCTGCGTACAGTAAACGTTTATAAGCTATAATACTTTTTTTCCTTAAATATAATCTCACTAGTCCGTAGATTTGTCATCCAACCATATTGTCCACTTTACCGCCGTTAAATTTATTATTACCGATTTTTTTATCGCTGACGACGTTCAAAGTATCTCCGCTACCGTTGACCGAAATCGGCGGCCAATCAGAATGGTTTTCCAATTCCTTTTCGACGCTCTTATGCGTGCTTCCAGCGTTTTC
The DNA here is from genome assembly GCA_929108145.2 of Limnephilus rhombicus. NCBI lineage: Eukaryota > Metazoa > Arthropoda > Insecta > Trichoptera > Limnephilidae > Limnephilus > Limnephilus rhombicus. Next base: position 26,163,119 of record OV815299.1, on the reverse strand, counting down.
GCGCAAAGACTTCGGCACCATTTTCTTCGCATGCAACAAATACTGCACGATAAACTTCTCGGAGAAAAGACTGCAGACAAAGTTGACGAAAGCGAGCCCCAATACGATAAGGCGAAAATTGTAATCTGGCGGCATTATCAATTCTAAAAGATTCGATAACCAAACTGCCGGGTATATCACGATATACACGCCGAGCGACGTCGTTAAGAAAAGACTCAACATGAATATATAATTCGTAAAAATAGATTTACGATAAGGTGAACCTTGAGAAAACGTTATAGCAAGCGTTATATACTGAAACATCGACAGAGTAAAGATCGCATAGTTTTCGTGACACGCGTACTCTTCGTCTCCTTCGTACTGATGCGGCACGTACCAAGAATACGTCGTCAACAACATGAAACTGGCAACCTGAAAGATGGTGATGATTAGCAACTGCAAAATTAGCGAAACAAGCGGTACGAAACCGAGTAACGACATTATCGGCGGAATTTTGCATAATTTACCAGGATACGCTGCAGTTTTACCGAAGAAGAAAGCGAAATTTATACTGAGGAAGATGTCGACATACAAAAATTGAAAATCAGTCAAGTTGGAGTCAAAGTAATACAGGAATGCTACGCTCAGGAATTGGGCGAGTGAGTAGGCGACCATGAACTTGAACATGCCGAAGGAGGTGGTGAGGGCGGCGCGGCCTTCACGGATGACGAGGGGTACGCAGCCCACGTGCCCATCACGCGACGTGAATGGAGATGCGACGGAGCTCTCCTCGCCCGATACAGAGATTCCTGCGTGCGCGGCCTTGAGGGCGCCGCAGTCGTTAGCGCCATCACCGCACATTGCTGAAAGAAACAAAAAATTAATATTAACCACTCCGACCCATAAGCGTGTTTACCTGACTATATAACAATAGCAGTCAAGTACAGAAAGCGTGTTTTTACGCTAACACGTGTGTTCCCACAGAAATCATTATAACTCTGTTATTGTTCTAGTGACAACCCTAAAACTAAAAGTAGAAGATCAATATTGAATCAAGCTTCACATCTCTATTCAAAGTTGTCCATAGAAGTACATAAAAAAGATTTACTTTGTAGAAACAGTTTCACCCGCCAAATCGCCTACGTGCTGTTAGACATTGTTAATTTTTTATTAAATATTATTGAATAAAATGGTAAAAAAGTGAGGTGACAAAATTGTTTACTATACATTTATACAATAGAATGAGTGTTTTTTTTTTTACATAATCTGTGATTTTAGTACCGTTTTCACATAAAAACTTCAAGCGAGTCATTTTTACAATTTTTTTAATGTTTGCATTCTAAATTTTAATATTTACAAATTTAAATATTTATTTGTAATATAACAATTTGAAAGCTTATTTCATAACCTTTCAAAAACAGTTTTTAATATACAGCTACGTTTACAAATGCTTCATTCATAGAGCTTTAATTGTGAAGCAGAAAGAACACAAAGCTTTTTATAAATCTGACAGTTCGTTTAAGACAAAAAACTTGCACAATCGCAAAATACCTGAGTATACCTGGTTTAATGTTGTGTCACATGAATTCCATACTACAACTCCTTGCGACTGTAGACGCCCAATTGGACTATGGTAAGCCCAATTGGGGTAGGAATATGGTTTAAGTGCATAGATAAAGCAGTGAGAGTTGATACCAACAATGCTTTTGGTATCAACGAATGCTTTTGCATCGGCATACAATATACGATGTCAGTCAAAAACTAATGCTTCCTATTTTTTCTCCTTTTAATTGTGAAGACATTAAAATGCCATTATGTAGGTTGCAAACCACACCATTGACGATTAGTTTGTCACTTTTCAATATAATCTCTGTCCATTTCCACAATTTTGAATCATCTTTTAACAAAGGCATGTATCCCAGAATGGTAAAACATGGTCCTGCTTCCTAAGCCATTGCACAGAACACACGGGCGTTTTCACGGCCTTTTCATCTTCAAAGTGAATCCCACGATGAGCTCTTTTAGCAGCCCGAACAGATGGAAATCTGATGGCGTCAGGTCAGGCTGTATGGAGGACGGGGCAAGACTATCCATCCAATTTTCACAATATCTTCAGTATTCGGTGCGACGACTGATGGCCATCATGTCGTGCAAAGGAAGAACTTCCAACATAGCTTTTGTTGGGCGAAAGATTGCTTTAAGCTTTTTGAGGGTCACAACGTATTGGACAGAATTTAGTGTGCGTCCAATACACCCTCTGCATCACGGAACACTGTCACGCCATAACTTTTCCTGCCAATTGCACAATTTTGAATTTTTTCATCCTCGGTGAGATTGTGTAATGCCATTCCATTGATTGCTTCTTTGATTCAGGTTCAAAAAATGAACCCGTGTTGCATCACGTTTCAGTCTTTCATGAATGTGAATTGGCGTTTCCCTTCTGCATTCAAGAATTCAATCGCTGATTCAATCAGAATTCTGTCTAATACGAACATCGATGTCGGCCATTTTGCAAGTGCTGCCACCTGTTGACGCAGAGTCACTATGTCAGTAGATAGTACAAGAAAGTTTTGATAGCGCCAAATTAAAATTTTTCATTTACTTAACTGTATTTTTGGTACAAAAAATAGGAGGCATTAGTTTTTGAATGACCCTCGTATACGCCGATGTGTATATATGATAAAGTGTATTTTGTGTTCCGTATCGATGCCTGGAATCCATTATGAGAGAGAGCTAGCTCTTTCGCCCTTATAGTTTCAGTTTCGCGCGTGTTTATTCCCTATATTTGCCCTTTTTTTATTCGACTTGCCACATTTTCTCTCTGCTGGCAACACTAGTGACGCGCATCTCAGATCACGTGATGTTATTGTTTGTCATATGACGCCGTTTTTTCGCGCCGAAAGCAGTTTTCGTGTTTCGCTGTACTTAAAAAACCAATTTTGAGTCGAAAATCGAAGTTTATTCCCTGCTCTTTCAGTTTAAACATTAAATATACCGTGATAGATAGTTTTCTGAGAAATTGACTAATTGTTTAGTGTGTTTTTCGGTTGTTTACGTGTTTAAACTGTGCAACAAAATGAGTGATATCGACAACTAAGACGCTTCGCCGGTCGGAAACAATGATCAAGCACGAGTTTCTCGGAAACGCTGAATGCCGCGCGAAAGCTCTGGATCCGACACTTCGGAAGAAATGCATTACTATCGGGATCCTCGGGTAGACATCCTGATGCAACAGATGTCGGCCATGACTGACGTTTTATCTGGGAATCGGGTAGAGTTCGCGGAGAAAACGGTCTCGGACAAAGAAGACTCCGCGGGAGAGATGCGGCAAGAGGTAGAATCGGGGTTTTTAGAGATGCCCGCCAGCCTAGCCGCTCAGAAAAAAGTTTTGGAGTTCTGAAATCCAAGCACATTGGTGAAGGAATCGCCGATTCCGAAGGCGGACGCAAGAAGAGTCGCAGTTATCTCGGCTCTTCAGCGTTTTGGCTCGGAGGAATGATCGCGTGTTCGCTATGCCGAACACAGAAAGTATACACCGCCACGCCCGCCTTCGTAGAGCTGGAGGTAAATGAAGAACTGAGGAGGTTTGATAAGAACAACTCCTTCGCGCCAGTCCTGGACCGTTCCCTGGGAGCCCTCTCCAATGCAGTGCTATCCCAAACAGAGTCGGTCAGAGGAAACATGCAGGCACTGGTGAACTGGGTGATTCAGGGGATGTTTGCCAAGTACAGTAAGACCACGGACGACGTCCTACAGATTTTATGCGGAAGGCGAACGGAATGCCTACAAAGTAGGCGAAAGGCCCTGCTAGAGGGAGTAAGTGACCCGTACATCAAGGAAGGCCTTGCCAGGATTCCTCCGAGCGCCAGTCACCTCTTTAATAAAGAGGAACTAGCAAGCTATATCGTGGCAAACGGGGGACGAGACAAGATATTCGGTAGTGCATCCTCGTCGTATATCCCCCGTCAACCTCAACCCTCTACCTCACAAGCAGCAAGACCGGTGATAGAGGCTCCACACTCCCGACCTAGGAAGCCCTTTCGACCTGCCCCTAGGCCAGAGAAAGACAGGACAGAGCCCTCTCGCAAGGCGGCCAGCGATCGGGGCAGAAGGCGATGGAGGTGACTGGAGGCCGGAGCCATTCTGGGGAGGACGCCTAAAGGCATATCAGGAGGTGTGGAGGGAGCTGGGAGCATCACCGCTAATCCTGAACGTTCTAAAAGGAGCAAGGATACACTTCATATCAAAACCTCCTCGGGCGCTCCCATCGGCCGAGCTGAAGCAGAATTTCAGGACAAGGTTTTCTCCAGGCATGACCGCACACATCGAAACGATGAAAGCGTCAAATTCTGGAGGCAGCAGATGACTCCCCAAGCTTCCTGTCAGGTATGTTCCTTACCTCCAAATCAGACCACACCCTCAGGCCCATCTTCAACCTGAAGGCCTTGAACGTCTTCATAGACTCAAAGCCCTTCAGTCTCTTCAGTCATTTTCGGGTCCCGGAATTCCTCCAACCCGACGACTGGCTGATAAAAGTCCACCTCTCCCAGGCTTACTTCCACGTGCCAATCGCAAGATCACACCGGAAGTTCCTGCGCCTCGTGTACAACGGAGAGCTCCTTCAGATGACGTGTCTGCCCTTCGGCCTGTCATCAGCGCCAAGGATCTTCTCGCTGCTCTCAAACTGGGTAGCAGAACTACTAAGGAAAAAGGGACTCAGGATTGTAGTCTACCTAGACGACTTCTTAATAGCAAACCAGTCCAGAAAACTTCTCACCTCCCAAGCCGTTGCTATAGTGCACACACTTCAACAGCTAGGCTGGTGCATAAACCCGGACAAGTGTGTCCTGACACCCACGCAGAAGTTGGAGTTTCTGGGTATAACATGGGACACGAGAGCAGATCAAAAGTCTCTCTCCGACCGCAAGTGCGCTGGTCTACTCCAAGCCTTGCAGGTTCCCTTGGAAGTCGGCAGTTGCTCTCCCAGGCAGGCTCTCGGTCTACTGGGAAGACTCAACTTTGCAAATTTCGTGATCCCTCGTGGTAGCTTGCATTGCCGCAGACTGCACCCGGACAAGTGTGTCCTGACACCCACGCAGAAGTTGGAGTTCCTGGGTATAACATGGGACACGAGAGCAGATCAAAAGTCTCTCTCCGACCGCAAGTGCGCTGGTCTACGCCAAGCCTTGCAGGTTCCCTTGGAAGTCGGCAGTTGCTCTCCCAGGCAGGCTCTCGGTCTACTGGGAAGACTCAACTTTGCAAATTTCGTGATCCCTCGTGGTCGCTTGCGTTGCCGCAGACTGCAGAGGTTCAGCCGCCGCATACAGCACCTGAAACCATCGCGGCCCGTTGCTCTGCCCAACGCAGCACGGCAGGACATACAGTGGTGGCTAGCAGCCATTGGAAGGACAAGCCCAATGTCTTATCTTAACAAGACGAATGTCTTATTACAGACAGACAACAAGACAGTAGTAGCTTATGTCAACAAGGAAGGGGGTACAAAATCGTTAGCCCTTCTGGAAACAACGCGGGAGCTACTGGATTTCGTAGACGGAGATATCTCTGACAGCCCAATACATTCCAGGAAGATACAACGGAATTGCGGACCGTCTCTCTCGGGGCGCACCGCTTCCAGAGTGGCATCTACTAAGTCCGGCAACGAAGGAGATATTCAAAAAATGGGGTCGCCCTCAAATAGACCTGTTCGCTTCAGCCACTGCTCACGTGGTACCAACATACGTCTCCAGAGACTCAAGCGACTGCTTAGCCTGCTTTCCCAACGCGTTCAGTCAACCTTGGGACTACAATCTAGCTTGGGTATTCCCTCCGCCAAACCTCGTTCCGAGAGTGCTCACCCACCTAAATCAGGCAAAGGGCATGTTCCTTCTAGTCGTCCCAAAATGGGAGAAGACTTTCTGGAGAAGCGACCTAAAACAGCGAACAGACGAACCTCCCATACGCCTGCGCAACCTAGAGGGAGTCCTCATAGACACATCGACAGGACTACCCCCTCCCAGGATTCAGGATCTGGAACTAGAGGTCTGGAGAATTGCGGGTGGGAACAAGCCCTGACAACATGGAGTCAGGAAGAACGCCAACTCCTTAAGTCATCCTGGAGAGAGTACACTGAAGACCTACAAACCTGCGTGGGATAGGTGGCGTAAATGGGGCACTCAAAACGGTGTGGACGTCAACAATCCCCCACCAACTACGGTTGCCAGGTATCTAGCCCACCTATTTGTTCAAGGAGGCCTAGCCCCATGGACCATTCAGGTCCACAAGTCAGCCATTGTTACCTTCTGCGGCCCAGCTCAGAATGCGAGAAAAATCAGCTCTGATTTCTTGGTAAGACACGTTCTCAAGGCAATCTCAATGGCAAGGAGGACCAAGGAGAAAGCCCCTATCTGGTATCCCAGACAAGTAATAGACTGGCTGGTCAAGAATTCCCCCGCAGAAGACTCGCTGTTTGAAGCGTCACGGAGGGCAGCAATACTCCTCGTCCTGGCGTCAGGCAGGAGAGTTCATGATTTGACACTGCTCAGAATCACCCCAGAACATTTCATCGACAAGAGGAACTCTATTACCCTGTGGCCAATTTTTGGGGCAAAAACCGACACAGCCAACCATAAACAATCAGGTTGGAAACTGAAGGGCTCACAAAAAGATAACATCAACCTCCTTAAATGGTTGAGAAAAGTCGTTGCCCTCTCTACAGCCAGAAGAGGTCCACTACTAAAGAACCTATTGGTGACCACATCAGCAGAAACAAAACCGGCAACGCAAACGATAATAGGGGGATGGATCAAATCAGTCCTCAGAGAAGCTGGAGTCCACGCAACCCCGGGAAGTGTACGCTCGGCTGTAGCCTCCTTAAACTGGTTGGAAGACTACCCTATAGAGGAGATTCTTGCTAGAGGGAATTGGAAGTCCGAGCACACCTTCCGGAAGTTCTACCAGAAGGAGATAGCGCACTCCAGAAGCGAGCACCTCCAGCACTCAATGGCTCCATTCTTTACTCCAGTGTAAATAGCATCACATATAACGCTAAGTTTTCAGATCACCAGGTGAGAGCAAACACATCTCATAATGGATTCCAGGCATCGATACGGAACACAAAATAGAATAATTTTACCTACCAATAAAATTTATATTTTGTTTCCATCGATGCCTGGAATCCAGGTAATCCCTACCTGGTGCATTACGAGTCATATGACAAACAATAACATCACGTGATCTGAGATGCGCGTCACTAGTGTTGCCAGCAGAGAGAAAATGTGGCAAGTCGAATAAAAAAAGGGCAAATATAGGGAATAAACACGCGCGAAACTGAAACTATAAGGGCGAAAGAGCTAGCTCTCTCTCATAATGGATTCCAGGCATCGATGGAAACAAAATATAAATTTTATTGGTAGGTAAAATTATTCTATTTTAATAAGGTTGAGGAGAAGGCGGGGGATGGGGTACTCACCGACATAGTATCCGAGGGCCTGCAGCTCCTGCACCAGCTGCTGCTTCTGGTCGGAGCTCATGCGAGCGAACACGGCTCCGGCCGTCACTATCTTGGGCAGCAGGTGTGCGTGGTGCTCCCTGATGGCCCGCCAGGTGGTGCCCGTCATGGCCACACGGATCCTGCAGCCTGAGGACCAGTTAAATACTTTTAGTTTATACATTGAATGAGGTCAATATCATGATTGATTTTTGTGGTATTGTGCCATTGCGCTATCTCCTAGGGAAATTATTTTCCTCGGGGCCTCCTGTGTAATTGATTTTTGGGGTATTGTGCCATTGCGCTATCTCCTAGGGAAATTATTTTCCTCGGGGCCTCCTGTGTAATTGATTTTTGGGGTATTGTGCCATTGCGCTATCTCCTAAGGAAATTATTTTCCTCAGGGCCTCTTGTGTGGAGATCATGTAAAAAAAAAAAATCTCCTAAAAACTGGATTACCATTATTCACATCACGTCTTCAACACTACACACTAAATACTCATACCAGATACTGCACACTAAAAATACTATATACTTAATAAATACTAATACTACATACTGAATACTACACACCAACACATACTTAATACTCATATTATACACCAACTACTACATAGTTAAAACTACATACCTAATATTCATACTAACTATTACACACCAAATATTACACACTTAATACTCATACTCAATAACACACACTAGATACTACATACTCCATGGTCATCCATTGCTACCTACTAAATACTACATACTTAATACTCATACATCATAAACACTAAATACTACATACTTAATACTCATCCAATACTACCTACTAAATACTACATACTTAAAACTCATACTACACACTAAATACTACTTACTTAATGCTCATCCTTAGTACTACATACTGAATACTCATACTTATACTATTATCCTTAATAATATAGCCAATACCTACACACTAAATGCTACATACTTAATATTCATACTTAATAGTACACACCAAATAGTAAATATATTATATATTATCCTTAATAATATAGCCAATACCTACACACTAAATACTACATACTTAATATTCATACTTAATAGTACACACCAAATAGTAAATATATTATATATTATCCTTAATAATATAGCCAATACCTACACACTAAATACTACATACTTAATATTCATACTTAATAGTACACACCAAATAGTACATAATACTTATCCTTAATACTATGTACTAAATACTACATTCTTAATACGCATTCACACTAACATTTCCATCAACAAAATTGTCCTAATTCATTCCTGTGTCATAAAAAACAACAAATAAATACCCGAGGCACTTTCAGGCACGGACTCCTCTGTGCCACTGTGTCCCAGCTCCGAGGATGGGATGGAGAAGGAGGAAGAGCTGGCAGAGGGCGGGGGCCACAGGTCAGAGGAGCAGTTTATCCTGGTCAGCGACGGGACGTTGGACGGATCCGCGTTCGACTGCTTCAACTGTTGGCAGAAACAACTTAAATGAGCACTATTTATTTTGATTGTCTGTTCTACCAGTTTTTCAACGGAAGGTGCTCAGATGTACCACTAGCATCGTTGATACCATACCACAGGGAAAAACAGTTCATTATAGACAAGTTCTGCTTTGTAATTTATTATTATTCGTTACAGCTGTTTAACCCTCTGAAAGCATTATCAAACTGTGGTTGTTACCACCTACAGACGATGTATTTATATCATTTCTGGACACGTACTTATGATGAAAAAATGAATAGCTTTTATTTTTATTACCTGTGCCCCTTCTATTAACTTCCAAGTAAAATGACTGAAAATATTAATGGTTAAGTTTCCCAATTACCGTATTGTTTAAATTTGACTGAAGATCGTTATCTGATCGATAATTATGCCATAAAATAAATCCATCAGGATTTATTTAACACAATTAATATTTGAGATTTGAAATGGTCGTAATTACGCTCTAGAATAAACCCACGATGACTCATGTATTTACTTCATAGCACAGTTAGGTATTTGGACTAGGTTTGAATATATCTAAAAGTGGTGAGCGAATTATATTTGTTGTTCATTGATTAAAATAGCTTTCTGATTATTAGAGTTTTTATTAATTTCTAACTGCTCTAACAGATTGAGTTTGCGTCCTTTATTTTGTTTATTATTATCACTTTATAATAAACTGTTGTTATACATTAAATAGTAATATTATTCAATATATAAAAGAAATTAAAAAAATAAAATGGAGTTCTACAAAATAAACTTAACAACAATAAATACAGGGAAAAACACCTAAACTCGACTTACTCATTTAACAAAGTGATTAGTTTTAATTTAATTAAAAATGATGCCACAAAGTGAATTTGCAAAGATTGAAGAAGGAATATTACTGCCAACATTTCATTTTGAAAACTCTGTAAATCTGGGCATCTTTGGGGATTTCAACTAGTGTAACAGTTATAAAAAAGTAATTGGACAAACCCCCTCCACGCTGATGAGCGTGTGCGTGTAGTACAGTTCCGGCGGCGCTCCTTTTTCCTCCGAGTTGACGGCCTCGCACATGACGAGACGCTCGCCGTGCCGCAGTAGCCCGCACTCTGTCGCCACCGATACCGCCGTATCCAGATTATCACCTGGAATAAACATACACATCAAAAAATGAGAAATAGAAGAACTCATGAACGAGTCGAATAAGTGAACTATTCTCGTATGACAAATATCAACCGTGTACATATGTTGGGCGCACATTTGGCGTGCTTCCCGACTATGCACCGGTGCCGAGGGAATCAATGAAACTAGTTCTTTAGAGCATCTTCCATTGAAATACAGGTAGAAGAAGGATAGCATTCCCGGTGCTCTAACGATTGCAATCTGTTTGTTAAGATAGAAAAATCCATCAAACGGACCACCCGTTTCTGCACAGAGTCGAGGGTTTTTTGAGGTATTTTGGGGCTCCAGACCGGAGGTAGCTGCCAAATTCAACCGTGGGGCACACTTGCGATTTGTACAGGGTTAGCAGGTGTTACTATTAAAATATCTACGAGCCATGTACATTACGCCCAGTTTTTGAGAGACTAACTTAACTCTGGCTTCGATGGAGCCCCCTAACCTGAGGTGGTCACTTAGAGTTACACCAAGCATATCAACGGAGGGCAATGTTTGTCTTTCTTTAAAAAAATATATATATATGTGGATAATAAAGCATCATTCATTACCTGTGATCATCACCACTTTAATGTCAGCTGCGATCAGCTCCTTGATGACCGGCAGCGTCTCCGGTTTGAGCCGGTTCTCCATCACCACCAGCCCCAGGAAGGTGAGCCGGCACTCGGCACTCTCCCGGTGCAGTCGCTGTATCTTCAGGATGCCTTCTTCTTCCAACTTCCTGCAGGCCAGGGCCAACACTCGGTAACCCTGGCGCGTGTAGTGGCGCAGCGATGATTTGAGGTTTTCTGGAACTGAAATTAATTGCGTAGAAGTTAGGTTAGGTTAGGTAAAGAGGGATTTGTGAAAATTTTATTAATTAATAACATTCCAAGGGTTGTTGCACAGATTTTGTAGTGAATACCGCTCAAGAGTCCCGATTGCCCGTAATCTCCAATTGGGGTATATTGTGAAGCTGAATGTAATGGGGTAGGGGAAGGAGATTGGCAAGTACCAGGCTATTCATATCTGAGTAGTGGTCCTTCACCGGCGATATGCTGAGAGTATCTACAACTCTGGAAGGTAATGTGAATAAGTATATTCTTTTCAGAGTGTAAGAGTGGAAGATACTCTCAGTATCGCCCTAGTGTAAGACCACCATCCAGAATTTAAATGTTGCTTTAAATGGCTTTAGCCATGTTTGGTGACCAGATCTGAAGAGCCAGGTACTCCCCCACCTTCCTCTTCCCCACCTCCTTCCCCTCTCCGCTACCTTCAGCCTCACAACATACTCCAATTGGGGATGCCATAGTCTTACTGGCTCCAGACGGGAGCAGCTGGGATTCTTGTGAGGTAATAATAATATAAAAAAAGAAAAAAAAAAAGCACGCAACCTTTGAGTACAGAGCCAAAGAGCTTACGGCTATGTTTGTAACCCCTCAGGCCTCGAGCATATTTTGTCAGACGTTCACAATACTTCCTAAAACTGTTTTTGAAAGGTGATGAAACAAGCTTTCAAATTATATTATTAGAAATAAACGTAAAATTTCATTAATATTAAAATTATAAATGCAAACATAAAAAGGTTTTTAAAATGACCGACTTTTCATTTTTTCTAATAAAAAAAAAAACACACACATTTTATCAGGGAAATGCATTATAAACGTTTTTGTCACATGACATTTCATGTAAAAATAACATAGTTTCACAATTTTTTTCTCAAATTGTCTCAAGTTTCATAAATGTGTTCATTTTAACTCTTCTGTGGTTAACTTTTAGATTTGAATATAAAGTGTGATGTTTTCTCTTTCTAACACTGTTTAGATCATATACCTCACCATGACAGAAGGGGACAACGATTTCTTTGAGACCTGTACAAGCTGTTCCCAAAAGCGAACATATTAGCCTGAGGTGTTAACCTGTAATCGGCCGGAGATGCGCGGGCGCGCGCAGCTTGCGCGCATGCACGAAAAAAATATGTTTGTCTGCGATTTTGACCCTTCTATGTACAGAATTTGTATGAAGAACAAGGTCAGAATCGCTTGCGCCAACATTTCCCCATAAGTTGGGTAAAAATTTCATTCACCTAGCAACCCCAGAATATTTTAAAATATTTTTATCTGTGGCATCAAAATGTCAAATTTGCCGCGAATGTCAAAGTCGATGCGTGTTGCTTGACAAAAACATCGTAAAACCTATCAATTAACGTAATTAACGCAAGTAATGTTGTTTTGGTACATAGTTTATTGTTCTAGAAATGTGTTTCGGTCAATAAAATATATGAAACCTCAAAATTAATCCACAAAACATTCAATTCAAAATTCAAAGTCATGCTTTGTTAGGGAATTTCCGTGTTTTTCGTGGCTTGTTACAGGTTAAGGTCTTCAAATGTCGAAATATCATTTGTAAATACCTCCCTCTTATGCTGACTAATCACTCCAACACCCTACAATAGTTTCCAACCAAAGTTCCCATCTTCAGAACGCCTCATTCACTTTACTAACCTGTCTCGGGCAATGATAATGCCGCGATCATCTCGGGGGATCCCTTGCAGAAGACCATGTAGTGGTCCGAGTGCACGGAGCGGCAGATGACGCTGCAGCGCTGCAGGGACGAGCTGAACTGGTACTGGTGAACTATGCCCCACTCCTGGTTACGCTGGAACATTCAACAAAATTCATTGGATCATTGAAGAACATCAATTGTATAATTGAAGAACATTCATTAGATCATTGAAGAACATTCACTGGATTATTAAGTAACATGATTGGATCATCAAAGAAGATCAATTGGGCCATTGAATAACATCAATTGGATCATTGAAGAACATCAATTGGATCAATAAAGAACATCAATTGGATCATTAAATAACATTAATTGGATCATTGAAGTACATCAATTGGATCATTAAATAACATTAATTGGATCATTGAAGAAGATCAATTGTACCATTGAAGAACATCAATTGGATCATTGAATAACATCAATTGGATCAATAATGAACATCAATTGGGTCATTAAATAACATTAATTGGATCATTGAAGAACACCAATTGGATCATTGAAGAACATCAATTGGATCATTAAATAACATTGGTCATTGAAGAACATTTAAATAACATGGATCATTGAAGAACATTCATTAGATCATTAAAATCAATTGGACAATTGAAGAACATGCATTGGATAACTGAAGAATATTAATTGGATCATTGAAGAACATTCATTGGATCATTAAAATCAATTGGACAATTGAAGAACATGCATTGGATCATTGAAGAATATTAATTGGATCATTGCAGAACATTCATTGGATCAATAAAGAACATTCATTGGATTATTGAATAACATTATTGGATCATTGGAGAACATTCATTGGGTCATTGTGAACCAATTAATATTCAGTAGATCATTGAAGAACATTAATTGGTTCATTGAAGAACATTTGTATGTATTTATATCGTATATGTTTAATTCGCAGAACTTCACATTCAATGGATCATTGAAGTACATTCATTAAAACATTCAGTAAATGATTATTGAAGTACATTCATTAGAACAGTCAGTGGATCAATGAAGTACATTCATCAGAACATTCAGTGTATCATTGAAGTACATTCATTAAAACATTCAGTGGATCATTGAAGTACATTCATCAGAACATTCAGTGAATCATTGAAGTACATTCATTAGAACATTCAGTGGATCATTGAAGTACATTCTGTTGAGTAGGTTTTGAAATATCAGCATGCCTAAATCATGACAATAATTCACCTCTGCATCATCAAAAATAAACTTTTGGCTAATGGAAGGAAGGCAGGAGAAGCACAGGAAGATCACCGAAATGTTGAACTGAATAACTGTGGTGAACGTGTGTCTTAACACGTTCACGGGCAGTGAGTCACCCTACTTTGGCACTATTTTTTTGTATTAGATTTTTGCGACTGCTCTAGCATTTCCGTCATGATACGTACCAACCAACACCATCAAGTGCGACGCGAATGCTCTAGCAGACGAATCTACTGATGTCATACATACATTTGACGCATGCTATAGCATACGCGACCACGCGGGGTACGCCGGGCGAGCTGTAGGGGAAGGGGTCAACACTGTTTTATCTTTGTGTGCAGAAAAGGTCTCATGTGACAGTAAGCGATCTGTGGTTGTGTCAGCAGTGACAGTAAGAAATAGACTACCTATATTTTATAGGGATAAAGCAACTGCTCAAGCATATCTGACAAAAAAACTCAATAAACTTCGAATGCTATAGCATCTGCGACATAATTAAACTATCCAATGCGAATGCTATAGCATGCTCGTCCGGGAACGTGTTAAGGTATGAAAGAGAAAGCGTGTATGAGTGAGACAGCATGAGTAATGTATAAAAGGGTACGATTGTTGTCCATTCGTCTTCTTTGTAAATAGGCTTCCTGGAAGAACACACTGTACAATCTCCTAATAAACGCTCATAAGACTACCCACGTCTTATTATTATCTCTCCACCTCAAGTACTGATATCACCATAAAAGGAAGCAGGATCCATCACAAATTGGACGTCTAGATCATCACAATAACTATCACAGGCATTTGGAACATGGGTGCTACGGCTCTCCACGCAGTACAGAACCGTGAGGAGTTAAGAAAATTGGAGTCATATTTCTCGGCAATGGGGAATACCAAGAAGTTCTCTTCAAACATAGGATCTCTCTGTCTATTTACCTGAGAGCTTTGAGAACCATGGCCGCTCATGTGTGGGGCAGACTTGACCAGGGTTGGTACGAGGAGATCGAATTTGGTAGTATCTGGAACTGTGGGTTCTTCGAGGATCCAGCCGGTGGACTCAAACATCTGAAAGCAAAAAATATAATTATGTAACATTAAATTCACTTTCGTAGCTTTGTGTTCATTACAGAAACAAAATACAAAACTACTCACTATGGATATCACAGGAGTGAAAACATTTAGGAAGATATCATAATAAAATTTTCTTTTCCTTTCATGTTCATTATAGGACAAATTATATTAGTAAAATAAATACCAGGATTAAATAATAGTACTTCCAACAACATGTGTTCTCAATTATACTAGTCCCAGGGAGAAATCGTTTGCACGTCGTCGACGATCCTCCTAAAGCTGATCATAAAAATCTAACTTCTCAAAAACAATCCTAGGTAAGTTTATTAACCTCTAGGCTGCGTTAAAATGTGCGTGTGCCGACACTACTACGCGGCACGTTTAATATTTTGATCGAGCCGAACAACATTACGTTTTAAAACCGTCATTAGATATATTTTTAATGATTGTTCTTTGTTTGAATTCAGGTCAATAAACTCGTCCATACTTTAACTATCCATAAATAATCCCAAATGTCATTTTAGAATGGTGTTAATATAAACAAAAATTATTCAACAAAAGTCAGACGTAAACATTACAGAATTATCTTTATGTTGCCTGATACTTACGTCTGCCTGAGTCTGCCGCGCGTCTCATGTTACAAAGGACCGATCAATGCGCCGAAATGTCGAAACATAGAAACTGTTTTGCTGTCATAATAATACGAAGTATTTTTACACACATGGGCATATTTTATGCGCACTTTAAAATTTATTAACCACATCACCCTTAAGTACTACATTTAACTTTTTTTCTCGTTTTTAACATTAATTATATAAACATATTTTAAACTACTTTTTATTCACTTTGGCACATAGTTTTTTTGTTAATAATGATTTTTATTATGGTAATCTTTAAAACACGGAACCACACACAATGCAACATTACATTCTAAGCACATGTAACGTGTAAATTTTTTAGCCTTAACTCTAAGTGTTGTATTTGCACAAACATGGCATTGACGACATGGATTTGACCGTTTACTTGTAGGGGGGACAAAACCGGGCATATGATTCGCCAATTCTTTGGCAGCCAAACGTAATGGGCTATCGGATGATTGCTGATTTCGTGTTGATGGTATGTGATATTTCTCCAAAAGTTGTTTAATGATTGCGTATTGAAATTGAGTCAAGGTCATTTGCTTTTCGGAAACTGTTTTGTGAAGAATGTGTGCATTTAGTAAGAATAAATCAATAATATGGAAAGCAACCTTCTTGTACCATTTTATGGATTTTCTCATACAACTTAGATTACTCAACATCATGTCAGCCTTATCAACCGAACCCATACATTTATTGTAGTCTAGTACACACTTCGGTTTTTTAATTGGTAGGCCTGTATTTCTATCACACTTTCCAGTCTCTGCAAAAGAAGCATCGTGCACAGTTGTTAACAAATGAATCTCTCGTTTATCATGCCACTTGAGGGCTAACAAGGGGCCTGTATGTTTGGATTCATGGTCACCTTTTTTTAACTTACTAAATTTAGGCATTCCCTTTCTATTTGCTTTTACTGTTCCACAACCGTTTGTTTTTTGATCGTGTAAGAATTTAAGTAGTTTTGGACTTGTGTACCAATTATCGGTCCATATTGTGTGATTTTTGCCAAAATAATCTGTGAGTAATGTGGTTACCACTGCTCCAGAAACACCTAAACATTGCCCGTCGTGGATGTCGGTTCCTTCTCCACAGTATATAATAAAATCTAATACAAATCCCGTGGTAACATCGCATAGTACAAATAATTTTATTCCGAAACTATGACGTTTACTAGGGATATACTGCTTAAATTTCAAACGCCCTTTAAACACGATTATGCTTTCGTCAATGCACAAGTTTTGGTAAGGGATAAAGGTTTTTTTAAATATTTCTCTGCAATGGTCAACCAAAAGTTTTATTTTATTAAGTCTGTTTCCGGGGGTTTGTGTGGCAGGGTCAGAAAAATGAAGCATTCGAAGAAGAATCTGATATCGATCTCTTGGCATAATCTTTCCGAATTGAGAAGACGCTAAAATAGGATCCGTTGTCCAATATTCCTCGATCGATATGTGAGAAACCCTAGTCATCAGCATAGTTATTGCAAAAAATATATACATTTCAGGCACTGATGTATCTTTCCATTGACGGAGTCGAGATTTGGGAGTTAATGATATTTGATTAACTGTAGCTCTATAGTATTTGTTGGATTCTAGAACCATTTTCTCCATTATTTCTAGATTCAAAAAGTGTTCAAAAAAATCTACCTCTAATGAATCTTTTGTCAATGACATGTTTGTGATTCCTGACGAAAAATCATCAAATTCATGAAAGACCGGAATAAATGGACCCGACACCCATGGTGAAAAAATGTCACTGTTTGTCGAAGATGCGTTTTCACGGATGCTTGAAGTACCGGGTTCACTGGTATCGGATGCACTGGTACCGGGCACACTGGTACTGGGAAGAGTTACACTGTGTTCACTTTGAACTTCATCATCACCATCACCGATATCAAATAAAATTGATTCACAGTCACTATCCAACTCTAAGTCTGATTCTAAATCTAACACGCTCTCAAAAATTTCTTTATCACTAAGACCCCGTGACATTTTGAATATTATAATATAAATAATTACGAATAAAAGTTTTATTGAGTTAAACAAGGCTAAATATTAAGAGTAATGAACACTAATACACCATAATAAACCTAAATGCGAAAAAAGTACTTTTATTTTCACAAATTAAAACAATCGAATCGATGTACGTAACTGAATGAAAATTGAACAATCGGCGCAGTGTTCTATTGAAGCGCCTTTGTTTGTTCTACTGCGACTGCGCGAGATTAGTAATGGTTGGTACCGACGCGCGAGATTCAAATCAACTGACGGGGAAATTCTGTCTCCTTGGCTTTAAATGGTTCCTGAGAATAAACAAATAATATTTCAGGATAAATTTAGATAGATGTCGCTAGAGATATGATTGGAGAATTTTTACATGTAGAATTTGGCCCTCTATCTTGCATGTACACGAAACAGCAAGGATTCAAACCCAGAAATAACTATAGTTGGCTCCCGCGTGAGAGGCAAGTTCGCTGAAATAACTAAAGATTATTCCCGCCGCCTGGAGGTTAAAGAAATGAGCCACTGTCAGAGGAATTTATGATGAAACATGTGAGATAGCACAATTGGGGTCTTTAGGGAACCAAGGAGAAGTAAAGTGGAGATAAGACTCTCTTCCCTCGTGGGGCCTTCAGGGAACTAAGGAGGAGTGGAGAGAAAAGATGAGGACCTCTTCCCTCTTGGGGCCGTCTCAGGGAACCAAGGAGAAGTGGAGAAAAGAGATTAGGCCCTCTTCCCTTGTGAGGCCTTCAGGGAACCAAGGAGGAGTGGAGAGGGGAGATGAGGCCCCCTTCCCTGTTGGGGCCTTCAGAGAACCAAGGAGAAGTGGGGAAAAGAGACCTCTTCCCTCGTGAGGCCATCATGGAACCAAGGAAGAGTGTAGAGAAGAGATGAGGACATCTTCCCACGTGGTGCCGTCAGAGAACCAAGGAGGAGTGGAGAAAAGAGATGAGGCCCTCTTCCCTTGTGAGACCTTCAGGGAACCAAGGAGGAGTGGAGAGGAGAGATGAGGCCCCCTTCCCTGTTGGGGCCTTCAGAGAACCAAGGAGGTGTGGGGAAAAGAGATGAGGACCTCTTCCCTCGTGGGGTCGTCACAGAACTAAGGAGATGTGAAGAGGAGAGCTGAGGCCACCTCCATCAGCTCTTCCTTCGTGGGGCCTTTACGGAAAGTGGACATTTCCCTTGTGGGGCCAAAGGTGGAGTAGGCTCTTTCGTTTGGGGCTTCCAAAGAACCAAGAGGGAGTGGAGAAGAGAGATGAGCCTGGAAAGATATATTGTGGAACCAAAAGATATAGCCCCATATTCAATGACAACCCTGGTGAACTTTAACAATGGAACTGGGTTACTGTTAAAGGAACGAGAAAAAATAAGAAATAGCACAATGGGCCTATGACCTAAGTGTTCAAGGAAACTAAATGTAAACCATCTTAATAATAATAAATAATAATAATTGGCTAATTTATATAGCGCCGTTTTCGTGGAAAATCACCTCAAGGGCGCTGTACAAATAATATATAAAAGAATTAATATTACTGGCTTAAAACTAAGATTTACAATTACAACTAGTGACTTACATCTAAGACTTATAGCTACTTATATTACTGGCTTACAACTAAGATTTACAATTATAACTAGTGACTTACATCTAAGACTTATAGCTAGTGACTTATGACTAAGACATATAGATTCTAACCTAAAACTGGTGACTTATTAACACACATATTTACAATTAAGATTAGCGCCAGAAGAAGTAGGAAGTTTTTACATAATATTACAATTCGAGAATACGGGTGCAAAAAGTATAATGAAGGTTAACTGGATTTACGGGAAGGTATAGATATTTTAAATAAATTAATAAATTTAATAGTCAATCTTTACTGCATTAAGGTGATTCATCGCTCACCAGTAAACAGATTGAGGTATCACAATTAACAGATCTCTCTATAATAAATAAAATAATATAAAATCTCTTCTCTCTATAATAAATAAAATAATATAAAAAATGCTTTAAAAATTTTACCTTAACATCCAAAGGATCACCCGTCAGCTGCCCGTCCAAAATCGTCAAACTGTGACAAACATTCATCCCGATTTTGAGCAAATCTTCATCGTCCAATGTTTTAGGATCCTTCACAGGTTCTCCCAGAGTGATGTCGATATGATCAAAACCTGCATCACCCATTGCTTCCTCATAATCTTCATCGCCCGTGTCAAAACTTTCATTGATGTAGGCCGAATTCAGGTTTTCATCTGATTCCTTGTTTCCTTTGAAGTTGACGACGTCGAGCATTTCCGTTGAGCTGTTCATTTCTGACGAGGTGGTGTTTTGATGAAATTCGGGATTCAGTGACTTTGTTGATGATTTTGTAGGTGTTTTTTTTAGTTTTCTTTTGGTGTTTACAATAGGGACAACGCCCCACATGTCCAATCCATCTTCTGTCAAGGTTCCAGTCTGAAATATTTAAAAGAAGGGAAATTATGATAAATATAAGGCAATGGCAATTCGGTAGGCAGGTATTGGTACCGCCCATTTATTGAATAACCAACACCCCTGCCGTAGGTTACCTCGAGTAGTTTGCTATGTTTAGTGACTTTACAGGAGTGCCTGGTTCATGGGGTGAGGTTTGTCTAGGTTTTGGCGATGGATGCGTTTGCCCACCTACCATATGGCAGGCCAAATCGTGAGAGACTGGTTGAGGGAGACCTTTTGACCTCTCCAGCCGGACTCTCTCGACCCATCGCCTATCATCGCAGTGGGAGGGATGGATTCATACGTCCGTCACTCATTGACCACCAGATTTCTACCCACCCCTCATACCTTTTTCCTTCCCAGAACTTCCTCTCGGTCATTTCCATAAAAAGACCCTTTACACATCATCCTCAAAGATTATCCCTTAGGGTCTCCAGTGTGGAGCTAATATAAACAAAAGGCAAACGAAGATTAATTAGAGTAAATTCTGCAGGAGTAGTCAGAGAGGATGGGCTGCGAAACAACTTCGTTTTTGCATACACACTTTACCTCTTTCACATTCATACATCATCTCATACCTACTTTTCTATTATTCTTACTCTTGACATGGCCCAACTCAAGTATCTGATTCACTTGATCGTACCATGTCTTCCTCGGGCTTCCCGGCTTTTTCTACCGTTCACATTTGCGTCATATATTCTCCTTCCACAATGTATGATTGTGTGAGAAATGTGCATATCCGCAATGAATGTAAGGCTGATGTAAGCATAATGAGTAAAATTAAGAAAGGGACCCCCAGATGGTTTGGGCATGTAGAGCGAATGAAAGAAGAAAATAGTGTGAGAAGAATATATGACGCAAATGTGATTGGAAGAAGTCGGGGACGCCCAAGGAAGACATTGTGCCATCAAGTGAATCAGATCCATGTCAAAAGTCAGAATAATAGAAGAGTATGTATGAGTCGACGTATGAATGTGAGTGAGGCAAAGAGTGTGTGCCAAGACCGAGTTGTTTGGCGGTCCACGGCGTGATGGTTAGTTAGTTAGTACTAGAAGCCCAACCCATCTGAGGTTCCCTTTCTTAATCTTACTCATTACGGTTACTATTAAAAAATAGTAAGAATGGCAGGAGTAAAGACATTTCTTAGATCATCATATTTAAAGACCTATTTTCATTTTTCAACATTCAAACGCTCGAAGTTAAACGCTGACACTCACCAGTTTCAGCTTTTGAACAATTGTGATCTCCTAACAAGGTGCAGACTGATTATGATTAATGAATGTATGAATGTAAATACCTTGTCGAAGCAGACGCATCCGATGCTGCCGCACACGTTGATAACGCGCGGGTTGATGCAAAAGACGTTGGCGCGCCGCAGTCGCGAGATGGCGTACAGGCGGCCGACTGTCATGGCGGCGGGTAGAGCAGGCGGCACCACGATGGTCAATATGTCCAGAGACTTGATGATGATGTCTGATATGGACACGCTCCTTCCTGACTGCAAGTCAAATAAATCTACGTCATTTTATGGACGGCATGTGACAGTATAATACTTGTTGTATTTGTAACAAATTTAGCATTGTTTTACACACATTATATCCGGTTAGCAGAGGCGGCTCTAGGGGTTCTGAAATGGAAAGTTATTTAAAAAAAAATTATATGATAAAATATCAGATTAACCTCTCTGAATTTTCGCCAATATGCACTTCAGATGTCTCAAACAAAATGACATTTTACGAAAACTTTGTGTTATTACCGCATCACAATTAAAGCTCTATAAATGAAAAATTTCTGTACGTAGCCGAATAGTAAAAACTGTTTTAGAAAGATTACAAAATAAACTTTCGAATTATTATATTACAAATAAATATTACGATTTGTAAATATTAAAATTTAGCATGCAAACATTAGAAATAGGTAAAAATGACTCACGTGATGTTTTTTACGTAAAAACGGTACTAAAATCACAGATTATGTAAACAACAATACTTATTCTATTGTATATATGTGTAATAAACACTTTTGTCACCTCACTTTCTTATCATTTCATATAAAAATATTTAATAAAAATTAAAAAATGTCGAGCGCGGACGAGCTTCCGTTAGTAAATTTACGCGGGAAAATATTTTTGTCAACTACGCGACTGACAGCTGATTCCTGTTATGTATTTTTATAGACAACTTGATAGAGATGTACAGCTTGATCTACTATCGACCTTTTACTTTTTGGTTTAGGGATGTAACTAAAACAATAACGGAGTTAGAACGATTTCTATGGAAACACACACGCTGACGTATAAACACGCTTATTGTACTTGACTGCTGTCCTATTTCTAACACTTATATCTGCTTACGTTGCGGAGGGGTTAAATACTCTCAAACTTGTGAGGTACACGTGGGTACCTCACAAGTTTGAGAGTCAAATTAAATTATTTAATATAGTAAATTATTTCATGCGACAATATGCAAAATCAACCTACGTTTATCAAACCATCTCTTTCAGACGCATAATTTCATCGTGCTCTCTCCCTCACGGCAATGACCCAAACTGTCTTCAGAACCAAAAAACAATTTTTATTAGGCGACATAGTGCCATCTCGTTTATTGTATGGCGCGTAAAGAGACAGAAGACATGATATTTTTTTTTTTTTTTTTTTTTTTATTAGGTTTGTCAACAGTGATTTACATCAAAGCTTTCACAGATAAAATTACACTGAACATGGTTGATGCTATCACTAATTAAAGACAAACACAGCATTGATAATATAATACTTACATATACATTACATTCATTCACACAAACACATACTATATGTACATTACAAAATAATAATCAACAAGTTTTACAAGGAACAAGTTTTTAGAACAATGAGTTTATAGGTTCATAAGTTTATAGAACAACGTAATAGGGAGCTTTAAAGCTTGTTAAGATTTGATTTGAAGTTGGCCAATGTTGACATTGTCAAATTAATCGAATGTTTTTTATAAGCCTCATTGAAATTACGGCACATTCTCGATAAGGCTGAGTCATACCCCAGCTTAGTTCGATATTTTTTAATATTTAACGGAACATAATTTACCAGTCGTGAACCAATTATATTGGGGCATTTGGTAAATTGACCCAGCTAATCATTTCGTGGGAAAGAAAGCTTCTATTTAAGATATTAGATGTCACTACTTGTCGCTGCCTGCTATCTCACGGTGCATTTCAAATACATTAAAATAATATCTATTAGTTGTTATGATTTGCATAATATTTCAAAATATTATGTTTTACAGTCATGTTATAATTTTGGGAAGTCTTTGACTAATTGACCTGAGGGAAGGACCGCCACCGATCCATATATTGTTTGGTTTGTACGCTTAATCGTGCGACAATACTCTTACCTTGAGCACAATGGTGTAAATGAGCCCCAGCATGGACAGGAATGTGAGAATGATGATGAACTTGTAGGAGTCTCGGTCAAACTTAAAGTCAGCCGGCAGCGGGTACATGATGGAGCGGATAAGCTGACCCTTGGTGGTCTGGAAACCAGATCGGAGCACCACAGCCCTGAAAAATGCACATATTTATGAACAATTGAATAGAATATTGAACAGAAAATATAATCACATTTGGGTCACCAATCTTACCAAATCAACACTTTCATATGTGTCACGCGAGTTAAATGATAAGATGGATTAATTATTAACAGAGATCCACTTTATTTTAAAATTGTTGAATAATACAATAATGCAACACTAATAAATTACAGAAAGTTGTGAGGCTAAATCGGATAGCTCCACACACCAGGACACTTTGGACGAGATTGATTTTGGTGGTAGAAATAGGAACTAAGGTATTGCTTGTCCGGTGTGACCAGCATTCAAAATTGCCAGTAGAATAAAATATATTGTATTTTAACCCCTCCGAATTTTCGAGAATATTAGCTTTTGGTGTCTTAAACGAAATGACATTTTACGAAAACTTTTAGTTATAACCGCTTCACAATTAAAGCTCTATAAATGAAACATTTCTGAACGTAGCCGAATAGTAAAAACTGTTTTAGAAAGGTTACAAAATAGGCTTTCAAATTATTATATTACAAATAAATATTAGCATTTGTAAATATTAAAATTTAGAATGCAAACATTAAAAATAGGTAAAAATGACTCACGTGATGTTTTTATGTGAAAACGGTACTAAAATCACAGATTATGCAAACAACAATACTTATTCTATTGTATATATGTGTAATAAACACTTTTGTCACCTCACTTTTTTATCATTTCATATAAAAATATTAAATAAAAATTTAAAATATGGAGCGCGGTGGAGCTGCCGGTAGCAAATTTGCGCGGGTAAATATTTTTGTCAACTACACGATTGACAGCTGATTCCTGTTATGTATTTCCATAGACAACTTGATAGAAATGTGCAGCTTGATCTACTATCGACCTTTGACTTTTTGTTTTAGGGATGTAACTAAAACAATAACAGAGTTATAACGATTTCTATGGAAACACACGTGCTGACGTATAAACACGCTTATTGTACTTGACTGCTGTCCTATTTTTAATGCTTATATCTGCTTACGTTGCGGAGGGGTTAAACAGAACCTTGTGCCATAATGGTTAAAAAATTTACATAAAATATTAGTACAAAACTATATTTTATAGCTATAGTTATAGCTAGAGTTACCTGTGTTCACCTTTCTTTCATCTCCATCAGCCTTCCCATCTCTCATAAACATACTTCCCAAATAAACAAACTCATCCACCTGCAACAAGTATTCATCATTCACAACTATGTGGCACATTGTGCAACTTAGTTGTGAAAAACCAAAATGAGTACGTTTAATGATTGTGGAACTTACTTGACGGACTCACTGTTGTAGTACCTGGTCTGAATGACCTTGGTGCCGCAGTACAGAGTGTGGCTGGAGTCCTCCTTGATGTCGTATAGTCTGTTTAGTCGGGGAAGGGCAGTCTTGGTGACAGGAACTGACTCTCCTGGAAACAGAATTATTAATATGTGATAACATTTGACTGCTTTAAGTCCAGCATATTTGCTACGGATAGGGTTTGCGAATCCCGCTTCTTTTTCGAATCTATATCACATTTTTATGAGTTTAAAGGGACGGCCGCATACAGTAATCGGTCGCAAAAATTTGATTTACGCGGAAAACATCACATTTTTTTTAAATTTCTTCGAATATAGGACCGACCGCGGCGGTAAATGCCTACAAAAATTCGATTTACACTGGTATAAGTCGTATTATTACGAATTTTATGCAAAAAACCTACCCAAATTTAAATTTGCGGCCGAGGAACTCAATTTTTGGCAATTTTTTATGAATTTTTTTTTCATAAAATTTTGAATAACATGGTAATTTGTTAATTTGAAATTTTATTTTTGATGTCGCGTGAATTTCGAATTAACAGGGTTCTACTGTATTACATTTATTTTCAATTTACTTCAAGTGCTTTATTAACCTGTTATTTGCTGGAGACGCGCATATTCTGCGCATGCGTGGGAAATTTTTTTTTTTAAATTCGAATAAATTATGTTTGTCTGCGATTTTGACCCTTCTATGTACAGAATTTGTATGAAGGACAAGGTCAGAATTGCTTGCGCCAACATTTCCCCATAAGACGGGTAAAAATTTCATTCACCTTGCAACCCCAGAATATTTTTTAACGATTTTATCTGTGGCATGAAAATGTCAAATTTGCCGCGAATTTTATCTATCAAAAACATCATAAAACCTATCAATTAACGTAATTAACGCCAGTAATGTTGTTTTGGTACAAAGTTTATTGTTCTAGGAATATGTTTCGGTCAATAAAATATACGATAGCTCAAAATTAATCCACAAAACATTCAATTCAAAATTCAAAGTCGTGCTTTGTTAGGGAATTTCCGTGTTTTTCCTGGCTTGTTACAGGTTAAGGTCTTCAAATGTCGAAATATCATTTGTAAATACCTCCCTCTTATGCTGACTAATCACTCCTACACCCTACAATAGTTCAATTCAAAATTCAAAATGGTGTTTTGTTAGGAAATTTCCGTATTTTTCCTGGATTTTGATGGTCTTTGACCGGTTAAGACTATCAAAAGCAGCAGAAAATTTGAGGTTTGAGTCAGAGTGGGTTTTGCAAAAATTTGTTTTTGCAATTTTTAGAAACAGCATTATGGTTAGTTAGTTAGTTAAAATTTAATGAACAAACCGGTAAGCATGCTCTCATTGACGATGCAACTGCCATGCAGCAGCACCGCGTCCACATGCATGGTGCATCCGTGCGCCGGTATCACGATCAGGTCTCCGGGCACCAGCTCCTCTGAGTCCACTTCCTCGCCCTCCTCCCCAGACGTCCCAGAGTTCGGAGACGTGGCAGATGAACTGCCCCCGCGGATTAGCGTGACTCGACCCCGTGACTGGACTGTAGATCTTAGATTGGTTTGATTCTGGAATTGGATAAAGTCCTTAATAAATAGAATTTTTTATTATTATTGACGAGGAGATGGTTGCATAGCTCCCTTATATAGGATAGTTTATGGTTGAATTTGGCAGTCACCTCTGGTCTGGAACTCCAAAATACCTGAAAAATACCCTCGACTCGAGCGGATGGGAATGCTATCCTTATTCTACCGGTATTTCAATGGAAGATGCTCCGAGAAACTAGCGTCATTGTTCCCTTTGGCACCGATGCATAGTCGGAAAACAGGCTAAATGCATGCCCAAAATATGTACACGGTTGACATTTGTCACATGAGAACGGATCGCTTCTTCGACTCGTTCTTGCGTTCAAGAGCTCGGCTGTGGAACCGATTTGTCGGCCCCTGTGTTTCCTCCTTCCTACGACATGGGTTTCTTCAAGACCAGTGTTCATTCCTTCCTCTCCTTAAAAAGACCCTCCACACAGCATTTCAGATGACATAGGCCCTGAAGGAAATTATTTTCCTCAGGGCCTCCTGTAGGGAATTAATGTTAAAAAAAACCAATTGTACCTACTACAACAGTCTTGATTTCCTAGATCTGTGTGACGACGGGGCTTTTTGTGGTGAAGGAGGAGTGGTCTTGAATAGATACCCTGCCTCCCGTAGGAGGGAGGAAACACAGAGGCCAGCAAATCGTTCCACAGCCGAGCTGTTGAACTCAAGAACGACTCACACTCATGTCAACCATGTTAAAAAATATATTGGACGCGCATTTGGCATGTTTCCTGACTATGCACCGGTGCCGAAGGGATCCATCACAAAAGTTCCTCAGAGCATATGCCATTGAAATACATAAATAAAGCTTACAATCTGTTTGTTAAGATAGGAGAATCTATCGATCGGACCTCCCATTTCTGCACATTCGAGGGTTTTTTCAGGCATTTTGGGGCTCCCGACCATAGGTATCTGCCAAATTCAACAGTGAGGAGCACTTGCGATTGTACAGGGTAGCAGTTGTGTACTATTTTTTTGTAAGTAAAAACTTCTTCAGCACTTTCTTTAGAAACTCGATGCAATAAAAAATAGCAAAACTAAAATGAGACAAACACATACGTCTATAGGATTTAGCCTTTGAGATAATCGGTCTCTTCTTTGTGATTTGGCGGGTAAAATAAATGTCAACCGTATGTCTGACAGAATAGGTCTTTTTACGTATTTCTATGGACAACTTGAATAGGGATGTACAGCATGATTCACTATCGACCTTTTACTTTTTGTTTTAGGGATGTCACTAAAACAATAACGGAGTTACAACGATTTCTGTGTTGACGTGAAAACACGCTTATTGTATTTGACTGCTATTGTCATTTTTACGCGTATAAGGGAGGGGAGACCCTTTGATTTTTCGACAAATTGTACCTAAAAAAATCAAATAGTTCGATAAAAAATGTTCGGTTTTTTTTATCTGGACCATCTGGCAACACTAGCTATAGCACCACCGGAGAGAGAGAGACGTTAAAACTAGTTGTAACGTAAAAGCAACCAACCTTCCTGGTTTGTATGACGGATGTGGTGATACCGATAGTGCTCATGACCACGATGGCCACGGAGTAGTAGTAATAGTTCTCGGAGAGCCACACGCCCACACTGAACACCTGGAACATGTAGAAGGGGTTGAAGAACTCCAGGATGATCAGGGTGAGAATGCTCTGCACCGGGACGTCAATCTCGTTGGGACCGTAGACTTGACGACTGAAAAAACAGAAACAATATAATAATAATAATCTTATAACACTGTTAAACAGTTTTTTTTATTAAGGTCACTCAGAGAATATTGTACAAAAAAGTAACAGTAGGTACACAGTTTATCAAACACTAGAAACTTATTAACTAGGTAAGTGTCGTGTTCTGTTATTTTACGGACACACTAACAGATTCTCCCAATCCTTCGGATGGAGATTACTTCGGAATAAAATAGATTCTTCTTCGTATCTGGTTTTATTTATACTTCGCGTATACAATTGGAACTGTGGTAGTCTACCTAACTAGAAGCTAGCTAGAATGGTTCTGGCGAGTGATAACTGAAATACAGCCTCTGAGCCCTCCGATCCTCTGTCGGAGAACTTAAGCACTACGCGGCCTGCCATCTTGCAGAATCTACCGATAGCTGATATCACCGCCATCTGTGTCTACAAGGCAGAAGCTTTTACGATACACCACAGTAAGTATGTATATTTGGAAACGACAAAAAGGGATACACGGAACCGAGTCGCGGCGGAACTCAGCCTATGGTCGTTTTGGGCGGATTACTGTCTTCCAAGGGCTATGTTGGATACAGGTAGCCAAGAGAAGCGAACCTTGACGAACCTAGGTATGTTCAAGTCAGATACTTGGCAGCCGGAAGTAGATGTCTGTCTTCTGAGGGCCGTGCGGGGCACGGGTAGCCACAAGAAGGAGGGTACAAGCCAGTGCAAGCAGACAGGTGAACTGTGTGGTGAACTGACGAGATGCCGCTTATAAGGGCTCCGTCAGGTGTATGCGCCGCGAAAGCCGCCTGGTAGGGATGCGTAGATATCGTCCGCGCATCTTGCTAGCATTGCGCAACGGGAACGAGACAACGCCATACGGGGAGAGAGAGATGGTGTATTTATTTATTGGAATAACCTTTGAAGATTATACCCATCAATGTAATATATCATTGAAGATAATATTGAAAAATCTAAATGAAATATGAAACAGAACAAAACATAGACAAATAGTTGCAATTGGGACTCGAACCCAGGATCTCTTGCCTTACCGGGACACAGTGCCCTAATTTTTTTCACATTAGCTCCACACAGGAGGCCCTGAGGAAAATAATTTCCCTCAAGGCCTATGTTATCTTAATGGATGATGTGGAGGGTCTTTTTAAGGACAGGAAGGAGAGAAAGTTCTGGGAAGGAAATATGGGGGTCAGTGTCCAGGAGACAGTATGTAACCAACCCTACAATTTCGGTGCAAGGCAATGGGTTGAAAGAGTCCAGCTCAAAGGTTTGTCTTAACCATTCTCTCAATCCGGCCCGCCACGCAGCAGGTGGACAGACGCATCTGCCGCCAAGACCCAGACAAACCTCACCCCATGAACCCGGGCACCCCTGCAAATGTAGCGAACCACGTGGGATAGCCCATAGCAGAGGTGTTGGTAATCAAATAAATGGTTCCCGGGTCGGCGGTACCCATCTCCGCCTCCCATTAATCACGTGAGGCTCCAAAAAAGGGGGGGGGGGGGGTTGGAAAAAATCACGAAATATCACGACGGGGGGGGGGGGGGGGGGGGTAAAATGAGATATCACGTGTATTTATTTTTCGTGATAATATTCTGAATACTTCGTACAAAAAATTACACATGATTTTGGGGGGGGGGGGGGGGGGTTAGTCTAAAACCTTACCACATATCACCAGCGGGGGGGGGGTTAAAAAGTTGCTAAAAAAACATCACGTGATTAATGGACGACCCCTTATATTATACTGAGAAATGATTTTTTTTAAATGTATCCATAAAGATACGCTTGCTTTTAAAGGGTTAAGAATCGAAATGTTGTTTGAAATGGCTTTAGCCATGTTTAATGACTACATCTGAACAGCCAGATACTTCCAACCAACCTCTTCCCGCGTGAATACCGCACAACAGTCCCAACTGTTGTTGTCCCGTGGGACTATGGCACCCTCAAATGGGGTATGTTGTGAGGCTGGAGGGAGTGGGAAGGAAAGAAGAAGACGTTAATTTTCAAGCTATTCAAATCCGGTCCCCAAAACCAACTTAATGATTTACAACAACATTTCGTTTTTGAATGGTACTGAGTTATTCTACCTCCTAGATATTATGTCAGATACAATTGAATTTATTCATTTTAAAAACATTACAAAATTACAATTTCCTATCCATAAACAGATTTAGACTAACAGCAACAAAGCTTGCCGTTTGAATTGTGCTTCATTGATGTTAAACATATCGATGTTCAAAGTGATTCTATTTAACAACATAACAGTTCTCCTGACTGGCATAACTATTGGCAAGTTAGTTCTGCAAGCCAGGAGATAAAACAGTCTGTCAATGACGAACATAGAAACTAATACTCTCCATGATTGTCATGTTTTCGAACCATCCCGGAATCAGTCTGAAGAAATGTGTAAAAATGAGCATATACCTTCAGACCCGTAGATGATTCATACCGAGCATGCCCAAGAGAAAGTGGGTAGGGTAGAGCGACGGGTAGGGTAACCATACATTGCTCCCTCAGGTAGACAAATCCCAGAAATTTCTTAAATACTGACTCTGGGCAGTTGAGACTGAAGGTTCAGTAGAAGATTGTTGGAAGACACGACAGAGGAAGACGTCAGAGTCTGCGGGATGAAGATTGCCCTGATAATATCCAACCTCCAATAGGAGAGAGGTCACTAGAAGAAGATGAAGGGATAGCGGTACTTACATCCTGTCCTGCTGTTCTTTAGGAAAGCCCTCTACATTGTGGAAGTCGATGCAAGCCATGGCCTTCTCCAGGCCGACCATCCGCAGGAACTGGTTCTTCCCCTCGTCCCATATGAAGGTGGTCTTCTTGCTGCGGAACACCCTGTAGCTGGTCACCTCTGGAAAAATCCTCACTTGTTAATGTATAGGTAGGAGCATCCTTTAATTTTCATGGGGTAAAAATAATCAATCCGTAAAAAAAACAAAGTTTTTTTACCATAATACATCTATGTATTTTCAAATATCTTTTTAGACTTAAATTTTTTTTTGGTTTGACTAAAGTTTGAACCTTCCTGCCCAGTGATCGGAATGATGTTAAAAAATAAAACACATTACTGTTTTTACATTAGCTCTACACAGGATGCCCTGAGGAAAAAAAATCCCTCAAGGCCTATGTCATCTTTGGGGATGCTGTGTGAAAGATCTTTTTAAAGGGAGGGGAAGTTCTGGGAAGGAACAGGTAAGAGAGGTCCTGGACAGGTCTCCTTCAATCAGTCTCGTTCTGGCCAGTCACGCAGTTGATGGGCAACGCATCCGCCTCCAAGATCCAGACAAACTTCACTCCACGAACCCGGGCACCCCTGTAAGTCACCAAATGAAGCTAACCACTTGGAGTGAACCATGGCAGAGGTGTTGGTTATCTGGTAAATGGTAGCATATATTATTTGATAATCACTCCACGATTTCATAAAATAAAACACATTACTATTTATTCCAACATCAAATTACGTGCGAAAATCTAGTATTTTAAAAAAATGGATATTACTACCATGCTTTGTTGACACCATGTAATTTCAAAATCGTGTAAAAAAGACAATGCAAAAGCGGAATTGACTGTAGGTACATGTTTCCAAACTCACTAACAAAAATATCCCATTAAGAATAGTTGTTCACAAACAAGAACATCTCCCCACAAACGATAATATCAAAACTATTATCAAATAAAAACATTGACTCACAAAAAACCTAGTGATGTTTTGTAACAATAATAATAATCACCTTTAATAGATCCATCTTCCAGGTAAAGCCTAACAGACTTGTTGTTAGTCTTCCTTTGAGTGTCGCCTTCCCCTCCATCGTAATTAACGTGTTGATAACTAGATCTATGTTGTTTATCACTGAAAAAAAGAGAAAACATAAATTATATTATGCTAATAATTAATTTATATGAATTGTTTTGGTTATTTAGTCTTCAAAATCATTTAAATAGCCAAAAAGAAACTATAAAACAGAAATTTAAAACAGGTCTGAAACCAAATCCTTGGGGTACCCCTGAATGAAATCAACACTTTTATTTTACACTAGCTGGGGTATCCGGCTTCGCTCAGGGAGTTGATATGAGATTGAACTGGCGTTCAAACCCACGACGAATCTTGCTTTATATACCCCTACCAATGGGTGGGTAGTCTCACCCATACAAAAAAGGCTTTGAATGGTCCACAATGTTCCAGAACATTCCACAACATTCGAGAGTGTTCTGGAATGTTCCACAATGATGTTCCTGGTTCTCTATTCCCAAACATTCCAGAATGTTCCGGTATGTTCTGGAATTCTCTCGAATGTTCTCGACTGGTCTAGAAATTTCTAGAGGGCGAAACTTCCAGCCCTTATATCTTTAAAAGCACGCCTTTCAGGTAAAAACGGGAACCTTCTTCATGGATGGGGGATAGAGGGCTACCACACCTTAAAACTCCCTTTGTCGTACCGGGACTTATTCCTGAGTTTTAGCGGGGCGCACACTGTTGTACACTTTCTTTTATAATATTACTAGCTGACACGGCCACGCGTTGCTGTTGCTAATAAAACACAACGTCATCTACTGGATGGTTATCCAACCTTTATATCCACCGCCGTCTTTGAGTTTATCGCAAAGAGTCAGAAAGATGCCACGGAGGACTTTAATTTATAATACGTAGAGATGGTGTGAAAGATTATAATAATGTGCATGAAATGCTTGGGGTAACTAAAGTATTTAAGTTAATAAGGATTAATACTGTATCCGTCTAAATAACTTTTCAATTACCTACCGCAATGTACGTGACCATTTTTTTAGAAGATAGAGTGGGTATAGTAAGCTATCCGTAAAAGATAGATATATGCCATCGCGGACTTTTTTGTAGATCTATAAAAGAGAAATATTCCACCATGCATTGTTTTGTTATATCCCAAAAGGATTAGGCAGCGTTTTCGATGAAAGCTACCAGGCGGCTTGACTTTTTCCGACACTTCTAACAATTATCGTTATGTTTCAACCAATTTACACAAATCCTTGGCAAATTACATACTTAAACCTTCCTCATGAAACACTCTATCTATTGGTGAAAACCGCATGAAAATCCGTTCAGGAGTTTTCGAGTTTATCGCGAACAGACAGACAGACAGACGACACGGGGGACTTTAATTTATAATATGTAGAGATATAACCAGTCGAGCGACAGACCAAATAAAAACCAAATAAAAACTTTTTTCTCGGATTGCTTGCGATTTTTTGGAGCTAATTTTGAATATTTTCCACCCACATTAAGAAAAAATCATGCCTCCGAATTTTAATATGGAGACATACAAACTGATTATAGTTCTGTATAGACAATGAATTCGTGTATCTTTTGTCGATTATCACAATATATTCGTAGGATTTATAAAAAAAATATTATAAAATCGTAAACTACTACTTAATTACTTACAAATAAGGGAAAATTTGCCAAAATTGGCAACAAAGCAATCCTAGGCATTTTAAATAGTGCCATATTGGGGCAAAAAGCGCCCCAGTGGATATATATAATATTGATAACATTTATGAGCTCTCGTGTTTAAGATGAATGAAATATATGTATACATAATGAGTTAATGATCAATGTAAGTAAGTCTAAAGTCATGGTGTCTGAAAGAGAGAGTATGAAAACTGTTTCATAACGCTGATGGATTTCATTCGTTTTGTGCTCCGATTGTCATACGGGATCGGAGGAATCCAGATTTTTGGAATTCCGCACAATAAGGGTGCCTAACTACATGGTAGACAGGTGTCAACTACCGCTTTATCGTCAGTCCGTTAGTCCGTTGCTAACTGTTTCATAACGCTGATGGATTTCATTCGTTTTGTGCTCCGATTATCATACGGGATCGGAGGAACTCTGATTTTGGACTTCCACACAATAAGGGTGCCTACCTACACGGAAAACAAGTGTCAAGCGCTTTATCGTCAGTCCGTTGCTAACCACCGACCGTATCGTGACATTTCGCACCACGCCGAAGTGTTATTCATCATATCGTCACATAAAGTGTAAATCCTACCGTATTCTTTCGTATACTTTGTGTGAACTCGTGACTCAAACTTTACCGAAGTTCTAACAATCAAATAGAACAATCTTGAACGCTTATGGACATCTATGACTGTCACCAAGCCAGAAGACAACAACCGTGAGTACCACTTAATTGTGATATACCTTTCTTGTTTGGTGGTTGGGCATAACTTATCGAAATCCATAAGCGTCTTAGCAAGAGTAGCCGTAAGGTTACCCTCATCACCATGCCCCGTGCGTGATCATTTTTGGTGCCGAAACCAGGGAACCTTTAGATAAATTCTCATAATAAATTCTTTCTTTGGCAAAACGAAAGAATGCTATGAAATATTACGTGAATTGAAATGTCATTTCAAAGAACGAATTCAAACAGTGAATCGTAGAATTAGTTTACACAGTTCTTAATTATTAACGACCTAACGGGTATTTAAATTATATCGAATTCTACTTTTTAATTCATAAAGTTTTCCTCATTATTTCGTTAGTACATTTGTTTATTAAAAAAAAAATGGCTAGTACTTTACAAGGCTTGTGTAGAAGACGGAACGTAGCCATAAGCAGATTGAACAAGGTGTATGAGGTCGGTCAAAGCGTTTTGCAAGATGAAACCAATTACCCATTATTTTTAGCTTATTATACGAAGTTGCAAAAGATTGTTAATGATTTTGAAACCGTTCACGCTGATATCTTAGCTTTAGATGAGGCAAACAAGGATATTGAAGATCAAGTTCGCGTAGCTTTTAATAATTTTTATTTCAAAATCGTCGTAATTCACAAGGAATTAACGAATCAATCTTTCGAATCGGAGCCCGCGAATATTATCTTACCAAACCAAAACATTTCAACATTTCATGATCAAGCTATCATAACAAAAACGTCATCGCTTATTTGTGACACGATGAAGGCAAAACCTGAAATCAAAGGGTCCTTGACTGCGTTCACTTCAAAGTGCGCGTTTTGCAAGGGTACTCACCATATCGCTAAGTGCAAATCATTTGCACTCAAATCGGTTCAGGAACGTGCTCAATTCGCAAAGGCACACCGTTGGTGTCTGAATTGTCTCACGCCTTCTCATTCTCTCACGAATTGCAAATCTGTGTTTGATTGTCAGAAATGTCATCGTAAGCACCACACTCTTCTTCATAGGGAAGACAACATTTCTGCTGAAGAGGAGTACCAACGACCCACCACATTTGCCATTCAAGGAGCTTCTATTTCAGATCCTCCAGTTCTTTTCCTCGCAAACTTCTGTGACAGATCCATGGTACGTTTGCCTACTGCTCATATTATCAATCGTGATCCCTCCGGCAGTTTTCAAACGTTTCGTGGGTTGACCTGTTCAGACAGTCAAGCACACTTCGTATCTAATCGCACTGCCGAGCGTCCAGTCAGCTCTCAGAAAATCTGTGGCTTAGGCCAATCTTCTATAACCGCGTCAGGCGTCACTAATTTCGATGTCGATGTTAAGGGACAAACTACCTTCAACACGAAGTTACTTCCATCGCCAACGATTCAATTTTACCAGTTATCTTATCATCTGTTCCAAGACATACTTCATGCCGACTCTGACTGTCACAAACTGACAACTGACACAGGAGCGACTGACCTACTTCGAGATGTTGAGATCTTGCCATCTTTACCGAGACCCCAATTAACGGGTGATCTTCACCAGCCTTCAGCTATCAATTCACCATTCGGTTGGCTTCCTCTGGATTCGGTTGGTTTTGCTACCGATCGTCAAACAAACTCCTTCATCGAAACCAACCAGTCTCGTCTTCCAGAAGAAGTCAAGAGACTGAGGGAGTTGGACATATTTCCTCAGTCTTCACAGCCCACTAAACAACGTATTGACCAAGTGTATCGCATTTATCGCTCACGTGACTTTTCTAGTCAATTTATCGAAACCAACCAGTACCGTCTTCCTGAAAAGGTCAAGAAACTGAGGGAGTTGGACACATTCCCTCAGTCTTCACATCTCACCCCTGAAGAACAACGTGATGAGCAGGTCCATCACACTCATCACTTACGTGACCCTTCGGGACAATTCATCGTAGCCTTACCTTTTAGTGAAAAGGATAAGGATATCGCTTCCCCAGGTTCGCGTGAAGCCTCTTCGCGCATCATCCTTTCACTCGAACATAAACAGACATTAAAGCTCAGTTTACGTGAACCGTACTTCGCTTTCATGACTGACTACTTGCACAGTGGTCACATGACACGTGTTCCTGGAAAAGATTTACTCAAGGAAATGCATCACATACTTCGTCATTGCATTCTTCGTCTGGGCACCGTTACCAGTATGTTGCGAATGGTCTTCGATGCCTCGGTGACGGAGGTGAATGATTCATCGTCAAATGATGCCTTACTTATCGTTCCCAAGCTCCAAACGAACATTGCTGAACTTCTGCAAAACTTTCGTTCACCATCTGTGGTGTTCATTGCTGAGGTGCGGCAAATGTATCGCCAAATATTTCTTCAAGAGCCAAATCACGCGTTCCAAAGAATATTTTGGCGTCATCAATTATCGGAATCTACCCCGGATTACCCATTACACCCTGTGACTTCTGATATCTCTGCCTTTATTCTGTCCTATCGTATTGTCAGATCGTTGACAGAAAAGAAAGGTTACGGATTATCACTCACACGCCACGCGATCACTTCGGACTCAAATATCGATTCTATCGTCATCGGCTGTTCCAGTCTGGAACAAGTTCAACTAACGCAATCCGAAGTCATCGAACATACCAAACGAGGTCAACTTGAACTGCAGAAGTGGGATTGTATCAAACCGAAACTTCGCGCCTTTCTACCGTCGGACTACTATCTCACTGATGTAATCTTAAAAAATGTTGATCATTCTTTTACTCTCAGAGTATTGGGATGGAAGTGGAGGCCACCGGATGATTCACCCGATGATACTCGTCACGGGAATCGTTACACCGACCAATTATCGCTTTTGACAGTTATCGCATCTAACCATCGGCGTCAAGCATCATCGGTTGATAATTCATCGGAT
This sequence comes from Limnephilus rhombicus, assembly GCA_929108145.2. Classification (NCBI taxonomy): domain Eukaryota; kingdom Metazoa; phylum Arthropoda; class Insecta; order Trichoptera; family Limnephilidae; genus Limnephilus; species Limnephilus rhombicus. The sequence continues at coordinate 26,125,822 of OV815299.1, read as the reverse complement.
ACCGCTTCACGTGGTCATTCTCCGGCCGATCTAAACCGTAACGTATTATGGTGGGCGGAGCCCTCCGGGTTTGTCCAGCCAAACGACTCTTGGCCCATTTTAGATGGCCATGTTAACAAAACTGAACTCCACTCTGAGGAACGAGTTCAATCGTCATTAGTCCAACATGATGATATTCTGCTGGACTTTTATTAAAAACAATATATCGTTTTCGGAAACTCCAACGCCTTATGGGTTCTTGTTATCTATTCGTGCACAACTTTCATAACAAAGCCTCTCGTCGTTCGGATTTTCTACTTAATCATTTCGAAATTCGTATTCTATCTTTAACCAAACATTGGACATCACTCTCTGCGGATGAGGTGATTAGAATCATAATTAAAAATCTTGTGCTTATCGCTACGTTTCATACTTTGAATGGATCTTCTCTTACAAGACCATTCACCAAATCGTATCCATTGCCTAGGCAATGTGACTAATCATCATCGTTTCGCGGTTCGTTTTATTCTTTTTTACGTCTATGTTAATCGTATCATTTAGTTTCTTATCGTCTAGCTTGTCTATATCTCGTTATCGTTTAAAATGACTTCTTTTGCTTCATCTTCTTTTCATCTACGTCACGTTTCATGGCATTCTGCGTTTCGCTTAACGTTCAACTTTTCTTTAAAATACAATTAGCTGTATTTTGGTGGGCGGAATGTTTCATAACGCTGATGGATTTCATTCGTTTTGTGCTCCGATTATCATACGGGATCGGAGGAACTCTGATTTTGGACTTCCACACAATAAGGGTGCCTACCTACACGGAAAACAAGTGTCAAGCGCTTTATCGTCAGTCCGTTGCTAACCACCGACCGTATCGTGACATTTCGCACCACGCCGAAGTGTTATTCATCATATCGTCACATAAAGTGTAAATCCTACCGTATTCTTTCGTATACTTTGTGTGAACTCGTGACTCAAACTTTACCGAAGTTCTAACAATCAAATAGAACAATCTCGAACGCTTATGGACATCTATGACTGTCACCAAGCCAGAAGACAACAACCGTGAGTACCACTTAATTGTGATATACCTTTCTTGTTTGGTGGTTGGGCATAACTTATCGAAATCCATAAGCGTCTTAGCAAGAGTAGCCGTAAGGTTACCCTCATCACCATGCCCCGTGCGTGATCACTAACCATCATTGTATCGTGACATTTCACTCTACGTCGAAGTGTTATTCATCATATCGTTACATAAAGTGTAAACCTTATCGTATGTATCGTATGCTTTGTGTGAACTTATTACGTGAATCGACTCGTGACTCAGATCTCTATCGTGGATTATTAAATAACTCCAATTATCGAGCGCTTATGGAAACATCTGTGACTGCCACCAAACGGAAACCAACGAAGACACAACAGCCGTGAGTACCACTTAATTGTGATTTACCTATCTTGTTTGGTGGTTGGGCATAACTCTATCGAAGTCCATAAGCGTCTTAGCAAAGAGTGGCAGCAAAGTTATTCTCACCCCCGTGCATATGCATGATTCAAAAGCAGTCTGCAATATAGTTGTGAACAATTACTACAATGAATTTTCACAATAAATAGAAAAGCTGATGAGGACGTTGAAAGAAGGATGACTACAAGGAATTAGCAGAGGAATGAATGCGGTAGTTGCTAATAAAAAGTTGTCCAAAGAAGTCAGGCGGCAGTACACAATGGTGTGCTAATACCAACCCTAACGTATGGCAGAGAGTCATGGCCCTGGCAGAGGAAAGATAAAAGTAGACTGAATGCTTTAATAATAAGATCTTTGAGGCACATATGTGGTAAAACCATGCATTAAGAATTTGGAGATCCGGAAAGGATGTACGGCTGATATAAGCGTAATGAGCAAGATTAAGAGAGAGAAGCTTAGAGGGTTTGGATATGCATAGAGAATTAATGAAAAAAAAGCACCAATAGGATATATATGATGCGAAAGTGAATGGGCCTAGGTCATTTTTGGGGATGCTGTGGAGGGTCTTTTTAATTGAAGGAAGGAGCGAAAGTTCTGGGAAGGAAAAAGATGAGGGGAGGGTAGGAATCTAAGGGTTAATTTGTCCAGGAGTGAAGGACGTACAAATTCATCCCTCCCACTGCGGTGCAAGGCATGGGTCGAGAGACCAGCTGGAGAGGTCAAAAAGGTCTCCCTCAACTAGGCTCTCCCGATCCGGCCTGCCATACAGTAGGTGGGCAGGCGCAACTGTCGCCAAGAACTGGACAAACCTCACTCCATGAACCCGGTCACCCCCACTAAATCACCAAACTTAGCGAACTACTTGGGGTGACCTATGGCAGAGGTGTTGGTTTTCAAATGGTTCCCGAAGCGGTGGTATATGATGGGAAAATAAATGGTAAAAAGAAATTGGGGATGTATGATGGTTAGTTAGTTTCATTACACAGGGTGTCCGGGGGTAAAGTACATTAACTTCGGGAGGTGATTCTACATGATATTACATATAAGTAAAAAAGATAAGTAACTTTTTTCGAAATTCCAATTTTTAGAGGTAATTTTGTGGTAAAAAGATAAAATTAGACCGGCGTGTGCGGGCATCATTATTATTACAGAGCAACGTTGCAACAATCGCGCCCGGCAAGCTAACAGCAACTTTACCGAGTAATTTTTACCTTACACTAAGGATTTTTAGTAGTTATGTCTTTTGTATGGGAAAAAAAGTTGGAATTTCAGAAAAAGTTGTTAATCTTTTTTACTCCTACCATAATGTAGAATCACCTCCCGAAGTGAATGCACTTTACCCGGACACCCTGTAATAAATAGAAAATTGGCATTTAACAATTTTTTTCATTGTTCGAAGAGTCTGTAAAACAGAAATTTTAAACAAGCCTTAAACCAAATCCTTGAGGAATTCTTAAATAAATTCAATAATATTTTCTAGAATCATTACTATTATATTAAAATGGTTCACTTACCTATTAACTTGCACTATTTTTACATCTTTGATATGATATGTTCGGCATTTGCTTTGGTATGTTTCCTGCAAAGAAAAAATAGATTATAAATGCATTCAAAACTAATCAACATTTCACGTTTTTAACACACTGCCAAAAAAGTAGATTAAAAATATGGGTCAAACAGTATCTTCTCTAATAAACAAAACAAAAATAGGCGGCGCTACTGATAAAACAAAAAATGTTCAAAATATGATATTATCAATGTTGATATGTGCTGTACATATCAAAAAGAATGCTTTTCAGGAAAAAAATGTATTCGTCATGTGTTATCAGGCGTGGTCAACTTTTACTGGGTCAGGGTCCCAATTTTGTTATAATATTCTCGCAAATCAGGGACCAAAGCTGAGGATTTTAAAAGATATGTAAGGAAATTGATTGATCTAACACATAGGTTCTCAACCTTATTTTACCCACCGCCCACTTTGAGAATGTTTTTTTTTTTAAGTAAAACTTCTTTACCCACGCTCGACTTGGGGGGTAAGCTGGTGAATGTGTTACGAAAAGTGGTGATGTGTTACGAAAATTTTGATGCAAACGGTAATCGATGCGAACGGTGATCGATGGCGAGGCGAACGGTCGGGCTATTACGCATGCTTGACTTGGGGAGTGATAAGGATAAGGATAATGATAAGGATAGGGATAAGTATGGTCACCCCAAGGTCGTAGGTAACCCCAAGGTCGTAGGTCACCCCAAGGTCGTAGGTCACCCCAAGGTAGTAGGTCACCCCAAGGTAGTAGGTCACCCCAAGGTCATAGATTACCCCATGGTCATATTTCACCCCAATGTCATATGTCACCCCTAGGTCATAAGTCACCCCATTCGCTACGTTCGGTAACATAGCAGGGATACGTGGGTTCATGGGGCGAGGTTTGTCTTGTAGTTTTACTTCAGTCGTGTGGTCTAAAGCACACTCGGTTTTTTCAATCGTTCCCCATTTTTTATACTTATGGGGGGAGGGTTCAACTGTCACGGAATAATTCGATTAAAAATATGCTACCTTCTCCCTTCTTGTAATTATGATAGTGTCAATTCTTAATAACAATAATACACCTAAGATGATTAAGACAGCCTAGCGATTCCGTATGTTTTGTGAGATCGTTATTGGATAACGGACGTTATCTCCTGTCAGATTTGTGTGATTTTTATGGCAGTTATTTGCGTATTCTATGTACAACGTACATTAAATGTGTAAATAATCATGCGTACTTGCAGGAATTCATGTTTAAATTGATCTAAACTAAAATATGTGACGTAAAAATCACACAAACCTGACAGAAGATAACGTCCGTTATTCAATAACTATCTCACAAAAAATACGGAATCGCTAGGCAGGTCAGTAGCTGAGTGGGCATCGCTTTTGGGTCCCACCCGGGCGTCGCGTGTTCGATTCCTCAGCTGGCTAAGTCCTCCATCACGACACAAGCAACATTTTCCGCTTACCGTGGTGGTAGTAGGAGATTTTCAAACATTGCAGGGTTATTCTTAACCCGAAAATGTTTGTCTTTCTTAAAAAAAAAATGATAATAAAATATCATAAAAAATAAAAATTTTCATGTCATCCAATTTAATGTATATCTGAATGTAATGAAATCATTCAGATCAATTTTGATCTACTTCCCGAACCACCGAAATATGTGAATTTTCGCACATGTGATACAAATGATTACAATACTTACAATAACAAAAATTAACCAATATTATAGTTAACTTTGCTTTATTAGTATGTGATTAGCGTGTTTTTTTTTCTTCTTTTTTTAGACCATATTTTTTTACCTGCCTACTCAACTCTGCCATCTCAACGCCCCCTAATTCTTTTGGGTCTACTACCGGCACGCCCCTGCGTTATCGCCCACGTTGAGAACCTATGATCTTAACATGTTTACATAAAATAATTCACGGTCATCTTGATACCATATTATGTCTTTTGAAATAAATGTTCCTGTAGCAAATCTCTTTTTTACTTCGAGCGCATATTGACAAGTGTCAACGCTCGAATACTTTTAGCATTGCTGTCTCTTAGAGACGAGAGATTCTATTGGCCAGAGGTTGCATCCCGCAGCTAGGTTTTCACATATGGATCGATCCATAAAAGGTCGTGTGTGATCGTAAAATGTTAAGTCTGCCTCCCGAGGGCTCTCGCGCAGCTTCCAGGTACACGTGAACCTTTTGTATAAAGTGACGAGTAATTAAGGGATAATTAGTGTCCTTTGGAGTTATTATTATCATACTAACTTATCATACATACTTTTAAGTTACTACTGTTTTTACGATTATTGAACTGTCTACTTGTGTAAATTGATTGTACTTATACCAAACTCGTTACACTTTATACCAAATGTAATTTACGTAAACATGTTAGATTGTACTTATACTCGTTACACTTTATACCAAAAGATTTAATTCAATGCCGGCAACCCGGGCGTTTATTGTAATAATAATATCTTATACAAACAAGTTAGTAGCCCGCCTCACTAGACTAAGTCTGTTCCGAGGCGGGTACATATATATATATATATATATATATATATACATAAACTTACACACACATACATTTACATATATGTATATACATACACACATATATGTACATACACACATACACGCACATACATACAAACAGGTATTCGAAAACATAGATACATATCAAAACATAAATACAAATAATCAAATAAGAATTATTGGGAGTTGACAGTTATCAAGGAATTAACATATTTCCATAAAATGAAAAATTCATCAGATACACATAGTAATGCTAGCATCTAAATCTAGAACTATTAAATATCAACAAAATATGTAGTAAAATGCTAGTGTCTAAATCTAGAACTATAAGATTTCAACAAAATAATATACATATGAGGTAATAATAATATAAGCATTCGTAAAACAAAAGCAGTAATAATAATAATAATAATTGGATAATTTATAAAGCGCCGTTTTTGTGAAAAATCACCTCAAGGGCGCAGTATTAATAATTAAGATAAAATTTCTATAAGTAACCAACACATATATGCAAATAAAGAGTGAGGATTAAAGACTAAGATGAGATTACTAATAACTTGGTGATGCTTGCCCTTTTTTGTGTAGAAACCATGTATTGAAATGTTTGTATAACCAGTTTCGGTTGTTTTTAGTGGTACAATAGGTGGTTTCTTTTAGGAAGGAGTTGAAAATGTGAGGTGATATATTCTCTCTCTGGAGACCTGAAGTTGCACGGGACACCCCGGCGGGTAAACATTTTACGATCACACACAACCTTTTATGGGTCAATCCATATGTGAAAAAACCCGGCGGAATGCAACCACTGGTCAATAGAATCCCTCGTCTCTAAGAGACAGCAATGTTAGACAAGGAAAGTATTTGAGCGTTGACACTTGTCAATATGCGCTCGAAATAAAGAGATTTGTTACAACTGTAATTTTTTTTGTTTAGTTGATAATAAAGCTAGTAGATACAATAACGTTGGAAGGATGTTAATAGTTTGCCTAGTGACTTTTGGCATCACTATCTTATTAGCAGTTTATGACAGAAAATTATTATCAATTTCCTCTTACGTATGTATATTGTTGTGAATTCTAATTAACATATTGTTTGAGGAAGACGCTTAAACGCATATTTTGATACTGTTTGTAAACAGCGGGAGGCGCCTAAAAGCGTTTATTGAAGTGAAAACTTCTTTAGCACCATTGTGATTTGAAACTTGATGAAACAGAAACGAGCGACACTAAAAAGAGACAAACACATAAATCTGCAGGATTTAGTCTGCGAGAAAATGAGACAGACTAATCGGTAACCCTCTTTGTGCGGTGCTTCGTAGAATAAAATGTTAAATAATTTTTAAACGTAATAATATTGTAATAACTTCTTTAAACACGGCAAATTTATTTTGTGACTAACTAACTAACCATCACGCCGTTTCTCCAAACCGCCAAAAAACTCGGTCTACATACTCTTCTATAATTCTGACTTTTGACTTGGCCCGACTCAAGTATGTGATTCACTTGATTGTGTCATGTCTTCCTCGGGCATCCTCGACTTCTTCCATTCACGTTTGCGTCATATATTCTTCTCACACTATTTTCTTCTATCATTCGCTCTTCATGCCCAAACCATCTGAGGGTCCCTTTCTTAATCTTACTCATTACGCTTTTCATTGTGGTTTGGCAAACCATCATACATGGTTTTACCACACATCCGCCTCAGGGATCTCATTTTCACAGCATTCAGTTTACTTTCATCCTTCCCCTGCCAGTTCCATGCCTCACTGCCATACATCAGAGCGGGTACCAGTACTCCATTGTGGACTGCTAGCTTCGCTTCTTTTGACAGTTTTTTATTAGCGCCAATGGCATTTAACCCTACATTAATGGAGTTACCGGCATTTACCCTCCTTTCAATATCTATATCGGCCTTCCCATCTCTCGTAAACATACTAACCAGATACACAAACTCATCCACCTGCTCCAAGTATTCATCATTCACAATTATGTTGCACACTGTTTTCGTACTCTCTCTTTCAAACACCATGGACTTTAGACTTACTTACATTCATCATTAACTCATTCTTCATACATACTTGGTTCATCCTAGATACGAGAGACTGTAGATCTTCCATACTGTTAGAAATCAGCACGGCATCATCAGCATACAACAGGCAACATACTTTCAGATTACTCAATTTCGCACCCAATCCTATCCCTCTCAATTCTTGCATACAACTAACTATCCATGTACAGATTGAATAACCATGGTGAGATTACGCATCCTTGCTTAACACCTTGTGTGATGTCAAACCACCCCGCAAAACCACCATTCACCCTAATACATGCAACGCTTCCCTCGTACAGAGACGCAATTGCCTGTATGAGATTTGTATTCACTCCATCTTTGTGGCACCATTTTAATTCAAAATCAATAAATTTCTTTGTTTTAACCACGTTTATTGTTTATAAAAACCAACATGTTTCTTGAGCGATGCTCACTTCCTCAGGGTTTAACTCTGGCTAGGATGGAGCCCCTTTGCTGAGGTTACACCAAGCATATCAATGGAATAATGCTGGGATGATTGCATCCGTTGAAGCAGAATAAATTGTCATTTCAATCCCTTTTAGCCACATGCGAAATAAATAATTTTGCCTCGATTGCTCGAGATTTCCCAGATCATTTTTTTAATTTTTCGCCAACATAAAAAAAAATCATACCTTCGAATTTTAACATGAAAACATAAAAACTTAATATAGTGCTGTATAGCCAATGAATTGACATGTATTTTACCATTTGTCTTATATATGTAGGAATTATATAAAAAAATATTTAAAAAACGTAGAGTTTGTAAATGCGCGAATCCTGCGTGATTGTTACTTTGAAACAGCCGTGAGGGGTACTTATTCTAGTCAACATAGAATATTTTCGATTTCCGTATGTTGTCTGTGATATACTTGATAATGAAAGGTGCATATCTATGGAAAAATGACTTAATTTTAACCGATCAGCTGATCAAAAATTCGGTGGGAAAAAAATATTTTAAAAATTTATTTTTAGCATCGTTCTAAAATAGTCTACGAAGTTCAGATTTGCGACATCTATGGTCATAATAGATAAAGCATTTCAGTAGGTTTGTTTTAAAATAAATGGCTGGCCATGGAAATGTTTTAAATAAATACAATAAATGTTTTACGAATGGTAGGAAAATGTGGTCCAATTTTGGACTGCTATCAATCGTAGAAAAATAAAAGTGATGAAAAATAATATCTCCAGTGATTAGACATAATAATTAAATTTGACGAGGTTATTCTTACCCCGAGAGGAAGCCCTCTCGAGAAAACCACCCAATCTCTGCTTCAAAACCCTCCGAGCTGTTGGAGTCGTATTCTATCAGGCCCACTAGCTTTATTAATATCAAGCCCTCGTAAGACGTGTAGTACACCGTGATGCCGGATCCTCAGCTTTTTAAAGTAGAAACAGCAGAGAAGGACCGACGGGGTAACAATAGTCTGTGGTCTGCTGTCTGCGAGCCCTGTACAGTAACTCAGTTTCTGAGAGACCATCTTAACTCTGGCTGCGATGTAGCCCCTGCACCTGAGCTGGTCACTTAGAGTTACACCAAGCATATCAATGGAGGGTCTATTGGGAAGACTGCTTCCATTGAAGGAGAGGGTATTGTGATCTCGATCAATAGTATTTTAGATGAAGTAACAGAAAAGGATATGCACTCACGGCAATGAGCAGTCTGGTGGCGCGTGCGAGCGGGCACCTGGCGTGCGTGGCGAACAGGCGCCAAGTCGGCTTCCAGTGGAAGATGAGCAGAAGTAGACCCAGCGTCAGCACGCACAACGTCCAAGCCAGCGCGGCCTTTACGCGGGCAGCGCTATAGCCATAGATCACCTGCAAACAAAAACAATACATTATCAGAAATTCTGACACAGCCAAAAAAATATTAATTTCGGTTAGATGTTGTCTGTTGCGTCATTTTCAAAATTTGAACTGATTGTAATAAAGCGATAAATCGATAAAGTGGGTACCTACCTACCAACAATATAACATTATTAACAGAAAATTATTTTTGTTGCCATTTTCATAATTGGAACTGAATTATTTACCCACATGGCAAAAAGTCAATAGGTGTCCCATAAAAATAAAATCGAATATATTTATCCGAGACACTATCTAAGTTACAAACCAGTTCTTTTAACATTATTATCATTTAAAAAGGTAGCTGCCAAAAATATGGGAAAAAATTTGTTGAATATAATATTGTTAATTCTGAATTTGAAATACGAGATTGACAAAAATTACTTAAAAATAAGAGGTCTCAATGGCTGAGTTGGTTAAGGCGCTTGTCCCGGTAAGACAAGAGATACTGGGTTCGAGCAAAACCTCCTAGATCACAAGGCCAGGAAACTGAATGCAATCAGCCTTCTAACTTGTTTGAAAACCTCAAAAAAAAATTTTTTTTTTTTTAAATTAACTAAAATATTTTAAAATAATTGAATAAATAAGAATAAATAGAAAAAATTATGTAAAATGAGAATTTTTGTGGGATCCCATACAAGTTAGGAGGCTGATTTGAATGAGTGTCCCGGCCTTGTGATCTAGGAGGTTTTGGTTTTGGTTTGAGTCCCAGTAGCACCGTTACCTTTTTTTATTTTCCTGTGTCTTGTTATTTTTTAGTGATAATTACAATAAGCTCAGATGGCTTATTAGCAATCTTTCTGGTATCGATCCCTGCATTAACGACAGCTTTATTTGTTACCAGTGCCATCTATGAGTAACCTCTTAAACTACTATCTAGGACAGCAATCGGCAATTAGTTTTGGTGGCGGGCCGTATGAATATGTAAATTTTGTCAGGGGTCACGCGACCGTTGATGTCACTCGTGCATGTGCGAGCCTACTCAATCAGTGCGCTTGTGACTGCCCGTCTGATCGCCCGTTGTCATCGTGCCTAACAGATAGCAGCATCGTATAGCACCAAGGTTCCAAACCTTATCTGAAGTATATTTTTTTAACATAAAAAAAGTAAGACAGAATACACAGAAAAGCGCCGCAGGCGAAAAAATATTACGTGTAAATTACATGTTTTGAGATATCACAACCAATCAGTTAGAGGACGAAAAAATTTAAAACTGTGCGATCGGCAGGGAAAATTATGGCAACAGTCTTCTGGGATGCAGAGGGTTTGCTTGTGGTTGATTTTTTGGAGTAGGGATGCACAATAAATTCTGTCCAATATGTCACAACCATGGAACTAAGATTGAAGGGAAGCGGCAATACTTTCGGAATATTACGGGGATAAGCGAAAAACCTATGTAGCTCGCAAACTTGTAGCCGTCTAGTGGGAGAGGATAGAAACGGGGAATGTGGCTAGCTTGCGGGGGTAAGGTGGCGCTCTGGAGATAAGGGCCGAACTGTGAATGGGAATCATTATTATTTTTATATTTTTTAAGCTTTCGTTAATTTTTTTTTAAATTTTGGACATAAAATATAATAGATTGAAAAATAAGTCATGAAATGAGGAAAGGGTAGTAACAAGGAGACTGGAGACTTATGTGTTGTTTAATTTTTATTGTTCCCTATACAAGTTATTTTAAGTTACCTTTATCTACTAGGACGTACTTAACTCATTTTTTGCGAAATCAAGATTTGTGAAGCGCTTGTCGAAATACATCGGCCTCACTTTTTACTTGACAATTGCAAGTGGGTAAAATAACTAGTGTTATGAACTCGCTGTAACTCAAGGCGCCATTCCTTGGTGCTATCATTGCTTAACTCATCAGTTTGAAATAGATTTTAATTTATCATATAAATAGTAAGTATGGTTTTTTATACGTATTTTATAAAATCAACAGACTTGCAGTGAAAATTTTTGTGCGTTCTATTCTGATGTATACTGGTGCTTGAGTTTTAAGAAAGGAGTGCTCGATATTAATCTTATAAAAGAACTGTATTTACAGTTTTACAATGATAACAAAAAAATAAGTGATAGGAACAAACACTGCTTGACTTATTTGCGTGGGAAAATAAATTTTATTTGATTAAATTGTGTTATTTCATAATTACTTAATTTATTTAAAAATAATGTACATATTATATTATACTAGCAGATCCGGCCACACGTTGCTGTGGCTAACGTAAAAAAATTCCACGCCATTACCCAACCTTTATAACCAACGCCATCTGTTAAATTAAATCCACACCGCCCATTTTCCAGCCCATTGCCCGCTGCCCGCTGCCGCTTAACCAGATATTTTATTTGTTTCAATAAATTTACACAAAACCTTGACAAATTATATATCTAAACCTTTCTCATGAATCACTCTATCTATTGGTGAAAACCGCATGAAAATCCGTTGGGGTAGTTTTTGAGTTTATCGCGAATAGATAGACAGACAGACGCGGCGAATAACTTTGTTTTATAATATGTAGAGATATACCATATAATATATCACAAGAATCCCAACTGCTTCCGTCTGTAGCATGTACGTTGTGAGGCTGAAGGTAAATGGCGAGGGGAAATAAATGGTGGAGAGAAAGCTGGAGAAGTACCCGGCTATTCAGATCTAGTCGACAAACACGGCTAAATCAATTTCAAGCAACATTTCAATTCTGAATGGTGGTCTTACCTACGCCAGAGCGATACTGAGAATGTCTTCCACCTGGACCGTGCCGGGAATATATTTTATAATGTTTTTAATTATAAAATGTTGAAAACACAGATCAATCGAATAAAATTTATTTCGGGATTTGAACCCGCGACCTCCGGATTGCTAGTCAAGAGCTTTACCCCTCAGCCACGAGGGCATGTCAATGTGACTTTTACATAACAATACAGTGATTATAAATTTTGAATTAACGTTGTAAACATATGTAAAAGGAGTGGTAAATTAGTAGGAAGAAAATCTAAAAATAACAGTGCAAAAAAGACAAAGTAAAAATTTTTAAAAATGAATAAGCTAAATGATAAAAAACATATACCTATGACATGATTAATAAAAACATAAAAGTTTTTTGGTAATTTTTAATTATTATAATTTAAGTTGACTGATTCGGCCCATTGGCAGTCGGAGTTCACGTGATAACATCGGGCTCATGGCGATGGCGGTTGAAATGAACACGCCGAAAATTACAAAATGTATATTTAAGCTATGTTTAAACATTTACATGTGAAAGGTAAGACCGTCTTTTTTCTCAAAGGTCTTCATAGAACTACTTTTACACAATTTTACGGCACAGTGGACCATTTTTCTATGTTTTATGAACGTTTTTCTGGGAGCTCTATGCGCGACCGAGGTGTAAAAGCCAATGTCAGCCATCTAAAAACCGTTCGGTAAATTTTTTGAAAAGGCATGCTTTGGGCAGTGGGGCACACTTTACATGCCGTCTCTCTAGTATCCATACTCTTAGGTCACAACCCTTACAAAGCTTAAAGCACATCTTTCATCCAAAAAAAAATCTATGGCGGAGGTTCTTCTTTTGCATGGCAACAAAAGACCACACACCAGTCGTCACACCACCGTGTTTTGATCTGTTCGGGCTGCTAAAAGAAGCTTATCGTGGGATTCACTTTGAAGATAGGCTGTGAAAATTTCCATGGTTTAGGAAGCAGGACCGTCCTTTTTACCATAGTGGGATACATGCCCTTGTCAAAAGATGGACATAAAATGTGGAAATGGACGTAGTTTATATTAAAAAGTAACAAATTAATCGTCAATAGTATGATTCCCAACCTATGTAATTTTTGACAATTAAAAGGAGAAAAGAAATAGGAGGCATTAGTTTTTGTGTAACCCTCACAGATACAAAAAAAAAATGATTGTGACCAATGGTGTGCCAAGTTTGGTGTGAAGGAATGATCGTCTGCTCAGAGGCTCTCCCTTCTGGCCCTACAGGCCGCCAATTGCCGATCACTGATCTAGGATATCGTACAAACCTTTTTTCCATCGGAAGTGACCAGATCTTCTGGAATGGTCTGCGTATCCAAGACTTCCTGGTATCTCCTCTCCCGTCTCTCAAACAGGAGAGGAGTCTCTTCTTCGTCTACCTCGTAGGAAGGAAACATGGCTGATCTTTCACTTCACCTCACTTCTCACTCGATATCAACACTTTCAGCGATGGAATTTCACTATCACAAATAATAGACGGATTTCACGACATAGTGATATTATAATTGTTCTTTCATCCACATAATAAATGTTTCACTTTATCACTTTTTATGAGACTATAATTTAAAATACATATTATTATACAAATTTATAGGTTGGTATCATTCATTTTACTTTACACGACACAAGCAGCAAATTATTAAACCAACGCCATTTACAAAAGGAGTGTTATTGTCAGCTAGTTACTTGTAAAATAACGGAAAAAACGTGTTTATAATAAATTTGTGAGCACTTTGCGATTTTTTTTCTATCGAGAGAATTTCATATAATTATCGTTTCGACGTGGCAAATGTTTAATGTATAGATTTTACCTTAAAAAATAACATATATTTTTTTTAGAAACTAAAAACTTAAAAGTGTTCTAGAGAAATCTTAATATATAAAACAAAGTCAGGTTAGTTAAGTACACCATTTATAACTCAAGAACGGCTGGACCGATTTTTATAATCTTTGATTTGTTGAATTTGTCTCCGCCCCGAAAGCAGAATAGCTATTAAAACATCGGAAAAATTCACAAAAAAAAATTTATTAAGAAAATGCTTTTCCTCATACATTTTGTAAGGAACGAATTCTCTTCTTTTGAAAGAGTTGCAGGAATATAGTGATAAATATTATATTGAATTGTGAGTGAATTTCAAAAATTCAAAAACGTCAAATATGTCAATGCGCTGATTGTTTTGCCTTTGTTCTCAAACATATAATGCTGCCCCTCTTTCTTACACACTAAATGTCAATAGTCGAAAATGAGACAAACGGTGAACGTATGTCTGCACCCCTCCAAAGGAAAAATATAATAATTATAATAAATCTCCCTCACACATATAAAAGAAAATGAAACGCAATTCCCGTATGTAAGTGTAAAAGTAAAAAAATCACAAAAAATATAAATCCGTACACAACGCCATCTCTGATATATTGACCAAATTACGGACAGTTGCGCATCGATAATTGCTTCAGTGTATAATTTTTAACTAAAAAAACTGAATTTAATTTAGCTAATAAGTTAACACAACAGTTATTGATTCTGAGGCGGTACAAAGTTCGTCGGGTCAGCTAGTATGTTATAAAACGATATATATTTGGAATATCAAAATAATGATCGGTACATCACAGAAAAATTACCCATTGTCATTTAAATACACAAATACTTATGATTCAGATAAACAGGAACATTATCTTTACTAAGTGATTACACAAATAGATTGCTAATTACTTGTTAGTAAATAAATATAAGATAAGAAATATATATACTACAATATGTACTTCGTAAATTACATAGTATAACAATGGTTGATTACTCGAAATTTTCAATTGAAACTGATTGTGATTAACTAGTTGAAAGTCCGTTTATAATGAAAAAATAAATAATAGCACAAATGAGCAAACTCAAGACAATTTTAAATTATAAACAATAATAAAGAAATGTTTTCCATCGAACACGGGAAGTAGAAACATTGTCTGCAAACAAAATGTGGACAGCCACGACGTACATGTTTTATGGTAATGTTTGTGGAAACGGTCGCAAGTATCTAATGGTACGTTTTCCACCAAGTACCAATGGTACGTTTCCACGCTTGCCAAGGCTTGGCAAGCCTCCACAAGCTCCAAGCGTCCACAAATCTCGCTTGGCATTTGGAAGTCATTTACATGCTTGTGAATGCGTCAGTGCGCTACCTACAACCGAGTATGGCGGACGCCGAACTTGTGTCGGCTATTGCGTTTGGTTTAACAAACTTTTATTTGAAATACAAGCAAAGTGTAACAAAAACAAGGAAAGCTCGACGACCACGAGGATGATGGATGATACAGATTCATAAAAATCGTCCCAGGTCACTCCGCACAAAGAGGAGACATTATCTCACAGGCTAAATCCTATAGATTTTTGTCTCTTTTTAGTACCACTTTTTCGTTTCATCGAGTTTCAAATCACAACGGTGCTAAAGAAGTTTTCGCTTCAAAAATAATGATCGCAATTGGGACCCGAACTCGAGGATCACTTGTCTTATATAAAATTATTTTGTATTATAAAAAAAGTTATTCTAACAAAAATCATATATTTTTTTACTATAATAAATAGTAAATCATCAATAAAATATTATTTATTTATCTTGACTTTTTAGGTAAATCCAGTCGCAATAAATTACATAACATAAGTGCATTAAAATTATGTACTTATACATTTTAATAAGTCTGGCATGCCTCATACGTCATACATGTCTCGTAATATTATAAATATTATCATAGACCGCATGGAGCAAAAACGGCGTGCATTCGCCGCCAGTTCGAAAGTTCCACTGAGCGTTTGCCGAAGCTTGCCGTTGGATCCGACCCCGACTGGATCGGCGTCAAACTCTCGCAAGCTCTTGCAAGCCTACGCAAGCCAAGCCAAACGACCTGTTTACACGTTTGCGCTTGTGGACGTTTGCCGAGACTTGGCAAGCGTGGAAACGTAGCATTAGACAATGCAGGAGACCCCTCTTTATACAGGAAAATAATTATTAGGCTAGCTTTACACTCATAACTCTCATAAGTAAAATTTACGACTTTTGACAAGTTAACATAAATACGCATTCGGCTTATGGTAATTTAATGCTCTCGGAAGTTGGTAATTTTTGGATCGAAGTGTCCATGGTTATTACGAATAATTTTTAGAAAAAAACTTTAGATTCGCCTTAATCACTATAAAAGGAAACTTTTTGCATGAAAATGATGTATTTTAATTTTCAATTGCATAAAATTAAATTTCAATTCGCGAACCGATACGGCGACAATCTTGACACTTTGTTATGTTGGTATCCCTTATATAAACAAGAGCTAGATACGACTGTAGCCGACTTCGTGGGATACATGATAAGGCGCGTAATTATGAAAAACAGAATAAATAATATAATGTAAACGAACCTCTAATCAGAATCACTTCTGAGTCTAGCTGAGGCATTGGAATGGAGACAAACCATTCAAATCCTGGGATGTTTTTTTAAATAAAGATAAAATATACACAAACCCGCTACACAAACCCTGCTTTGCCAGACAAACCATTCAAAACCTGGGATGTTTTTTTTTTAAATAAAGATAATATACACAAACCCGCTACACAAACCCTGCTTTGCCAGACAAACCATTAAAAACCTGGGATGTTTTTTAACATAAAGATAATATACACAAGCTCGCTACACAAACCCTGCTTTGCCAATCAAACCATTCAAAACCTGGGATGTTTTTAACATAAAGATAATATACACAAGCTCGCTACACAAACCCTGCTTTGCCAATCAAACCATTCAAAACCTGGGATGTTTTTAAAAATTATGATGACATGCAGCTTTCGTAGTTTAACCTCAAAATTTATTATCCGTGAGGTTGGCTAAATGCATTGTTTGTTATGTTTTCATAATTGCGTGCCTTTTCACGTATCCCACGAAGTCGGCTACAGTCGTATTTAGCTCTTCGCTAATATTATCACGGATACCAACATAACAGTGACGGAATGGCCGCCGGATTGTCGCCGTATCGGTTCGCGAAGAGAAATTTAAGTTTACGCAATTGAAAATTAAAATGCACCATTTTCCGCCGCCCGTGATGCAAAAAGTTTCCTTTTATAGTGATTAAGGCGAATCTATAGTTTTTTTTCTAAAAATTATTCGTAATAACCATGGACACTTCGATCCAAAATTTACCCGGAAGTTGTTCGGAAGTTCAACTTGTGTAAACGCTCACCGCGACGATAGCGACCGTTTACATCTGTAAATGTATTTGCGGTAAGATGGCTTCCTGCCAACATCGATCTGCTACTGTCAAATTTACGCTATTTTGTCAATAAAGACAAAAATGCCCAAAGAAAGTGTTGAATTAGAATTTGGCTTTAATTAAACAATTCTGCATGCGCTTTTGTGCCGTCAAATGTGGAAAGTTCTTTCATTTTATCCGAATGACAGTTACCTGAAAGCAACCGACTTCGAATTCAAATACAAAATGTCATATACAGAAAAATATTGAGATTACAAAGGATTGGATCTATAATTAAATAAAATGATGGCTCATTTTCAGAAAACTTAGATAAGTGTAATAAATACTGGTTTTATAGGAAAAAAACCTGCGAAAACAACTGTCTTTTTTAATTTTTGACATCTCGCAACGGCGAATTTTGGTACCATTTCTTGCGGCAAGCCTCTCAACTTATCAAACTGATTTTATAAGCTGTGAGAAGGCTGGAAGTTCGCGCGGACGCGTTTAGACCTATAAAAAAACTCGCGGAAGAACAGCTTCTGTAACATGCTATAAATTACGTTAAGTGACTTTTGGTGTCGTTTACATTGGTATTTATGCCATAAATCGCTTACGTGGGCGACTTACGGGGAAAAACCAAAGATATTGAAATATAAGTAGATGTGTTATCTGCAGTTTTTACTAGGTGGGAGTGCGCTCCCAGGTGTCGCCGATATTTTTTACCAATTAACGAATAAACCAAACGAACGTTAAACTAAATTAACGAATTCTTCCGTATTCAAACTATACTAACCAATACTAATGCACACCTTCAAAAAATCAACGATGCAAAGTACTCTAATTAGGTCGTAGTCCGCCGACAGTTGCGCGGACACCATAGCATATCTCTTTTGTATTTGAATATCTTTGGAAAAACCTTAGAGGAACAGTATATTGTTACTCTAAGGAAAAAACTTACTTAAAAAAAGTATAAAGCTAGCCTAAGGGCATGGACGTAGGCACGGTGGGGCAAGGTGGGGCGTATGAACTGTGGAATTGTCGACCGAGTCGCGTTTTCAAATTTACACCACATCATAGGATGGTTTTTCCTTCTTCCGTTCATATTCTTTGTATTTACAAAGCCTAAAGCATGAATATGTTGTAGAAACCTACTTTTTTTCGATTAGATATTCTAGATTTTTATATTTGCCCCTCCCTAAATCAAAACCTGGCTACGCTTATGCCTAGGGGAAGGCTACAGTAAGCCCACCCCATTGGCGTATCTATTATTGCAAGTTGGCAAAGAACAAATTTGATATGTAAATCATTTTTCATTTATTTTCGATTATACTTTAGCTCATGCGCACTTTTTATGTACTTTGTATGGTGCACATAATTTTCTCCGTGACATATTGGTTTTACGGAGAACATTGAAAAATAAATAATTAATTACAAAAACAATGCATATTTTTTATTACTTTTAAGTCAGTGTTGATCTCGGTTTTACCATACACGTGATGAAGTCAGAACTACATGAATAATAAAGATAATTGTAGGTACATAAAATTCCAACGTCCGTAATATATGTGTTTTTATTTTAGTTGAAACTCAGGAATTCCCGACGTTATCCTGAAAATTCCCCGTCAAATATACACTGATAAATTATTATTTTCCTGTTTTTGCAGTCCTGGTCAAAATAGATAATAGAAATGAAAGGAGATACTGCATGGAAGCAGGAATGGCAGACTGTCGCCGAACTACGACCAAACCTCTCGAAACCATCGAAGTTATATTGGGCTATGCAATGAAAGTGATATTGTGCACTACTTAGAGGCTCGTAGAAACAATGGCGGGGCACCATTGTGCGTAGATGCTGTATGCATAATGTGACCAGAAGTCCTGTATTCAGGCAGTGTGTCCCGGTGTCCCCGAACACAGCTTCGGGACGCCAAAATGTCCGTTTTCGAAAAGAAAGAAACTCGTAGTAGAATTTGAAAAATATAAAAAAGCGCTCATGCGTTTTATGCGCCTTCACAAACCTACAAATAGTCTTGAAATACATCATTATCATTAAATAGTATAACATGAAGTCGCTCAAAATGTATGTGCGCATAGATCTTTTAAACTACGCAACGGATTTTCATGCGATTTTCACCAATAGATAGAGTGATTCAAGAGGAAGGTTTATATGTATAACACATGCTTATTATAATAGAGAAAAGCCGAGAAATTCAAATATTCAATTCAGGCAGCGGGCAGCCGGCAGCTGGCAAGCTGGTGGTGTGGATTTTATAAAGGTGGGTAATGGTGTTGTATTTCGTTAGCCACAGCAACGTGTTGCCGGGCCTGATAGTAATATAAAAAAATAAATGTTTCTTTGTTTGTACCTTATGCGTTCCTAAACCATTCATCCGATTACAATGAAACAGCGAAATACGCATGCCCGCGAAGGTTTCTATGTATAATGGCGTTTTTAAATTATTTACTAAACTATTTATCTGATTGAAATAAAAATTTGGTAAGTTGTTGTGAGCACGCCCGCGACTATAGTGTAGTATACTGGTGAGCTCTAACACTATGAATTTTGAATTAAAAAAACGAGCGTGCTTTAGACCACACGACTGAAGTAAACTTACATCTTCCTCACAACTTCCGTTCGCCTCGCCCGACCGTTCGCCTCGCCCGATCACACTTTTCATAACGCTCTCGTAGATATATAAAATAGCGAAGCGCATTGTATGAAAGTGTGAGGCTCCTAAAACGAATAAATTTGTAAGATATTTAATTTAATTTATTAATAACAACCACGTTTATCGGGGGTTTGCCCGAGGCTCACATTTTAATTTATTTCGGCGAATTGGTAATTGAATTATCATTTTTATTTCTATGCCTCACAAGGGATGCCATTTATTTATATTTTAGATTAATAAAAACAGTACGTCGCATTATTTTTTTTAACGTACAACACCTTTAAAAAATTGTAATACGTTGTACAACTAAAGTTAACGGTTAGCACCAGATTTTATTTTTCTAGACGATGAATTAATAACTTCTGGAGATATTCATTTAGAAATATCTTAAATATTAGTAACACGTTCTTCAGAAATAATTAATATGAACCCGACGGAAAGGTCGAATCTCCAGGCCTGCTAGGGTGAATTCGACCGTACGTCCGTCCAATACGCCGTGCTGCGGGCTTATATTTGTTTACACGCTTTCTTCACTTACGTCGTTAAGATTCTCACATTATTTTTCTTCTTCTTCTTTTCTTTGATACGGCAAATTCGACAGTAGGTCCATCCAATAGACGGGTCGCCAGTCGCAATTTGTGTACACGGCTTCTTTACTTATGTCGTTAAGATTCTGAATATATATTTTAAGGTATAGGTATTGTCAGAATTCAAATAATCCATGCGCTAGGTAGCTGCAAGGTGAATCTATTGTAGTCTAGCAGATTTTACGCGAAAACAGCGCTATATAAGCTGTCCAAATTTATTATTATTATTAAGTACCTACTTTTTTCGGTGTCACGGTTTGGGGGAAAAAATAAATGGTCAAGTTATGTATGCTGTGTGCAGTGGCTGGCTAGCTGAGGGAATTTTTGCTACTGTTTTTAATCTCCGATTGAACTTCCAGTAAGCATTAATTAAAGGAAAACAATCACTTTGTTTGTAACCACGATTTATTGATTTAATTTTTATTTACCGACCGGTTTCGCTTAATACAAGCATCATCAGGGTATAAATTAAAACTGATGAAAAAATACATTGTGTGAGCTTATATATACATACAGACAGAGACAAAACATAATATAAAGTAAGAGTGAGAGATTGTAATTAACATCCTACATAGTGATAGAGAGAAAGAGACGGGTATATCTAATGAATAATTACATTATATCTACCGGGACAAAACGTCATTTAAACAGGTGATTAAGAAATAAAGTGGCTACGGGTTTTTTTAGTTTATGGGAAATATTCCTAATATCGGACTGTTGGACACATTTAACTGATTATTAAGGATTTGGGTTTTTGTTTTAACGGCTTTCTTTATTTCAAGTGCTTCTAAATTATTAAGCCTGTTACCATGACTATTTCTGTGTAAAATCTTAACACCGGTGTTTTGATTGAAGGTATGATCTTTATCAATAAGGTGATTAGCAAATTCCGAAAATCCATTATTATTTAAGCATCTAAGATGCTCTTTGATTCTAATATTGACATTACGCGTCGTTTTACCTACATAAAATGATGAACAATCATTACAATCTAATTTATATATTCCGGAATGACTTAGTTTTTCGTCCTTATCTTTCGAATTAATTAAAAACTTTCCTAAATTATTGTTTGTGTAAAATGCCGGTCTTATTTCGGGAGGTAGATTTTTTACACTGCAGGAAGAGAACTGATTAATGAATAAAATACGACGCCATTGGTAACAAAGATTATTATTATTATTTATATTATTATGATTAGTAAATAAGAAATTCTTAGTGGCTATTTGTTTTTGTTTTTTATTTAAAATTGTATCAATGAGTTCGGCATTATAACCATTATTAACCGCGATTTTTTTAATTATTGCTAGTTCGTTGGAGAAATTAGTATTAGATAACGGTATTGTGACCAAACGATGAACCATTGAATGAAACGCGGAGTGTTTATGTGAAACAGGATGATTGGATGTGTTATGGATAACGACGTCGGTGTAGGTAGGCTTGCGAAAGATGTTAAAATTTATTTTATTATTTACGATAGATAAGGTGAGATCTAAAAAATTTAAAGTTGAATTAGTTCCTATCTCTAATGTGAATTTAATGTTTTGATGGTATGAATTTATAAGGATGAGGAAGGCATTTAATTGACGTTGAGTCCCTGTCCAAATACAGAACACGTCATCGACGTATCTACGCCATAGTAAGACGTTTTTTACTAGGGGTGAGGCACTAGTTAAAATTTTGTTTTCTAAATTATTCATGAATATATCAGCAATTAAAGGACTTGTAGGAGACCCCATGGGAAGGCCTTCGATTTGCTGATATATAACACCATTGAATTGAAAATAATTTTGGTTAAGGCAAACATTAAATAGTGAAGTCAGATCATTCACTAAATCTTTGGGTAAATTAGAAGTATTTAATAAATTAGAGATCAAACATTTGCTCTCCTCTATGGGGACATTAGGGAACAAGTTAACCACATCAAACGATATGAGTTTGCAATTTCTAGGGAGATCGAAATCTTTGAGTTCTTCTACTAGTGAAAATGAATTTTTGATCGTATATTTTGGAGAGAAAATATTGGAATTATGGAAAACATTAGTAATAACAGAAGATATTTTAAAATTTGGGGCATCAGAGCAACTAACAACTGGTCTTATAGGTTTATCACTTTTATGGATTTTGAGGAATCCATATAATTTTGGAGCTTTCGAATTCTTTGTTAAAAACTTAACTTGATGATATGACTCATCTTGAAACATTTGGGATTTACAGGCTTTAAGAGTTAGTTTAACTTTATCTAAGAATTTTCCAGTAGGGTCTTTTTGAAGAGTTATGAAGTTGTCGTTATTGATGAAATCTTGCACTTTTGTATTGTATTCTCTTCGAGGTATTATAATCACGGTATTTCCCTTGTCCGCTTTGGTCAGGATTAAATTTTCGTCTTCTAATTTAGCACGAATATTTTTCATTACGGTTGTCTCGGGGTTTGGAGTAAATTTAAATTTAGGTATTAGATTTTTTATTGTTTCTGCACTTTTGTAGAAGAATCGTTGAGGTTTACCATATAAAGCTGTATCGATATCTACTGCAACGTTTTCTATTGCAGAATTAAAGTTTTTATTATTATATTTTAGGTTGTATTTTAAACCTTTCGATAATAGGTTCATCTCTTCAGGTAGGAAATGTACTGTTGACAGATTTTGGACTCGGTCAAAAAACGTATGAACTGGTTTTAGGTTTTCATTATTATTAGATTTATTTAAGGAACACAAAATATCAAGTTTTTTATTAATTATATTAAGTTTATTAAATGCTTTCACAGAAACTAGGTGTCTGACTTTATCGTCGAATAAGTCCCACTCAACAGAGTGCAGATCATATACTAGTTCTGTATGTAAGAGTTTTAAATTAAGTTTTATATTATTACGTTGTTTATAAGCACATTTAAGATCCTCTTTTAGCCACGCTATTTTTGCTAGATGAATGGAAGATTCATGGAATGATGAATTATTTTTAGCACTGTTAAAATGTACATTTATGTACTTTGGAAACACTTTCTTTCTTAAACATTGTTTGAAAAAATATATATTAATGCACAACACTTTGTATTTTATCGAAAAGTTTTCCAGTAAGCAGTTCACGAACCGCCACTGCCTGCGGTTAAGTGTAACCAGATATATATTATCATTGCGAAGAATGGCGTTAGGTTAGCAATTGAATAAATAACACAACGTAAAGAAACCAAGATAAGATTAGGTATACAAATATTAGTTTATAATCGCATTATTTCGCAATTTGGGAGGCGGGAATGGGTGCCGCCGTCCCGGGAACCTTTTATTGGATAACCAACACATCTTTTTTTACATCCCACAAATGAGGCCCTGAGGAAAAATCCTCCCAGGGCCTATGTCATCTTTAGGGATGCTGTGTGGAGGGTCTTTTTACGGAAAGGAAGTTCTGGGAAGGAAAAAGGTATGAGAAGTGGGTTGGATTCTGGGGGTGACCTATAAAATTTGGGAGGCGGGTTTGGGTACCGCCACCCCAGGAACCATTTATTGGATAACCAACACCTCTGTCGTAAGTCATCCCAAGCAGTTCGCTACGATTGACGACTTAGCGGGAGTGCCCAGGTTGATGGGGTGAAGTTTGTCCGTGTCTTGACGGCGGATGCGTCTGCCCACTAACTGCGTGGTAGGCCAGACCGGGAGACTGATTGAGGACTCTTTCTGAACATTGCCTTCGACGGACCACACTGGGAGGGATGGATTCATACGTCCGTCACTCTTGGACACACTGACCCCTAGATTCCTTTTTCCCTCCCATAATATCCTCTCCCTCTTTTCCGAGAAAGACCCTCCACACAGCATCCCCAAAGATGACACAGGCCCCGAGGGGAATTATTTTCCTATTGGCCTCCTATGTGGAGCTAATGAAAAAATAATTATAAAATGCGATATTAAATATTACTACAAAGAAATTCCGACCACATAATCTTTATCATGTTTAATATCCTTAGGTCACTAACATAGGGAATTGTCTTAGTTTTGTGGTGAAAAACATATTTACACTACGTACTAAAGATGATTAAGTTTTTTTTAAATCATAGTGTGCAATTCACACGCGGTAGAAGTGAAACCTTCAGAATTTTTTTTACACAAATTTCATAATGCCAGAGCTCAACAGTAGTTTTATACAAAAAAGAATTATGCAATTTGGTGCAATCGTTCGGAAGTTATACGCCCACACACATTTCGGCGATTCATTTTTAGAGATAGATATTAACTACGACGCCAATGTTATTCCCACGTCAACCGTTTGTTTTGCTTTTCTTCTGACGTTTGCAATAACTCGATTTTGTTAGGGACAGAAAGCGTATGATAAATAATTTCATAACGCCAGAGCTTATCAATACATGTCGTAACGCGGAGTAACGTTTCACAAGACCCCCCCCATGTGCGTTACGTAATACTTGAACGGCCCCAAACATACATCCGTACATCCACACAAACTTTCGCCTTTATAATACATATATTATTATTTTTTTTAGAAAATTAGAAACAAAGTTGTAACTGTTGGTTTTCCTAATAAAATAAAATAAAGGTCTACTAATTTTTTTACAGAACTATTCGTTTATCTTTATCTTTACATAGTATAAAATTAGGTCGCTCCCGTTGTCTGTGCGCTTACATCTTTTAAACTACGCAACGGATTTTCAAGCGGTTTTCACCAATAGATAGAGCGATTCAAGAGGGATGTTTATATGTGTAATACATGCATATTATAGTAGTTATTATACAGGCAGCGGACAGCGGGCAGCTGGCAAGCGGGCGGTGTGGTTTTGATATGTATGCAAATTAACAGATGGCGTTGGTTAAAAAGGTTGTGTAATGGCGTTGTGTTTCGTTAACCATGGCAATGTGTGTCTGGGTCTGCTAGTACTGTTATAAAATCAGTTCGAAACTGCATGTGTCATATTTATAATAACACCTCTCCAGACGTGTGTATTTATCAAGACGCTGGACCATCGCTGGACGCTTTGAACAAAGAAACCACATTTATTACGTCCTTTGTCAATAGCGTTCACACGCACTATTGTGTAGATAAGGATAATAAAATTATTCAAATTAAAACAACACATGTTTATGGTAACCTAATAAAAAATTACGACTCGTCACTCGTCCAGTGAGTCAGTTCTCTTCTAACACCTCTTCCATACTTCTAAAATGATTAAGGCGCCGTGTACCCGCTCAAACTGAAGAAGATAGAGAGATATGTAATTATTAATTGTGAATATTGGAGATAGCGCGTTAATGTTTAAAACGATAAAATTGAAGCGAAAATAGTGAAAATGTTTAATAAAACACGACTCGTTAAATATAGAGCAAAAATTACGCGGGTGAATTATTTCATACATATAACTTGTAAAATAACTGTAACAAATGTGTTTAACTATAATCATTTTTGCAGCATACTTAGCGATTTTTTTCTATCGAGGGAATTTCATATAATTTGCGTTTCGGCGCGGGAAATGTCTAGATATTATCTTCAAGAATAACATATATTTTTTAAGAGCTTAAAAACTTCAAATGTTTAAGGGAGATATGTAAGAAATCGGTAGAAATTCGGTTGCGGCGGCTATAAGGCGCCATATCCCCACTCAAAAAGAAGAAGATGGAGAGATATGTATGTAATTAAATTACGAATGTTGGAGAGAGCGCGCTAATATTTAAAACGACAAAATTGAAGCGAAAATTGTGAAAATGTTTAATTGAACACGACTCTGATACTTTTTTAGATTTTCACGGCCAAAAGTATTTTCGTTATTTGTTTTTGGGGTGTTATGCCGTGTTGCGCTACCTCCTTCTTTAGCCAACGTTTCAGACAGCGTTACATCTGCCCTGACGATGGACACTTGGAAACGTTGTCTAAAAAAGGAGGTAGCTAACACGGTATAACACCCCAAAAACAAATAACGAAAATAAACACGACTCGTTTAAAATAGAGCAAAAAATCTCGTGGGCAACATCTAAAATAGCATTTAAAGAAACAATGTGAATTTTTTCATACATATGACTTCTAAAAAAAGGGAAAAAAACGTGTTTATAATAATTTTCGGAGCATACTTTGCGATTTTTTTCTATAGAAGGAATATCATATAATTTTTCTTTCGGCGCGGGGAACGTCTAGATATTATCTTCAAAAGTAACATATATTTTTGTAAGAGCTTATTGTTTAAAACTTAGTGTAGGAAAACGTGTAATAAACCTGTAGAAATGCGGGATTAAAACAACAGATATAGATTCGCCCTTCTGTCACCAAACAAGCCAATTCGAGTGACATTGTTTTGACTAACCTTGGTAAAATTAAAAGTAAAAAATATTTCATATCGTTTGGCTGTAGGCGATATCTTGCGAAAAAAATTGGGTCAATGAGAATAAGCCACTTGCATGGATTTCATAACGACTAGGAAAAAATCGTGTGAATCGATTTTTTTTACTAAGATTACGAAAATGTTAGTAATTTTTTTTAGAAATGTACAGTTTTTTTTTTTTTTTTTTTTTCGTTATTTGTTTTTGGGGTGTTATGCAACGATGTCCGAAACGTTGGCTAAAGAAGGAGGTAGCGCAACACGGCATAACACCCCAAAAACAAATAACGAAAATGCTTTTGGCCGTGAAAATCTTCAAAGTTTTTTTTTTTTTTTTAAATAAATAAATCCATTATTTGGGCTCGTGATGTCACTACACGAAAATGACCCGTCTCCGAAAATGTTCATATTAATTTTGTAAAATTCCACACTGATTTTTTTTTTTTATATGGCATCACTTTGATTTCAGGCGAATTTTTGAATTCGTTCAATAGATTTATTGTTTGTTCTCTGCGAATTTATCATTTGGTTTGACTTTTTGACAGATGTAATGAAGAGAACCCCGCACATTTAATGTTGTCCGTACGTGTTTTAGAGGTTTAATGGTTATTTTGCTAATTTTAACAAAATCAAATTTTATAATATTCTTATTATTATTATAATTTACAAGTACAAGTATATTACATTGTATTTAGTAATATAGACGTTATACATTATAATGATTTATGAACAATAAGATGGATCGAGGAAAAAGATATTTATGAGATGTAATATTTTTGGTATGCCTCGTTATTCTCCTGTGCCCTTTCTTCTGGAAAACGTTCTATTTTTAAATGATTTTCGGCTATGTAATTATAGTTTTTTCGCACCTATAAAATCATGTCCCGTCTTTCCGGTTTATAAAAAATGGTCTGATTTTTCAGATTGAAATTTTTAAAAAATCGCCAGGGTTACGACGATTTAAAAAAAAATACAGAATGTCTTAGAATATTTGTCTAAACCGGATTTTTTTTTTAAATGTGATGCAAGTGGCCTATTATTGTGATGTCGTATTAATTGAGAAGAAAAATGTGGTACACGTACGCATGCATTAAGAAGCCATCTATTTGTTTAATGAAGATATAAACAATTAAACAATAATTAATAACTATAATCAATACAAGGGCATTGTTATTCATATTATAGTCCAGGGTAAATATAGTTCCATATTTGATTTAGAAACATTTCAGTGTAATTCATTAATAATAAACAGATCAATTAGTAAACATCCGACAGCAAGAACAATAAAAAAATTCCCAGAACTTATCGACTGCCCCTCATCAAGCGCAGGGCCGAATTAAGGCCCGGCTACCCGCATTTCTACCGATTTATTACATATCTTCTTTAATAAGTTTTAAAACTCTTAAAAAAAAAAATTATTCTTGAAGATAATAAATATACATTCCCCACGCCGAAACGGCAATTAAGGGCCCGCAACCCGGATTTGTACCGATTTATTACGTATTTCCCTTAAACACGGTAAGTATTAAAGCTCTTAAAAAAATATATGTTATTCTTGAAGGTAATATCTAGACTTTGCCCGCATCGAAAAGCAAATTATATAAAATTCCCTCGATAGAAAAAAATCGCAAAGTATGCTCCAAAAATGATTATAGGTAAACACATTTGTTACAATTATTTTACAAGTTATGTGTATGAAAAAAATCATAGTGTTTCTTTGCTATTTAAGATAATGCCCGCGAGATTTTTGCTCTATTTTAAACGAGTCGTGTTTTATTAAACATATTCGCAATTTTCGCATCGATTTTGTCGCTCTAAATGTTAGCGCTCTCCTCTAACATTCGTAATTTCGTATCTCTCCATCTTCTTCTTTTCGGGCCCGGTTGCAGAGCCTTAAGTAAGTATATGAAATTCCCTCGATAGAAAAAAAATCAAGTATGCTCCGAAAATTATTTGAAACACGTTTTTTCAGTTATTTTAGTTTTTTTTTTACATTAGGTCCACACAGGAGGCCCTAGGGAAAATTATTTCCCTTAGGGACTATTTCATCTTAGGGGATAATGTGTGGAGGGTCTTTTCAAGGAAGGGAAAGACAGGAAGTTCTGGGAAGGAAAAAAGGTACGAAGGGTGGGTAGGAATCTGGGGGTCAGTGTGCCCAGAAGTTACAGACGCATGAATCCATCACTCCAACTGCGGTGCAAGGCGATGGGTCGGGAGAGTCCGGCTGGAAAGGTCAAAAGGCCTCCCTCAACCAGTCTCTCTCGATCCGGCCCTCCACTCAGCAGGTGAGCAGACACACCCGACGTTAAGACCTGGACAAACCTCACCCCATGAACCACTTGGGGTAACCTATGACAGGGGTGTTGGTTATCCAGTAAATGGTTTCCGGGACGGCGGTAACCATACCCGCCTCCCAAATTTATACGTATGAAAAAATTCACATAGTTTCTTTATCCTATTATAGACATTCTTCACGAGATTTTTGCTCTATTTTAAACGAGTCCTGTTTTATTAAAAACTTTCACAATTTTCGCTTAAATATTATCGTTTTAAAAATTAGTGCGCACTCTCTAATATTCGTATTTACATATCATTCCATATTCTTCTTTTTGAATAGGTACACCACGCCTCAACGATTCTCCACACTATACAGGGTTAAATTCATATAAAAACATTATGATTTCTATTATTCAACAAAAGAAATAGGTAAATAAACTCAATCACAAACAATCGCAAATTTAATGCTGTTACTTCTCTGTTAATTAAAAAAAAAAAAACAGAGTGTGCAATTTACAAGCGGTAGAAGCGAAACCTTCAGAAAAATAAAGTGGACAAGAGTAGGGGAGGCTACTAAGCACCGCACAAAGAGGTGACCGATTATTCTATGTCTTTCTCTCGTAGGCTAAATCCTATAGATGTATGTGTATCCTATAGATTTTAGTGTCGCTATTTATCGTTACATCGAGTTTCAGATCACAACGGTGCTAAAGAAGTTTTCACTTCAATTATTGTAAATGGCTGTCATCCCATACGACGCAAGCAAATTTTCATTTTACGTATATTAATTATGAATGCACTATGTTTCATCACCCGAATCAAATAGTTTTATAGTAATGTATGGCCAGCGATCCTGAAAGATTACCAATGATTGATCAATTCAACTTTGTATCAATTCAACAATGACAACGAGTGTATCTGCCGAGTTTCAACTTGGTCGGATTTCGGAAAGTGGGTTAATTTCCACTTCCAAGTTTCGCGTCAAGCAAACAAAAGTGAAAAAATTCAAGTGTGCAGTTCAGACGCGAAATCTTCAGAAAACTAGAGTAGACAATAGTGCGGAGGCTACCAAGCACCGCACAAAGAGGAGACCGATTATTCTATCTCATTCTCTCGCAGGCTAAATCCTATAGATGTATGTGTCTTTTTAGTGTCGTTATTTTTAGTTTCATAAGAGTTTCAAAATCACAACGGTGCTACAGAAGTTTTCACTTCTAAAATTAGATTATACAAATACGATACTGACTGAGAATCTTTATCTTTACTAATCTTTACTCTTTATTACTAAGTATAAAATGAAGTCGCTTACGCTGTATGTGCGCTTAGGTCTTTTAAACTACGCAACGGATTTTCATGCGGTTTTCACCAATAGATAGAGTGATTCACGAGAAAGGATTTTAGGTATATAATTTGTCAAGTTTTTTGTGTAAATTGGTTGAAATACACAATATATCTGGCCAAGCGGCAGCGGACAGCGTGGTGCGAATTTGATTTAAAAGATGGCTTGGTTATAAAGGTTTACTTAGCCACAGCAAAGTGTGGCCGGGTCTGCTAGTTATTTAATAAAGTGCAGACAAATTTTCACATGTTTTCGCGGAGCTCCCTCAAAGAATGCCGCCCATGTGCCAATACCTACTTGACCTAATGACAGTTTGGTCCTGCTACCTGCATTATTAATATATACCGTCTATCGTTTAACGTTTACCGAATACCGATGACTCATACAACTTTCTATTTAAACAAAAAATATGTGTACCTAGAACTGATTATGATTTTGCTGAACTGAACTTAATTAAACTTTTACTATTTACGATTCGTAATTACGAACTAAATAAATATTGATTTTAAATCTCTACATATTATAAATTAAAGTCCTCCGTGTCGTCTGTCTGTCTTTTTGCGGATTTTCATGCGCTTTTCACCAATAGATAGAGTATTTCGTGAGGAAGGTTAAGGTATATAATTTGTCAAGGATTTGTGTAAATTGGTTGAAACATAACGATAAAAAAATGAAAAAGTCAGGCCGCCTGGTAGCTTTCATCGAAAACGCTGCCTAATCCTTTTGGGATATAACAAAACAATGCATGGTGGGATATTCCTCTTTTATAGATCTACAAAAAAGTCCGCGTAGGCATATATCTATCTTTTACGGATAGCTTACTATACCCATTCTATCTTCTAAAAAAATGGTCACGTACATTGCGGTAATTGAAAAGTTAATTAGACGGATACAGTACAGTATAGGACAGGGGGTGAGACAGGGATGCTCTCTGTCACCTGTTCTTTTTAACGCATATATACAAAGTGCGATTGATGACTTGAGGGAGAGAATGAGTCACAGAAAAGGTGTAAAGATAAACGGGCAAAAGGTGGATATGATAAGGTTTGCTGACGATATTGCTTTGGTTGCTGAAAGCGAAGAAGAACTGCAAGAGGCCTTAACAACCATGCAAAGCATTCTTCAAAATAATTACAACATGAGGATAAATAAAGACAAAACAAAGCTGCTGACTGTAGGCCGAACGCAACATCAGATGAGAGTAGAGATGTCAGGAGTTCCACTAAAGAACACCAAGGAGTTTGTGTACCTCGGGAGCAAAATAACATGGGACGGTCGGTCTAAGAGCGAGGTCGACAGCCGTATACACCAGGCTAGGCTTGCATTCAATAAAAGGTCGAAAATAATAGAATCGAATAATATAGACCTGAAACTGAGAATACTCCTCATTAAGACCTATGTATGGAGTATCTTGATGTACGGCTGCGAAACATGGTGCTTATCCGAAAGAGATAAACGGAGACTAGAGGCTTTTGAGATGTGGTCCTATAGAAGACTATTAGGAATTTCCTGGAGAGACCACATCACAAATGAGGAGGTTCTCCAAAAAATCGAAGGAGGAAGGCACCTGCTCAGGACCTTGTCCGAAAGGCGCGCAAGATGGATCGGCCATGCAATAAGACAAGAAGGCCTCTTGCATGCCATAATGGAGGGTATGACCGAGGGGACAAACGCTAGGGGACGCCCACGCCGAGAGTACCTGGAGGACCTGCTGGTGAACGTGCGCTGCTTATCATATGCAGAATTCAAAAGAGCCGCACAAGACAGGGAAGAGTGGAAGAAACGAATAGATGAAATTGCTGCAAACCAATCCCAGGATTGAAACCAGAGAGAGAGAGTACAGTATTAATCCTTATTAACTTAAATACTTTAGTTACCCCAAGCATTTCATGCACATTATTATAATCTTTCACACCATCTCTACGTATTATAAATTAAAGACCTCCGCGGCATCTGTCTGTCTCTTCGCGATAAACTCAAATACGGCGGTGGTTATAAAGGTCGGATAACCATCCAGTAGACGACATTGTTTTTTATTAACCACAGCAACGCGTGGCCAGGTCAGCTAGTAATTTATAATAATACGAGGAAAGGTGCAGAGATATGCAGTTTCAAACGCATTCAAGTTAATATTTTTTTCTGCTGATAAATAATGTGTTACAAACATCGTCAACTCACGTGTTTATCTTTTCATGTAAAAATAAAATTAAAAAATGGCAAGGATTCGTATTTTTTTTTCAAATTGCCGTTGGAAACTTTGGTTTTATAAAGATGTACATTTTAATTATTTTCTGAATAACTTTTAGATTTTAATATAAAGCGTGGTGTTTCTTTTTCAATAAAAACAAGCGTATTAGCCGCCAAGACATAGACAAAACTCGTTTGCCATTTTTAAAGTTGGAACTGATAGGACTAGAATTCAGACTACACCGGGATTTAATAAATTCCTAGTATAATAGTCTGAAATTAATAATACAGGGTGTAACAGAACGTACCCGAGGGATTTTAACCATCGATTCCTGACATTATATGGAGTAAAAAATGTAAATGAAATTTTGGTCTCCGGTGATATTTTTTATGTTTTTTTTATTTATTTTTTCTACAAAAACATAAAAAAATGGTAGGTGTTGGACAGTTGGAGGCGGGTTGAGGGTTTGGTTAATTGCTCGGCTGAGTGACCAATGACAACAAGCGGAAGATTTTTTTTTGTTTGAATTTGAAGAAAAAAAAAATAAAAAAAATGTCACAAAAAAAAGTCACCGGAAACCAAAATTTCATTTACATTTTTTACTCCAAATATGCTCAGGAATCGCTGGTTAAAATCCCTCGGGTACGTCCCGTTACACCCTGTATAATATTTTTGAATGTAACTATCACTAGGAACGTACCCATACTACGTGACCAATTTTTTTCAATTTTTAACCCCCCCCCCCCCCCCCCGGTGACCAAAAACCTAAGCAACCCGCCGCTCATTTGTATGGAGCGTGACATTTTGAAGCCCCCCCCCCCCCCCCTCCCCCCCTAAACGTGTCACGTAGTATGGGTACGTTCCCTTATCCATTGTAGAAAAATGAAACAATACAACTTTGTATAAACCACTTATATAATGCGTAAATCCTACCGGTTTCGGAACAAACGTTCCTTCTTCAGGGAAAGCTTATACTAATTTGACAGTTTGTACGAAACTTGTCACATTAGTATAAGCTTTCCCTGAAGAAGGAACGTTTGTTCCGAAACCGGTAGGATTTACGCATTATATAAGTGGTTTATACAAAGTTGTATTGTTTCATTTTTTTTTAATAATATGATGGCTAAAACAGTTAATACTTATTTAACAACTACAATTTATTATATTGTCACAAGTAGGTACAGTAGGTAGGTACCTTCTGGGAATTTACCCAAGATAATGGAAGAGATAAAGAAAGTGACACTTATTTGGCACAGTTCAACAATGCATATTGACTACATATTATTATATTCAAACAAATAAATCAACACGAAGATAGATAATTTCAGAGGGACTATCAGTAGCCACAGGAAATGCCAATATAATAATGGCACGACCAAGCCACAATAAAATTAAGTTTATAAAGTTAACTAAAAAATGTCACATAAATAATTATGTGACTAATGCAGTTCTTGCTTAGGTGGTTATTTTGTCTATGGTGTTTTTTTTTGGACACTGGTAATTTTTGGAAAAGAAAGAGTTCCTTTTTGTTTATGGGCACTTCCTTCGGATCAACTTGGGCAGTTGGGTCGGAAATTGGTCACTCACCATCCTGGTGTTTAAATTTACGTTTAATCATGAGAATCTAAGTCGATTTTAAACCTAAAAGAACGCGGGGTGTTTTTTACGTAACACGCGAGGTTCGTGTACGAGTTATTTTTAGTGGATGACGTGTAAGTCCCACTTTTTTCCGATGTGGCTGGTTGGCCGTGTTGTGGATGTATTTCTGGAAAAGGAATCGTGAAGTGAATTGCTCCTGGTGTTGGCTACTATAATATGCCTTCACGACCCCGCGTCGCAATGTCACGGTCTGCTAACCGTAATACGCCAGACTTGGCTACTGATGGGGACCACGTGCCTTTGGATTGGAGTTCGTAGAGATGGCCCGTGGCTGAATGCGCTCCTTGGAGGTATAGCGTCCTCCTGCCCAATTAGAAGGACGACCTTGGTGCTCTGGGTTCCGCGCCGTTCCCATATGGGAAGACTGGAGTTCCCGTCCCGTCTCGTGTTTTCTCACTGCGAAGCAAGATCGCGTTCGTCTACCGGGGTTATTTCCGTATAGTTAGCTTAGCGTGTCCATTAGGAGTCCATCTGGTATGTGTATTTTTGTATTTCCTTTTTGTTAACTTGGTACGAAGTTTGTACACTTCCTTGTTACTTTTGGTGGTTTTGGATTCAATACATTTTTATAAAGTTCCTCTTCTTTTATTTGATTGAAAACCCTACCTACATGACAGA
This sequence comes from Limnephilus rhombicus, assembly GCA_929108145.2. Taxonomy (NCBI): domain Eukaryota; kingdom Metazoa; phylum Arthropoda; class Insecta; order Trichoptera; family Limnephilidae; genus Limnephilus; species Limnephilus rhombicus. The sequence continues at coordinate 26,090,788 of OV815299.1, read as the reverse complement.
TAACTACTTGGCCCACTATCCTGAGCCCTGGTCTCTGCTCTGCCGCAAGGTTACCTTTTTAATACGAACATGATACGTTTCAAAAATTCTACTGAGTTTTCAACTTCCTTTTTAAAGAAAGACAAACATTCCCAATTTACGAATAACCCGACTATATTTGAAAATCTCCTACTACCATTACAGTTAACGGAAAATGTTGCTTGTGTCGTGATGGAGGGCTTGGCCAGCCGAGGAATCGAACACGGGACGCCCGGGTAGAACCCAAACGTGATGTCACGTAACATGTTTTTCTTTATTTAGAAAAAAAACTAGGGAATTAAAATCTTCCAAGTTGGCAACCCTTTTCGTTGTTTTCAAAATCTCTTGTTTTATTTATAACTGCAAACGCGATTAAAATAAGAAAAAAGGTATTTAAGCGACTTTCCAGTACTTTGCGCAACTTAATTGTGACTTTCAGGTAAAAATTGTCACTTGGGCGTTACATAACGTTTAAGGGGGGGGGGGGGGGGGGTTACAGAAAAACGCTACGGCGCGTTACATGGGGGGGAGGGGGGGTCAAAAATCTTCATAAATTGCGTTACGTAATACTTGAACGCCCCCTTAGCAGGGGTAGGTACCCGGGTTAAAGGGGTGAGGTTTATCCGAATCTTGACGGTGGATGCGTCTGCCCACCAACTGCGTGACAGTCAGGAGAGACTGGTTGAGGGAGACTTTTTGACTTCTTCAGCAGGACTCTCCCAACTCATCGCCTTGCACAGCAGTGGGATTTACACGTCCGTCACTCCTGGACACACTTACCCCCAGATTCCTACCCACCCCTCATACACACATACAAAACTTCCTCTCCTTCCTTTGTTAAAAAGACCTTCCACATATCCACATAGCATCCACAAAGATGACATAGGCCCCGAGAGGAATTATTTTCATCAGGGCCTCCTGTGTGGAGCTAATTTAAAAAAAAGGAACGTTTGGAAGTAGGTAACCTGGCTATTCAGATCTGAAAAAAAATACAGCTAAAACCATTATATGCTGGCGGTCTGTCACCAGGACAATAATAAAAGTTTGGGCATGTAGAGCGAATGAAAGAAGAAAGTAGTGTGAGAAGAATAGGTAGGACATGATACAAATGTGAATGGAAGAAAAAGTCGGGGACGCCCGATGAAGACATGGTACGATCAAGTGAATCAGATACTTGAGTCGGGCCATGTTCAAAGCCAGAATAATAAAAGAGTAGGTATGTATGAGACGATGTATGAATGTGAGCGAGGCAAAGAGGGTGTACCAAGACCGACTTGTTTGGCGGTCCGTCCTCTCTGCTTACCTAGGTACCTCTGCGGGGAAAGGCGTGATGGTTAGTTAGTTATAAAAAACACACTAAATTTGGTTTTCAATTCTTACGTGAAATCTGGTTCATGAACTAAAATTTGCTTTGAACTGACTGAATAATTCAGAGAAGCTGTAAAGTACCTAGGTACCTACGTACTTACATAAAAAATAACATTTTGATAAACTTTCAGGAAAAAAAACTTTTCATAGCATCCCGAAAGTTAAACCAACATTTTTAATAGAAAAAATACTAGTGTGCAGCAGTTCACACGCAGTAGAAGTGAAACCTTCAGAAAACTAAAGTAGTCAAGAGTGGGGAGGCTACAAAGCGCCGCACAAAGAGGAGACCGATTATTCTATCTCATTCTCTCGCAGGCTAAATCCTAAAGATGTACCTATATGTTTGCCTATTTTTCGTTTCATCGATTTTCAAATCACAACGATGCTAAATAAGTTTTCACTTCAAAATTGTTTTGATTGCCATTTAGATTGGAACTGATTTGTTAAGAATTTAGAATAACCCGTGAATTTTGACGAATCTGCGTTAGTAGGTACCTACCTACCAATGTTCTAAATAATATGACAGAAACAAGAGTAAAAAAATATAGGGTAATTAACGGTTCGGACTGGCCACGCTTATTACGAATAATTTATAGAAAAAAACTTTAGATTCGCCTTAATTACTATAACAGGAAACTTTTTGGCTTTGGGGCGGCGGAAAATAATGCATTTTAATTTTCAATTGCATAAAACCAAAATTCACTTCGCGAACCGACACAGCGAAAATCCGCGGCCGTACCTGTCACTGTTATGTTGGTATCCTTGATAAATTAACAAGAGCTAATACGACTGTAGCCGACTTCGTGGGATACCTACATGAAATACCTCGAAATTATGAAAACACAGCAGAATTATTATGATCACAAACCTCTATTCGAATATATTTTTTATTACGAAATTTACAATATTAAATGAATAAAGGCCTTTAGGCAAGTTTTTTTACATTGAAAAAATTTTGGTAATTTTTGGAGATCGCTGGCAACGGTTAATATGCACTTTAAAAAAAAAACCTTTTGATTCACCTTAATTACATTAAAAGGCAACTATTTGCATTGGGGGAAGTGGAAAATATTTCATTCTAAATTTTGATTACGTAAAATTAAAATTAGCTTACGTCTTGTGAACGCCAGAATCACAAACCATCTTACACAAACCTAGCGTAGCCGCTAAACTACTTGAAAACTAGGATGTTTTTCTTGCCTTGACGCGAGTAGGCGTTATAAAGGGGCACTTTCTTTTGTATCACAAACCATGTTACACAAACAAGCCCGCTAGACAAATTTCATAATTACGCGCCTTATCCCACGAAGTCGGCTACAGTCGTATTAGCTCTTGTTAATTTATCAAGGATACCAACATAACAGTGACAGGTACGGCCGCGGATTTTCGCTGTGTCGGTTCGCGAAGAGAATTTTGGTTTAATGCAATTGAAAATTAAAATGCATTATTTTCCGCCGCCCCAAAGCCAAAAGGTTTCTTTTTATAGTAAAGTTTTTTTTCTAAAAATTATTCGTAATAAGCGTGGCCAGTCCGAACCGATATTTACCAAATATACCTAGTTAAATAATAATAACAACCGAATACTCATAATATATGTTCATCAACAACGACATACGTTATAGTATGACGTCATCCATCACAACAACAATAACAAAAAAAAATTACAAAACTTGTCAAGTACAAGAAAGCGTGCTAAATATCAAACAATAACAGCTGACAGCTGCCATTTCCTGGTCGAAATCATTGAAAACTCACACAACACACTGTTCAAATATCTATAACTTCACAGAAAACATTGTAATTCGAATTGTATTGTGTCCTTTGTTCGAAATTCAAATTGTAAACAAAAGAAAACGCGTTCGATAGTTCGAAATTCGGATTACTAAACTGCCAACACAACACAAGTCAATCCACTTCGACGTCTCACGAATACTGAATTTTAAATTCAAATTTCAAATTACGAAACGTAATCGACTAATCTCATAGTACTGTGCTTCAAGTGTTGCCATTTCAAGGTCGATTTTGTTTATTGGTACGAATAAATAATGATGATAACATTTGGTAACAAAGTTTATATCGTAAATTCGCTGAGGGAATTTTAAATGTGTTTGATTAATGACATTTTTACACGTGGGTAAAATTTGACAGACTGTAATATTGTGTGAAGAAATTAAAACCTAAGCAAAAACTAACCATCACGCCGTTTCGCCAAGGTAGGCTGAGAGATGAACTGCAAAACTAACAACTCGATATTGACACACACTCTTTGCTTAATTTTCATGCATACATCTTCTTTTTTCTCCACGCAGGAGGCGCTGAGAAAAAATAATTTCCTCACGACCCATGTCACAGGTCTTGAAGCTTGGAGGGACCCATGTTGTAGGAGGTATGAAACACAGAGGCTGGCAAATGCTTGAAATGTTGGACGCGCTTTGGCGTATTTCCCGAAAAATGCACCGGTCGAAGGAATCAATGACGCTACTTCCATGGAGCATATTCCGTTGAAATACCGGTAGAACTTATCTGATTCTGACTCTTGACATGGCCGACTAAAGTGTTTGGTCCACGTGATCGTGCCATGTCTTCCTCGGGCGTCCCCGACTTCTACAATATTCATGTATGCGCATCATAAACATCATAAATACAGGGTGTGAAGGGCGGTACTTACTTAAACCTGACATTATTTGGAGTAAGAAATGCAAACGAAATTTTGGACTCCAGTGACTTTTTTTATATATATTTTTTTTAATTAAAACATAAAAAATCACTAGGTATTGGACAGCTAGAGACGGGGTGAGGGCTCGGGCGGTTACTCGGCTGAGTGACCAGTGACCAGTAACGACATTTGGAAGAATGTTCTTTCTGTTTGATTTTGAAGAAAAGGTAATCATCAAAAAAGTCACCGGAGACCAAAATTTCATTTACATGGTTTGATTTGGATGCAAAGGAAGGTCACGGTCTACATTTAATTTCGAAAAATCTGTGTAAAGCCCGGGCATCGCCGGGGACTTCAGCTGCTAAGTTATAAATCGGTAGAAATTCGGAATGGGGGCAAGGTAATGCACCACAACATGTAAAATTCGGAATCAGACCGCTAACAATAACACTTCTTCTGTAGATGGCGATAAGGTTTAGATTCCCGTCCCGTTTAACACCAGTCGCCTGGTTTAATTTATTCAAGAAAAATAACACCCAAAAATGTGTTTTATTTTATTCTGCGAAGCTCAGGCGCAAATGATTAAATGTTTTATGGTCATTTTCTAAAGACTTCAATTTTCCAAATTACACAATATAACCGTAACCGAAAATGGGTTCATAAGTAGGAGATTTTTAACTTTAAAGCAGTTTTTACGGGCTTGATAGTTATATTGTTTTCTGGGCTTATAAAAAGACTAATAAAAAATACTCGATTATTCCAAAGTATGTGTTCTACTTGCAGTATTTATTTTTTTCAATTATGTCTTGCTTTCACCCTTCAAGGTGTTCTAGGTCATCATTTAAAATTACAGAGAAAGGAAAGGTGAAAAAATATATTAATTTTATTTAAATGAGCAAATTTCAGAATTATATGGAAGATTGGAGTCGAGTTCAGACTTAGAAGAGATGAAATGTTGAATGGAGGGGAGGCAATTTCAGATGACACTTGATAGAAGAGAGGATATTTATTTAGAGAGGGACAACCAAAAAATATGTGATCTAAAGTTCCCACATCTAGACCACAGAATGTACAATCAGGGGAGTCAAGGATGTGAATTTTACGATTCTCATTCGAATAAGTGAGGAAATTTATTTTTTGGAAAAATGGGGGAATTTTTGAAACCACGGTTTTGATGGGATAGTCCTTCGTATTGAGGCATATCCGGCACCCTTGGATTGACTAGCAATGTTCCAATACTCTGTCCAAACATTGCGGGATATTTAATTAAAACATCTAAAAAATTTCTAGGCTATCTAATTTTCAAACCAAAAACATGAGCTTTTGCATCAACCAAGCACGCTACTGTATGTATTCCTAGGGATGGATTGGGAATTGTTTGTTTATAGATGGATTAGTCACGCGTCACGCATGATTTCCGTAACGAAATGCTTATCTAAGAACCAACTTACAAAAGTTTCCGATAACACAAAATACACAATAAACACGATACTTACACAGCACGATTTGAAACTAACCTGGAAGATGTAATAACATCACAACACGTTTTCACGATAATTTTATAAAAACAACACGTAAACTGAATTGAATAGGTATGAACACCGTTTTGTAATAAAAAAAACTAGTTATAATAAATAATAACGACGTCAAACAACAATCGAAGATATGAGTACTTCTATTTCATAATTATTTATGTTTTACTCTGTTCGTAATATTATCTTAATTTATTTACTTCTAAAAACACTTCTAGTTTATTTAAATAAACCGCTTTGTTTTAAATATTTAAAATAAAGGACAAAGGAAATAATATCATTGAAAGGAACGGAACGATGCGATAAAACAAATTGTAAATTGCCGCGCGTTCTAAACGTCATAAATGAACCAATCACAAATGTGCTCAGGGCTGCCAGTAGGCAAAATTTAAAATTAAATTATAAAGTTCACCACACACAGAAATTTATGTACGGAAAATAACAGATTGAGCAATATGGTAAAGCCTCGTTTACAAGCTACTAGCCGGTAAGTTTAAAAGCGGGTGAATCGGCGAGTGAGATTTTCATCATGACATAAAAAAAAGTCTATTCGCTCAGTAGCGACAGTAGCAGCTAAAATAACGACTCCTGCGCGAACCAATTCTGTTCATATTTTGTAAAAAACTTGAGCTCGCAGCTAGCGCCACACGCTAGACAGTAGCGAGAATTGCGACTCCCGCGAGAACTAATTCTGACAGTTACGAAATCAGCTGTTCGTGGGCCGCCATCTTGAACGAGTAGCGAGTAAAGTTGACTACCTTTCAACTTTTTTCGTAGATTGTCCACAATCTGCTAGTTAGCTAGCAATACGATTACACTGAGCGAATTTACTAACAGATAGTGATTTTCCCAGATAATAGCTTTTAAACTCGCTCAATGTAAACGAGGCTTGAGTAAGATTCTAATTATTTCCAATGTGTTTTAAAAAAGTGTCTGAAAAGTTGAGAATGCTTTTTTCTAAAGAGTAAGTGCCTCCGTTCACGGAGATACTTACAAGATACTCGATCCTCGTGCAAGTATCATACGCGCAGATCGTAAGTACTCCCCGTACGATTTTGCTGGTGCCCGTTCACGGCGCTACGCGGTGGCTGTCGGTTTCCAATCAGTATCACGATACCGACAGTGCTGATCGCATGCGACGCTCGCATCATTTGTGTCTGATACTTATTCGTTTGACGTTTGACAGAAATGGAGTCGGAACATGAAAGTAATGTTAGATTTGTTCTGAAAGTGGAAAATGCACGTTTATATAACTATACGTTACCAGAATACGTAAGAAAAGATTTAGTGGAGAAGGCATGGATTGATGTTGGAAAAAAAGTAATATGACATTAATATTTCTATTTTTGAGAGTGATATTTCATGGTGGAATTCCATTATAATATATTATAATAAAACGAATATAAAACTTTATTCCACTTAATTTTATTGGACCGTAACCGGTTACAGCTCGTCAAAGCCATCTTCAGACTGGTACAAATATTTCCTTGTACCAGTCTGAAGATGGCTTTGACGAGCTGAAACCGGTTACGGTCCAATAAAATTAAGTGGAATAAAGCTTTATATTCGTTTTATTATAATATATTAATATGACATTGCTTGACTGCGTGTTAACTCCACGGCTGCACGTGAAAAATGATCAAGTTCAGTATATTTCGGATAGCGCCGTGTACGGAGACTAGCATTAACAAGTGGTATATCAGCAGGGTACTTGTGGTTTCGTCACAATTACGTAATAATAATAATAATAATTGGCTAATTTATATAGCGCCGTTTTCGTGGAAAATCACCTCAAGGGCGCTGTACAAATAATATATAAAAGAATTAATATTACTGGCTTAAAACTAAGATTTACAATTACAACTAGTGACTTACATCTAAGACTTATAGCTACTTATATTACTGGCTTACAACTAAGATTTACAATTATAACTAGTGACTTACATCTAAGACTTATAGCTAGTGACTTATGACTAAGACATATAGATTCTAACCTAAAGCTGGTGACTTATTAACACACATATTTACAATTAATATTAGCGCCGGAAGAAGTAGGAAGTTTTTACATAATATTACAATTCGAGAATAAAGGTGCAAAAAGTATAATAAAGGTTAACTGGATTTACGGGAAGGTATAGATATTTTAAATAAATTAATAAATTTAATAGTCAATCTTTACTGCATTAAGGTGATTCATCGCTCACCAGTAAACAGATTGAGGTATCACAATTAGCAGATTACATTGAACAGAAACAAAGAGAAAAGAGGAAAAAAAAACTATTAAAAATTGCAAAGTTTAAATAGAATAGAATGATGAATTTATGGAAAGGAGTATCGGAAAAAGTGAGTTTTCAGTTTGGATCTAAATTCCGCTGAGTTGGTTATGCATCTCAATTCCATAGGAAGTTTATTCCAAGCTTCGGAGCCGGATACTGCGAATGCACGATCACCAAACTTAGTGTTCGGATTTCGCTTAGGTTCTTTCAACCTTCCAATTGCAGAAGATGTCGCTGATCTAAGAGTTGACTGCCTAAGACCAATATTTTCCGGAATGCATAGTTCAGAGATATAGGGAGGAGCCATTTCATTGATAGATTTAAACACCATCCAGCATAACGTAGATTGTAAGTATCTCCATGAACGGAGGGCCTAATAATTGATATAAGAGTAACGTACACAATGTATTGTATTAGCATTTACTATCGTTAATATAAATTAATTATTGTCAGATTGTTTAATCTGGTGGTGGTAGAAGGAGATTTCCAAATATTGCCTTGATATTCGTAACCCGAGAATGTTAGTTTGTCTTTCTTACGTTGAAAAGATGCATACTTGAATCGCAATCATGTAAGAATAACAAATGTATAAAAATAGATTTTCATTAAATTATATTTAATAAAGATTCAGGTTTAATGTGGTATCTTTATTTGCTACAGGAAACTGCTTCAAAACAAACACCTGTTTCTGGAGCATAGAAATTAAATACACGCGTATGCACAAAAATATCGATTTACTATCTATGAGCTAAAGATGAGCTGTAGCAAAACGTGACTGAGACACCTATTTACAGTTGACGTTGACTTCATGAGAATGGGTTGTTTTCTCGACTCGTTCTTTTTTAAGACAGAAAAATGTGGAACCTAGCAACCGACATCTATATTTATCGTTTCCATTTCTCAACTTACTGCAACAACAAAACATTTTCCCACAGCCCCATTCTTAACCCGTTTCATGACTGCCCAACCGGGTGGCGATGCAGATCCCATTGAGGTTTCACATTTATTTATTTATAACTTCTCACCATACATTCTTATTATTTTTTTTTTACATGCAAAAAAATTAACCTCACTAGGACTAGGCCTGTGTTGAGGTTAACATTTATAAAGTTGAGTGATTTTACACACACAAAATACTAAAATACAATACATTTATAACACTAAAATATTATAATAAAGTAAGAAATAAAAATATCATATTAGTGACCAGATGGGTAATTTAAGAATGATTTGTAACAATATAGACCATAAATAAATCTTTAATTAATATACCCACCAAGAAACAAAGCTAGTTCAAAACATCTAGGGTGACACTCCAATTTTGGCAAATGGAACTCAAATAAAATCTATTTATTTAAAAATAGCTTATTATTCAAAAATCAAATATTATTAAAAAACAAATCTTATTAAAAAAACAAATCTTATTAAAAAACAAATCTTATTATTTAAAAAATGAAATCTTATTATTTAAAAAGGGATAAGGATGAAAAAATAGTATGCCAATCCTCTGTTAACACAAATATCTTAACATTCTTTTTAAATTTAGCTAATGAATTGGAAGATTTAATGTAGTCTGGCAGAATATAAAACATAATCGGAGCTTGGTATAAATAGTTTCTTTGGCCAAAAGATGTTTTAGTATGTATTGCCATAAAGTTCATTGTTGAGGCAATTCTAGTGGTATGGATTTGTTGGGTTCTTTCTGCAGATTTAGTATTGATAAAAAATCTACAAATTATTTTAGTAATGTACAGCTGTTTTATACACATAACATTAGATTTCTTGTAAAGTAGTTTAGATGGATAATGAATTTTTTTTTGTACATGACTTTAAGAATTAATTTGTGAGCAATATTTAGTGGTTCTACATTGGACTTTAGACAGGATCCCCAGAATACTATATTGTAAGAAAGTCGAGATTGGACTAAGGCAAAATAGACAGATTTTAATTTCTCCTTATCCAATACATGACGAAGTTCTTTAAAAATATAGGTAAGTCTTCTGATACTTTTTTTAACATGTCAATATGGTCATTCCATCTCAAATATTTATCAATATTTACACCTAGGTACCTTATACAGTCTACTCTTTCTAAAGGGTGGCGATTACAATTACAATTTTGCAGACAATTGTGTATAATTAAATTATGAGTGTTGGAAGGCTGACTTTTTGATGATATGCTAAAAGTTACATATTTTGTATTTGATGTATTCAAAGTTAAGATGTTATTATTTAGCCAACTCTTTACTATTCTTAATCCTGAATCACATTTGTCAAAAGCATCTTTCCAGGTTTTACCCTCAAATATTAAAGCAGTGTCGTCTGCGAAACTAAAATAATATAACAAATATAAACTCACCATAGTATCATGCTCCGTCTCCATGTACTGCTCTTGGTTCGTCTTGTTGTTGTCGCTTGTCTTCCACCAAGGGCCGCGCGCCCCCTTCTTGGAGGCCGAGTCCGCCACCGCCGCCATTTTCTTGTGCCCGCTCGCTATGTGCGCTGGAAAAATAAATGTTAAATATTATATTAATAACTCAGGTACGCCTCATACGTCACATATATATATATATATATATATATATATATATATATATATATATATATACATAACACCGTCTATTTGGCGACCAGCATGGGCAAATATGCATCTAAAGTGGCGACCACCGACATTTGGCGACCGATATACGGTCGCCACTTTATTTTTCGAAATTTTTACACAGTTCATAGTACATGTCGTCACAAGCATTTTGGCAAAAATTGTCCTGGTAGCCAAATTGGGCGTGAAGTGGATGATTTCGAATATTAAAGTTCCGCCATCTGTCGCTACGCAGCTAGGCGCTAGGTGATATACACGGCCATGTATACTACCATTCATCCTACCGACATTTAGGCGACCGGTGTGACATAACATGCCGCCTTTCATTCCTAGCATTTACCCGCCACCGAGGCGTTGGCAAATGTGTTGGGAAACAACGTTGCCGGTTAATTCCAACTCCCGTACAAGAGTTGAGGTGCACGTGGCGGTGGCGTGTTTTGCGACGTTGCCGCCGCGCTTATTTAGCCTCGGTTGCCTCGAATGTTTTGCCTTTTAAAATTTTATCGTGATCAATCGTATTATCGTATACCGAGCATTAACGTACATGTGATTTGGAGTGTAGGTATTTGGCGACCGACCATTTTAGTGTCTTAATTACAATACATTATTGATTACGGTTGACTCAATGAAACGGAACAAAATAATTGCAAGAATAACAGAAATGCAATATCAAGATGATTCTTTGGAGTCATACCTACCTATGACATAGAATTCGGATAATCTGAGGTACTTGCCTTCAATTAATAAATTTTTTTTTTAAATTCCCGATTCTTATTTTACAGGAGTTCACTTACTCTGACGGTGATGGTGGGATACGACCCATATCCCATGTGTGAAACAAAAGGCGAGCTCACCAATTAATTTTAATCGAAAAAATAAAAATATTGCATGGATGATTCATCTAATCAAAACGACCCACGAACATTGTTTCCACAAAACTTCAACGTGTTGACCAAATCGAAGAAGAAAATTGATATAGAAATAACGAAAAATAAATTCAGTGCGCAGATCACATGCCGTAGAAATGAAACCTTCAGAAAACTAAAGTAGGCAAGAGTGGGTAGGCTACGAAGCGCCACACAAAGAGGAGACCGATTATTCTATCTTAGGGGCATACATTAATTGAGCTAAAAATGGGGGGTGGGGGTCCAGTAAAATCTCACCAAATCTTGAACAGTTTTTCAGCATATTGTCGCGATCATATTTACCACAACGGGGGGGGGGGGGGCGTAACGGGATAGCATTGGGCGGGACGGGATAGGGTGGGACCCCAGATACACAACTGATGTCTCGTGAGGGGAGAGGGGGGGGGGGGGGGGGCACCAAAACAAACCAAAGGGGGGGGGGGGGTTAAATTGGAAAATTAACTGCTCACGTTATTAATGTATGCCCCCTTATTCTCTCGCAGTCTAAATCCTATAGATGTATGTGTTTGCCTCTTTTTAGTGTCGCTAATTTTCGTTTCATCGAGTGTCAAATCACAACGGTGTTAAAGATGTTTTTACTTCAAAATAGTACTGCCAGATTTTTGTTTTTATTTCGAAAAGGACTTAGGACAGGTGGTTTTAAAAATTTGTAGGAGTCATCAAAAATTAAAAATTTTAAGTTAATTTTCACGTTCTGTGTAAGTTCTATTCAAGTTCTGTTGTTATAACAATGAACTTGAATACAACTTGCACAGATTGTGAAAATTAACTTCAAATATTTGAAGAATCTGTCATTTTTTTTAACAACCCGTTAATTATAATTTTAATTGTTCGAGGCGTGTTTTCAGAAACATTGTATTCGAGGAAACAACATCGAAAACAATGCGACTAAATTTAATATAAATGTTTTTGTTTTTTACTTTAGTTTCACACAGGAGGCCCTGAAGAAAATAATTACCTCAGGGCCTATGTCATCTTTGTGGACGCTGCGTATAGGAAAGGAAGGGGAGGAAGCTATGGGAAGGAAAAGGATTTTAGGGGTGGGTAAGAATCTAGGGTTCAGTTTGTCAAGGAGTGACGGACGTATGAATCCATCCCTCCCACTGCGGTGCAAGGCAATGTTCCGAGAGAGTGCGGCTGGAGAAGTTAAAGGGACTTCCTTAACCACTCTCACCCGATCCGACCTGTCATGCTGCTGGTTGGCAGACGCATTCGCCACCAAGACCCGAACAAACCACACCCCATGAATCATTAGATGACTAAGTCGTAGGTGAAAATATTGAAATGAACCAGAACCCACCACATCAAATGCATCACAACCATTTAAAAGTTTCTTAAATACTTATCAGACAGTCGCGAGTAAACATTCTACAGTAAAAAATTTCAGAGTGTGCAATTCACACGCGGTAGAAGTGAAACCTCCAGAAAAACTAAAGTAGACAAGAGCGGGAAGGCTACGAAGAAGTGCACAAAGAGGAGACCGATTATACTATCTCATTCTCTTGCAGGCTAAATTCTATAGGTGTATGTGTTTGACTCCTTTTATTGTCGCTATTTTTCGTTTCATCGAGTTTCAAATCCAAAACGGTGCTAAAGAAGTTTTCACTTCAAAATACAAATGTGCAGTTCACATGCAGTAGAAGTGAAACCTCAGAAAACTCTAGACAAGGGTGGGGAGACGACAACGAAGCACCGCGCGAAGAGGAGACTGAATAGCTACGAAGCACCGTACAAAGAAGAGACCGATTAGTCTATCGCATTCTCTTGCAGGCTTAATCCTATGGATGTATGTCTTTATCTCTTTTTAATGTTGCTATTTTTCGTTTTATCGAATTTCAAATCACAACGGTGCTAAAGAAGTTTACACGTACTCGAGTTTAATCTATGTACCTACATCATCTCTAAATATTTAAATTTTTAAAATTAGTATGATATACATAATAAAAAAATGCTCGTACATCTATGGAATTTAGCCAACGAGAGAATAAGAGTATAATCGGTCTCCTCTTTGTGCGGTGCTTCGTAGCCACTCCTCCCACTGTATTCTAATTTATTTTCTGAAGGTTTCACTTTTAATTGCGTACTCGGATTTTTTAAAATTGTTTCGGATACCTATTTAGCTACCTTTTATTATATTTTTTTAATTCTTTTTAAACGTTTTATATCTTTTCATGTACATAAGAAGATGAACATTCATTATAAGTGATAATTAAATCCTTTTTTTACTTTGGTAGAAAGCAGTCACTTTGTGGTTTGACAAAGATATTAATTGAAATAAAACAATCACTTTGTTTGTAACCACGATTCATCCATTAACCTTTTTTATACCGACCGGTTTCGCTTAACCTGCGCATCAGCGTTATTTCATTATATCTACTTTATCGCATTGAAACCAAGCTCACGCACACTAACGAAATTCAAAACAATAAGCGCACACAAACTTAGCTGTTGCCGGCCGAATTCCCTATCAAGATTCCCTTCACCTCACCCACACAGCTGTTATCCCGCGCCGATCGGCTTGCTTGCCCCCCGTGCGACTAGCCCCACCGCTTCCCTTACCCCGCGGACTCCTGTTCATACAAAAGTCACGTGGAATCTGCGTGCAATCGAAATCAATTTAAAAAAATAGGTTGTCGTTGAAAATTTAGTTGGATCTTTGCAGAAATTATTTTAACATAGCTATCCTATCAATTTGACTTAAAAAAATTGGACGGAGGATTTTTCCGGAGCGATATTTTTGACTGATATCAAAAAAGCATGTACCAAAAGAAAAAAAATGTTGGATCTTTTGATTAAATAAAGCTAACACCAATATAAAGACACTTCGTGATCAAAAATTGGAGGGAGGAATTTTCCCGGCAAGAATAGAAATAAAAAAACAAATCTCTTTTTAAAAACACACTTTCCCAACAATAATATTGTTGAATTTCTATTTAATCAGGTGGATATTAATTACCTAATACTAACAAGATGTGAAGAGTTTTCGAAAGAAATACTTTTCTAGCGGGAGTTATAATTTTTTTTTCAGTTTTTGCTAAAAATAACTAGGTAACTTCCCGTTAAATATTTTGTTGGATCTTTTGTCATTCGTCATCCCTAAATGATACTCCACGTGACTGCAAAGGTTTCATCGACGGAGGAATTTTTGCGTACCTCAAACTCTTTATTGATTTGCCTACTACCTACCCAAGCATAGGCCACTTGCATGGATTTCATAACGACTTTGAAAAAATCGTGTGGATAGATATTTTTACCAAGATTACGAAAATGTTAGTAAAAATTTTTAGAAATGTACAGTTTTTTTAAATTTATTTTTAAATAAATAAATCCATTATTTAGGCCTGTGACGTCACTACATGAAAATGTCCCATCGCCGAAAATGTTAATTATTATTTTTAATTTATAAACTAACGTTTAGACAAGATTTTTATGCATAGCACAAAGGGTAACAATTATTATAAGCAATAATTATCAGCCTTAAACACTCATCAACATTGAAAAATCTTCCGAGAAAAGATACTTGCCGCCAACGCCGTTGGCGGCAAGTATCTTTTCTCGGAAGATTTTTCAATGTTGATGAGTGTTTCAGGCTGATAATTATTGCTTATAATAATTGCCGAAAATGTTCCTATTAATTTTATAAAATTCCACACTGATTTATTTTTTTTATATGGCAGCACTTTGATTTCAGGCGAATTTTTGAATTTGACATTTAACGTTCAGTAGAATTATTGTTTGTTCTCTGCGAACTTATCATTTGGTTTCTTTTTGACATATGTTATGAAGAGAACCCCGTTCATTTTACGATGTCTGCACGTGTTTAGAGGTATAATGGTAGTGGTGCTGATCTTAACAAAATCAAATTTTATAATATTCTTCTTATTATTATAATTTACAAGTACAAGTATATTTCATTGGATTTAGTAATATAGACGTTGAACATTATAATGATTTATGATCAATAAGATGGATCAAGGAAAAAAAATATTTATGAGATATAATATTTTTGGAATGCCTCGCTATTCTCCTGTGCCCTTTCTTGTGGAACATGATCTTTTTTTTAAATGATTTTCTGCTATGTAATTATCGTTTTTTCGCACCCATAAAATTATGTCCCGTCTTTCCGGTTTATAAAAAATGGTCTGATTTTTCGGATTGAAATTTTCAAAAAATCGCCAGGGTTTCAAAAATACGATTTAAAAAAAATGCCGAATGTCTTAGAATATTTACCTAAACCGGATTTTTTTTTAAATGCGATGCAAGTGGCCTATCCGCAAAATAATTATTTGTTCTTTGTAGCATTTTGATCTCGCCTGACTTATAGGACAATGCAATTAGTGCAAAAAAGGGGGTCGCGATCGGAATTATTTCGGTAGCCCCAATTTTTTTATATGTTTTATACACTCATCTCCTGATGAAAAATCTGAGTTTTCGACCTTCGGTCACTTGAGCTTTCGCCGCCGTTTTGAAAAAACCTGCCGAAATCGCGCCAAAATCTAGTTTTTCTCAAATATTTCGTTCTCAATGAAAATTTTGGCTAAGGTAACTTCACAAGTTTTGTAGAACATAAAATTATCTACAATTTTTATTAAAAAAAAATTCTTCTACCTCTAATAAGTATTGAGATACACAGCCGTAAAAATGTGTATAAGTTTATAAAAACAAGTAAATTGCACGACTTGGTTTGGTTTTCTGTACGTACCTCTTTTTCAGTACAGTTTTGTAGAGAATAAAATTTCTAAAACGATTTTTATGTTTTTTGTATTGTTTTTACTGATTTAAAGTATGAATAAACAAATATCGGTAGGTGAAAACATAAAAATTTATCACGATATTACCACGTCTTTAATATAGAAATAACGAAAAATAAATACAGTGCGTAGTTCACATGCCGTAGAAATGAAACCTTCAAAAAACTAAAGTAGGCAAGAGTGGGTTGGCTACGAAGCACCGCACAAAGAGAAGCCCGATTATTATCTCATTCTCTCGCAGTCCTGTAGATGTATGCTTTTGCCTCTTTTTAGTGTCGCTATTTTTAGTTTCATCGAGTTTCAAATCACAACGGTACTAGGCGATTTGCAGGTGCTAGAAGTTTACACTTCAAAGTACAAGTGTGCAGTTCACACGCGGTAGAAGTGAAACCTCAGAAAACTAAAGTAGACAAGAGCGAAGAAGCTACGAAGCACCGCACGAAGGGGAGATCGAATAGCTACGAATCACCGCACAATGAGGAGACCGATTAGTCTATCTAATCTCTTATACTTATCACTCAGAAGTGATAAGTAAATAAGTACTTTTTTTCATTTTTTTATTTTTTCATTCATAGTGTAATAATAAATTTTGTTAATTATTTTAAGTTTTAGATACTTACTTACTAGCGACTTGAAATTCAAATGAAACAGAAATGCGTCACGAAAATTTATTATTATTTTAATATAATAGTTAATTAGTTCTAATATAATAGGTACGGTAAATCCTCGCTCTCACTCAAGGCTCCCATAGTCCAGCGGCGTAAAGCGCCTCACGAATTTAGTGGCCAGACAATTCAGACCGCGTGGGTTCGAGTCTTATAAAATAAAATAAAAAACGTTTTAATTTTTGCAAAATTAATATTCAATCTTCAAACCACACAAAATGAAAATGAACCACACCAAGAAGAAACCATAATTATTAATATGATGACCCAATGTATAGCAAAAGTTGCACCAGAATTCGACGTCAAAAATATATATAAAATCATCCTTCACTAACTAACTAACCATAACACCGTTTCTCCGCAGGGGTAGGCAGAGAGGACGGGCCGCCAAACAACTCGGTCTTGGCACACACTCCTTGCCTCGTTCACATTCATACATCGTCTCACACATCCTCTTCTATTATTTTGACTCTTGATGCAGCCCGAATCAAGTATCTGATTCACTTGGTCTTGCCATTTTTTATATTAGCTCCACTCAGAAGGCCATGAGAAAAATAATTTCCCTCAGGCCCTATGTCATCTTAGGGGATGCAGTGAGGAGGGTCTTTCAACATCATTTTACAACTCATCGTATTTCTACGTAATGTGTTTATTTATTAAATTGATAAAATTGAGCACAATCTTTAAATTAAATTATAATTAATTATCAATCTAACAATTAACAATGTATTACGGCCAAATAAACGCATTGTTCCCACCCGCCAGTTACGGCGGGTACCCGCTAGGAGCGAGGAACCGAGGTAGGTACAATGCCAAACCGCGCGCCAGAGCTAAGCGCCCCGTAATTTGAATGATGCTCGTAGTAAAAAATCCCAAAACGTCAGAAACATGCATGTCACTAAAAATCGGCTGATCGCGTGCCGCATGGCCGACCCGAAGAGCTTCGGCATTCTTCGGAAATATTCCGAAGCTTTGGTTCCAGCGGTAGTAAGGTTTGAACAAGATAATATTAAGTAATAACATTTCTCTTCTAAAATGTAACCATTAGTCAAAGGGTCAGCTATGCGTCTCGTGTGACATTATCTTGTTCGAGCCCTTGGGATGTACCTTTTTGACATTATTATTTGTTTGTCACCCATTGATCGAAGTTGTCACGACAGTAAATGGCGATATTGGCGATCCACGCCGCAGAGTGTTTCTTGTGTGTTAATTATTATTATTGGATTATTGCGTTATTATTATTATCTTTGGAAGGTTGAGTATTTTTAAATGGATATCACACCCACCCTTTCCACTAATCTTCCAATAGATGTAATATCAATAGTAATGGAGTGTAAAATGCTTCTAAAAATATTGATACCAGAATAATTCTATAATAATTGGATAATTACTAGAGCGCCGTTTTAGTTATGTTGCGTTGTACAATTTATTATGAGTTCCTAGGCTATATGTATTTTTATTATTTGAATTTACAAACAGATACATAAAACATACCTACTTACCTGGCAGGTCAATTGACTATATTAAACTCTAGACATCAGCATGTTTTTACATCGCACGATATTTTTACTATTACAGTTACATGATATTTTTAGATACTTAGCAAGTAATGTAAAATTATGCATGATGTCTAGATTTTTTTTTAAATATAATATCAACCTTTCGTTTTTTATGAATGGCTTGGTGAACCACCTATAATTTGAGGCACCGGCCGCGCCTGGTAGGAATCAGAGGTTTAGTATATCCAGGAGTGACGGACGTATGAGTCCATCCCTCCAATAGCTGTGCAGAGCGATGGGTCGAGAGAGTCCTGCTGAAAAGGTCGAAAGGCCTCCCTCAACCAGTCTCTCTCCGCCATGCAGTAGGTGGGCAGGCGCATCCGCTGCCAAGACCTCACCCAATGAGTTCGGGCACCCCTGCTAAGTACCAAACGTAGTGAACCACTTGGGGGTGACCTATGGCAGAGGTGTTGGTTATCCAATAAATGGTTCCCGGGGCGGCGGTACTCATACCCGCCTCCCAAATTGAAATGCCACACGTCTTCTCGTTCATTCGCTCTACAATCCATCCGAGCGTTCCTTTCGTAATTTTACTCATTACGTTTACATTGGCCTTGCATTCTTCGCGGATCTCAACGTTTCTCCCAAGATCGTACATGGTTTTACCATACTCACGCCTCAGGAATCGCAATTCTACAGCATTCAGCCTACTTTCCTTCCTTTGCTTCCTTCCTCTTCCTTCCTCTACCAGTTCCATGCCTCACAGCCATACATGGGGGTCGGTTCCAGCACTCTATTATGGATAGCTGGCTTCGCTTCTTTGGACAGTTTTTTTGTTGGCGTCACTAGCGTTCTATCCTCCGTTAATGGAGTTACCTACATTTAACCTTGTTTCACATATCTCTATCAGCCTTCCCATCTACCGTAAACACACTTCCCAAATATACTTCACAATACATACTTCAAAAACTTATCCACCTGATCCAAGTATTCATCATTCACAACTAAGTTTCACATTGTTTTTGTATCAAACACCACGATTTTAGACTTACTTACATTCATCATTAACTCATTCTTCATACATATTAAATTATCTGTCTAGGTACATTTAAATTAAATATCTAAGCATAGTTTTCTATGTTTTCATATTGTTTAATCGAAAAAAATCCCAAGCATTTGGGGCATGGCAAATAATCATTAAATGAGGAATGGTATTTTCTTGTAATGGGTTTTTTGTATTCCTGATAATTTTGTACATAATCTCCCGTTTTATGCAATTTAGCAGAAGACCTTTTCTTTCCTTGCCATTCATTATTGTCAGGATATTTTGAATTTCACATTCTATCTCGTGGTTTCTGAAAATATGCCTCGAGTCCTTTTCGAAATAAAAACAAAAATCCGGCATTCGACCTTTTTTGAAGTGAAAACTTTTGTAGCACCGTTGTGATTTGAAACTCGATGAAACTAAAAATAGCGACACTAAAAAGAGGCTAAAACATACATCTATAGGACTACAAGAGAATAAGATAATAATCGGGCTTCTCTTTGTGCGGTGCTTCGTAGCCTATCCACTCTTGTCTACTTTCGTTTTCTGAAGGTTTCATTTCTACGGCGTGTGAACTGCGCCCTGTATTTTTTTTTGTTATTTCTTTATCAATTTTCTTCTTGGATTTGGTCAATACGTTAAAGTTTTGTGGAAACGACGAACGAAGGTCGTTTTCAGAATGGGGGTGAGGTTTGTCTAGGTCTTGGAGGCGGATGACCGGGACACACTGAACCCCAGATTCCTACCCACCCTTTAAACCCCTTTCCTTAAAATAATTTTATCTCCTTCCTTTCCTTCAAAAGCTCTCCGCACAACATACCCTAAGATGAATAATTTCCCTCAGGATCTTCTGTGTGGAGCTCATGTAAAAAAAAAAGAAAAAAAAAGTACGAGATTTTAAATTAGTGACTGATTATTTGTAACCCAATAATGATTGTCTTTCTTAAAAAAAAATTGTGCCTTTATTGCACTTGTCAATTGCTACCTATCGCAATAAGGAGCCAATTTTATGCATCCCAAATAATTATTGGTAACTAAAATAACCTAGTTCCTGTTCACTCTATATATTTTTTTTTCATTAGCTCCACACTGCAGGCCCTGAGGAAAACAATTTCCCTCAAGGCCTATGTCATCTTTGGGGATGTTGTGTGGAGGGTATTTTTGGGGAAAGGAAGGAGAGGAAGTTTTGGGAAAGAAAAAAGTATGAATGGTAGTTAGGAATCTGGGGTCAATGTGTCCAGGAGTGACAGACATATGAATCCATCCCTCCCACTGTGATATAAGGCGTGGATCGAGAGTCCGGTTGGAGAGATGAAAAGGTCTCCCTCAACCAGTCTCTCCTGATCCGGCCCGCCATGTAGTAGTTGGGCAAATGCATAGGTTGCCAAGACCTAGACACAGCTCACCCCGTGAACCCGGGCACCCCCGCTAAGACACCAAACATATCTAACCACTTGGTGTGACCTATGACAGGGCTGTTAGTTATCTTGTAAATGGTTCCCGGGGCGGCGGTACCCACACCTGCCTCCCAAATTTTTAATTTGATTGTTGTTTTTCCTCCCAAATATAAAATGATATAATAACAGTCTACCGTTTTGACTTCTTGGGATTCTGTTTTGGTTTCCTTCAAAATAATATTTATGTAACCAATCATTATGTACCTACGATAGATAGACCGTTGGCAAATCGAGAACGAATTAAAAGGATTCTGAAAGCATCGTAATTTAAACGTACTGCATACAGGAATATACGGAGGTCGTCAAATGTTCGTAATGAACGGACGCCCTAAATATGGAATGAAGTGTGATATACGTACGATATACGCGGTTGCCAAAACGGCGGCAATATGAAAGGACGCCCAAAAGACTCTAAAGTATACGTACCTATCAAAAATTTGAATACCCTCAAAACACAATTTCTGGATAATTCTTTTACTATCACTCTTTTGTCAACCTAAAAACATGTGAACATTCACCGCAATTTTATTTAAAAACCTACCGTAAGCAGTGGTAGCCAAAAGGATGCGAAGTGAAAGGACGCCAAATCTGTAGCGGGATGTATATATATATATATATATATATATATATATATATATATATATATATATATATATATATATATGTTATGATTAAGGTTTTCACGGGTGTAAGATGTAGAACAATTTTCTCGGTTTACCCGCGTAACGTAGTCCTTAAAAGGACTTTTTAACTCCTGACGTTTCGGACAGATCACACTGTCCATCTTCAGAGGCCTTATGTCTTGAGTTTTTGTCTCAAACTGATAGCTTTCGCATGTCTGTTCGGTCCAAAAGCTAAAACTTAAGTGAGTGCAAGTCACTTCTTATGTCTAGAACGAAGTACCCGGGTTGCAGGTGATTGATGGTGGAGGGGGTGGGGGGCGGGGCTGACAGTAGATACCTGATTGGTAAAGCTAATTGGAGACACTACTGGTAATTTTGGAAATGCCGTTTTTGGGGTATTTTCATCGATTAAGACTTTCCAGGTGTTGGGAATTCTGATTGCGTCATTTCTACTATTCATATTATTTTTATGTTTATAAATTTCTATTGCTTCGCGGTAAATTCTTTTTGGTTCATTGTATATGCTAGCTATTGTTTTTGTATTATTAAAGTCTATTTTATGACCTTCATTAAGGACGTGTTGCACTATGGATGAAGTTAAGCGTTTATTAGTGACATCTACTTTATGTTCTGCAATTCTACATGATATTTTTCTATTGCAACGTCCAATATACACCTTTTCACATGCCCCACAAGGTATTTTATAAATACCATGTGACTCAAGTGGAATGTGGTCCTTTGGACTTCTTAATAAAGACGAGATTTTATTTTCTGATTTATAAATAGTTTTGATTTTATTTCTTTTGAGGATTCGACTGATTTTATCTATATAAGGGGCCCCGATGGGCTCACCCCTCAGCCCGGTAATCGCTAATATTTACATGATGTACTTTGAAATAAAGGCATTAGAGAGCGCCCCTCTGAAACCTTCACTATGGCGTCGCTATGTGGATGATACCTTCATTATTTGGCAACACGGAATTGAAGAATTAAATAACTTTCTTATTCATTTGAATAGTATCCATGAAGATATTAAATTTACCATGGAAATCGAAGAAAACGATTGTCTCCCATTTCTCGATATTTTAGTTAAAAAGAAAAAGAACGGCAGCCTTGGCCATACCGTATATCGTAAACCGACACATACAAATAGATACTTAAACGCCAACTCAAATCATAACCCATCTCAGTTGTCATCAGTTATAAATACCCTAGTTACCCGGTCAAAACGACTAGCGGACAAAGATCATATTCATGAAGAACTGGGTCTTCTTAGTAGTGCTCTTCAAGCAAACGGTTTCTCCAAATATTTAATAGACAAATCCATAAATAAACGCAAAAAAACTATTTCTGAAACGAAAGAAGAACCCCTTTCTATAGCAATTCTCCCATTCATCAAAGGCTCGACAGATAAAATCAGTCGAATCCTCAAAAGAAATAAAATCAAAACTATTTATAAATCAGAAAATAAAATCTCGTCTTTATTAAGAAGTCCAAAGGACCACATTCCACTTGAGTCACATGGTATTTATAAAATACCTTGTGGGGCATGTGAAAAGGTGTATATTGGACGTTGCAATAGAAAAATATCATGTAGAATTGCAGAACATAAAGTAGATGTCACTAATAAACGCTTAACTTCATCCATAGTGCAACACGTCCTTAATGAAGGTCATAAAATAGACTTTAATAATACAAAAACAATAGCTAGCATATACAATGAACCAAAAAGAATTTACCGCGAAGCAATAGAAATTTATAAACATAAAAATAATATGAATAGTAGAAATGACGCAATCAGAATTCCCAACACCTGGAAAGTCTTAATCGATGAAAATACCCCAAAAACGGCATTTCCAAAATTACCAGTAGTGTCTCCAATTAGCTTTACCAATCAGGTATCTACTGTCAGCCCCGCCCCCCACCCCCTCCACCATCAATCACCTGCAACCCGGGTACTTCGTTCTAGACATAAGAAGTGACTTGCACTCACTTAAGTTTTAGCTTTTGGACCGAACAGACATGCGAAAGCTATCAGTTTGAGACAAAAACTCAAGACATAAGGCCTCTGAAGATGGACAGTGTGATCTGTCCGAAACGTCAGGAGTTAAAAAGTCCTTTTAAGGACTACGTTACGCGGGTAAACCGAGAAAATTGTTCTACATCTTACACCCGTGAAAACCTTAATCATAACATATTAAACCTCTACGGGGAGGAAATTTTACGTTCGTGCAAATCATTCGAAAAGTTAAGATCGAAGCGTGCTAAACTAATTTGTGATTTAAATTTTTTGCGCCGGTGCCGTGATAAAAACGTCGTTCCTTGTGCTTTTAAACTTAAACCACGCTCCAACCAACGCCGTGCCACTCTCAACATCTTGGATAAAGCCGGTCTAGCCCTTGTCCGAGAGGAGATTCACAACATCCGATACCAAATTGACGGTGTCAGCAAGCAAATCAGTGAGTCCTTTTTTAAATTATCTTCTTTAATACATCATATTTTGTGGGACCAATTAGATATGTTGATTCAAAAACGCGTAGATACCAATATTGAACTAACGACAGCACGCCAAATAAAGAAATTCAACTCTCTCTACCGCGCACCTCCATCCTCAAAAATACACACTTTAGACATAAATAAAGTAGTCCACAACTTGTCAAACTTTCCCCTTGATAACGCCACTAAATCAGTACTCGCAAAAGGTTTCAATTTTAGTGTAACGCCTTCAAAAATTCCAAAAGAAGATATTATCACCGCAGTAGAATCAGCCATCTCAAAACTTCCCTTAGACAAAGCCGAAATAATCCGTCAAGAAACGTGTCATATTCTTAGAAAAGCCGTGCAACCTAAGAATAATATATCACTAGAAGAATTTAAAGCCCTTAAGGCACTTCGTTCGAACGAAGAAATAATAGTCTTACCGGCAGATAAAGGCAACGCGACTGTAATAATGAATACAAGCGATTATACCTCAAAAATGCGGGAAATTTTACTTGATCCCGTTTACAAAGTTAATAAAAACGACCCCACTACATATCTAGAAAAAACAACAAAAAGTAAAATCGTGTCCTCTAAACTCGGTGATGATCTCAAGAAGATGCTTATCCCTAGAGAAAAGTCATCACGTTGTCCAAAAATGTATGGTCTTCCAAAGATTCACAAACCCAACGCGCCTCTCAGGCCTATTGTTAGCTCGTGTGGTTCGCCCACCCAGATATTAGCAAAATTTCTTGCCCAACGCTTTCAGCCTTTTGTTGAGAAAGCAGATTCTTACGTGCGTAATGCTGAGCATTTTATTTCAACAATTTCTAATATAACTTTAAACAAGGGTGACATTTTAGTGAGCTTCGATGTAGTCTCTTTGTTCACAAAAATACCAATAAATGAAGCATTAGAGTTAATTAAATCGAAACTAGACGTTCCGACTGATTTTATCACTCTGACGGAACATTGCCTTAAAAATACCTATTTTCAATTTGAGGGACAAATATATAAACAAATTCAAGGGGCCCCGATGGGCTCACCCCTCAGCCCGGTAATCGCTAATATTTACATGATGTACTTTGAAATAAAGGCATTAGAGAGCGCCCCTCTGAAACCTTCACTATGGCGTCGCTATGTGGATGATACCTTCATTATTTGGCAACACGGAATTGAAGAATTAAATAACTTTCTTATTCATTTGAATAGTATCCATGAAGATATTAAATTTACCATGGAAATCGAAGAAAACGATTGTCTCCCATTTCTCGATATTTTAGTTAAAAAGAAAAAGAACGGCAGCCTTGGCCATACCGTATATCGTAAACCGACACATACAAATAGATACTTAAACGCCAACTCAAATCATAACCCATCTCAGTTGTCATCAGTTATAAATACCCTAGTTACCCGGTCAAAACGACTAGCGGACAAAGATCATATTCATGAAGAACTGGGTCTTCTTAGTAGTGCTCTTCAAGCAAACGGTTTCTCCAAATATTTAATAGACAAATCCATAAATAAACGCAAAAAAACTATTTCTGAAAAGAAGAACCCCTTTCTATAGCAATTCTCCCATTCATCAAAGGCTCGACAGATAAAATCAGTCGAATCCTCAAAAGAAATAAAATCAAAACTATAAATCAGAAAATAAAATCTCGTCTCTATTAAGAAGTCCAAAGGACCACATTCCACTTGAGTCACATGGTATTTATAAAATACCTTGTGGGGCATGTGAAAAGGTGTATATTGGACGTTGCAATAGAAAAATATCATGTAGAATTGCAGAACATATAGTAGATGTCACTAATAAACGCTTAACTTCATCCATAGTGCAACACGTCCTTAATGAAGGTCATAAAATAGACTTTAATAATACAAAAACAATAGCTAGCATATACAATGAACCAAAAAGAATTTACCGCGAAGCAATAGAAATTTATAAACATAAAAATAATATGAATACTAGAAATGACTCAATCAGAATTCCCAACACCTGGAAAGTCTTAATCGATGAAAATACCCCAAAAACGGCATTTCCAAAATTACTAGTAGTGTCTCCAATTAGCTTTACCAATCAGGTATCTACTGTCAGCCCCGCCCCCCACCCCCTCCACCATCAATCACCTGCAACCCGGGTACTTCGTTCTAGACATAAGAAGTGACTTGCACTCACTTAAGTTTTAGCTTTTGGACCGAACAGACATGCGAAAGCTATCAGTTTGAGACAAAAACTCAAGACATAAGGCCTCTGAAGATGGACAGTGTGATCTGTCCGAAACGTCAGGAGTTAAAAAGTCCTTTTAAGGACTACGTTACGCGGGTAAACCGAGAAAATTGTTCTACATATATATATATATATATATATATATATATATATATATATATATATATATATATGAATATCTATGGTACGGTTGTTGACAGAAGTGTCTAAGTGTTTACGTTAGTTTTTTTTTTAATTTAAAAGCAAAATACAATCGGTACAAGTCAAATAAGTGTCAGTACAAGTTAAAGTGATTATCGTGCACTGCATGAACGTATTATTACGAGCTTAAATGATATCTGTGATTGTTTTTTTTTATATCTAAAAAAACAAAATTCAAATTTTAACAGATAATCGTTAGTGTTTCTGGATATCTTCTCTCAGTTAATTATCTTAAAAGATAACATTGATTGATAACGATACAATTGTGATTTTTTAATAGAAACCTAAGAACGTGCTTTCATCTGTTTTTAAAGAAATAGAAAGGTGTCGTGAAGTTTGCCTACCAACAGGCGCTACAAATATAATGCATCTTTGTGTGGAATGTAAGCTGAACGCGAAAGCCGACGAGATAATGACTTGCAGTCAATGTTCCCAAAGCTATCATTTTAAATGTGTAGAAACTTCCAAAGAAAATTACACAAAGCAATCAAAACAATATAGAGCTACTTGGAAATGTCTCCCTTGCAAAGGAAAACAGAAATTTACTGGAAATAACGCAGAAACTCTGATTCTTCAATCTCCCACCATATTGCACGGACAAGCAACAGGTTCCAAACAAAAGATTAATGACACCTCTATATCCACCCACAAAGTGCGAGTTCAAGCGACATATCTAAAATAATCATAGAGCACATGGACAAAAAATTAGACCAGGTACTGAAAACCCTAAAACATGAGTTATTTCAATACCTTAACTCCAAAATAGTAGATGAACTAGGGGATATAAAAAACAAGCTGTCCCATATGGAATATTTTCAATCATCCCTTGAATACTTCGCTGCAGAATATGATAGATTAAATTCTACATGCAAGGCTAATGAGACGAAAATATCCAAACTGAGTTCTGAAAATGAAATCTTGCAGCGGAACTACGACATACTATCCCAAAAAATTAACGAAATCGAACAAACTAACCGGAACTGCAATCTGGAGATTCAGATATTCCCGGAGAAGCGGAACGAAGACATCAAGATTACAATACAAAACCTGTGTACATCAGTGAACTATCCTGTAAAGGACGAACAAATAATTTCCTGTCATCGTACACCACGCCACCCTGACGCAACTCCCAACTCAAGACCAAAAAATATTGTACTGACTCTGCCCAGCCCTCGAATCTGTGACGAATTGCTGTCTGCAGTTAAGGTATTCAACAAGAGGAACGTAGATAGGAAACTGAACAGCCAACACCTTGGTTTCACAGATTCTTCTCCGATATACATATGTGAACATCTGTCACCTTATAACAAGGAACTTCATTCTACATCTAAAAAAGGTGGGGGGGGGGGGGGTATTAGCGGCAGGCAACAAGAAACTAATAACAACTATAAAATCATCTTGGGAAAGTGATGGTGAAGATTTATGGTTAGCTATAAAACTGCATGAATATTGTTACGTAGCGCCCAGGCACCACCCTACGCCAGTGAGCGGCACACCGCCCGTCCCCCCCCGGGCAATCGTACCCCTTCTCCCCACGCCCCACGCTCTCGCGACCCGGCAACGCGCACTCACTCACGCCGAGACCCCGCTAGCCGCAACCCGTGCCCGTCGCTGCGACAGTGCCACGATTCCGGAACATTCCACAAAATTCACGGAGCCCAAACGTGAGACGTGCCCGTCCACCATGTTCCGAGTCGACCGGCTCCCCTGCCACGCTACCTGCTTGCAATGAATTCCCTGTTGAGCGTAGCCGGCCATAATCGCCGTGAATGCTCTCCTGCCGCCACCTGGTACCAGTGAGTAACGCCACTTTCCCCATTTTGTTGTGTCCTTACTTGCCCCGCGAACAGCGACCGACCCTCAGGGAGGACGCGATTTGAGAGAGATTTGATAGGCTTCCCCCATGTGTAGGTAGTCGATTTGTGTACCTGTGCCTAGTAATTGATTGTAAATGTACTGCCCTGCTATATTTGTGTGTGATCCCGACAATACAAGAAATGTTTACCTAAACGATCTTTTATTTGACGAGGCGTAACGAGTGTTGACATATACTATGTACCCCCCCCCCCTTTTAGCTACCTACGACCTTTGATGATGAGGGCCCCGCCAGTTCTGCCGACCTACCTGAGCTAGCTTTGGAGGCAGAACGTGGGTGCTACGCCCGTGGCACGCAACAATATTCAAACTCTTTCATCTATATATGTGTACTTTACATTCCCCCCAATTTATCTGTTGATGATTACTGTAATCGAATCAAAAATATTCAGGATATTTATTTGCAACATATAAATTCCAAATCTCAATTTACAATCATTGGTGATTTTAATATACCTGAAATTAAATGGACACCTGACATAGCATATAATAACATAATACTAGCTCCAACCAATTATTCTAGTCACAAAGCTCACTCCCTTGTCAATTTCGCCTCAATGTGCAACCTTCACCAATTTAATTATTTACCTAACAAAAATTTTAATATTCTTGACCTTGTTCTTTCCGATAAAACCAACATTAATTTTTCAACTACAGCTAACTTATCAAAAATTGATCACCATCATCCCTGTTTTGAAATAAATGTAAGTCTAGAAAAAATGCAATTCTTACAAGAAAATCACTCTCCCGTAAAATATAACTTCAAAGGGGTTAATTATGAAGGATGTTGTCATGATCTAATAAATGTAAACTGGATCTCACTTTTTAACAACTGTCATCTCAATAATAAGGTACAGTTATTCTACAATACACTATGGGATATTATAGACAAGCGCATTCTAAAAAAAAAACATACGTAAGAAATCACTATCCCAATTGGTTTAGCGAATCTCTAATAATGCTCCTCAAAGAGAAAAATAAAGTTAGACTTCGGGCTAAAAAACATAATAACCCGATAGACCATTCCGAGTTTGCTACTCTTAGAAAAAGATTTTAAAAAATGCCAAAAGAATGCTACACATCCTACATCAACCTAGTTGAGCGTGGGATAAAAGATAATGTTAAGACTTTCTGGGCTTATTCTAAATCATTGCGTAATACAAATTCGATTCCAAAAACAATGCATACGGATTCTATGACTGCAAACAATGGACAGCAGATTGCCAATATGTTCTCTAATTATTTTGGATCAGTTTATACTCAGTTGAATCCCACATCAAATACTTCCGGACTGAATGTTCCTCAATTCAACCAATTTAATCTTAGTAAACTTAACGTAAGCATGGGAACTATCAAATCTTGTTTAGAAAGCATTGACATACATAAAGGTCCAGGACCAGATAAAATACCTCCTTTGTTTGTAAGATGTTGCTCTAGCGCGTTGATTAAGCCACTTTTCATTATATTTAACGAATCATCATCTACGGGAACTTTCCCAGATTTGTGGAAAAATGCACATATTGTTCCAATACATAAATCTGGCGATCAATCTTTTGAGAAAAATTATCGAGCAATTAGTATATTTTCATGTTTTGCAAAAGTCTTTGAATCTATAATTTATAGTTCCGTATTCACACACTTTAAACCACAATTATGCATCAATCAACATGGATTTGTTCCTAACAGATCCACAAATTCCAATCTTCTCGATTTCTGTGATTACGTTTGCAATGCGTTTAATGAAAAAACTCAAGTAGATGCTATTTACACAGATTTTCAAAAGGCATTTGATAAGGTAAATCATTATATTTTACTACAGAAGCTTGATCGTATATGTATTCACGGTGATCTATTTAGATGGCTAATCTTATTTGGAAAACAGAACACAGCTCGTACTTATAAATGGGTATGAACCACCTCCCATAATTGTAATCTCAGATGTACCCCAAGGGTCCAATCTTGGACCTCTGCTCTTTTATATCTTCATTAATGACCTTGGCCCCATGTTACGCTGTGATTTTGTTTTATTTGCTGATGATTTACCGTAAAATTTCCAATGATTCTGACCAAGATGCTTCAAGAAGACCTTTTTACATTACATAACTGGTGTATTCAGAATGATATGTTTCTAAATATTGAAAAATGATACATTATGACTTTCACCGGTAACAGAATACAAAAGGATTATGCATATTCCATTAATAATGTTCGATTAAATGCAGTTTCCACCATCAGAGATTTAGGAATCACTCTTGATTCAAAATTTAAATTTGATGTACACGTCAGTGATATCACGAGTAAATCCTTGAAAATGATGGGATTTATACATAGAATAACGAAACCATTTAAAAAGCCCCAATCCATTATAACCCTATACAACTCATTGGTCAGAAGCAAATTGGAATATGGTAGTGTTATCTGTAACCCACACTACTTAAAATATTCAAAAACTATTGAATCTGTCAAAAAAAAATTATAAGATTATTATCATTTAAAATGACTAAATGCCTTACTCCAATCTTACGAGGAACGACTCCAATATTTTATGTTTACAACTCTGGAAAAAAGAAGAAAAGTTGCTGACTTAATGAGTCTATACAAAATCATTCATGATAAACTTGAAACAACTCATTGTCTGAGCAATATTCTTATCAAGGTCCCCAATAGACGTAATTTAAGGAGTCAGAATATATTTCATCTCGAATTATTTAAAAACAACATTGCATACTTCAATCCACTGTCTCGAATGTGTCGTCTGTATAATTCCATTGAATGTAACCATATAGACATCTATGCAAATAGTCTCGCTTACTTTAAAAAGCAAATTAACAATAGACTATCTTGAACTTGAATGTGAATGGCTGTTTCTTACTATATTTGTACTTTACTTTTTTTGTTTTTCTGTTTTTTTACATCGATCGATATTATCGATCTTTTTTTTTATCTTTGTCATCTCTATATTTTATCATCACTATTTTTGTTATCTCTTTTTATACCTTTGTTTATATTTTGCTATTTCTAATTTCTGTTAACTTCTATGTATACATAGCGAAAAGCAAATATTAAACTGTGCATTCTGTGAACATTTTTAAGTGGACTATTAACATCTACGCTTTTTACAATGCTAATCTAATGACTTTTTTATGTTTATACTCTGTAAATGTTCCAAAACAATAAATAAATAAATATATAAGATAATCGTTTTATTTTTTAACCGAGTGGTTAAAAAATAAAACTATTTGTTATGCTCTCTTGGTTAAAGCGCCAGAAGAATAATATATTGTTATCTAAGAGAAACATAAATGATTTTTTTATGAACTCTGAAGAATTTTACTGAATGAAGAAGTTGGGGATGTCCGAGAAAGATATTTCACGACCAGTAAGTTAAATGCTTAAATTGGCTCGAGTCAGAATAACAGAAAAGTATGAGACCACGCACTGTGAATAAGGCAAGTAACGTTTATTATCTAGCCGTAGATTTAAAAAAAATATATATTTATTCAAGCTCCATGCCAATTAAATACAATATCAAATTACAACCTTCACATTACAAAAATGTTAAAATATGTAAAAAATAATTACATCGCAAAAAGGAATATAAATCATAGACACGATTGGTCAACAAGTATTTCTTTAAAAAAAAAACATGAATACAATCAAAAACTTATTATTGATAGAATATTATCACGCTACGTATCCGTCTACAGCCACTTTTATTACTTTTGTAGATAGGAACTTCGCACGCGAGGGCCTTTAAAACACGGACTTGATTATCCGCCGACTGGCAACACGTTAACATGTCAGTTTTTGACAACTAGAAATTTATGCGAGATCTGCGTGGTGTCCTCTTTTCAATTTATTGGGAAAAACCTATCCCCGCGCCAAATAGATCTATAAATTACATTCGGGACGAGAGGTAATAAGCTTTAAATTAATTTATTAGTAATAATGACACATTTGCACACAGTTTTACCGTTTTAAAATAATATAACCTCACTTTTTTTCCGACTCAAGTCGTAATAACAAATAAAATATGTTTTCCGTGTGCAAAAACATGTCTCAGTATGTGCAATTGTATATTTACCACTATCAAGCTGTTCACTATTAATTTATCGAATTATTTAAACCTTTTTATAAGCATTTTGTATTTGTCTTGACAAGGATGCTAACATGTATTTTGTAGGATTTCAGTGATTTTAAATCAACATGATCATTCCTGTGAGGTGTTTCACCTGTGGGAAGGTTATCGGCAACAAATGGGAGGCCTACCTTGGGTTGTTACAAGCAGAATACACTGAAGGGTTGGTATATAGACTATTTTAGCGCAATTTAACTTTGAGATTAATATAAAACTTCATTTTAGCAATTATTCCACTAACCGCCACCATTTTAGACACAGATTATGGAAATTACACCGTTTTTTAACAATTACTTCAAGAAACAACTATTTACATGCACAAAATAGGTTATTAGGTTCTTATTTTGGGTAAACTAAGTCAAATGAATTTTAATGCAACTTTTGCATCTACCCAAACGTAATTAATTGTTTCTTGGGTAATTATCGGTTCGGACTGGCCACGCTTATTACGAATAATTTTTAGAAAAAAACTTAAGATTCGCCTTAATTACTATAAAAGGAAACTTTTTGGCTTTGGGGCGGCGGAAAATAATGCATTTTAATTTTCAATTGCATAAAACCAAAATTCACTTCGCGAGCCGACACAGCGAAAATCCGCAGCCGTACCTGTCACTGTTATGTTGGTATCCTTGATAAATTAACAAGAGCTAATACGACTGTAGCCGACTTCGTAGCTTTCGTCTTGTGAGATTGTACGCCAGAATCACAAACCATGTTTCACAAACCTAGCGTAGCCGCTAAACTACTTGAAAACTGGGATGTTTTTCTTGCCTTGACGCGAGTAGGCATTATAAAGGGGCACTTTCTTTTGTATCACAAACCATGTTACACAAACAAGCCCGCTAGACAAATTTCATAATTACGCGCCTTATCCCACGAAGTCGGCTACAGTCGTATTTGCTCTTGTTAATCTTGGTGATTTAGCAGGAGTGCCTGGGTTCATGGGGTGAGGT
The DNA here is from genome assembly GCA_929108145.2 of Limnephilus rhombicus. Lineage (NCBI taxonomy): Eukaryota > Metazoa > Arthropoda > Insecta > Trichoptera > Limnephilidae > Limnephilus > Limnephilus rhombicus. The sequence goes on along the minus strand of OV815299.1, from coordinate 26,057,499 downwards.
TTGTCCGAGTCTTGGCGGTGAATGTATCTACCTACCAATCGCATGGCAGCCAGATCCGGAGAAAATGGTTGAGGGAGACTTTTGACCTCCACAGGACTCAGAATATAGCCTTGCACCACGGTGGGAGGGATAGATTAATACGTCTGTCACTCCTGATCACACTGATCCCTAGATTCCTACCCACCCCTCATACCCTTTTCCTTCCCAGAATTCCCGGGTCACGAATAACCCGACCATATTTGAAAATCTCCTACTACCACCACAGTAAGCGGAAAGTGTTGCTTGAGTCGTAATGGAGGACTTAGCCAGCCGAGGAATCGAACACGGAACGCCTGGGTGGGACCCAAACGCGATGCCCACTCAACCACTGACCGGTTCATCTCCTTCCTTTCCTCAAAAGACCCACCACACACCATACATATAGGCTCTGAGGGGAATTATTTTCATCAGGGCATCGTGTGGAGCTAATTTAAAAAAAAACTAATATTTTTTATTTTAATTTCAGAGATGCCCTCGATGCCCTGGGTCTGAAGAGATATTGCTGCAGAAGGATGTTACTGGGACATGTGGACCTCATTGAAAAACTTCTCAATTACGCACCATTAGAGAAATAGACACCGATATTAACATATTTAATTTACCTGTTTATAATTTTTATTAGGCTACCTATATTATAAGATCTGAAGAGATGGGCTAACGTAGCCGTTTTAACTTCTAACCTGATCTACGCATGCGGATGTCGCAATTGTGATTCCTCCGCAGCTTTGCAGATTTTGCATTCCAATTCATTTTAACCCCTCAAGCCTTGACCATATTTTATCAGAGGGTCAAAATATTTCCGCTTTACAATAAAATCCAAATAAATGGAATATTTCGGAATGTATCCGGAAACTGAAAACTGATTTTGAAAGGTGATCAAATACGCTTTCAAATTATATAAATCGAAATATGTAAACGTATAATTATGTAAAAAAAAATTTAAATGGCTCACCTTACGTTTTGTTATAATGAAAATCACTGATAAAATAAAATAAAAAACACATATACATTTTATTGGATAAATGTTATTGTCACCTCACTTTTTTGTCATAAATCTTTTTCAAATTGCGGTCGAAAACTTTGGTTTCGTAAAGATGTACATTTTACTTCATTTGTAGTTAACTTTTAGGTTTTAATATAAATTGTGGTATTTTCTCTTTCTTACACTGTTTATATCATATTTCTCACTGTGATAGCAAGGGAGACACAACGATTTCTATGAGATCTATATGAGTTGTTCCGAAAAGTGAACAAGTTAGCCTGACGGATTAAGAACATTACAAAATAAAATATCAAAACCTTACACAACTGACAAACAACCATTAATTTATCATAAAGTGTTGATTATTATCAAACATGCCCTTTAGTAAGGGGATAAATTTATAAAAGCAGATTTTATACAAGCAGCAACAAGGCTTGCCGTTTAAATTCTGTTTCGTTGATGTTAAATATATCAATATACAAGAAGTTTCACGTAACTTCGTACACCGTGGCAAAACTTGCCACATGATGCGATAGATTGTGTTGAAAAGTATGTTCATTCAGTAGCGCATGGCCGATCCAGACATTTAATAACGTTGATAAAGGTGTTTCATTGGCTATCAAATTGTGATTTGTAATGTCCATGGAGAATTATATTTGTATAATTGTTAGAATGTAAGATTAAAATTGAATAAAAAATGTTTGTTTTGAAATGGTCGTTAGTTTTTTTTCTATTTCCTTTTTCCCGTAGTAATGTTGATAAGAATTGAACACTGTTATTTTATGCCAATGGGGGGGAGCATTTGTGGCATGTGGTAAAAGTGTTAGAATATGAATGGTTTGGACTAGTTCTGGGTTGATTCGTTTCACATGACCCGGGTCAATCTCGACCCCCGGCATTGTCAATCGATAACTTCCAGTAACTTCTCATTGTTCCCACGGACAACTAGGGATGTTCCAATACCATCAAAGTATCGATACCTACTCGTATTATAGTACTCAAATCATTTTTCGATTCTTACTCATACATTCATAATGTATCGATACTTACTGATATCGATACTTTTAGAATTTTTTTTAATGAAGAAACTAACGAGGCAAATGTTAAAGGACAGTAAGGGCAAAAATTAAAAGTAAAGTAATTAATTATCAATTTTTTTTTTTTAATTAACAAAAATTTTCTTTTATTTTAAAATACATTAAGCAAAAAACTCTTTAGCATCAATCTTGCCCGAAAACAGTTACTGCTCCAGGTATTTTGGAGACAATCTGTTCCTTGTTTACGACATTGTTGCTCCGGCTTTGGAAAATAAGCACTCGCTTGGAACAGATGTTGCGACTACAATTATATTGTTGTGCATATTTGTACAAACAAGGAAATACAAGATAAGATTTTAGATTTTCACGGCCAAAAGTATTTTGGTTGTTTGTTTTTGGGGTGTTATGCCGTGTTACGCTACCTCCTCCTTCTTTAGCCAACGTTTCGGACAGCGTTACAGTGTCCATCATCAGGGCAGATGTGTAAATGTTAGTGGTAAAATGTGTGCTTAGGTACTTCGACGCAATACCGTGTTGCCAGCTTCACTCCATTGCGAGCTGGAATTACAGTAAACTTGAAGATGGTTTTCTGCATTTAGCTTTGGTGTAGCCGTCAATTACCGGATACCAAGAACTATTGAGCTTAGCTCCGTCGTCTCTATTAATGTTAATAGGATTTTTATGAATTTCAATTGCCTCTGTAATTAGGCGTGCTCTATAAGTTTTGGGTCTTCCCAGGACTTCAGGAATAAATCCAAAGTAATGGCCGGTTTCAATTAAATGCTCGGCGATTGCCGATTTGTCAGGGTGGCCAAGTTTATACGCTCGAAAGTGTTCCGATATCCTTTTAGAGATCGTCCGCTCTTAAAAAAGCAAAACTTATACACAACAGTTAACGGACAACTGCAGATTGCTAAAGTACAAACAACAGTTGACTTTGAATATATTAAGAAATGTGGTAAATAAAAAGGGTATGAAAAAGGTCTACTATGTGTTATGTCATTCTCGAATTGAATATGGAATCATAGGATGGGGATCTGCCACACACAAATACATACACAACCTTAATACGATTCAAAAAGGAATCATAAAGACCATATTGAAAGTACCAATTAGAACACCTTCAATTGAAATTTTTGATAGCTTTAACGTACCAAATGCACAACAAATATATGCCAAAAATATATTATTGAAGCTATTCCAAAATACTGAATCCTCTACTAGACCGTGTGTACAATCCAGTAGATTGAATAAAAATATACCAAGTTATAAAACCACATTCGGACAAAGAAACTACACATACTTAGCAACAAAACTCCCTAACATCCTTCCCCAAGATATAAAACTAATAAAAAATTCTAATGAGTACAAATCAAGAATAAAAATATGGCTGAAAGAAGTCAATGAAAAACCCTAATGAAGACACAAAAACGACATAGAAGACAAAAAACCTATATTTAAATAACTTTAGTCTGCCTCACCATTATATTTTGTGTATACAATTATTTTAAAAAAAAAAACTAGCTCATTGTGAACTGTTATTTCTTTGTTGGTGAACGATGAGAAGTTACCAAAAGTTTTCGATCGACTATGAAAGGTAGGGGTCCAGGGTATCTAGCATGATCGATCGATATAGGTTTTATCGAAAATGTCGATAACTTGGCATCGCTCCCGAGAACGACTACAGGCTGCTAACGAACAAACAACAGTTCACAACGACTAAAGGTTCCTAATTTATTTGACGTGAACTATTATTTGTTCGTAAGCGGCCTGCAGTCGTGCTCGGGAGTAATGACAACATACCGATATTTTCGATAAAACCTATGTCGATCGACCATGCTAGATATCCGGGTACTTATATGTTTAGATAGAAAAAGAGCAACAGATGGTTTGATTCACTATATTAAGGTTCGATGTAGGTAGACCATAGATGTGTAGACTGGGCGTTTCGAGGCTCGTTCTTGTGACCAGTGGCGGCCCCTGCCTTAGTGCATTTATGCAATGCACTGCCAACGTCAAAAGTGTAAATTCGTACAAACATCGACAAACGTGTAAAAGTGTAAATTTGTAACATTCATCCACGAAGAATTCCCGCCAATTCGTTATATTATCCTTACCAATTAACTTTCGTACTAGACTCGCATCGGCACATACGAAAAAGCAATGCGTGCATCTTCCGTTGTGCCGAGACGTGACGTCACATGAAGTGATATTTCTAATGGGACAGTCTACAGAGGCTGGAACCGTGAAATGGGCAAGACATAAGGGAAGATATATGACACGCTCGTGCACTAGCGGCGCACATGCGCAGAAGCATTCTGGTTTATGACAAAACCTTTAACATGCATTATATGTTACAGAACGTTTGGGATGACTTAGTTAGGAATAACGAATTTTCAACTAATTGACAATGTTATGTATTAGCTCTACCATCGCACCGGGGCGGCGAAATCAAGCATTTGGCAGATCACTGATCACTGATCACTTTTGACACATTTTTAATGGTTTTCGCTAGTTTTGCTCTGTAAAAAACTTATTTATAAATGAGTGGTAATGAAAACATTGCAATTAACGTCGATTTTTTCAAAAGCAACCGAATTTCATTTGAGAATAAATTGTTTTTGAAAAATAATGGCCCTCCAAAACCTTTGCTAAATATAATACAAGTAAGGTTAAGGGAAAAAAACTATGAATAGAGTTTTTAAAACAAAGTATTAAATATTCGAAAGCATCTTGGCTTTGTGAATGTGATCACTTGAGCACATTTTTTTTTCGTGGTTGATGATAAATTGTGAAGTGAAAGTTGAGTAAACGATAGCCTTTATTTTACCGAAAAGTTGTTTCCGATGGTTGGTATGCCAATTGCTGATATGATCAAATTTGAATACTCGGTACAAACTTAACATCTCTATCTGCATCGCATCTGAAGTTCAAGATGCCCGCTCTACAAAAATTACACATCTACAATCACTCAACGTGGGTGCTGACAGGGCTAACAGCTCATCGATCGATCACTGGTGGTTTGCGATCGAATTAAAATAATCAGATAGGTTACAATCGGACTAGTTTAAATGGTTCCATGACAACTCAATAAAATGGCATTTCAACACCCACCATTCAAAGATGATGGAAAAATTCATTCATTTTTAAAAATAACCCACAAAGTTGTACATTGTTGAGTTGTCCAGTCACTAGTTTGAATATGTGGGGCGGAATAACTGATTAAGTATATGGCAGAAGAAGTTGGGATGCCCAAGGAAGACATGGTACGACTAAGGGAATCAAATACTAGAATCAGAATAACACAAGAGTGTATATATAGTGAAATAGTAATGGGATGTTTTAAGTAGTTTCAATGTCTCTCAACAGATGTCGTTAGTAGAGTATATGTAGTTTTAAGTTGTCTCAACAGAGGTCAATAGTTGTACTATATGAGAGAGACAATTTATTGTCGCTCGTTTGGGTCTAAAGCGTCGATGACACAGAGCGAGTTTACAAGCTACTATCTGGGAAATTCACTATCTTTTAGTAAACTCGCTCAGTGTCATTGTGTTACTTGCTAACTAGCAGATGGTTAACAATCTACGAAAAAAGTTGAAAGGTCGTCAACTTTTACCCACACGCTTGCTCGTGATTGGTTTATTTATATTTTTCAAGATGGCTGCCAATAAACAGCTGATTTCGACTGTCAAACATCACAGAATTAGTTCACGCAGGCGTCGTTATTCTTGTTACTGGCGCTAGCAGCGACCTCAGTTTCCTACGCTACTGCAATCTCACTAACCGATTTACCCGCTTGTAAACTTAGTAGATAGTAGCTTGTAAACTCGCTCTATGTCATCGTGCCTTGCCATACGAACGTTACGTTACTGCCTTGTTTAAATTTTAGTCATGTATGTTAGTATTATTATACCTATTTAAACAATTATACAGAGATATTTTGGACAAATATTGAATTAAACAATTTTTATCTTGCAGAAATGTAAATTAATTTACTCTTTGATTAGTAAAAGATAAGACACAAAGAAATAATCTTCAAACATAATAAAATACTAAATGATAACATTTTACAACAAGGTATAACATTATATTATATTATTCAGGATTTAGAGCAGGGATGCACAACATTTTTTAACATTAGAATGAACTCAACTCCTTTGAAAAGTAATTAAAAGTGAAATATAAAAAAATAAAACAGAGTGCAATTCACACGTGGTAGAAGAGAAACCCTCAGAAAACTAAAGTAGACAAGAGTGGAGACGCTACGAAGCACCGCACAAAGAGGACACCAATTATTCTGTCTAAATCCTATAGATCATAGGTTCTCAACGTGGGCGATAACGTCCCCTTTTGGGCGTTTGAGACTTTCAGGGGGGCAGCAGAACACCCATAGAAAATTAAGGAGCAATTAGATGGCACAGTGAGGGCGTGGGCAGGTAAAAAAAATATGGTCTAAAAAGCCAAAAAGAAACACGCTAATCACTTACTAATAATCTTAATTGTGTTATTATTAAGAATTGACACTATATCATGAATACAAGAAGGAAATAGGTAGCAACCCCGTACTAATGAAATGACACAAAACGTATTAATGCGCACTTGAAGTGAAATAACACGAAACTGTGCTATACAAATATAACGTTATTATGATTATTATTAAAATACAAAATAATTAAATGATAAATGAAACAATTTAACTTTGTTTGAACCACTTTTATACTTGAGTAAATCCGACCGGTTTCAGAATGAACGTTCCTTCTTCAGGGCAAATGTATACTGATTTGACAGTTTTGAAATATGGATGGGAACAATGTATTATTATGGTAGGGGTGGAGCTGTTGCTAGGTATTAATGAAGAATGGGTGGGTAGGAGAACATATCCATGATTGTGCTATAAGACAATATTTTTTGTTTGTTGATAATAGATTCATTATTTTAAGGGATTTTTTTTATTTCCAAGGCTTCTAAGTTATCTAAACGTTTTCCTTTACGATTAATATGAAAAATATTTATTTATAAAAATAAATATCGGTGGGGGTAAATATTCTGCTAGAACCCGTCCCACCCTATCCCATTACGCCCCTCCCGTTGTGCTATCCGCCCCGGTTTTTTTTTTTTTACATGAGCTCCACACAGGAGGCGCTGAGGAAAATAATAATTTTCCTCAGGGCCTATGTCATCTTTGGGAATGCTGTGTGGAGGGTTTTTTTAGGAAAAGGAAGGAGAGGAGAGTTCTGGGAAGGAAAAGAGTTTAAGGGGTGGGTAGAAATCTGGGGTTCAGTGTGTCTTGGTCATCCGCCTCTAAGACCTAGACAAACCTCACCCCATGAACCCGGGCACCCCTGCTAAATCACCAAACGTAGCGAACCACTTGGTTGCCACCCATACTAGCCTATGCCACTGCTTGGGGTCTCTCTCGAAAAAATAAACGTACAAGTGGTCCCGGATCAGAAAAAGGTTGGGAACCACTGCTATAGAGTGGCAGATACTTTCAGTATCGCCCCGGCGTAAGACCACCATTCAGAATTGAAACATTGCTTGAAATGGCTGAAAGTGTTTGGTGACCAGATCTGAATAGCCAGGTATTTTTCCACCTTCCTCTTCCCATCTCCTTCTCCTCCCCACTACCTTCAGCCTCACAACATACCTCGATCGGTATATATACCATAGTCTTACTGGCTCCAGACGGGAGCGGTTGGGACTCTTGTGCGATATTCACATTAAAAAAAGACACTTTTCAAATACTAATGTATATAGATGGCTCCTATATAGTGATAGATACTCTCAGTATCGCCCTGACGAAAGACCACAATTCAGAATCTTCACACTTGACGAAAGACCACAATTCAGAATCTTCACACTTGACGAAAGACCACAATTCAGAATCTTCACAATTGACGAAAAACTACAATTCAGAATCTTCACACTTGACGGAAGACCACAATTCAGAATCTTCACACTTGACGGAATACCACAATTCAGAATCTTCACAATTGACGGAAGACCACAATTCAGAATCTTCACAATTGACGAAAGACCACAATTCAGAATCTTCACACTTGACAAAAGACCACAATTCAGAATCTTCACACTTGACGAAAGACCACAATTCAGAATCTTCACACTTGACGAAAGACCACAATTCAGAATCTTCACAATTGACGAAAGACCACAATTCACAATTCAGTTGCTAGTTGGATGAGACACGAAATGAAAAAATTGCTTCCACTTTTTTACCTCCGATGCACTAACTAAAAAACGAACGACCAATACCTACCAACTACCGAATCTACCGAAAACGACCTCGCGTAAAGCTTGTCAAAATATTTCTAACCGTCTTATTGTTGTTTGTCTGTCTGTTTAAAAAAACATACAAAAAAACACTAACAATTGTTTAAATCTTTCATCTTGTTATGGAGTCATTCCTTGGGCAGATTTAGACAATTAATAATCTTTCCAAGCAAGATAAAACTAGTTAAGTTAAGTTAGTAGATAAAAACAAGCCAAGGACAGATACACTTACAGATAGACAAAGGTTAAAAAACTCAACTTGCTCAGTACATTATTAGATTAATATATTATACAGGTTCCTACATTGATTTAGTTAAGCTATAGTAACACTTAAGAGGTTGTTTTCCATCAAACTTAACATATTCACCTCGTTTTAACACAGATAATTAATTACCTATATGTATCGCATCTTTAACAGACCGTGTTAGATCCTCTGCTGGATTGCAGGATAAGCAACATTTTCCACTTACTGTAGTGGTTGGTAGTAGGAGATTTGTAAATATTGTCAGGTTGTTCGTAATCCGAGAATGTTTGTCTTTCTTTGTAAAAAAATTAAAATTTATCATTATATCAATTTATTGACATTTCAATGTGTTTTCATTTCAATTTCTCGTAATTCCAATTTTTGTCATTTCAATTTGTCGCAGTTTCTATTTGTTATCATGTCAATTTGTTGTGATTCAAATTAGTTTTCAATTCAATTTGTTGTCATTTCAATTTGTAGTCGTAACAATTTGTCGTACTCTCAATTTCTTGTCATTTTAATATGTTGTCATTTCAATATGTTGTCATTTGAATTTGTTTGAATTCCATTTTAATTTATTGTCATTTCAATTTGTTGTCTATTCAATATGTTGTCTTTTCAATATGTTGTCATTTTAATTTATTGTCAATTCAATTTGTTGTCATTTTAATTTGTTGTCTATTCAATTTGTTGTCTTTTCAATATGTTGTCATTGTGTTTGTTTATTGTTTTTGTTCTTGAATATTTATTTAGATGTATGCAAAAAAATTTCATACATCTATTAAGAAAATATATTCAAATACAATTTAGATAAATAGTTACATTTTTACAAATACATTTTAAGAGGAAAAAAAAGACTACTACACAAAAATACATTTTAAAGAAAACAGGGTAAATATGCAGTTAGTCCACCTCACGGATAACACGGAACGTTCGTGTTGTCGAAGTTTGATGCACGGATAATACGGAATGTTCCTTTTTTTTAACTAATAGACAATCAAATATGACATGTGGGAAGTACCAATCTTATAAAATAAATTCTCTAAAATAAACTCGCTTTTCATCATACTTTTAAAAAAACATCCCAGGTTTTGAATGGTTTGTTTGGCTACGCAGGGTTTGTCTAGCGGGTTTGTGTAATTATTTTAATACATTTCTTTCCATGTTCTACTGTTATAAATACTGGTACAAACTTGTCAATGATGCATTCACTTTGTTTTACGCAAAAATATTTTTTCTATGATTGGCAGCATTGATGAAATGTTAAAATAAAAACGACGAATAAACATGGCGTTACCGCGCGAGTCAATTAATTTTAACAAAATTAAAATGTTAAATGCATATTTTTTGCTTGTTTTTTGGTCTCCCCCGACATAAATACTCACTTTTCGTAATAATAAAGCTTAATCTAACTGTTTGGATAAAAAGTTTTCCGTATTAACGAGTAAGCGGTTTAATGCATAAATAATGAAAACAGATAACTATGTGACTAAAATAATGTTGGTAATATTGTTACATATCAAAAAACATTCTTTACGTATAATGCACATAATATCCTATGAAAAGTGCTAAGAATTGAGGCTTCCTTTACGGCATTCAGCAGGCTGTTATAAAGTTTTTGCCCTTTATAAAACGCGCTATTTTGTGTGCACGAAAGTTTAGTTTTGAGTCTCCGCATCTTCTCGTAGGATAGTTGTGAATATTTTCTTGAAACATTAATATTACTCTGCAGATAATTTGAGAGCGTATTATTTTTAAGTTTGTATATCATTGTTAATATATTATATATTATATTTGTTTTATTGTATCATATTTAAATTTTGTAATTTTAACTTTAGTAAAAATGTTGCATTTTAAAATCATCCTCACCCCCCTATTTTGTATAACCTGTAGTTTATTATTTTGGGCTTCGTTACATAGAAATAAAACACTAGAACAATAATTTAAATGCGGAGTTACAGTAGAATTTTAAACAAGGCGCGTTGTCTTGTTTTCAATTTGTTGTCATTTCAATTTGTTGTCATAACAATTTGTCGTCCTTTCAATTTATTTGTCATTTCAATTTGTCGTCATTTCAATTTGTTGTCATTTCAATATGTTGTCATTTCAATTCATTGTCATTTAAATTAGTTGTCATTTCAATTTGTTGTCATTTCAATTTGTTGTCCGAACAATTTGTCGTCCTTTCAATTTATTTGTCATTTCAATTTGTTGTCATTTCAATTTATTGTCAATTCAATTTGTTATCATTTCTATGTGTTGTCATTTCAATTTGTTGTCCTTTCAATTTGGTGTCATTTCAATTTGTTGTCTTTTCAATATATTGTCATTTCAATTTGTTGCCATTTCAATTTGACGTCATTTCAATTGGTTGTGATTTCAATTTGTTGTCAATTCAATTTGATGTCATTTCAATTCGTTGTCTTTTCAATTTGTCGTAATTTAAATTTGAAGTCATTTCAATTTGTCGCCGTTTTAATCTGACGTCATGCTAGAGATGTCCCTGTGTAATGGTGAACCGAATATTATTATGATGATATGTAAATGTATATAGAAAATCCACATATAAAATGAAAATATTTAAAAAAAAGTTAATTTATCAATTATCATCATTATTCAATAATTCTCGTCGTTGTCGTCCTCTAGCCGACCCTTAATGGCGTGCCATCAAGGAGGTATAATATAATGACAGTTTAATAATTACCAGTCATTAGTCATGTCATTATAATGGCATTACACCGACGGAAGGTACGGTACGCAAATATGTTAATGACTAACAATTTCCGCATATTATTGATAAACAAATTACAAATAAACTCCTCACAACAAAACACATTTTCCTAAACATAAGAAACATATATGAACTAAAATACATATTGCACTCTGTCGATACATTATAGAATATGGAATCATTGTATGGGGAAGGAGCAACAAACTCAGCTAACGATTATACGGAAATTGTACAGAAAACCATCCCAAGGCCCGGCTTCCCGCATTTCTACTGATTTATCACATATTTTCTTTAAATACCTTAAGTTTAAAGCTCTTAAAAATATGTTATTCTTGAAGATAATATCTATATATTATAGAAATTACCTCGATAGAAAAAAATCGCAAAGTATGCTCCGAAAATTATTATAAACACGTTTTTTTCAGTTATTTTACAAGTTATATTGTATGACAAAATTCACAGTGTTGCTTTAAATGCTATTTTACACAACCCCCTCGAGATTTTTGCTCTATCTTAAAACTAAATGTACCGGGACTGAACGTATGGAATGCGGGGTGGGGAACTCGGCAGGGGGTTCGCGGGACGGTAGAAGCGGGAGAGGGGAGTGGGGAGAGAAATGGGACGCGGGTGAGGAAGGGAAGGCAGAAGGGGAACGCGACGAACGGGAAAAGACACGCAGGGAGAAACAATTTCTTTTATTAAGTGGCAAAGCAACGCATGCCGGGAACTCGCTAGTACCTAATTCTAGCAACTCTGGAAACAATGAGTAAACAATACCAGGAGATTTTACTTCGTGTTCACGACCTTGAAGATAAAAACAAAATACTTGAAAAAAAGAACAATAACCTCGAAGCGAGACTTGAAGCTATTGAAAACCACATGGAACAGATTGATAGACAAAGCAGATCAAGAAATTTGGAGATTAGAGGAATCCCTGAAACCAGCGGGGAAAACCTAAATAATATTTTATTCAATATTAAAAAAACCATCAGCTCAAACGATGCTACCAATATTGATTCAGCGTACCGCACCACACTAAAAGTCTCCAAAGATAAATGCAGGCCCATCTTAATAAAATTCAAATCCACTATTTACCGAGATGATTTTCTGGAAGAAGTAAAAAGGTTCAACAAGCAAGCTGAAAATCGAGAAGGCAAACTAAACACCACCCTCATCGGATTGGCAGGACCAAGCTCCCCTATATACATTTCCGAACACCTGACATTTCAGGCGAAGCACCTATGGTTTCTTGCTCGCAAGGCTAAACGCGAAAACCTTTTCAAATTTGTTTGGACCAGAGGTGGTCAAGTATATATCCGAAAAGAAATTGGAACTCCTGTCATTATTGTTAATGACAAAAATAAGCAACTTTTGTCTCCCTCACTCACTAACATGTAAACAAAGTTCCTTTAACTACAAAACTTACTTTCATATACTTTTAAATTTTTCTTATTTTTCTTTTATAAACAGCAGTAAAATATTATTATATGTTTCTAGCACAAAGATACTATTTTTATGCGATGTGTCTAAACCATTTATATATTTAATGCAACTGATTCTGTTAGGTTACAAACATTGTAAATGGAAGAAATAGCTGATCTATTGGATAATTTGACACCAATTCAATGTAAAGAAACAAGCAGTAATCTAGAAGTTCAACAAACATTATCTCAATCAGCCCTAAAAATCTTCTCAATGAATATTAGAAGCATAAACCGTAATTTTAACGAATTATTGATAGTTCTCACAGACCTAAACTCCAACTTTGACATAATCATTTTGAGTGAATGCTGGATCAATGAAAATTACCTTCCCAAAAATATAATAAACTACACCCACTACAACACACAGAATAACATAAACCAAAATGATGGTGTTATTATATATATAAAAAATCACATACCTCACACAGTAACGAAATCATAATCAATCAATCCAACTGTCTCAAAATTGTTATAGATAAACACGTAACCATATTTTCAATTTATCGATCACCAGCTACGTCTAACATAACCCCTTTTCTAAATTCACTAAACCAATTTTTATCTTGTGTAACTGATTGTGATAATCTACTTATTATTGGTGACCTTAATATAAATATAATTAATTCCATGCATCCTCAAGCCAATGATTACATAAACCTGCTAACTTTTCAAGGTTTTGTCCCAGCCATCACAGCACCCACCAGAGTATCTGGTTCGTCTGTAAGTTGTATTGATCACGTATTTTCAAAATGTAAATTAAAAACTATATCTCTTGTATATCAATGTACCGTCACAGACCACTACGCTACCATAACTTCTCTTTCTCACAAAGTACATAAACCACAACCGCACGAAATTCCACAAAATAAAATATCATATACCACACTTTTTGAGCTGGTCTCACAAGAAAATTGGTCGAATCTTTACAAACAAAATGATCCTAATTTAGCCTGTGAATCTTTTGTCCAAACACTTCAGAACCACTTAACCAACGCTACATCCAAAACAACAGACAAAACAAAACATTATGACACGAAACTCAAACCTTGGATAACTGTTGGTATTCTTCATTCTATACGTAAGCGTGATAAACTCCACGCACTCTGTAAAAAAAATCCCAACGACCATGAATCCCACATATTTTACAAGAAATACAGAAATGTTTGCAAGAAAATTACTTCAAAGGCCAGAGAAGATTACTATAAAAAACAAATCATAAACGCCGAAAACGACAAGAAAAAAATATGGAGTATTATCAAGGACATATCATGTACTAGACAAACGACTACACCCATCAATAAGATTAACATTGAAGGCCGATCACTAACAAATACACGTAATGACTCCGTAAAAATCGCAGACCATTTCAATAAATTTTTCACCTCAGTCGGATCTAACCTTTCTAATAATATCTTAACTAGAAATAATGTTTCGGAACATGACCTAGCAAACAAAATATCCCTGTCTCATCTGAGTTATACTCCATTTGTTTTCACTCCTACCACAGAACTGGAAATTATAGAAATCATCACATCATTAAAAAATAGCCATTCAACAGGAGTAGATAAAATCTCTTCTAAACTCGCTAAACATTTAAAAACCCTTATTGCCAGCCCTCTCAAACATATTATAAACTTAAGCCTCCAATCCGGAATATTCCCAAAATCACTTAAACATGCCTCTATCATCCCTATTTTCAAATCAGGTGACAGATCTTCCCTGAATAGTTACAGGCCTATATCGTTATTGAGCACTATATCCAAAATTTTTGAAAAAGTAGTGAAACTAAGACTCCTCAAATTCCTCGAGGACAATAAAATTCTTTCAAAAAACCAATACGGTTTTCGTAAAGATTGCAGTACTGCTGATGCAATTGCAACCTTTACCAAACTGATATCAGATAACCTCGATAAAGGCAATAAGCCTCTTGCTGTTTTTCTAGATCTGTCTAAAGCCTTCGATACTATTTCCCACCACATTCTTTTAAAAAAACTCCAACAGATTGGGATAGAAGGTACTGCTCTGAAATGGTTTAAAAACTACCTCACACAGAGATCACAAACAACCGTCATCCACTCTAATCAAGAATATAGGAGTAAATGCTTACCTATCTCCTATGGCGTGCCCCAAGGGAGTGTTCTAGGACCGCTCTTATTTCTCATTTATATGAACTCCTTACTGAATTTTGATATTGAAGGTAATATAATATCTTTTGCTGATGACACTGTTATCATATTTACAAGTAAAATATGGAAAATAACAATCGAGAAAGCAAATTCTGGACTGAGCAAAATTAAAAAATGGCTAGACTCTAACCTCCTCACCCTAAATATTCAAAAAACGCAATATATGCATTTCTCAATCCGAAAATTCACTCTCCCAGAAAACCTTCCTAAGCTAGTCATTCACACTTGCCCACAAAATCTAGATAATCCCTCACTATCTCTTTCAAACAGCTGTTCATGCCCAATTCTCAAACCTTCTAATGAAATAAAATACCTAGGGGTCATTATAGATAACCATTTACGCTGGGAGGCCCAAATCAACTCCATAACAAAGAGACTCCGTAAGTTATGCTATATTTTTTATTCTATTCGATCAATCCTTGACATAAAAACACTCAGAAGTGTTTATTTTGCTCTGTTTCAATCTATAGCAACATACGGCATTATAGGATGGGGAGGTTGTGCAGCATCCATTCTCTACCCTCTGGTGACCATTCAAAAACTTTTGTTAAGGATCATCTTCAAATGTTCCCCTTCTCATCCATCAGAGCCACTCTTCAAAAAACTAGCTGTCTTAGACATTCGCCAATTGTACATTAAGATAGTTCTCATCCATATCTGGAAAAATGGTTTGATAAAATCCACACAAAAAGATAAACATACTCGTTACTCAACTCATGCAAAATGCACAATCCCTACAACAAAAACAACTTTTTCACAAAGGCAATACTCATACATCGCACCTAAAATATACAACGAACTAAATAACAACATCAAAAAATCTAGTACACTTACTCACTTTGCAACTAGTGTCCAAATATGGATATCCGTAAAGGGTCGACAGTTTTTTAAAGAATTTCTTTAGAAAATTTATTTGAAGAGAATTATGTCATTGCCAAACTTTGTTTTATTTAAATATAAGCTTGGTGGGAAACAAAGGTCACGTGTCATTATCTGTAATTCAAATTTAATTTTGCCTTAGCATTACATTATCGTTTTCTAATATTTTCTGCTAGAACAGGGATAGATATTTAATCCTTTTATGAAGATCAACTTTTGCCTAAACCGCTTTTGCAATATGCTAGCAGCTAAACTGCATTTAACTCGATAATATGATATATTCAAATCATAAAAAATACTCCTAAGTACTAGCACACTAAAATTTTTTCTTTTTTTCCACTTGTTAAGGAAAAATATTTTTTAATTATTATTTCACTTATTGTCCTCTTCTCGTGCATACATATCTACTTATTTTTTCTGTGAAAATGTGTTTTTGCCATTGTGAAAACATCATCTGCAAATTATTGATATTTGTAAAATATAATATCTCATTATTACTTCTTTTATCTGGAGGATAGCATCACTTTATTTTATTTCCATTGTGAAAATATAATAAAGCTTTCAACTTTTTTATAAAATGTGGGAGAAGAAAAGTTTTTAGTAATATTTTGTAAATAAAATTGATATCGGTTTATATACCGCTAATAAATTTTTTTGGTTGTAATCACTATAATATAAATAGCCAAAAGTTTAAATACTTTTAAAAACTAATTCTTTAAAACTGTTTGGCACCACTGTGTACTAGTGCCTATATCTACATGTTTATGTACTCAGAGCCCAGTGCCACCAGAAAATCACTGTAACAATAATAATTTACTCTAGTGACCAGTGTAATTCGGCGGACTCGAAACATAAATTTATTCCAAAATTTATTTGTACAAAAATTGGTTTGAAATAATGTACCTACCAATATTACCACGTACACACAGATCTTCATTAAAATCGTTATCATTTCTTATTTGCATACTCTACAAAGTACTTACTTCGACTTTATATATTTTATAATTATATCATTTTTATATTCTTTCATGTATTGCCTTCTATGTTCTATACTTTTCATATTATTTTTATATTCTACTATATTCTTTCATACTCTTTTATTCTCTATAGTAATTTATTGTTTCCATACTCTTTAGTTATTTACATTATTTTATATTCATTTGTTTTCTTTAAATTTCTTTAATATTATTATATATAATATGTATATTTATATATTTTTATTTTATTTTTTATATTCTCGCACATTTCTTTATATTGCATCTTTTAATATACTGTATATGAAAATCGACCACCACAACACAGGCATGTGCCTAGTATGGTGGTCGAAAAATCCCCAATTCATGTAATGAATAATTCAAAGAATAAAGAAACTTTAAAAAAAAAAAATAATAATAATAGATAATAAGCCGGTGGCAATTACATGGGACTTCCTCGCCTTCTTCTCCCGGGGGAAACATCCGAGCGCCCGGTGGCAAGTGACCAAGTGGCTACTACCGGTTATGCATATATTATGCAGATCAGAGATGTTGCATGAACTACAGACACTAATCTTCTATACACAGTGTCCGGAAACTAGTGATACAAGCGGGAAACTGGTGAATAATAAACATAAAAAAAATATATACGTTTTAAAATTTTCACGGCCAAAAGCATTTTCGTTATTTGTTTTTGGGGTGTTATGCCGTGTTGCGCTACCTCCTTCTTTAGCCAACGTTTCGAACAGCGTTGCAGTACCGGCTAACACTTCGACTCATTTTAAAATATGACATTAAAAATTTCAACTTTGGACTCGATTTTCTCGAAAACGTAAGCTCTAATCAAAAAAAGTTATACCACAAAATCGATTCCGAATGTGAAGTAGATTTACCAGTTTCCCGCATTTACTACTAATTTCTGAACACCGTGTACATATAGCAGTCTATCTACAGTTATATAAAGATCAAGTTCACGGCTAGTGAGGGGCATAATCGACATATTCGATTAAAATAACGAAAACATTCACTCAATTTAACATTCGTTCAAACTTAATAAAATACTTAGTTTTAACAACTTTTATTATTATTTAAAATCCTTTTTTTAAAATTATTATTGTACAACAGAATAATTCCAATTACAGTACAATTTAGTTACCCTATCAGCATTTAGGCAAGTGACTCTTCAATAATGTTTTTAAGGCATAGTCCAAATGGTTTGCAATTTCATTTAACAGCACCACTCCCCTCGTCATGCTATGCTTTGCCAAGACGTCTGTTCTGCCGTTCGGTACTTTAAATAAGTCATGATGTCGACTATATAACAGCACCACTCCCCTCGTCATGCTATGCTTTGCCAAGACGTCTGTTCTGCCGTTCGGTACTTCGGAAATGGATGAAATAAAAATAAAATCGATGAAATTGTTCCAAATTTTGAAAGACAGAAAAGCAAGACTTGCTTTCCGCCTAGTTTCTAGACTCACAGAATCAGTTTCCTCAAGTAAGTTAATATGGTGCATGAACCTTGGATAGGTTCCATTCTTCCGCATATAAACATACCTGAGGAATTTCTTCTGGATTTGCTCTAACATATCAATGTACTTTTGGTGAATACAACAATAGACTTGAATATGTCAATAGATGGGCGGGAGTAAGAAAGGAGGACGGGGGGTAGTAGGGCATAATTTAGAAAGGTAAAAAAATGAATAACGGGCCATTTGGGAGGTGGGTATGGGTGCCGTTGCCCCGGGAACCGTTTATTGGATAACCAACACCTCTGCCATAGGTCACCCCAAATGGTTCGCTACATTTGGTGACTTAGCAGGGGTGCCCGGGTCCACGGGGTGAGCTTTGTCCATTGGAGGCCGATGCGTCTGCTCACCTGCTGCGTGGTGGGCCGGATCGAGAGAGACTGATTTAGAGAGCTATTTTAACATCAGGGAAATTATTTTCCTCAGGGCCTCCTATGTGGAGTTAATGTAAAAAAAAAAAAAATCCTTTCAACAATAGACTTAAATATGTCAATGAATTAATAAATGTCTGTTCATAAAATGCGTGGCAGGCCGGATCGGGAGAGACCGGTGAAGGGAGACCTTTTCACCTCTAAAGCAGGACTCCCCCGGAACATAGCCCTGCACCGCAGTGGGAGGGATAGATTCGTCCGTCACTCCTGGACAAACTGACCCCAGATTCCTAACCACTCCTCACACCTTTCCTACAAAGACCCTCCACGTAGCATCCTCAAAGATGACAAATAAACAGGCCCTGAGTGGAATTATTTTCCTCGGGGCCTACAAAAATTCAGAGTGTGCAATTTACACGCGTTAGAATTGAAACCTTCAGAAAACTAAAGTAGACAAGAGTGGGGAGACTACGAAGAACTTTTTTTATCAATGTGAAGGATTATTTTTTCCATATTTTTGTAGTCGAATTCCAGTGCACCTTTTCCTATACATTTAGTCATCTTATTAGTATTTCTGTTTTCTTCTTCGGAGTCGCTAGATGTCGCTTTTTGTGTTTTCTTTGCCAGTTCATTTTGGAGTGGTTTGAAGATTGGATATTGATTTTACATTTTTTTTTGGATTTGTAGGATTCGATCCTTAGTGCAGAAGTTCATCAGGCACTTTCTACCACTAAACCCTAGGGAGATTTGCGTGGTACTGTGGATTTATCGTATTTTATTGGAACCGAGTACCCGTGACATAAATAGATATTTTATTGCTATTATCTCATTCTGTCTAGGCTAAATCTTTTAGATATATGCAATTGTCTCTTTTTAGTCTCGCTCTCTTACGTTTCATCGAGTTTCAAATCGCAACGGTTGCAAAGAAGTTTCACTTAAAAATATATATATCACCAAGACGCGCGTTAATAATATTTGATTTTTGGTAAATATTCTAAAGTTGTTTTCTTCATTATCTCAAATCTAGTATTTGGAGATGTCTGGCTAATCAACTGGACGATCTATATCTTCAAAAATCGCCGGTTAAAATCCTCCAGGGAGTGCTGTTACACCCTGTATGAGGCACCTGATAAAGTATGGCAAATAGGTTCAAAGTTTAATTGCCACCTTGACCAAGATAGCAGTAACCAGAACGCCAAACTTGGTACCTTCCCTAACACCATAATGACATGACTAATGACTTAGACCCGGTTGCATAACATCACCAGCTAAATCCAAGATTACCACTGGCTTACCAATGGCTTGTTCACATTGGTCAAGTAGTAAGTCAAGTAGCGAGTATACTTGCAACTCGACTCGCCCAAAACCGGTCGTATTTTTTTTTTTACAAGAGCTCCACACAGGGGGCCCTGAGGAAAATAATTTCCCTCAGGGCCTGTGTCATCTTTAGGGATGCTGTGTGGAAGGTTTTTTTTAAGGAAAGGAAGGAGAGGAGATTTCTTGGAAGGAAAAGGGTTTAAGGGGTGGGTAGGAATCTGGGGTTCAGTGTATCCTGGTCATCCGCCTCCAAGACCTAGACAAACCTTACCCCATGAACCCGGGCACCCTTGCTAAATCACCAAAAGCAGCGAACCACTTGGGGTGACCTATGGCGGAGGTGTTGGTTATCCAATAAAGTTTCCCCGGGCGGCGGTACCCATTCCCTCCTCCCAAATTGCATTACTTTCAAGTAGAGAAAATTAGTGCCCTCCGCCCAAGATGACGGGCTGCTACACAACAAAGTAAATACGCTAATTAAACATATTTTAATGCTTAGAAGAAGTGAGATTTAGAAGAAGTGAATTTGAGAAGAGGTGGAAGAATAAATTAGTAAGATAAAAATAAATAAACTATTGACACGAAAAGAGATATAGATGAATTAATAAAGAATTTTAGAGTAGCAACTTCGCTACAGCACGACATATCTGCGCATATAGTAAGTAATGAACCTAAAACCTAAAATGTCGGGTTCGCGCATGTTAGTGTGCAAGGACGTGTGGTGGGCAGGGTTGCCAGGTGTTCGGTATTTTAGCACCGTGTTCGGTGTTCGGTATGACGAAAATACCGAAGTTTGGGCGGTTCGGTATTTTTTTCTGATTAATTTTTCTCCCTAATAAGCGACTCAACTGTCAGATCTGACGACGCAATCGGCAATCGATGTTGCGTAGCATCTTCACATTAGGTAACTATGTACTTGCGTAAATGTGATTATTCGAAATAACTTACATTGTTTACCCCCCCCCCCCCCGACGCGGGTTTTTTTTCCACGATACCACCATGAAATCTAGGGAAATTTCACCATGAATTTTCTTTTTTGCTCACTGTTCGGTATATATTTTTGGAAAAGACCTGGCAACCCTGGTGGTGGGGGACCTTACTCGCCCGAAATGGATCGACTCTACTAAAGAGCTGACTAAACTACTCTACTAAAATACTCTCTACACGATTAAAATATCTGCTGAGTGCGAACGGCCTTTTAGGCCCAGTTGTTTGAATGCCGGTCACCTTTGACACTGTCATCAAATCGTCTCAATCAGAGTAATATGAAAATGAATTATTTCAGTTAATTTCTATTTTGTTACAATTATGTCATATTATGTATATGGTAGGCGGGTATTGGTACTGCCGCCCAGGGAACTATTTATTGTATAACCAACAGCACTGCCATAGGTTACCCCAAGTGATTCGCTATGTTTGGCGACTTAGCAGGAGTGCCCTGGTTCATGGGGTGGGGTTTATTAAAGTCTTAGCGGCGGATGCGTTTACCCACCTACTGCGCGGCGGGCCGGTTCGGGAGAGACTGGTTAATGGTTACCTTTTAAACTCTCCAGCCGGATACTTTCTACCCATCGCCTTGCACCGCAGTAGGAGAGATGGATTCATAGTTCCGTCACTCCTGGACACACCATCTCCAAAGATGATAGGACCTGAGAGAATTATTTTCCTCAGGGTTTCCTGTGTGGAGATAATGTCAAAAAATCGAGTGTGCTTTAGACCATACGACTGAAGTAAAACTTCACTAACTTATATCTCCCTCTCAACTTCCGTTCGCCTCACCCGACCGTTCGCCTCGCCCGATCACACTTTTCATAACGCTCTCGTCACGCATTCACCAGCTTACTCCTCAAGTCAAGCGTGCGTAAAGGCCAGACCGTTCGCCTCGCCTTACAACTACTCTAACTTATATCTCCCTCTCAACATCCGTTCGCCTCGCCCGATCACACTTTTCATAACGCTCTCGTCACGTATTCACCAGCTTACTCCCAATTCAAGCGTGCGTAAAGAACTTTTACTTCAAAAAACGAAGGAATCAAAAATACTAACTTCGGTTGTGGGTCGGTTTGGGTTTGGGTTCAATGAACGCCAATTTATTTCGAAATTTTTATGGGAATTTTAATAAAATGCTCACAGCTAATCGAAGATATTCAACCAATTACAGCTTTTGTTCAAATTACCTGTGATTATTTTTTAAGCACAAAGGCCTTGTTGTGTTTGTCAAGACTTGCCGGCCTCTGTGTTTCCTCCCTCCTTTCCACAAAAAGACCCTTCAAGTAGCATCTTTTTATTTTTATTTATTTATTTATAAGTACATGTTACATACATAATAAATTTACTTCAGGAGATACATTAGGTCACCATACTAGGCAGCTGCCTGTATCATGGTGACCAACGGAGGATAGTTGTTTGAATTGGAGTCTAGTACTCGTAAGTGTAAACATATCTTAGTATATCTAAGTAAAATAATTTTAAAAAAAAATATACATATATATATAAATTAATATCATTCATTTCTTATGATTTTTTTTTTCTTTTTTTGGTATGCAGTATTATAAAAAGAAAGAAAAATAAGGTTTCTTTAAGTACCAACTAAATGTAACATGAGTAAGTATAAAGAGAGTATATGAGTGTAATAAATAGGCAATCTTTGGAGAAATTATTTTCCTCAGGGCCTCCCGTGTGGAGTTAATGTACAAAAAATCAGCTGAACACAATTCAAACAACAGATCGAGAATCGGGGACCATTCAACAATGGCAAAAATTCAAAATGGCGGTTAACGACGATCGAAACAATACAGCCTTAAAAAACCCTAGACACGCGGAGCAAAAAATCTATACAGCAACATCCAGTTTTTAAACAGGAACATTCTTGTCGCATTTATTAAATTCGTTTTAAAGGTCATCATCATCAGTCATCAGTCATCACTTATTTGGCGGACGGTAAGTAACATGCGATATTTATTTACGTAGGTAAGTATGCAAAAGCAAGACTTGAAAGATACACGTATACATGGTGACCGGTAATCGATAGAAAAACTACTAAGAAAGTTAACGAATTAAGAATTGTTTAACATCGAAATCAAAAAAGCAAATTTGAATGCTCACCATAAATCAAATATTATTTACTTGTGTCCATGTCCATGTTATACATATTTATTTATTTATTTACGCCTATTTAGGCTTTTACACACATATACATAACAATATTAACGAAATTATACTAGTAAATAGTGCAGGAAACGACTGTTTAAAACACTTCCACAAAAATAAATATAAAGTAAAAATATTATTGAATTTGATCCACACAGTATGTAGGTACAAAATATAAAAAATCCAAAATATTTTTTTTTCTTTCAGCCGACAAAATACTGTCAATATATTAGTCAATTTTAATAGCTTTATCAAAATATTCCCCTATTTGATGAAAAAGACTTCAATAAGGTATGCATATAATATATTAAAATTGATGTACTAAATATATCAACAACATCGGAGTATTTGTTTCCAAGCTGTTGAATCCTTCGCAAAGGAGTGAAATATTGGGATGTTGGCTTATAATTGCTACAATAATATGGTAGGTATTGTCTGTATTCTATAAAATAACGCCGGGAGGCATAACTATCTGGTGCATTTTGAAATATCCTATTAGTGACCCAGAAACCCTCAACATTTTATTTAATTCATTATAAGTTTTATGCATTTAATTGATTTGGTGGTGTTTATGGGTAATCTGATTATTGTACGAGATAGAAGGTTTTCTGTTACATATAACTGCATACTCAACTCAAATTTCGTTTTCCGGAGATGTCTGGCTAATGAACTGGACGATCGACATACTCGTCCCAATGTGTTAGGATTTTTTTTAATTCTCCCCTTCAAATAATGATGAGAGACTGGTTGAGGGAGACCTTATGATCTCTGCAGCAGGACTCTCTCGGAACATCACCTTGCTCCACAGAGGGAAAGATGGATTCATATATTGGATTCATATGAATATATATGTCCGTCACTCCTGGATACATTGACCCCCGGATTCCTACCCACCCCACATATATTTTTCTTACCAAAACTTCCTCTCCTTCCTTTTCCAAAAAGACCCTCCACAGAGCATCCCCAAAGATGACACAGGCCCTGAGGAGAATTATTCTCCTGTGCGGAGTTAATGTAAAAAAAGGCCCTAAAATTCCGCGCATTTGTTTTTTGGGTGACCGGACAACTCAGAATGGAACCAACTCAGAAGCACCTCAGAAAGGTCATTAAGAGTATGATAAAAAAATTGGTTAAATAGGTAAAGTTAGATTAGGGTTACTGGCTATTTTAAAATTATTTTTTCATAGCTTTTAATGACCTTTCTGAGGTGGTTTCATTCCGAGTTGGCATGGAACCCAAAATATTATTATGTTGTATTTAAGAGGCTGAGATGAAAGTCTGTTTCTATCAAATAAAGTAAAAGTATTTATATTTTTCGTTTTTTTTAATTCATATAAAGTAATAAATCCCAATAATGCTTAAAAAGTAAATAATTAAAATAATTCAGACGAGATCAATTCTCGGTCTGAGGCTTAGCACGTATACCGTGCGCGAGTATACGTGCTAAGCCACTGGGCGCGAGTATACGTGCTAAGCCGCTGGGCGCGAGTATACGAAGTGTAACGTCTTTTCAAAGTGGTGTTGAGTTGGGATGGAACCGTTTTTTTGTTATCTGCGACAAGACGCCCTGTAGACGCCACAAGTGATGAACTGATAGCGGCCGCATTTGAATGAAGTTAACAATGGACGGGTCGAGAGGGCTGGACCGCTGGACTGCCAATTCTCTCCGCAGGCGAATTAATCAGAACGAATGACGTCACAACAGACGACCGTCTTATCGTTGATGCAAAACAGTCTCTTACGGGCAACTAGAACCAAAAACTTCTTCGAATTCTGTCAACGTGAACAGTCCAAAAGCGTTGAAAAAGTATCCTAAAATATATTTAAACTAGCAGACCCGGCCACACATTGCTACGGCTAACGAAACACAACGCCATTACCCAACCTTTATAAAATCCACACCACCCGCTTGCCAGCTGCCCGCTGCCCGCTGCTTGAATTGAATATTTGAATTTCTCGCCTTTTCTCTACTATATTAAGCATGTTTTTATACATATAAACCTTCCTCTTGAATCACTCTATCTATTGGTGAAAACCGCATGAATATCCGTTGCGTAGTTTAAAAGATCTATGCGCACATACATTTCGAGCGACTTCATCAAATAAAATAATTCAAATCAAATACCTACTTACTCTAGGACATCTATTTTCCAATTTCTTCCGTAAAATGAATTTCAAAAGTGACAGTACGGCCCGCCAGCCGT
Organism: Limnephilus rhombicus; assembly: GCA_929108145.2. Lineage (NCBI taxonomy): Eukaryota > Metazoa > Arthropoda > Insecta > Trichoptera > Limnephilidae > Limnephilus > Limnephilus rhombicus. Next base: position 26,032,081 of record OV815299.1, on the reverse strand, counting down.
TTTAAATCACACAAAAATATGTGTTCTTTAAATTTCTCGGCTTTTCTCTAATATAATTTACATGTATTAGGTGTACATATAAACATTCCTCTTCAATCACTCTATCTATTGGTGAAAACCGTATGAAAATCCTTTGCGTAGTTTAAAAGATTAACGCGCACATACATTTTGAGCGACTTCATTTTATACAATGTAATGATAATGATGTATTAAAACCAAAATTTCGTCTGAAATCACAGGATTTGTAAGTAGGTACTTAAATACCTACATACTTAAAGGGCACTCTTTTTGGTCGAGTTAACATAAAACATAATTTTGGATTTGAGGCCAAAATACCTAAGTGAAACCACTGTGATTTGAAACTCGATGAAACGAAAAATAGCGACACTAAAAAGAGACAAACATATATCTATAGAATTTAGTCTGCGAGAGAATGAGAAAGTAATTTTTTTACATTAGCTCCGCACAGAAGGCCCTGCGGAAAATAATTGACCTCAGGGCCTTTTTATTTTATGCTATGATATTTTGGTAGTATTGTTTATTTTGGTCTTTAATCCATTTTGTAATTTTGTGTCGGAATTTATTTTTGTTTTCCTCAATTTTATTTTCAAGTGTTAGACTGTTGAATGCTTTTATAGCGTGATATTGGTAGTGTCTTTGTCCAAAGCTTGTATTTACCGTCCGAGTTCTTAAGTTTTCTTTGTATGCTTGTCTAACTGGTCTCTTTGTGATATTTTGTGTTTGTTGAAGGTTGTTTTTTTGGTCAAAAATGTAATTTAGTAGCGATTTAACATATAATTGCCGTATGTCTAGTACGTCACAACGGTTAAATATTTGGTCTGTATCAGTAAGTCTATGTTTTTTAAGTATTACCTTTAAGATCGTTTTCTGCGCAATTTCCAGGTGTTCGATAGCTGAGTTTGTTGCTCCTCCCCAAGCAATTATTCCATATTCTATTATAGACTGACATGGAGCAAAATATATTGTTTTCATTTGTTGTATTTTGTATATGTTTCTTATGTTTAAGAAAATGTGTATCGTTTTGAGGAGTTTATTTGTGACTTGTTGGATGTGATGTGTCCATCTAAGGTTATGGTCAATTATGATTCCTAGATACTTTATTTGTTCTTTTTTTCTAGAGGAGGGCAAACGCAGATGTTGGTGTTTAAACATTCGTGTATTTTTATGGTGTTTGTGTTATTTTTTGGCTGTCCTGTGCTATTTATACTGTACGTTGTGAATTTTGTTTTTGATATGTTTAGTGTAAGCGTGTTTGAGTCTAGCCATGATTTCACTCGCGTGATAGCCTCTCGCTTCCGTTTCACCGAGTATCAAATCACAACGGTGCAATAGTGTGCAGTTCATACGCGGTAGAAGTGAAACCTACAGAAAAATAAAGTAGACACGAGTGGGGAGGCTACGAAGCACCGCTCAATGAGGAGATCGATTATACTATATCATTTTCTCGCAGGCTAAATCCTATTGATGTATGTGTTTGTTCTCTTTTTAGTGTCGCCACTTTTCGTTTTATCGAGTTTCAAATCACAACGGTGCTAAAAAAGTTTTCATTTAAAAAATAATATCATATACAAAACCTAGTGAAAACTGAATACAGATCGTTTTTTTCGGATTCCAGATGGACTCCGAGCTACGTCACGAGCTTGCGAGCAGCATGGATGCATTTTTTTCGAAAGATTCTCGTATGAGCTATTGTAACCTTGGTGTATAACCTTCACAAGGCATTTTAATAATGATTTATTCTAATTTAATTAGAATATCGTTTAGAGCAAAACAGAATTAATTTATGTATATACATACATACACACAGACACACCTTTAGCATAACATTAGATTTCTCAAACGTATTAAATGTGATCTGAATTCATTTTGATTAATTAAAATTAATGAGAAATATTATATATTCGGTGTTAGAAAGATAAACAAAACAAATAAAATGTACAACTTCATTAAACCAAAGTGTAATAATAATAATAATAATAATATTTGGCTAATTTATATAGCGCCGTTTTCGTGAAAAATCACCTCGAGGGCGCTGTTGTACATGAAAAAAAAATGACATTTTTTTACTAATTATGGAAAGAACAAAAGTGAGGTGACAACTAACTAACTAACCATCACGTCATTTGCCAGCAGGGGTAGGCAGAGAGGACACCTTGCCTCGTTCACATTCATACATTGTCTCATACATGCTCTTCTATTATTCTGACTCTTGACATGGCCCGACTCAACTATCTGATTCACTTGGTCGTGGCATGTCTTTCTCGGGCGTCCCCGACTTCTTCTACCATTCACATTTGCGTCATATATTCTCCTTTCACTTCTTTCCTCATTCATTCGCTCTACATGCCAAAACCATCGGAGCGTCCCTTTCTCAATCTTACTCATTACGCTTACATCAGCCTTGCATTATTTGCGGATCTCCACGTTCCTCACACGATCGTACATGGTTTTACCACACATACACCTCAGGGAGTAGTCCAGTGGGTAAGACTCTTGTCTCACAATCCGGAGGTCGCGGGTTCGAACCCGGCATGCGCAAATAAATTTTATTTGATTAATTTGTGTTATTTCACAATTAATTCATTTAAAATAATATGTAGTATATTTGCGGCATGTTCCAGAGTGGAAGATACTATCAGTATCGCCCTGGTGTAAGACCACCATTCAGAATTGAAACGTTGCTTGAAAATGGCTTTAGCCGTGTTTAGTGACCAGATCTGAATAGCCAGGTACTTCCCAACCTTCCTCTTCCCCACCTCCTTCCCCTCCCCACTACCTCAAGCCTCACAACATACCCCAATTGGGGATGCCATAGTCTCACTGGCTCCAGACGGGAGCAGTTGAGATTCTTGTGCGGTATTATTCACTGTAAAAAAAAAAAAAAAAAAGGGATCTCATTTCTACAGCATTCATTCATCCTTCCTCTGCCAGTTTCCTCATGCCTCACTGCCGTACATCAGGGTAGCACAAGTACTCCATTATGGAGGGCTAGCTTATAATACACGTGTCTAATAAAATATGTACGGGTTTTAATTTTTTTTTCATTATCAGTAATTTTAGTTAGAAAAACGCAATGTCAGCCATTTTTAAAACTTTTTTATGTTTGCATGCAAAATTTTTATACTTTTATACGGATGGGGCTCAGCAGCACGTAATCACATAAAACAACTTAAGGTAGGTAACTCAGAATTGCATCATAAAGACCATACTAAAGGTCCCCATAAGGACTTCAACAGCAGAAATTTTTAAACAGTTTGATGTTCCAAGCATACAGAAAATCTATGCCAAAAACATTCTTGTACATCACCTCAAAAATAATTCAGAGGCAGACACCTCACATTCTCATAAAACCAGAGCCAAACAAACAGACGTACTTAATATACCAAAGTGTAACTCTTCATTTGGACAAAGAAATTCTGAATTTTTAGCAGTAAAGTTATATAACAAACTCACACTTAGTATCAAACTAATTAAAACAAAAAATAGCTACATTAAGGACATTAAATGTTGGCTGAAGGAACTATCAGAAAATGATCTTACTAGTATATTTAAAACATCGTCATAGAAGTTTCTGGATAACCTTATCCGAACAATGAAGTTAAACGTAAGCATACATAGTCCCCCTCAGCACAGGATCTCCTAGTGAGGAGTACTACGAATATATTTTATATTTTATGTTTACCTAACATGTTTGATATAAAAATGTAATAAATGTATAGTTACTAAATAAAAATAATAAAAATTTATAAAATTTCAAAGCGTATTTTATCGGCTTTCAAAAACAGTTTTTAGTTTTCGGTTATGTTTAGAAATATTCTATTAATTTGTAAATTATTGCATAGAGGAAATATTTTAATCCTTTGACAGAATATGGTCGAGACCTAAAATTGTAATATTTAATTAATATAAGCGTAAAAAAATGAAGATAATGTTGGTAGTTCTTAGTCGAAGTATGATACACTTAGAAGTGACCGAATTGGATATAGACACCTTAGCTCAGTTGGTAGAGCTGCTGCCATGAAAATAGAAGGTCCTGGGTCGAGTTCCAGAGGTGCCAAATCTTTTTCTGATTTTTCTGCCTCCACATTTTCGATTGAGTTTCCCTAATATTGCCTTCATTTAATTAAATAGATTATTAGAGTTTACGCCACGCGTTCCCAAACACCATGCAATATAAACTGTCTTATAATATACTAGCAGACTCGGGCACACGATGCTGTGGCTAACGAAACCTTTATAACCAACGCCATCTGTTAAATCAAATCCACACCGCCCGTTTGTCAGCCCGTTGACCGCTGCCCGCTGCACAATGCCGCTTGGCCAGATATATTATATATTTCAACCAATTTACACAAAACCTTGACAAATTATATACCTAAAAACCTTCCTCGTGAATCACTCTATCTATCGGTGAAAACCGCATGAAAATCTATTGCGTAGTTTAAAAGATCTAAGCGCACAAACAGCGGGAGCGACTTCATTTTATTAAATGACTTCGAAAAGGAGGAGGTTCTCAATTCGACTGTATTTTTTTGTTTTGTGTTTATGTTTGTTACCTCAGAACTTTCGATTGGGTGAACCAATATTGACGATTCTTTTTTTTATCTGAAAGCTGGTGCTTCCCTTGTGGACCCATTTTAATTTGGTCCAGTTCTGACAATGGCATCCATGAGAAAATCATATAAGTCTATTTGCATCAAGTATGTGCGCGACAAATGGACGAATAACTCAGTATCACGCCAACCGATTTCGTTGATTCTTTTTTTATTGGAAAGGGTGTACTTCAAGGGTAGTTTGATAAGAGTTTGGTTAGGTTCTGATTATGGGATCCATGACAAAGTAACGGAACTCTCCAATTTGTAATGTACGGGAATACGGAGGTAAAAGAAATGCACATCTGGTCGCAAGGATATTTATTCCGGACTGGCCGGTTGTAAGTAACGTTTGCCATTATTATTAAATTTTCCCTTATTAAATAACACCACACAATTCTTAAGAGCAAATTAACGATACTCAGCCGAATCTTAGTGTAGTTCAAATTCACTAAAAATCAAAAATAAACAAAAATTTTAACAAAACAAAAAAACGACTTAAAAAAATGCACTAAAAAGTAAAAAAATAATTTCGTATTCTTCTACAACTTAATAATCAACTTACTTTTTCTACTCATCAATATGTAGGTACGATTGTTATTTTTGGAGTCGGTGTCAGCCAAGGTACCCAGCCCGGCGTGTTCACTTGACAGTTCCCCTCCCGCCGCGGCCGCGGCCCCCCTCTCGCCTCTCACCTCGTCAAGTCGCGCGTGCGACACAAGCACATCTCACCTATAACTTGTATGTAGTTACAAACCCACCTTGGCTGACACCGACTCCAATTATTTTTTTAACTTTTTAGGGCATTTGTTGAAGTCGTTTTTTTGTTTTGTTAAAATTTTTGTTTATACTTAGTAAAGATAAACAAAGCGTATTATATTTAGGTACTATTCAAAAACTGTATTGCAAAAAACTAATTTTACTTTCAATGTGCAATAGTGGGTTTTTTATCCAAATATAAATCCGGAACCGATTTCCAGGAAAAAATCTATAGAGATCGGCCAATAATAGAATATATTTGTATGTACATAATTAGTTTTTTAATCAAAAATTCATAAGGCGCTATCCGCTTAAACTACGTGCCGACATTGCCGACTGCATTATATATGCCAGGCACACGGGTAAGTTCATTGTGTTTACCTCATTGTTGCCAAACACCTGTGACCAGAGTGGAAGATACTCTCAGTATCGCCCTGGTGTAAGACCACCATTCAGTATTGAAACATTGCTTGGATAGGCTTTAGCCGTATTTGGTGACCAGATCTGAATAGCCAGGTGCTTCCCCACCATCCTCTTCCATCTCCTTCCCCTCCCCACTACCTTCAGCCTCACAACATATTCCAATTGGGAATGCCATAGTCTCACTGGCTCCAGACGGGAGCAGCTGGGCCTCTTGTAAGGTTTTTTTTTTACATTTGCTCCACATAGGAGGCCCTGCGGAAAATAATTCCCCTCAAAGCCTATGTCATCTTTGGGGATGTTGTGTGGGGGGTCTTTTTAGGAATGAAAAGAGAGGTAGTTCTGGGAAGGAAAAAGGTAAGAGGGGTGGGTAGGAATTTGGGGGTCAATGTGTCCAGAAGTAGGTGACGGACGTATGAATCCATCCCTCCCACTGCGGAGCAAAAGGTCTAGGTTAGATTACCCTCAACCAATCTCGCCCGATCCGGCCCGCCGCGCAATAGAAGGCTAAACGCATTCGCCGCCTACAAACCTAGACAAATCTCACCCGGGCACCCTGCTAAATAACGAAACGCAGTGAATAACATAGCGGGGGTGTTTGTAATGCAATACATGGTTCCCGGGGCCGCGGTACCCATACCCGCCTCCAAAATTGATATATTCTCTAAGCACCTACGCATTATTATCCACTGATTGTATGCATGTAATCTTATGAAAAAATATGTCTGTGAGTGTTTTTTTTTTTTTTTTTTTTACTTTAACTCCACGCAGGAGGCCCTGAGGAAAATAATTTCCCTCAGGGCCTATGTCATCTGGGATGCTGTGTGGAGGGTCTTTTTGAGGAGAGGAAGGAATGAACATTGGTCTTGAAGAGACCCATGTTTGTAGGAAGGAGGAAACACAGAGGCCGGCAAATCATTCCACAGCCGAGCTGTTGAACACAAGAACGAGTCGAAGAAACGACCTGTTCTCATGTGACAAATGTCAACCGTGTACAAATGTTGGGCACGCGTTTGGCGTGTTTCCCGACTATGCACCGGTGCCGAAGGGATCAATGATGCTAGTTCCTCGGAGCATCTTCCATTGTAATACCGGTAGAACAAGGATAGCATTCCCACCCGACGCCTGTGCTCTAAAGATTGCAATCCGTCTGTTAAGATGGGAGAATCTATCAAACGGACCGCCCGTTTCTGCACAGAGTCGAGGGTATTTTTCAGGTATTTTGGAGCTCCAGACCAGAGGTGGCTGCCAAATTCAACCGCGGGGCGCACTTGTGATTTGTACAGGGTTAGCAGTTGTGTACTATTAAAGTATCTGCGGGCCCTGTACAGTACGCCCAGTTTCTGTGAGGCTAACTTTACTCTGGCTTCGATGGAACCCCCATACCTGAGCTGGTCACTTAGGGTTACACCAAGCATTTCAATGGAGGGCTTGTTCGGAAGATTGCTTCCGTTGAAAGAGACTAGATTTTCATTTCGATCCCTTTTAGACGTAATCAGACAAGATTGGGTCTTTGAAACATTAAATTCAACGAGATTATTTTTACCCCAAGAGAAAACACTCTCGAGGTAACCGTCCATTCTGAGTGTGTTTAAATATGTTATGTGCCTTGGAGTGCGTTGCCCGTGTTATATTATCTGTCTATGTATTTTATTCCTGTGTATTATAGTTACTTGAAATATTATTCTTCTTAATCAATTTTCTATTATTGTGTGTTTCTCGTTTATTACGTGTGTTCTTTAGAGTTAATTAATGTTGTTAAATTTACTTGCTGACAAACTGCCTTGGCAGTTTAACGGGTGCTTATAATGAAGAATAAAAAAATCAGAGTGTGCAATTCACACGCGGTAGAAGTGAAACCTTCAGAAAACTAAAGTAGACAAGAGAGGGGAGACTGCGAAGCACTTTTTTATCAATGTGAAGAATAATTTTTTTCCATATTTTTGTCGTTGAATTCCAGTACACCTATTTTTATTTCTTTTTTAAAAGAAAGACAAACATTCCAGGGTTACGAATAACCCAACAATGTTTGAAAATCTCCTACTACCACCACAGAAAGCCGAAAATGTTGCTTGTGTTGTGATGGAGGACTTAGCCAGCCGAGGAATCGAACACGCGACGCCCGGGTGGGACCCAAGCGCTATGCCCACTCAACCACTGACCGGTCAGTGGTTGAGTGGGCATAGCGCTTAGCGTTTCCTATACATTTGATCATCTTTTTAGTATTTGTGTTTTCCTCTTCGGAAGTCGCTAGATGTCGCTTTCTTTTGTGTTTTATTTTGCCTGTTCATTTTGGAGTGGTTCGAAGATTACATATTGATTTAACATTTATTTTTTTTGGATTTGTGGGATACGATCCTTGGTGCAGAGGTTCAACAGGGACTTTATAACACTACACCAAAGGAGACTTGCGTGGGACTGTGGATTTATCGCATTATTATATTGGAACCGAGTACCCGTGAATTAAATAAATATGTTATTGCTATCTCATTCTTTAGCAGGCTAAATACTATAGATTTATGTAACAATTATTATAAGCAATAATTATCAGCCTGAAACGGGACTTGAACCCGTGCCCTTCTGATTGCCGGTCAGCTGCTCTCCCAATTGAGCTATGGCGGCTTATCTTATCCCTTTGTGCTATGCATAAAAATCTTGTCTTAAACGTTAGTTTAACAATTAAAAATAATAATAGATTTATGTGTTTGTCTCTTTTTAATGTCGCTCGTTTCTGTTTCATCGAGCATCAAATCATTTTTTTAAATTATTTATTTAATTATAATGTATTACAAAAACATGGTAAGTTTTTTTTTTTTTTTTTACAGTGAATGCCGCACAAGAATCTCAACTGCTCCCGTCTGGAGCCAGTGAGACTATGGCATCCCCAATTGGGGTATGTTGTGAGGCTGAAGGTAGAGGGGAGGGGAAGGAGGTGGGGGAAGGGAAGGTTGGGAAGTACCTGGCTATTCAGATCTGGTCACCAAACACGGCTAAAGCCATTTTCAAGCAACGTTTCAATTCTGAATGGTGGTCTTACACCAGGGCGATACTGATAGTATCTTCCACTCTGGAACACGCCGCAAATATACTATATATTATTTTAAATGAATTAATTGTGAAATAACACAAATTAATCAAATAAAATTTATTTGCGCATGCCGGGTTCGAACCCGCGACCTCCGGATTGTGAGTCAAGAGTCAAGTAACACATTATTCCCAATGAGTTGAGAAAAAAAACTCATTACGGGAAGGACAGACACATATAAGCACATTTTACATAGATATTACCTACACGTTTAAAAAAAATACAACATATTGAAAAAAAAACATTGCCAAGAATAGAGATTTTAGAAAAAGATTTTAGATGAGAGACATCCACCCATACACATAAAACATAAAAAAAACAAACGTATGAAGGCGAGCGAATATTCACTGGTTTAAAAACATTTTCAGGAAATATTCTTTAAGCGTTTAAACTAATATGTTTTTGTTAGCTACTGGTTGCTTTATTTCATCAGGTAATGAATTGTATTATCTATATGCAATATATTGTAATGATTTAATACCAAATTTAGTTGTGTGGGTAGATGATGCTAGGTGTATTTGATTTTGGGATCGTTTTCGTGCTGGTTTATGTATGAATTAAAGGCTGGTCTGATGTTAGTGTGTGAATATTTATGTATGATTTTTAATATTGCACTAGTGATATTGTATATAGGTAAAACCGTAAAAGGAAGTATGTTTGAATTTGAATATATATGTTTGATATGTGTATCCCACGGCAGATGGAAGACATTCCCTTTAGCTCGATTTTGAAGAATAAAGTTTAGTCTGTGCGAATCTGCTAGAGACGTGTGTGGAATAAGTAAGCAAGGTAGGAAGAAAGGTGATGCATGGTGGGATGACGAGATCAAAGCACTGGTCTCAGAGAAGAAGAAAGCTTGGTTACGTCTGATAGCGACTGACAGTGCTTCAAGCGAAGAGAGAGATAGAGCGAAAGAAGTATACAAGGAAAGCAAGAAAAGAGTAAGTGTTGGAGTGAAAGAACGAAAGAAACGCCTGGAAGATGAAGAGGGAATAAAAATGACAAAACACTTCCAAGAAAACATTAAACTGTTTTGGAAGGAAGTCAAAAGGTCCCGGAGTGGCCCAGAGAACGGAAGAATGAAAGTGATAAAATGGAAAGATGGAAGAATGTTGACGAATGAAGAAGAAATAAAAGAAAGATGGATAAAATATTTTGAGGAAGTCTTCGAAAGCAACCCGGGTGATAGTGAGTCCAGCGTCGAATCGGTTATGAACGATGACGGAGTGAATGTTATCAAAATCAGTATGGATGAAATAAAAAAATCGATTAAATACATGAAGAATGGTAAGGCTGTTGGTTTCGACAATATTGCTGCCGAATACTTTAAAGGAGATAACCATATTATTCTCACATGGTTGTGCAAACTTTTTAACCAATGATTTAGAGGAGGGTTACACGCCATTAGATTGGAGAAGGGCTGTAATCATGCCGTTGTACAAAGGTAAAGGGTCACGCATGGAATGTGGGAATCATAGGGCTATTAGCCTGCCAAGTGCTGTCGGCAAGCTGTATGGAAGAATGTTGATTGAAAGGGTAAGAACGGAAACAAAGGATAAAATATGGGATGTGCAAGGTGCCTTTATGAGTGGAAGGGGATGCATGGACCAGATTTTCTCCTTGCGTATGCTCACTGAGAAGTTTCTGGCGAAAAACCAGAAACTTTTCTGCGCCTTTGTAGATCTTCAAAAAGCGTACGACCGAGTCGACAGAAAAAAGCTATGGAAGGTGTTGTCCAAGTATGGAGTGAATACAAATCTCATACAGGCAATTGCGTCTCTGTACGAGGGAAGCGTTGCATGTGTTAGGGTGAACGGTGATTTTACGGGGTGGTTTGACATCACAAAAGGTGTTAAGCAAGGCTGCGTAATGTCACCATGGTTATTCAATCTATACATGGATAATTGTATGCAAGAATTGAAAGATGTGGGATTGGGCGCGAAATTGAATAGTCTGAAAGTATGTTGTCTGTTGTATGCTGATGACGCGGTGCTGATTTCTAACACTATGGAAGATCTACAGTCTCTAGTATCTAGGATGAACGAAGTATGTATGAAAAATGAGTTAATGATGAATGTAAGTAAGTCTAAAGTCATGGTGTTTGAAGAGAGTACGAAAACAGTGTGCGATATAGTAGTGAATGATGAATACTTGGAGCAGGTGGATGAGTTTGTTTATCTGGGTAGTATGTTTATGAGAGATGGGAAGGCTGATAGAGATATTGAAAGGAGGGTAAATGCCGGTAACTCCATTAATGGAGGACTGAATGCCGTTGGAGCTAATAAAAAACTTTCAATAAAAGCGAAACTAGCAGTCCACAATGGAGTCCTGGTACCTACCCTGATGTATGACAGTGAGGCATGGAACTGGCAGAGGAAGGATGAAAGTAAACTGAATGCTGTTGAAATGAGATCCCTGAGACGTATGTGTGGTAAAACCATGTATGATCGTGTTAGAAATGTGGATATCCGCAAAGAATGTAAGGCTGATGTAAGTATAATGAGCAAAATTAAGAAAGGGACCCTCAGATGGTTTGGGCACGTAGAGCGAATGAACGAAGAAAGTAGTGTTAAAAGAATATATGATGCAAATGTGAATGGTAGAAGAAGTCGGGGACGCCCGAGGAAGACATGGCACGATCAAGTAAATCAGATACTTGAGACGGGCCATGTCAAAAGTCAGAATAATAGAAGAGTATGTATGAGACGATGTATGAATGTGAGTGAGGCAAAGAGTGTGTGCCAAGACCGAGTTGTTTGGCGGTCCGTCCTCTCTGCCTACCCCTGCGGGGAAACGGCGTGATGGTTAGTTAGTTAGTTAGTTAGTTTTGTATTTTTGACGGTGCTAATGACGTTTTCACTTCAAAAAATAAATAAAAAATCCATTTTGTTTGTTCGCAATAACGTAAAGGTTAAAGTTCGTTTATATTTTGAGAATTCGATGAAAAGCGCCAACTGTTTATTTATTTAGACAAAATGTCGATGCTTCAGCTTTCTGAACTTCGATTCTATTTATTATTTATCGAGGTAGACTCATCTAGAGATGGTTTTCGCTGTAGCTGTGTATTTTATGGATCTGCGAATTTTCAACCCGCGACAAAACATCCCCGACTAAAATATCCTACGCAAAAAAATCCTCCAACAAAATATCTACTAAAACCTAACCTAACAAAACAAGGGGACAAAAATAATACAGATATCCTGTAAAGACAACCAATTATTGTTCAAAAATAGTAAAATGGGACAAAAATAATACAGACATCCTGTAAAGACAACAAATTATTGTTCAAAAATAGAAAAATGGGACAAAAATAATACAGACATCCCGTAAAGACAACAAATTATTGTTCAAAAATAGTAAAATGGGACAAATATAATACAGACATCCTGTAAAGTTAGGTTAGTTTAGGATATTTTGCTGGGGTATGGTTTGTCCAAAGGATATTTTGTCGGAGATATTTTGTCGCGGGATGAAAACGCGCATTACAAAAGTGGTATGTAACCAGGGCGACACTGATAGTGTCCACCACTCTGTCAATTAGAGCAGCTGTTTGTCCACAGACACGTCTGAACCATGGTCAATTTGTGTGGAAATTGCACGAACGGAGCATCCAAAACACCTGCACGTGCCGCAGACGATAATGAAATAATATTTCGACAACAAAAACATTGCACATGTCGAAACCGGTACGAAAGCTAGTTCTTCAAAAACTTTGATTGATGTGAAGATAAATCATGGAATGATTGATTGACTGGATAAAAAAACGTAATATTTTTTAATCGCGGCGATGCGAATTAAAAAGGACCATGAACTTGAAGGATGCACAAGAGACAGGATGTTAATATAAAAAAATTACAAAAAAACGAGTGTGCTTTAGACCACACGACTGAAGTAAAACTACAAGACAAACCTCGCCCCATGAACCCAGGTATCCCTGATAAGTTACCAAACGTATCGAACGGGGTGACCTATGACCTAGGGGTGACATATGACTTTGGGGTGAAATATGACCGTAGGGTGACCTACGACCTTGGGGTGACCTACGATCTTGGGGTGACCTACGACCTTGGGGTGACCTACGATCTTGGGGTGACATACGACCTTGGGGTGACCTACGACCTTGGGGTGACCTGCGATCTTGGGGTGACCTAAGACCTTGGGCTGACCATCCTTATCCTTATCACTCCCCAAGTCAAGCGTGCGTAAAGGCCCGACCGTTCGCCTAGCAATCGATCACCGTTCGCATCGATTACCGTTCGAATGACATTTTTCGTAACAATCACCACGTTTCATAACGCGTTCACCAGCTTACCCAGTTTTAGTCTTACTTAGTTTTACTTCAAAAACAGACTTATATGTGATACTGAATGCAGTAAATCTAAAAAGTATGTCCACCGGACCTGGTTCAAACCAAGTGATACCGCGCGCGTTGTTTCAATAACACATCTTCAATTTTTAAATCATCTATGTTTAAATAGGACATTTTTTGTGCGAAAAGTTGAGGCAAGTACCCAACATTCTCTTGTCAATCAAACAGTCCGGCTCCACTTCAACTAATGTATCGGAATGAACTACAGTTGTTCAATCATTCATTGATCATTAATATTATTGTAATTTCATCCGACCTGTTCACAATGGGAGTCAAAAAGTAATCGGGGTCTTTCTCATTCTAGCCTCCAGCCAATTATTACGACCAAGAAAAACACCTGATGCTGTCATTGACTATCATAAAAAAGACGCATGGGATTTTTTGATTGCTGTTTGAATACGGATTTTTTAAATTTTTTTATATTAGTTCCACACAGGAGACCCCGAGGAAAACAAATTCCCTCAGCAAAGAAGGAGATTAACCTCTACTAGTTAGTCCTACATCATTAGTAGCATATATCTCATTTGTTTCTTCAAAATTATTAACTGTTTAATCGACTCGCCTACATTACTACAACTCATCACATTTAATATACCTTCTCGTAGACTCAGAAATAAAGACCTGCTTTTCCTCAATCAGCACTCGACTAACTATGGTTATAACTCACCACTGTCCAGAATGTGTAGACTGGTCAACTCACGTCAAGACCTTGATTTTTTTGGTATTAGCTTAAATGATTTCTGTCGCTCTTTAAACAAATGAAGATATGTAATATTCACCCTAATTTTTGCAAGGTCTTGACGTGACTTGACACTTATTTTTCTTCTATTTTCACTGTTTGTCTTTGCTTTCATGTACCATCCGAATCCTTACATTGTTCATTTCTATACTTCGTGATACTTTGTTTTAAATTGGACGTAAGTCCGTAAATAAATAAATAAATAAATAAATAAATAAATAAATATATAAGCACGGTAGGGCGGAAAAATATAATACATAATTTTTTTAAATGGTAAAATTATTTTACGTGTTCTGAAATATCGCGACCAACCAGTTAACAGGTTGTATATAGTTATTGATCCCACTCTGGACGGAAATTTATCATTTGACGGCCGGCGTAGTCCAGCCATTTTTTTTTTTTTACAGTGAATGCCGCACAAGAATCTCAACTGCTCCCGTCTGGAGCCAGTGATACTATGGCATCCCCAATTGGGGTATGTTCTGAGGCTGAAGGTAGAGGGGAGGGGAAGGAGGTGGGGAAGAGGAAGGTTGGGAAGTACCTGGCTATTCAGATCTGGTCACCAAACACGGCTAAAGCCATTTTCAAGTAACGTTTCAATTCTGAATGGTGGTCTTACACCAGGGCGATACTGATAGTATCTTCCACTCTGGAACATGCCGCAAATATACTATATATTATTTTTAAATTAATTAATTGTGAAATAACACAAATTAATCAAATAAAATTTATTTGCGCATGCCGGGTTCGAACCCGCGACCTCCGGATTGTGAGTCAAGAGTATTACCCACTGGACTACGGAGGTCGTCGAATTAACGATTTAATCATTAAAAATAATATAAGGTATATATTAGCGGCATGTTCCGGAGTGGAACGTACTCTCAGTATCGCCCTGGTGTAATACTACCTTTCAGAGATGAAGCGTTGCTTGACATGGCTTTAGCCATGTTTGGTGACAAGATCTGAATATCCAGGAATTTCATCACCTTCCTATTCACCATATTCTTCCCCTCTCCACTTACCTTCAGCCTCTCAACATACCCCAATAGGAATGGAGAAGTTGGGACTCTTGTGCGGTATTCACAATAAACAACAGATATTACCACCAATTTTTCTTAAATTATACCCAAAAAATTCCAATTTCGGACTTGATTGACTCGAAAACAAAAACTACAAAATCGACTCGAAACGTGATGTATGACTTCCCGCTTGTACCACGAATTTCCGCACACCTCGTACACTCCATGCAGTAGATACTCTCAGTTTTACCATGGGTAGAATTGAAACGTTGCTTGAAATGGCTTTAGCTGTGTTTGTTTACCAAATTTGATATAGCCAGGTTCTTCGGAATCTTCCCATTCCACTCTCCATTTTCCCAAATGGTCCCTCCGATTCCGAGCAGTTGGGCCTCTTGCGCGGTTATCAAGTTAAAAAAAATACCTACCATTTATCTATAAGTACACAATATTCTTATCAAAAAGATAAACATTGTGTTTAACACAGATAACTTGACATGTAGGTGATAATTGTGGAAGAATTTTCTATGCTGAACATTTGTAAGAAATAGGTAAATAAATACATACCTGCGGCAAATCTTACCTAGAAATGGCAATTGACAATAATAAACCTAGTTAAAACTAGAAATTATTTGTCAAGACTAGTTCACATATATAAATAGCTAGTGAAAGGGGCCCTATTGCTTCAGGAGTTCCCAATCCGTGAGTCGCGAAACGTAATGGTTTCATTCTCCGTAATGGCAGAGACTATGATAATATTTCAACATTAAAAATCTTATATTCTTCTTTAGTTCGAAGTCACGTCCAATATAACTCTACTATTTGGTCACCACACTTTCTAATCCGCTCCGATTCCATTGACAAAATTCAGCGAAAATTTCTAAGACATATTAACTATAAACACGGTCTGCCTATAATTACGACCACTTGATGAAAGAAATAAAATTATTAAAAATCTCAGATAGAAGACTTATTTCCGAATATCCCAGACAATCCCCACCCCATGAACCCGGGCATCACCCACCAAACGTAGCAAATCGCTACGTGTGACCTATGGGAGAGGTGTTAGCTATCCAATATATCCAATATAGGATATATCCGGAGCGGCGATGCTCATTTACGCCTCCCAAATTGATTAAACGAACATAAACACATTTTAAAGTGATTTAGGTACACATAGTTTTCGCCTGCGGCGCTTATAATTGATATAATTTTTTTTACATGAGCTCCACACAGGAGGTCCTGATAAAAAATTTCCCTCAGGGCCTATGTAATCTTTGGGTATGTTGTGTGAAGGTTTTTTGAGGAAAGGAAGGAGAGGAGAGTTCTGGGAAGGAAAAGGGTTTAAGGGGTGGGGAGGAATCTGGGGTTCAGTGTGTCCTGGTCATCTGCCTCCAAGACCTAGACAAACCTCACCCCATGAATCCGGGCACCACTGATAAATCACCAAACGTAGCGAACTACTTGGGGTGACCTATAGAGGTGTTGGTTATCCATAGACATCAGAATTCAATAGACCAGAAGATACAGACGAGGGGGTAAAACCAAACTATGAAGGGGGAAGAGGGGAAAGATGACTGTGATTCGTTATACAATCAATCTGACAGTAAATAGGCATCTCGCATTACAATATCACCATTTAGTTCTTAAAAGCAAAATCTGCTTTGAATGAATAGACCTTTTTACATGGGAGCGCGAATTGCTTGCCACGATAATAACATATTTGCTAAGGCCAAATGCTCGGCGCAAAAAGACTCGCCCCAATACACATAGCAATATTTTGTTGCCGTGTTTAGTTAAAACACTATTACAAATGTTTCATAATTTACTTACCCCTATAACCAGCGACGAGAATACTGGAGAACCGCCCACATTCGCTATGTCTATATAATATGTACCTATAATGTATAGCGCTAGCTGACGTTTTTGGCGTGATATTTCGTAAAACGTATAGACGTTACTTTCGCGCTGGTCACTACAAGAATGATGACGTCACATATTTTAGATTCTCTCCCCTCCCCATGGAGCGAGCTGGCGCCAAGGCGGAGCTTATAGCCGGTTCCATGGGGAGGGGGAAATATTACGTTTTTATCACTTAGGGCAGGTCCAGATATATTCATATGTCCGTGTGGTTATCCAATAAAGCGCCGTTTTTTAGAGTAAAATCACAAAAAGTGATTTACTGTGCGCGTAATTTAGAAAATTACGCGCACAGTTTTAGAAATAAAAAATGGGTCGATTTAGCATTAGGTTTACAGTTTGAGAATCCGTTCACTATACAATCGTGGAATAAATTACTTAGGATCTACCCAATATCATTGATTGTAATTTTAATTATAAGAACAGGTTATGAGAATTAAAAAAAAAAACAATAAAATGTTTATGTTAACAACATTCCTGGTTACTGAATTTTTATTGTTTTTTTAAACGCACGACATATTTTGCACGTTTCCTTTGGGTACATCTTTATGTATAAAAATTTCGTGTCACAATGTTTGTTCGAGATAAACTCCGAAAATACTTAACCGATTTTGATGAAATTTGGCTTACTGTGTGTAATTTGGTCTAACTTAAAAGATAGGGTAGTTTTATCTACGATTATTGACCTCAATATTATTGCGAATTAAATGTTTGTTAAAGGACAATGCTTTGTAATTATTTGTAAGTTCCATAAGTTTCTAACAGATGGCGGTGTGAGTTACTTTATTGACACAACACTTGGTTATCTAGGTTGGGTAACTATCCAGTAGATGGCGTTGCGTTTCGTTAGCCACAGCAAAGCGTGTCCGGGTCAGCTAGTATTTATATTATAGAAAAATATTTTTTTTTTGTTTGTTTCTTATTACTTCCTATACCATTCATCCGATTGCGATGAAACTTTGGTGATTTGTTGTGCGCACGCCAGGTTTTTATGAATAATGGTGAGCTCTGGCGTTATGAAATTTGTATGAAAATTTTACAATAGGTGGCGTGCGAGTTGTTTGAAAGGGGGGTGGGGGAATGCAGGGAAGGCGAATAAGGTTTTTATGTATAGTGGTGAGCTCTGGCGTTATGAAATTTGTATGAGTTGTTTTAAAGTGGGATGGGGGAATGCAGGGAAGGTGGATAGGGAATGCGGGAGGGGAAGGTGGAAGGTGAACGCGAGAGGAGAATGGGGGGCACATTACAGTGGTTTACAATTGGATAAAAAATTTCATCTGAATTCTCTAAAAACCAAATTTTTTGGTTCGAGTGTTAGTTTCAATATTCACATGAAAGGTCTAGATATTATTTGGTCGACGATTGCAGCAAAATGTATCAAATCGGGTAGGCAATACATTAAACGTTGCAAACTGTACAAACTTTAAATATGACCTTCAGACGCTGTTAATAATCAAGTCACGGAGAAATAATACTCTTATTATCAAAACACCAAACAACGTACACACGTACAGAATATAACACAGCAATGTAATCGACTCTAAGGCAATCCGATCAACAAAGGTATTCCAAGGAGACAGAATGTCGCCAAAATTATATACGACGAGTCGTTGATAGTCCAAACAAGGCACTGCCCATTAAATTTGCAGTAATAGAGAACTCCAGTCCAATTTTTTAATTTTTTTTTATAAATAATGACCTTCTAACTTAAATAACTGCATTTTTATTTTTATTTTTAGAGTTAGTTTTAATAGTTAAAATAATTGTCAAAGTTTTAATTTTTCAAGACCCCCCGAAAACCACCGGAAATATGGTAAATCGTGTGACGTCATCACTCCTGAAAATTTTGTATAGCACCGGGCAATCAGCTGATCAACTGCCGCCATTTTGAATACCGTTGTTCGAAGTATTCTCCCTAGAAGAAGCATTACAATTTTTTTTGTGCAGTAGTTTTTCAATATTTTAAATAATAGAGATAAACTAATAGAGATACCTCTATGTTTGATACTGAATTATTTAGGCTTAAATATTGTTTCAGTAAACACAATAACTAAATCTCTATAAACAGTACGAAATAAAGAATAACATGAAATGTTGTTAATACTGATGGCTTGTGCCATACCTACATTTCAATTGATTTCAATACAATGTGATACAATAACTGGTGACGCGTGACGTCAGCACTAACCATTCAATCGTACCAACTTAACAGTGTATTTTAACGAGACGTTAAAAAATGCACTTTTTAATAATTTTTTAAGAACTCTACGTTTAATATTATGAAATAAAACTTATATATTCAGAATCAGCTTTCATTGGTCTGTATGAACATATTTTTTTAAAGCCATAATATTTTTCACTGGAGTTCCTTATTGCCTATGATATGTCTTAATCACACTATTCTTATCGGATTAACATTATTGGAATCCTTCCACATCAATCTTTCTCTTACCGAGGGACGAATCACGTTTAGGAAGATAAATATTTTGATCACATCCTTGTACTATTTTTTATTTTTCCTTATTCATAAAATACATTAGGTACACAGGTTTTACAGGTTTTTCGACTATCACACATGCAGCACACGCCCATTATAGCATATTGTAGTCGAAATATGTATATATAATTAGGGGGCATACATTAATTACGTTAGCAGTTTTTCTTCCAATCTAGACCCCCCCCTTGGTGAGGATAAATTTGGGCCACTTCGTATAATTTTTCAAGTAACGTGAGATTTTGCTGGACACCCGGACCCCCCCATTGTATGCTCCCTTATACAAATGTGATAATTTTTAACTATTGTGCAGCCCTTCATGAAATTTTGCCATTCTTTCCAAAATACGCTCAATAAAAACCATATTATATATTATTATTATTGAAATACTAGGTACTAGAGACGCAATTGCATGTATGAGATTTGTATTCACTCCATACTTGGACAACACCTTCCATAGCTTTTTCTTGTGGACTCGGTCGTAAATGTTTCCAAAATCATTTCTATGACTCCTCTTGAAAATGTGTTAAAAGTTACTGACGTGAATGCACATATAACCCTTTTCTTATCAACGGTTTGCAAAATACATTGCTGTATTCTCGTGATATCCGGATTGCCTTCAAACCAGAATAAATGAACTTGCAAAAGTCACGAAGCAGGTTTACGCGTTGCGACCCAAAAGATGGCCTTATTAAAGCGGTAGGTACCTGGACAGGTCGTTGGTAGCATCATAAAAGAAGGTATTTTTTAAATCAAACGAAGACCTCTCGGACGATGGTGATATTGAACGACATAGGAGAAGTATCAGTATACTGTCTAATATGAATGCCCGACGATTCTTCTAATGCAGCGATAGTGAAAAAATCAGAGTGTGCAATTCACACGCGGTAGAACTGAAACCTTCAGAAAACTAAGGTAGCCAAGAGTGGGGAGACTACGAAGCACTTTTTTATTAATGTAGAGGATGTTTTTTCCCATATTTTTGTCGTCGAATTCCAGAGCACCTTTTCCTATACATTTGGTCGTCTTATTAGTATTTGTGTTTTATTCTTCGGAGTCGCTAGATGTCGCTATTTTTGTTCGTTTTTTCTTTCCTGTTCATTTTGGAGTGTTCTGAAAATTTGATTTAAAAAAAAAATTTCGTTCATCATTAAAAAATCAAGAGCATACAATTCACACGCGGTAGAAGTGAAACCTTCAGAAAACTAAAGTAGACAAGAGTGGGTAGGTAACGAATCATCGCACAAAAGGGAGACCGATTAGTCCATCTCATTCTCTCGCAGGCTAAATCCTGTAGGTGTACCTATGTATTTGTCTCTTTTTGGTTTCGCTTTTTCGTTTCATCGAGTATCACAACGGTGCTAAATAAGTTTTCACTTCAAAAAACTAATACTTGTTGAAAATACTAACATTATTAAATTGATTTAGGAACACCACTTTATTGATGTTTTGGTCATAAAATCTTTTTTAAAGAAGATCTCAAGAATATTGCCCAAAGAAATTTAGACGATACCGACTGCCAAACATCGTGTACCATATTTGCGACAGTCACGCATAGGACACGCCGTCACATATGACACAGCGGCGTCTGTTAGGTTAACAATGTCATTTCTATTGAAACCGAAACGTGAGAGAGTCTTTCCTCGTGTTTCAATTTTAATCGTTGAATAAATAATATGGTGCACAGACATATTAAAAGTCAACAAAGCACAGCCATTCAGAGCATGTTTGTTTTGGTCACAGGTCTTTAGTGAGGTATCGACGAGTCTCTTGCATTCATTTTTTTCTTTATTTTTGAAGTGATAATTCTTTGATTTGAAAAGTTGAAAATGATTTGAAAAGTTTTGATTTAAAATTCGAATGAAACGGAAATGATGCATTACAGCACCTGCGAAGCATCAAACTGCGCTCATTGGCCGCTTTGATTATGATGTCACTTTTCAAGGCTCTTATTGGTTTTTTTTTTTTTAAATTACAGAAAATAGGTTTTTTTCTTGTTTACATTTTACCTGGAAAGCTACTGCAAGCGGTGGCGGCCGCTGCCCTGAAAATGTGGTGTTTCACTGATAATCCGTAGCTATGAGATAACGATTACTAAGCAACATTAGGTAAAAATGATTCCACTAATCTTATTTGGAGAGAAAGTCTATTCTAAGCTGTTTTCGAAGGGCGAAAAGCTTTTTAATTAAAATTTTAATTTTTTGTACAGTTTTTTTTTCTGTAGGTACTAAGAAAATAAAAACACAACACAATTTTTTTGTAAACAAATCTTAAATTGCAACCCAAGATACTCTTTTTTTTACAATGTTTAATTTATTTTATATTTAATAAGTAGTGTAAGAAGAATATACGACGCAAATGTGAATGGTAGAAGAAGTCGGGGACGCTCGAGGAAGACATGGCACGATCAAGTGAATCAGATACTTGTGTCGGGCCATGTCAAAAGTCGAAATAATAGAAGAGAATGTATGCGACGATGTACGAATGTGAGTGAGGCAAAGAGTGTGTGCCAAGACCGAGTTGTTTGGCGGTCCGTCCTCTCTGCCTACCCCTGCGGGGAAACGGCGTGATGTTTAGTTAGTTAGTTTTGTATTTCATTATAAACAGTATTTATAAACAATGTATAAACAGCACGTGGGCAAAATTATCAAAGTTACGTATAAAAAAATGAAATTCCTTAATGATTTGTGTTTTATAATTTAAAACACAAATCAATAAAAAAGCAAATATATCCTCGCATTAATTCGTAGAATGCTTAACCACCAAATGTCCAATTTTACAGGAGGCACAAAAAACCTCGTAGTGAAAAAAATGAAGGACGGGTCATTGTTTTTATTTATGTTCCGAACATATATTTCGAAATTTATTTTCAATCATTTAAATTTTGTAAGTTAAGGCTTTCTATTTGAAATCGGAGTTAGGAAGTTTACATAAAAACCGAGAATGGAGATACAATTTTAATTTCTGTAGGTACTAAGAAAATAAAAACACAATACAAATTGTTTGTAAACAAATCTTAAATTACAACCCAAGATACTCTTTTTTTTACAATGTTTAATCAGTTTGGCAATTAAGTGTAGAAAATAAATGATGGCGCTGCGATCGTTTTCTAGTTTTAAATGGCATCACCAAGATGGCTCATAAGACAATGAATGTATGTTTTAAAAAACACTTCTGCCAAAATGCATATTTCATAGCGTATTTGTATTTTCAAAAATTTTGCACAAAAAACTGTAATTTAATAGAAGTAAAATAAAACAAAACAAGTTTAAGTGGGCGTTTATTTCGATATAAAAACGTAGGTACTTAAAAATTTAAGTCTATTAATTCAACACCCGACATGTAATTATTGTCTTCGTCCTCGTGTGATTCTTCTTCTTCCGTATCTTCATCTTCATCTAAACGCAGTTCATCGATATCATCGTATATAGTACTGCCTCGTGCATAATATTCTGCCTCAATTTTCATCACGTGTTTGCAACAATTTTTCCAATCATCAGCACTTATGCTATTACATATTTTATTATTATTATGCCCATTTTCCGTTTTCCCGGTGTTTCATATTTTCCATCTGCCTTTTCCCCTTCCTTGACGATTCGTCTTACCGTTTTTTTTTTTTTTTCATAAGTTTTTATTCCAGTAAAAAAGAAAATAACATTTTCACTTACTTAACTAGAATATTACATAGATTTTACATTTCATAAACTTACATTACATTTGATTGCAATACTAACATTTACATGATATTATATTACCATACGATATTATTCACTATCACTACTTTGTTTTTTGTGAATAAACATGAACAATTTTTTTTTGAATTTGCACACACTTTTTTCGTTTTTGATATCATCTGGAAGGCAATTATATAAATTGCCCCCCTCGTAATTAATTGATTGTTTATCGTAGTTAGTATGAATGGTGTTTAAACGTATGTTATCGTGTTGTCGTGTAAAATGTTTGTGTACTTGGGACGTTTTAATGAATTCTGTGTTTGTATGTATGAGTTTATTATTTATTTTGTATATAAGGACACATATATTGTACTCGTATAGTTTTCTTAATGTTAGCAGTTTTGTTTCCAAATATAATTTTTTTGTGGATGTTTTGGATTCGTAGTGAAATAGTTTTTTGATTATCTTATTTTGAATTACCTGTAATTCATTGATGTATGTTTCATACGCATTTCCCCAGATTTCAATCAGGTAATTTAGGTGTGAGTGTACGAGACTATTGTATAAACTTTTTTTAAATTTAATTGGTAATAGATAAGATAACCGGCTAAAAACGCTAATTAAGGGTGTGATTTTATCTTTTACATTTTGAATGTGTTGTTTAAAAGTTAAATGCTTATCGATGCACAGCCCAAGATATTTTTGTTGATTCAGATTTACCTGTGAAAAATCATTAAAATTATTATTATAGAAGGTAGTTTTAAAAACCCACACTAGATAATATTCACTTGGAAGAAAGAAAGAGAAAACGAGAAAAAGTAACTTTTCTACGAGTTTAAAGAAGTTGCATATTATTATTTTTTAATTGAATTATTCCCTTTTTCCTGTGGCCGCATATTAACTGTCAAATGAAAGTGTCAGATTCGATTTTTTTTAACATAACCTCAAATCAGATTGTAATGGTTATTATCGCTCGAAAATTGCCATAAATCTTGTAATACTAATGAAATTTATTAAACAAACTATACTACGTACCAGTCATTTCTGCAGTTCGTTTGTAAACATCTTCTAAATTAAACAGAATCTTCTTCGCGTGACACTCGGCTAGGCAGCGTTGAAAAACGCAGAATGTAACCCCTCTTGCATCACTATGTAATGGTTTGTTAATTTTAATTAAATTCAGGCAAACAATGAATAAAAATATTATCAAATCAGCGATTTTCTACTCAGATTTACGACAATAAATCAACCGTAACATGCGATAACATGACAGCCATAGGAAACGTCATATAATTCGGTGTTGCCATAGTAATTTATTTATTTATTTATTTATTTTACGGACTTACGTCCAATTTAAAACAAAGTATCACGAAGTATAAAAATGAACAATGTTAGGATTCGGATGGTACATGAAAGCAAAGACAAACAGTGAAAATAGAAGAAAAATAAGTGTCAAGTCACGTCAAGACCTTGCAAAAATTAGGGTGAATATTACATATCTTCATTTGTTTAAAGAGCGACAGAAATCATTTAAGCTAATACCAAAAAAATCAAGGTCTTGACGTGAGTTGACCAGTCTACACATTCTGGACAGTGGTGAGTTATAACCATAGTTAGTCGAGTGCTGATTGAGGAAAAGCAGGTCTTTATTTCTGAGTCTACGAGAAGGTATATTAAATGTGATGAGTTGTAGTAATGTAGGCGAGTCGATTAAACAGTTAATAATTTTGAAGAAACAAATGAGATCAGATTTTATCCGACGGTCTTCTAAAGGAGAAAGGTTTAGAGTTTGTTCAATTTCAGAATACGAGTAATTGCCTCGCTCTAATCCTAGCCTCCAAGCAATTCCCTTTAGGAACCGATGTTGAACGGATTCAATATGACGAATATGGACAGCATAAAAAGGAGACCATATAATACAAGCATATTCAAGATGGGGGCGAACCAAGGAGCAGTAAAGAATTCTTAGGGTATTTATGTTTTTGAAGTCAGAAGTGGTTCTAGTGATAAAACCAAGTAGTTTGAGAGATTTATTAACAATCGTATTTATATGTTCCCGGAAAGAAAGCTTGCTATCAAGAGATACACCTTTAGTTCCAATAACATGAACACGTTTATACGAACACGTTACGTTAATATGAACACGTTTAGTTCCAATTTATTTAATTTCTACACTTATTTGCCAAACTATACGTATTTTACAAAGATAGATACGTACTTTTCTGCGAACAGTTTTATGAACAACTAGCTGAAGACTTGGGAGATAGGAATTTTACATTAAAAAAATAAAACACAACAATACAGAACTGCGATATTTATTTTATGAATTACTCGGTAACATGCTAATTGACTTTTATATATAGTCTCAGTATGTAAGAATAACAGGATAAATATAATAGTACTTAGTACACAAAGCGTAACAGCACAATAATTTTGAAGTTAAATAATAAGACCTGAAATGGTAAATAAAATAAAGTATGTGGAGTTAGGAGTTCCGAAGTATTCGCGAGTAAAAATGGCACCATGGTGTTTACGCAGTTTCCTAATTTGTGTTTATCTAAAAAGATATATATATATTTTTAAATTTGCGTGTTTTACTAGTCGATGCGGGACTAATTTTAACACCATTTTTTAAAATTTGGAGTTACGCAGTCTACGAATTAATGCGACGATACGTAAATTTAGGTATTTGCTGTACCTTTTGATAAAAAAAAGAATTATTCAGTTTGGTTAAGTATTTTTGCCTCAAATCCAAATTTAAGTTTGTATGATAAAGGCCGCTGGTTGGCACACCAATATAGCTTAATTTTTCATACATATGGCTGGCGTTGCGCGCTGGCGATGATTGGGATATTCGATTCGATACAAAAACATAATTCGTTCCGCTTGCAATCGGCCTGCACACGGGGACAGGGCAACTTTGCACGGAACATTGACAATTTGCTCTCCCTGATTCATATTTTATTTTATATTGGTTGGTGATATTTTTAATGAGATTCATAGATTTTATATTTTTCGGTAAGATATTGTATAGTAATTTTAGGCGTTATAATTTACACACACGAACACACTGTGCAACCAGCAGCCCTTGACTGCAAGTAGCTTGTCGGCAGGAAAATAGTGTGGACAAAAACGTAGTATAATATAAAATGTCTTACAATAGAAGAAAAAAAAAAAATTTCAATTTAATAAAATACATAATAAAACATAAATAAGTATAAAAAATAATAAGAATACGTCAAAGAAAAAAAAATTAAAATGCACGAGGAGTCCAGTTAATACAGAAAATCTGATTCCAATAGCCATGTTTTTAACAATAGTGCAAATTTAGGTGTCGAGCAACATTTTTTCAATACATATGGCAGCATATGGAACAATGTATTCAAAAGTTCGCTGGCCATGATTATCAGAAAATCTAGGTACTATTCATCCCTTCATTTTGTGTAAGCCTAATATTGTACACGTGATCCACCATTGTTTTGTATGAGATATGAAACGGATATTACGCTAGCTCTGCGCTCATTGGCCGCTTTGATTATGACCTCACTTTTCAAGTATTGGTTGAGATTATTTTGGTAAAGTTTCGCTTCTACCGCGTGTAAACAGCACTCTTTTCTTTTAATCTGCAGCAATTTTATTTTTAGTATTACTTACATATTTAACATTTAAGTTTACTTACATTATCAGTTTAGTTTTCAAAAAATTTCAAACCGCCCACGATTTGATTTGGGTCCGAGCTGTCAAGAGATCCGAAAATGACTAAATAATAAAAAAAAAAGATAATTTCAGTAGAACGTGGTTTCATTTTGGAGGTAAGGAACTTTTGGGGAATTTGGAAACCTATAGTGGGTATTTTAGGGTCCGCAACCCGGATTTGTACCGATTTATTACATATTTCCCTTAAACACGGTAAGTTTTAAAGCTCTTAAAAAAATATATGTTATTCTTGAAGATAATATCTAGACTTTGCCCGCGCCGAAACGCAAATTATATAAAATTCTCTCGATAGAAAAAAATCGCAAAGTATGCTCCAAAAATTATTATCAACACGTTTGTTTCAGTTATTTTATAAGTTATATGTATGAAAAAATTCACAGTGTTTCTTTAAATGCTGTTTAAGATAATGCCCGCGAGATTTTTGCTCTATTTTAAACGAGTCGTGTTTTATTAAACATTTTCGCAATTTTCGCATCGATTTTGTCGCTGTAAATGTTAGCGCACTCCTCTAACATTCGTAATTTCGTATCTCTCCATCTTCTTCTTTTCGGGCCCGGTTGCAGAGCCTTTAGTGACCCTGTAAGTCCCTGAGCGCAATACCTTTGCACGGTGATGTCGTTTTTCACCCGCCATGCCGCTTAAAATCTCGAAAACCCTTCTGGACGGAAGGAGAAGGACTCCTTCGAACACCTCTCACCCCAGAATATAGGTGGAAGCTTGAGTGGCAATCGGCCAACGTCAAAAACGCCCATCTCGTTCAAGACCCCACTGAGAGACAGCATGGGTTGGTTCTCTTTGCCTCGCAAACTCTGGACTGCCATCAATAGGATAAGGTGCTCCCATAGCCGTTGTGCTCAGATAATGCATAGAAGTGTCGGCGATGTGTGAATGCGGAGCGGTGCAGACCACCGAACATGTGGTCAACGAATGCCCGCTCCATTCATTCCCCGGCGGAATTGATGAGGTCCATAGGGCAACGCCTGAGGCCCTAGACTGGCTCGCAGACCTATATGTCCCCCTCTGACCCCCCCCCCATACGAAAGAAGAAGAAGAAGTGACCTTGTGCTCCAAATACACTCGTGATTCCCATAATAAATCACGAAAAGTCAGGTTTTGTCGTCTCCCCAGCGCGCCATTTTTAAAATTTTTTTTTATTCCAGTTAAAAGACAATTAAATTTTCATTCATTTAACTAGAAATAAGAATACACATTAAGATAAACTAAATATTTCAATACAGCGCTATTCTATTTAATTATTTTGTTTATCAAGAATAAATATTAATATTTTTTTTTAAATTTACCCAGCTTCTTTTGGTTTTTAATGTCGTTTGGGAGGCAATTATATAAGTTGCCCCCCTCGTAAACAATGGATAGTTTACCATATAACTATGGTGTGGATGGTGTTTAAATGTATGTTATCGTGTTGTTGTGTAGGTACTTGGCACGTTTTAATGAATTCTGTGTTTGTGTGTACGAGTTTATTATTTATTTTGTATATAAAGGGAGATATGTATTGTATTCATATAGTTTTCTTAGTGTTTATAGTTTTGTTTCCATATATAATTTTTTTTGGATGTTCTGGGCTTGTAATTAAATAGTTTTTTGATTACCGTGTTTTGTATTACCTGTAATTTCATTTATGTATGTTTCACATGGTTTCCCCAGATTTAGATCAAATAATTTAAATGTGGGTGTAGGAGACTATAATATAAACCTTTTTTTAAATTTATTTGGCAACATATTTATTTATTTATTTTTTCAGGTTCTCCATAAAACAGTTATACACCAAATTATTACGGAGAAGATTACAAAATACAAGAGAAAAAAAGGCCAAGGGGGCAGTTTCACTATGTTGAGACGTATGTTAAAAGATAGTTACTGAACTCTCTATAGGTAACATTGAAGATGTCAATGCTCAATGCAGAATCGTTAAGCAGTTGTATTGCTCTATTTAATGGGGCATTCTGAAAGGAAGAAGTTCTCGCTTTCGGAGCATAAAAAAGTGTGTGGGATCTCCCACGAGTATACACGTTAGGGACATATAGGTTAATCTCCTTCAACATAGGTAGATTCAGTAAAGTACCGGAGATCAGTTTAAAAAAATGTTTCCCCAAAAATATTTTTCGGCGGGCTTCTAAGGTATTAAGATCGAGCATTCCTGTTAAGAACAACGATGGATACAGGAATGGGTAGTATGTATATTCCCTCATATACAGGTAACGCATAAACCTTTTTTGTACTTTTTCTATTACTAGGATATGGTTTTGTTCAGAGGGTGTCCAAATAATGGAGCTGTATTCCAGGATGCTGCGGACAAGTGCTTCATATGTTCTTCGTATTGCAATTCCATTAGTAAATGATCTCGCATTACGAAGAACAAATCCGAGCATTTTATGTGAGATTTGAAAGAGAGATTGGATAGCATATACATATATGATAGCCGGCTATATACGCTAATTAAGTGGATGATTTTGTCTTTAATACCTTGTATATGTTGTTTAAATGTCAAATGCTGATCAATGCACAGTCTAAGATATTTTTCCTGCATCAGGATTTGCAGGTCGTTGTTTTCAACTTTGAAGGGTATATGGGGAGGAATTATTTTACGGGTTGAGCTTAAGATCATGTATCTGTTTTTTTAACATTCAAGTTTTTTTGATATTTTTGCAAAGAATGGCACGAACTGAGATCGGATCGAAATGAGCATGTTTACAAGGCTAGCCTATTCATACATGCTTAGAGGCTTGCCCTTCCTCCCGATATCCAATGAGCACGCTCAGAAATCAAACGGCTGTTGATTTGTGAGCATGCTCATTTGGCTTCAATGAGCTTGCTCAATACTAACAACGTCACTGACACACATGCTACTAGGTAGCAATTGCTCATTAATACCATGCTCTTTGACTTCTAATGAACATATGTGGCCGTAGCATCACACATATTTAATATGTTCATTTCTAGATCGAAGTCAATTAAAAATGCATGCAAGAGGCCCTGTACTGTTTGAAAGTAAATATGCTATATAAATATACAAACGTTATAATATTACCTGAGGCAGCTGGGAGTACAACAGAGTAGCAAATGATAATTTTCTATAACCCACTCGTTGCAGCGCGCAAATTTCTGCGCATTTAAATTAAATGCATGCAAAGTACTAACAACTTACTTTACTTGAGAACTAAGAAACCAAGGTCCATAAGAAGTAAGCCACCGCTATTAACAAGCAAGAGAATAAATATAGCAAATTATTGATAATAATCTAGTCTCTGAATGAAAGGTTGATTATCTTAGCTAAATAAATAAAATCTCTCAAACGGGGTATACCGAGGGCCTGGTAGGAGACAAATGTCTTGGCTGCATAATATACGAGAGTGGACCGGCATTAGAATTGTGGAGGAGCTATTCCGGGCAGCGCAAGACAGAGAGACATTCTCAAGAGTGATCGCCAACGTCGGGGGGACCGGATACGGCACACAAAAAAGAAGAAGAAACAGGGTATGACGCGAAAAAAATTGCAATATTTTCTGATTGGATTTTTAAAGTAAAACTTCTTTACGCACGCTTGACTTGGGGAGTAAGCTGGTGAATGCGTTACGAAAAGCGAGAGGGAGATATAAGTTAGTGAAGATAGAAAGAGAGAGAGAGTTACGTTTCGCATATTACTGTAGGGGTATGCAAAAGAGAGAGGTGCGAGCACACATTTTCTTTCTCTCTTTCTCTCAAAGCCAGTTACGTTTCGTATATCTAAGACAGAGTGCAGGCCTATTGTCTGTATCACACTGTAGGAGCAAGAGAGAGCAGTGCGTGCGTACATTTTCTTTCTCTCTTCCTATCATATAGATGGAGCTAAAGAAGTCATGTGGTCAAAAGCACACTCGTTTTTTTTTTAAGTGAAAACGTTGTGATTTGATACTCGATGAAACGGAAAATAACGACTCTAAAAAAAGACGAACGCTACATCTATGGGATTTAGACTCCGAGAAAACGAGATAAAATGAAACCTTACCTACGTACCGTATCTACGAAGCGTCGCGTTCTGTCAAGCTGCGCGCATTGGCCGCTTTGATTATGAGCTCACTTTTCAAGGCTAATTAGTTGAGATTGTGGGCGTGAAGGTTTCACGTCTACCGCGGGTGAACTGCACTCGATTTTAATTTAAATTCCAATACAACCATTTTCAACAGAAATACATTTATATCAGATGCATGATGGCCCCCGAGATAAAGGGGTAAGACGCTCTATTAGCGATCCGTGTTCAAATCCCGGCGCACGCAAGTAAATTTTAACTATTACGTACTATTGCACAATTTCATAATTTAATAATAATATTTGCGGCTCGTTTCAGAATGGGAGATACTCTCAGTATCGCCCTGGTGTGAGACCAGCATTCAGAATTGAAACGTTGCTTGAAACGGCTTTGGCCGTGATTGGTGACTAGATCTGAATAGCCAGGTTCTTCTCCCACCTTCCTCTTCCCCTCCCTAATACCTTCAGACTCACAACCTACCCCAAATGGGATGCCATAGTCTCACTGGCTTTAGGTGCGGTATTCACATAAAAAAAATTGTAACATGTTTTTGGGACTTTTTTTACATTAGTTCCACAAAGAAGGCCGTGAGGAAAGTAATTCGCCTCAGGGCCTATGACATCTTTGGGGATGCTGTGTGGGGGGTCTTTATAGGAAAGGAACGATAGGAAGTTCTGGGAAGGAATAGGGTATGAAGGGTGGGTAGGAATCTGGTGGTCAAAGAGTGACGGACGTATGAATCCATCCCTCCCACTGCGGTGCAAGGCAATTTTATGAGAGAGTACGGCTGGAGAAGCTCAAGGGCTCCCTCAACCTCTCTCTCCCAATCTGGCCTTCCATGCAGCTGGTGGGCAGATGCATCCGTCGCCAAGATCCGACAACCATGAACCCGGGCACCCCTGCCAAGTCACCAAACGTAGCGAACCACTTGGGGTGACCTATGGCAGAGGTATTGGTTATCCAATAAATGGTTCCCGGGACGGCGGTACCCATACCCGCCTCCCAAATTGAATACCCAAACGCGTGCTTAACATTTGTAGATGGTTTAATTTTTACACGAGAAAGGGTCGTTTCTACGACTCGTTCTTGGATATGGACAGATTGACGGTAATATGATTATTATTGTGGCAGTTGTGAATAATAGTACCACGCGGCTATATATTATATATGACGTCATTGCCTGTCGCGGTTACTTTGTCCCGGCGACTAGCTGTCACTGGATCACATCACAGTGGATCCGAGTAACCGGCTATTTACGGAACCAGTTCCTATCGGATTTATAAAATGGTCACCAAAACTCAAACTGGGCGAAGTCGAACCAAAAGCTGCCCGCAGGGCCTAGCAGCACAGCGAAGCGGGTTTTTAACTGCTAATTTTGTTTAATAATTCCGCTACAATTGAATATTTTCTAATTCAAATACTTCTATTTGCCATGACGTCATATACGCTTATAGCTACTTTCAAACCGCACCTATGTTTAGACATTTTGGTATGTACCTAAGTACTTCATAAAATTTAAAATATTGCAGTTTGAAATTTTTGTTATTGAAAACCATCCGAACAGAATTTATAGATAAACTAGCTGACCCGACAAACGTTGTTCTGCCATATAAATTATTTCTAGTGAATATTTTGGTTGTTAAATAAAAAATAACGAATGTATTGTTAGGGTGTGGGGATGGGATCTACGACAGAAAGAGGAATGGAGCGCTGTAGACGACGACCGCCGATAAAAACAAAACAAAAAAACACCAACTAAAGTAGGAAAATGAAATAAAGAAAATCAATATGATTTTCGAAGAGCATTTTTTTTTTTTTTTTTTTTTTTTATTAAATTACAGAAAACATTATGTACAAAAATTTGAGTAGACCCACAAAGCTGTCATATGGCAGCTTGTCTGCAGGTTCTAAAAATTTAAACATTCTTAATATAATATCTAAGAAAATATTTGTAAATACATTTATATTTTTAAGGAAACATTAGAATAGATCACGTAGACAATTTAACTTACAACTATAAATATATAAGATATTTCAATATACCTGCCTAATAACAAGATATGTAGGCAGCTATATTAAGATATTCAAAGATACATGGAGTTTTCGTTCATTAACCGTAGTTTTATCATTTTAGGACATAGTCTCTCATTTTTTTCAAATTTTATGTTTTTATTGATTTTATTGAAAATCACTGGTATTAGATATTCAAGAGTACGGCTTCCATATTTATTTAATATTCGAGGAGTTTTTAGGCCCTTTCCTTCTCCAAATCTTGTGGTATGTTTGTGTACAAGTAGGTGTTTGTAAGGGCTTTCCCCCATATTATCCATAATAGTAGTGAACCAGTGGAGACCTTTTATTGTAAGTAGGCTCTCTGAGCCATACAGTAGTTTTAAGTTATGTCTCTGTTTGTAAATATTTGTTGTGACAATTTTTTTTATTATGGCAGTTTGTAAATTTTCAATATATTTAATGTAAGTAGTGCTTGCATGTCCCCAAGTTCGAATACCATATCTGAATTGAGTGTAAGATATTTTTTGTCAGTCCGTCTTTAGCCAACACAATAAGCTCGATGGTTTGCCCACGCGAGAACATGATGCCGAATTAAATATCAAAATGACGCGACGCTTCTCGTGAATGCCTTGCGCATGTGTGGATGAAAGTTCGATGAGGCGGACGTAGCGCCATATGTCATTCAACAACATAAATAATTTCGTTCTGTTTGAAATACGAGAGACGGTTAAATTTGTTCATACAAAAATACTAAAATCGCGATTAAAAAATGGGAAGGTTATAGGTATTTTTTGATGCCAAATAAATTTTTTTTTTTCTGGATAGGGTTACCCTAATCACCTAGCGGTATGAAATATACTTTAAAACCTATTCTCATATCTACCAAATATACATTTCATAAAAATCGGAGAAGCCGTTTCGGAGGAGTGCGTGACACGAGATTTTTATATATATATTTTTTTATTTTTTTTTATTTATTTAATATAGATATTTAGTACAGTGGTTTTATATAAATTACATATCGGTACACAAATCATTTAAAATTGCAATCTCACCAAAGAAGAAACTAGTTCTCGTGCTTGATGAGCGAGTTACACTAATTATAACAGAAATACAATAACATTATATAATAGGTAAGTATATAATGGGTACAATTGAAACTTCTGGATTATTTATAAGTGTAGGTGTACATACATGGGATACGGTTACATACTAAAATATTGTGCACTTAAAATCTAAATAAAATAGAGATGAATATAGATTGATAATACATAGAAAGAAAGAGAAAAACAGGTAATTATTAAGTTAATTATTCCCGATGAAGTGTAGCTTCAGTTTGAGTTTCAGTTTATTGATGTCTTTGGTTTTTTTTTTTATTTCAATCGGAAGGTTGTTGAAAAACTTTATTCCTAAATAGATATAATTGTTTTGCATTAGTTTGGTATTAAATTTTGGTATTTTGAAGTTGTCTTGATATCTTTTTGATTGATGGGTTTCAAATTTTTTGATGATATTATCTTTGTAAATTTGGATAATTGCATTTTTCTTGAAGATATTGTCTACTCGAGGCACCGTGAAATCGGTGAAAAGCGTTTCTGTTGGATAAGTGGAGGCTTTCTTTAGGATTACTTTAATGATTAGCTTCTGGATCACTTTGATCAGAGTTAGAATATTGTTGTATGACCCCCCCCCCATCCATAATATATCATATATAAGATTATTTGTAGTATCGCTTGAATTAGCATCCATAATTTATGTTTATGAGTATACTTAAAAGAATTCATAATCTGTTATTTCAGAGATGGCGCTAACTTAATTGTTTTAGAAAAATCACGTTTTACAAGTTATGCTTTAAAATATTAACACGAATTATTAATTGTTTGCGCCCGTACATACGCAATGTGAAAATGATTAAATACATTGGTCCGTACATAAATTCAAACCTTTCAAGAAAGGCATGCCAATAAAAAATTGTATGGGTGATTCAATCCAATATTATACGTGTTAGCATCTCTTGAAAGAATTGAGTTTGTATGCGGATATTGTTCATATTTATTTACTGCGAAAAACTATTTATTCATAGGTATAGGTATTTATATTGGACGAAAACAAACAATTTGTTTACAAGAAGTTTTAAATATAATGCTACTGAGCTATTCAATAGGCCACTTGCATTGATTTCATAACGACTTGGAAAAAATCGTGTGGATAGATCTTTTTTATTAAGATTCCGAAAATGTTGGTAAAAATTTTTAGAAATGTACAGTTTTTTTTTTTTTAATAAATAAATAAATCCATTATTTGGGCTTGTGACGTCACTACATGAAGATGTCCCGTCTCCGAAAATGTTCCGATTAATTTTGTAAAATTCCACACTGATTTTTTTTTATATAGCAACACTTTGATTTCAGGCGAATTTTTTAATTCGTTCACTAGATTTATTGTTTGTTCTCTTCGAACTTATCATTTGGTTTGACTTTTTGACAGAAGAGAACCATGTACATTTTAGAAGTTCTGAAGAGAACCCCGTACATTTTAGAAGTTGATACGTGTTTCAGAGGTATAATGGTTATGGTGCTGATTTTAACAAAATCAAATTTTATAATATTCTTATTATTATTATTATTATTTACAAGTACAAGTATATTACATTGGATTTAGTAATATATATGTTGTACATTATAATGATTTATGATCAATAAGATGGATCAACGAAAAAAATATTTATGAGATGTAATATTTTTGGTATGCCTCGTTATTCTCCTGTGCCATTCGTGTGGAAAACTTTATTTTTTTTAAATGATTTTAGGCTATGTAATTATCGTTTTTTCGCACCTATAAAATTATGTCCCGTCTTTCCAGTTTATAAAAAATGGTCTGATTTTCCGGATTGAAATTTTCAAAAAATCCCCAGGATTTCAAAAATACGATTAAAAAAAAACAGAATGTCTTAGAATATCTATTTGTCTAAACCGGTTTTTTTTTTTAAATGTGATGCAAGTGGCCTATTCTCTACATACTGACATTAGAAACACGATAACAAAAACTTCATTTAAAAATAAAATCATTGATTACCTCCAATAAACATATCTATCTGGAGTACCTATTTCATAACATATTTACATTTATGCCTACTGTGTGTGTGTATACATATGTATACTATGTACTGCATGTATGAACATTTGACTAAGTTTCACTTGCCTTTTTTCTAATCATTTATCACTATGCCTTTTTGTCAAATTGCAATTTAATTGCTTCAAAATAATCCATACTTGAATTGTACAATTTTAATTTCTACGTCATACTTGAATTGTATAATTTTATAAAAATATTGATTATATTTTGATCTGTCATTTTCATAATATTATGTAAACAAAAACCTAGCTAAAAACCACTCTGTAAAATGCCATCTCAAAAGGCGTTTCACACTAGTGAGATGGGCAATACATATCATTACTGTAATCAAATGTAATATTAAAATAATGAAATAAATCAGAGTGTGCAAATCACACATGATAAACGTGAAACCTTCAGAAAACTAAAGTAGATAAGAGTGGGGAGACTAAAAGCACTTTTTTATCAATATGAAGGATGATATTATCCATATTCCAGCGCACCTTTTCCTACAATTTGGTCATCTTATTAGCATTTGTGTTTCTTCTTCAGAGTTGCTAGATGTCGCTTTCTTTTGTGTTGCTTTTGCCTGTTCATTTTGGAGTGGTTTGAAGATTGGATATTGATGAAGCCTAGCCGCTGAGGTTCGTCAGGCGTTTTATACCATTACACTAAAAGAGGCCTTGCGCGGGACTGTGGATTTATCGTATTATATTTTAACGGGGTCCCTGTGAATAAAATAAATATTTTAATGCCTTCTCATTCTCTCGCAGGCTAAATTCTACAGATGTATGTGTCTGTCGCTTTTTAGGGTGGCTCGTTTCCGTTTCATCGAGTTTCAAATCACAACGGTGCTGTGGAAGTTTTCACTTCAAAAAAATGAATAATCATCTTAAGGTGATACTGAAAAGAAGTACCTAATCTTTAGACCATACGACTGAAGTAAAACTACAAGACAAACCTCGCCCAATGAACCCAGGTATCCCAGCTAAGTTACCAAACGTAGCGAACGGGGTGACCTATGACCTAGGGGTGACATATGACATTGAGGTGAAATATGACCATGGAGTGATCTACGACCTTGGGGTGACCTACGACCTTGGGGTGACCTACGACTTTGGGGTGACCTACGACCTTGGGGTGACCTACGACCTTCGGGTGACCTAAGACGTTGGGGTGACCTACGACCTAGGGGTGACCATCCTTATCCTTATCCTTTTCCTTATCCTTATCACTCCCCAAGTCAAGCGCGCGTAAAGGCCCGACCGTTCGCCTAGCAATCGATCACCGTTCGCATCGATTACCGTTCGCATAACTTTTTTCGTAACAATCACCACTTTTCGTAACAATCACCACTTTTCGTAGCAATCACCACCTTTCGTAACAATCACTACTTTTCGTAACGCATTCACCAGCTTATCCCCCAAGTCGAGCGTGCGTAATAAAGTTTTACTTCAAAAAAATATTCAATTTATTGACATTTTGTATCGCCTCAGTGATTATGAATTCTGCAGGTATTTACATCGGTGGCGACAGAAATTTCAAATAATTATCTTGTTAGCGCCAAGTATTCCATGTCAAATTGCAATCACAAGCAGATAAGTATCTACGCGAACAGTTGTCGACAACCATTTGGCATTAAAAGAAACACTACAAATAAAACTAATTAAAGATCGGATAGAGTTGTGTAGTGTTCTAAATTATACAGGCTTATTATTAAAAAAACACTTCCCAACCGTTAAGGCGGCACACAACCCATATAACTTTTTTTTTATTAAAACTCACATTTTAATCATTTTCGGCGAATTCGTAACTATAATAGCTTTTTTTATTCCAACAGAACACTGGGGATGTAAGTTTTTTGTATTTAAGATTAATAAACACAATACCTTACCATTAATATATTTTACGTACAACGGTTTTAAAACTTTATAACCCGTTTTTCAACTATTAAGTTAGCGGTAAGCACCAGATTTTATTTTTCTGGACGATGAATTAACAACTTCGAGAGTGAGACATGGAGACACATTTTAAATATTTGTAACACGTTCTTCAGAATTAATTATTAAAATAAACGCGGTGGAAAAGTTGAATCTCCAGGCCTGCTAGGGTGAATTCAACCATACGTTCGTCCAACACGCCGTGCCGAGGGCGTATATTTGTTTACACGCTTTCTTCACTTACGTCTTCAAGATTCTGAATATATTTTAGGATTATTGTCGACTTAAAAGGTGTTTTAGTTACGTGATATGTGGTGAGATTTTAGACTAACCCCCCCCCCCCCCCCCCCAAATCACGTGTATTTTTTTAGTATAAAGTATTTTGAAATTTTCAGAATATTATCACGAAAAATTAATAAACGTGATATCTCATTTTACCCCCCCCCCTCGTGATATTTCGTGATTTTTTCCAACCCCCCCCCCCCCTTTAGAGCCTCACGTGATTAATGGACGACCTCTAACTGTGCTGCGAAAGAGCTAGCAACAACGCATTTTGGCAGACTTTCACATGAAATTCTCTTCTTGGAAAAGACATAGTATTTTTAAATCGACTGTTACCGCGTGAATTTGATAAGAATTAAGTACGAAAATATACATCCTAGAAATCAAGGTTTATCAAGACCGGTCAGTGGTTGAGTGGGCATAGCGCTTGGGTTCCACCCGGGCGTCGGGTGTTCAATTCCTCGGCTGGCTAAGTCCTCCATCACAACACAAGTAACATTTTCGGCTTTCTGTGGTGGTAGTAGGAGATTTTCAAACATTGTTGGGTTATTCGTATACAGGGTGGGGCAGAGTGGAGTTACTAGTTTCGAAAAATCAATGAAGGCCCCCCAGACCGAGCAGAGGAGTGAGGCGGGTGCCGTTAGGTCGGGAAAATGATGCCGTTTTTTTTCATGATGTTTTGAAAATAATATCGTCTGGCGTGGCGGTCTTGGCGAGCAATAAGCATTTTGAGCCTTTCAAAGAAGTTTTCGGCCACTCTTCCCAGCATATCTTGCGGAATTCCAGCGATGACGTTCTCATTCGCCTCGTTCAGAGCTTCCAGGGTTCGAGGTCGAAGTTTGTTTACCTCAGCTTTGACGTATCCTCACAGAAAAAAGTCACTCGGGGTCAAATCGGGAGAGCAACAGGGCCGTGGAATATCCCCCGCAAAGAAATCAGGTGACCTGGAAAGAGCTTTTGCAAAATTTCGCATGAACTATGGGCAGCATGGGCCATGGCTTCATCATGTTGAAACCAGAAGGCTTCGGTGTCGTGTTTCTCGCCATACTCGTTCATTTTGGGACGCCTAAGGTTCTCCAACATCTCACAATAGTGAGATGAATAACTCAATAACGGTAATGGTTAATCCTTCGTCGCCAGTGCAAAAAACAGCGCCGAGGGATACAGCAGTTACGATTGCAATGCAAGCATCCTTACGTTTCACAAAAACTTGTGGGCTCAATTTCCGTGTACGCATCATCTTGTAGGGGTACAGATGAAGGTCTGAGTGTAAGATTTGCCTTATAATTCTGGACGATATTCCAAGCGCAGCGGCATGTTTCCGTGCTGCTCGGGTTGGAGACTCTTCAATTGACGCTCTTACTACCGCGATGTTTTCAGGTGTTTGCAGACTTTTAGGTCGTCTAACTGGTATTTTAGGATCTGCAGTTCCTGTCCACTTCACATTACTGATCCATTTCCGAATGGTTTTTGGGATCAGGAACACTGTCATCACGATTTAACTTATCTGTCCTGATGCCGGATACTGTAACGCTGTCCGAAACGTTGGCTAAACGAGGAGGTAGCGTAACACGGCATAACACCCCAAAAACAAACAACAAAAATACTTTTGGCCGTGAAAATCTAAAATCATACCAGAAGGACTTAAATTCGTGTTTTTGTTTAACTCAAGTCACCGTTTTTTTTAATATATATTTAAAAGGTTTTAAATATAGGATATTTAGTTTTATTCGCTCGTTTTTAAATCAAAACTATAATCTTGAAATTTTTTACACAATTATCAACAGGGCCATTGAAAACTATATACCACTTTCACATTTCAAAGAAGCGAAGTTCCCGAAATGGTTCAACAGCGAGTTAATCAACCTGATTATTTGCAAAAAAACTGCACACAAAAACTTTAAAGAATCTAAATCCCTTAACGACTATAAGTTATTTCACAATTACAGAACTCAATGTAAAAAACTGTCAAAAAAATCATATTATAATTATATAAATGGAATCGAAAAATCTATACCCTCTAATATACAAAACTTTTTCACACATGTAAACTCTCTTAGAAAAAACAAACAAGGTTTACCCATTTCAATGCACTTCAAAGATAAGAGTAGCACTGATATGAAAGTTAAGGTTAACTATTTTGCTGATTACTTCAAATGTGTATATGACGAAGATATCCCAGAAAATTACATACCACCACCTTCCCTTATTGAGAGCATGCATATTCCTGCTGTACACATCAATATAAACGACGTTAAATCTAAAATTAAATTTTTTTTTTTTTTTATTTTTTATTTTAACTTTTATGAGTAAAACCTCAAATTGTAATATTTAATTAAATGAAGACAATATAAGCGAAACTCAATCGAAAATCTGAAAACAGAAAAATCAGAAAAAGATATTGCCACAAGTGGTTAGCGCGTTCGCCCGGTAAGCGAGAGGTCCTGGGTTCGTGTCCCAGATGTGTCAATATCTTTTTCTGATTTTTCTGTTTTCAGATTTTCGATTGAGTTTCGCTTATATTGTCTTCATTTAATTAAATATTACAATTTGAGGTTTTACTCATAAAAGTTAAAATAAAAAATAAAAATATTCATCCTAGACTTGCAGAAAAGTCAATAGATGTCGCATATTAAATAAAATGGATAAAGATTTATCCAGACACTATCTAGAGAGCATTTAGTTCGGGTTTGAATCTTGCAATCATACATAAAGATAGCAGCCAATAGTATATGCGTTAAGAAAAATGAAGATAGTGTGGGTGGTTCTTAGTCGAAGTATGATACAGTTAAAAGTGACCGAATTGGATATCGACACGGTGGCGCAGTGGTTAGCGCGTTCGCCCGGTAAGCGAGAGGTCCTGGGTTCGTGTCCCAGATGTGTCAATATCTTTTTCTGATTTTTCTGTTTTCAGATTTTCGATTGAGTTTCGCTTATATTGTCTTCATTTAATTAAATACTAAAATTAAATCTCTAGACAAAAACAAAAAGGCCGGACCTGATATGGTGCACCCCAATATTCTCATAAATTGCATTGCTTCACTGGCTGAGCCGATTTGTCTATTGTTTAATCAATCGCTTGATACAGGTTGCTTCCCGGACATTTGGAAACGTTGTTATCTAACACCTATACTAAAAAAGGGTAATAAAAGTGATGTCACTAACTATAGACCTATATGTAAGCTATCTATAATTCCGAAACTTTTTGAAAAATTACTTCTTGATAAAATTTCCCCATATATTAACCATCTCATTGTTCCAAATCAACATGGATTTTTGTCTGGCAGGTCAACTCTGACAAATCTCTCATTATATGAAAACTTTATATCAAATGCATTAGCTAACAAAACTCAAGTCGATTCCATATACACAGATTTTATCAAGGCCTTTGACAAAGTGTGCCATAAAATTGTACTGGTTAAACTACGTAAGCTCGGTATTGACGGTAAACTTTTAGACTGGTTTGCAAGCTATCTATCTGATAGAGTTCTACTTGTAAAAATTAATTTGTTCTATTCCATTCAATTTATAGCTACCAGTGGTGTACCTCAAGGGTCCCATTTAGGCCCAATTTTGTTTTTATTGTTCATAAATGATATTGTTGACATATTTGATAAAGATGTAGATGTATTGCTTTTTGCAGATGATTTAAAAATATTTAAAATCATCAAAACCGCTGAAGATTGTGCCTGTCTACAAAATAATTTAAACAAATTAATTAGTTGGTGCTCTATTAACAAACTTTATCTGAACATAAATAAGTGTTATTCAATAAGTTTTTACAGAATAAGTCAACCAATTATTCATCCTTATGAACTTAACAACTCTACCCTTACCTCTGTCGAAGAAATTAGTGACTTGGGCATAACTTTCGACTCTAAATTAAACTTCATATCCCATATAAACTCAATCTATAATAAAGGTATCAAAATGCTTGGCTTCGTTCTTAGAAATTCCAGAGGTTTCAAGAATATTTCAACTTTAAAAATTTTATATACATCCTTAGTACGTAGTCAAGTCGAATATAACTCCTCGATCTGGTCCCCCCATTTTAAAATACATTCAGATTCAATCGCAAAAATGCAACACAAATTCTTAAGATATATTAATTTTAACCTCGGTATTCCCATTGAAAACATAAATTATAATTACTTGATGAAAGAATTAAATTTACTAAGACTGTCAGATCGAAGAATTATATCAGACTTAATATTAATGTTCAAAATTGTAAATGGTAGAGTAGACAGTCCTGATCTAAC
Organism: Limnephilus rhombicus; assembly: GCA_929108145.2. Classification (NCBI taxonomy): domain Eukaryota; kingdom Metazoa; phylum Arthropoda; class Insecta; order Trichoptera; family Limnephilidae; genus Limnephilus; species Limnephilus rhombicus. The sequence goes on along the minus strand of OV815299.1, from coordinate 25,989,640 downwards.
TAAGCTCATTGAATTTCATATTCCCACGAGAACCACTCGTTCTAAAACCCTTTTTAAATGTAACAATAATCGGACTGAGTATACGAAACACTCACTTTTACCTAGGTTGCATGAAGTTACTAATAGATATGCAGATGTGATAGATCTATTTAACTGCACGGAACAGAGGTACAAGACGGCTATGCTATCATATTTTTTTAGTCACTATTAATTTTATTTCTATTATAGATTTTTGCATGTAAATGTATCTCTGGTGTCACTTCCCAATGTATCGTCACAATTAACTGTTACACATACACTGTTTTACCATTACTAATATTTTGAATATGAATTTGTGACATGTAATTAATGTTTATGGCATACTTATGCCGTTTGTATTAAATAAATAAATAAAAACAAATTGATTTAATAATTACTTCTTTTGTTATCTATCAGAATGGATATCCGATAATTTGTTACTTCGCCATTCGCTATAGTCACCAGATAACCGGCTCAACTGCGAAAAATACCACAAATATTAATTGTATACGTATTCCGTCATAATTTACCTGTGTTATCAATTTATGTCACATTTTCCTGCCTACCAGCGCTCTATACCAAATGTGTACATATATTATCACTAACAATTAGATATAATAACAATAGGTATATCTACATAAATAATATTTCGTTGTTTGTTCATTTTTAAATTAAATTAAAGTGATTCCGAAAGGCGCGCTGGGTTGCGATCACAGAACATCCGTTCTAAAAGTAGGCTTCAACGGCAAACGTACGCTCCTCATTGTTCCAACGCATGATGGCGACTAAACTGTGTCGGGACAAAACTGTAAAGTTCCACTTCTTGAACGAGATCACTAGCGTTCCGCTACGACATCAACCGGCTGAATGGCGCGCATTTTAAAAAGGAAGTTATGCTGCCGCACCCTGTACCATTCATCCGATGGCGATGAAACTTTGGTGATTTGTTGTGCGCACGCCCGCGAAGGTTTCTACGTGTTATAGTGAGCTCTGGCGTTGAGAAATTAGTACACAAATTTTACAATAAGTTGCGCGAGTTGTTTGAAAAATGTATTTATTTCATATAGTTTAGCGGCAGGGAGAAAGGTGGGAGGGGGATGGAAATTCGGGAGGGGGGAGGAGAACGAAGGAAAAGGGGTTTTGCGGAAGGGGGGACGAGGGAAGGGGAAAGGCATAAAAGGTGGAGGGGGGACGCGGGAGGAATGCGGGGGCGAGAAGTAGTAAAAATTAGCAACCTAGTGAAAGTTAATTATCTAGTCAAAGTAAGGCTTGCTTGAATAATAAAGAGGGTGCAAAGAAAAAAAAATAGTTTAGAAAACAAAAATCACTCAACTATCTGGTCAAAGTTAGCCACATTGTACAAAATTAGCCATTTAGTCAAAGTTTTTTTTTTTTATTCCAGTTAAAAGAAAATTACATTTTCACTCATTTAACTAGAAATAATTATACAAATTAAAATAAAGTAAATATTTCAATACAGCGCTATTCAACATCATTATTTTGTTTATCAAGAATAAATATTAATATTTTTTTTTTAAATTTACCCAGCTTCTTTTCGTTTTTAATGTCGTTTGGGAGGCAATTATATAAGTTGCCTCCCTCGTAACCAATGGGTTGTTTACCATAGTTAGTGTGGATGGTGTTTAAATGTATGTTATCGTGTTGTCTCGTAAAGTGTTTGTGTACTTGGGACGTTTTAATGAATTCTGTGTTTGTGTGTACGAGTTTATTGTTTATTTTGTATATAAGGAGACATGTATTGTATTCATATAGTTTTCTTAATGTTAGTAGTTTTGTTTCCATATATATATTTTTTGTGGGTGTTCTGGGCTTGTAGTTAAATAGTTTTTTGATTACCTTGTTTTGTATTACCTGTAATTCATTTATGTATGTTTCACATGCGTTTCCCCAGATTTCAATCAAGTAATTTAAATGTGAGTGAACGAGACTATAATATAAACCTTTTTAAAATTTATTTGGCAACAGATATGATATCCTGCTAAATACGCTAATTAAGGGGATGATTTTATCTTTAATACCTTGTATATGTTGTTTAAATGTCAAATGCTGATCAATGCAAAGCCCAAGATATTTTTCCTGGATCAGGATTTGAAGTTCGTTGTTTTCAATTTTTAAGGGTACATGAGGAGGAACTATTTTACGGGGTGAGTTTAAGATCATGTATCCTGTTTTTTTAACATTCATTGTTAACATATTTGATTGGAGCCAACTGTTGATTTTTTCTAGATCTGTTTGTGCATTTTCTAGTAAAATATCTAAATCTTTACCCAAGTAAAACATTGCTGTATCATCTGCATATAAAAAGATTTCACCAAAGTTAAAGTGAGTTTTTTTTTTGTTTTTTTTATTTTTTATTAGTTTTTTCAAAGTTAATCATCTAGTTCAGTGATTCCCTGGTCTCTTTTGGTCCGCGGACCCTTTCCCAAACTGTTTTGGCCCACGGACCCCGGTCCGTATAGCACAACGGCGGGGGCAGAATAGGATAGGGTGGGGCGGCACGTTTACCAAAACGGAGGGGGCGATATGAGATATGGGGTGGAACGGGTTAGGATGGGGTGCGGAGAAACATCCATTACGCCCCTCCCCCGACGAAACTTGCATATGAATAAAAATACGCAATTCAGGGGTCATTCAGGGACCTCCAATTCAATTTTTATTTTCCACGGACCCCCTGAATGATCCTGGGGACCCCTGGGGGTTCGTACGGACCACTTTAGGAACCACTGATCTAGTCAAAATAAGGTTGGCTTGAATAATAAAGTGGATGCAGCAGATTTTAGAAAACAAAAATCAGTCAACTAACTATCTAGTCAAAGTTAGCCATTTGAGCCTCGAGCAGTTTACAAGCTACTATCTGAGAAATTCACTATATGTTAGTAAAGTTGCTCAGTGTAATCGTATCTAACTAGCAAATTGTGGACAATCTACGAAAAACAGTTGAAAGATGGCCAACTTTACTCGCTACTCGCTCAAGATGGCGGCCTACCAACAGCTGATTTCGTAATTGTCAGAATTAGTTCGGCGGGAGCCATTATTCTCGCTGCTGGATAGCGTGTGGCGCTAGCTGCGGCTCAAGTTTTTTACAAAATGTCGACCGAATTGGTTTCCGCGGGAACCGTTATTTTAGTTGCTACTGAGCGAGTAGTCAGTTTTGTGTGTCATAATGACAATCCCACTCGCCGATTCACCGGCATTTAAACTTACCGGCTTAGTAGTTTGTAAACTCGCTCAATGTAATCGAGGCTTTAGTCAAAGTTAGCCATTTAGCTAAAGTTAGTAATCTAATTAACGTTCGCTGTCTAGTCAAAGTAAAGCTTGCTTGAATAATAAAGTGGATGCAGCAGATTTTAGAAGACACAAATTAGTCTACTATCTTAGTCAAACTTAGTAACCTAGTCAAAGTTAGCCATCTAGTCAAACTTGGCAGTCTGGTCAAAGTACGGCTTGCTTGAATAATAAAACGGTCACAGTGGATTTTCGAAAACACAAATCAGTCAAGAATCGAGTCAAAGTTAGCCATGGTCAAAGTGCAAATGCCAAACGGGCTGTTAAATTAGGACTTCACCAAGCTCAGTCAAAAATGTGGGGATATATTTTATTTTTGTATCAAACCCAATATGAATGAAAAAAACCTGAGGGTTTTTAGCACCGCTTAAATGTTATAAAATATATTAGATATATAAAAAGCAAAATACGGCGGAGAGAAGAATTTGTAGACAGGAAGCATTAAGTTTGTAAGAACATGCAACATGCAATATCAAATTCATTAATTTCGCCTTGAGTTCTAATAAGATGTAATGACATAGTATTGTACTAGATATTATTTGTTTTACAGTATATTTGCAGCGTGCCTCCAGCTTTGTAGATACTCTCAGTATCACTCTGGTGAAAAGTCACCATTCAGTATCTGTATATAGGATGGGCCATAAACATGTGCGCTTCTGTAATAATGATAGCGGGGATTCCGAACGGGGGAGGAGAGCGGGGTCACTTATGCGTAGCTCCTAGTTTCTTGGAAATTTAGTCACAATGTTGCTTTACGGGAGAACGAGTGCTTTCTGGGTAAAACGTTATAACAAAAAACAATGATTTTGTCATTTTTTGTTGAACAATGTTTCTATTCTGTTTTACAAAACAATGATGCACGCCGCCTATTTCGTTAGCATCACCAATTACAGAGTATTAATCATTGCCCGAGTTGTAATTGAATTAAATCATGGTTTAAAAATTTCGAAGAAACCGGCAGGAAAATAAACAGGGGCATGGAGCAAAAGAAATTTTCGCTAACAAATTGATCTCTCGCAGAGGAGATATTCCATGGCCTCCCCGCAGCCCGGATCTAACCTATCGGATATATTTGTGATTAGGTATATATATTTTATCTTACAATCGAGTCTACGTAAAAAAACAGCGACTGTATTCCAATTAAAGGACAACATCCATCACCAAAAGGTACAACATACCCGAGATTTGTGTCGAAAAGTTTTCGAAAATCTAAGGACATGATTTGAGGAGTACCAGCGGCGAGATGGCGGCCATTTTGACGAAATTATTTTTACAAAATGATTTTCTAGCATATTTTTGTTATTAGATATCAGTAATCATTTCATTTCAAGATGAATATACAAGTGAAATCATATTTAGATACTATTTTGATTCATCTTTATGACGAATCGGCTTACAGTATGAACATCAAAAAATATGCTACGGATAAATCGAAGCTTTTACTAGCTTTTCTATGTATTGGAATCACAATAAAATTGTTATTTACGTAACAAAAAATATAAACGTAAACCACCCAAAAAAATGTTTTTTCATGACTTAACTATGAAGTAATACAAGAAACAATTTAAAAAAAATACCCCTTTATGGCTAAGACTATTTTTGAGGTTTTCCATGTTCTAACTTTTTTTCGTTCTTATAAAATTATACGCAAAATAAATAAAAACCACTTTTTCGCTTGTTAGCTTCGTGCAAAAAGACGCTCGATTTTTAAATTTTGCAGGCATGAGATTCGAAATATTTCTGGCGTTTATATTCCTCTTAAATACAGTCTGTATTTTTTCATTATTATTTCAAAAGTGCAAATTTTTATTGCCCACCTATTTTTTTAATTTTTTTATTTTTATTTCTTTTTATTGAGGAATCAAACAGTCATACAGAAAAAATGATTATAACAATAAAATTGATATGTTGTAGACCAATTAAGTTCCATTATGTTAAAAAATATTGGTTTAGTATTTTTACCTACTCAACTTATTTAATGACAAAGAAAAAAATAAACATAATAAAGAAAAGAATAACATAAAACATTATATAGAAAAAAGTAAAATTATTAACAAACATGGTTATACAATTTACTATGGTTGATATTAATATAATTTTCACAAAAAAGAGAAAAATAAGTATTTTAAGTTATTAATTTATTAAGCTGCATTTTATATGATTTCAAGTCATGGTTGAAAATGTCTACATCTCGTAAGGCATTGTAAGTTTCACAGATACGTACTATTACAGAGTTTTGCGCATATTTAGATTTACTGTGTGGTATTCTAAATAAGTCGTTCGATCTGGTGTTTTGTTTGGGGCAACGAAATGCAATATTTTCTAACATATATGATGGAATCAACAAGGCAGTTCACGATTTTGTGTAAGAATAGTGCATCAGAGATTTTTCTGCGTTTATATAAAGCGATAGGGTCAAATCGATGATCACTAAAACGATAGGATAGGTGTTTTATAAATTTGTTCTGGATATTTTCGATGCGATGAATATAATATGTTTGATATTGAGGATTCCAAATTGCTGAGGCGAACTCGAGTTGTGAACGTACATATGACATATATAACAGAATTAGGGTGTGTGCTGTATTAAAAGGCTTTGTAATGCGAATAATGAAACCCAATTGCTTATAAGCTTTTTCTAGAATATTTTCAATATGATCCCTAAATAACATTTTAGAATCCAATATTACTCCAACATATATGTATATAGACCAGATATGAGTCGGGCATTTCTCTACCATTGCCTTCCCCGAATCCTTCCCATCTCCCCTCCACCTAGCCTCACATTTCACATCATAGTCGGGGATTCCATAATCCTATTGACTCATCCTTGCATGGTATCCACAATCCACATATCTTCTTTTATATTATAATCTTGGGTTTTTCTTATTTATCTCTTTTTATTATTATTTGCAGTATTTTATTATTTACTTACATGATTTAATATAATTGAGCATGACTTCCCTCACCAAACACAAGAGCCTTGTCTCTTTATGGTGAGGAAAGGCTATTTTTATATTCTTTATAAAACTGTATAACATATAAAAAATGAATACTTGTTGTAAAAATCATACAAATATTAAATAAAAAAATGTATAAAAATTATTGATTCTTTGTTTGCCCGTAAGCGTTCCTATACCTTTCATCCGATTGCGATGAAACTTCGGTGAGTTGTTGTGCGCACGATGGTTTCTAAACGTAAAGGTGAGCTCTGGCCTTAAGAATTTTATATAAAATGTTTACAATATGTGGTGCGCGAGCTGTTTGAAAAATGTGTGTATTTAATATAGTTTAGCGGCAGTTAAGGAAGGACGGAGGAGTGAGAGGGATCCGGGAGGAGGGAAGGAGGGAAGGCGGGTAAGGTGGAAGGGGAAAGCGGGAGGGGAACGGGGGCGGGAACGGGCAAAGACACGCAGGTGAGGGTTTGGGGACGGAGGAGTGGCAGAGAGAGGAATTGCAAATGAGACGTAGCAGCGGTAGGGGATAGCAGGGTTTAAATTTGGAAAAATTGATAACTTTTGAATCAAGAATTTACTGAAAACATAGGAGTGTTTCTTACTTGCCAATTCTATTTTTGTGAGACAACGGCGAGTTCAGATGTAATGTATCACGTCATTGCATAAAGTCATTTAAAAATCATACCGTGTTTTAATGGTTACGGACAAAATTAACTTAAAAATTATAGGACCTAAACATAACAATGTTATAAAAATATAATGTAAATAAAATAATAATACTACAAAATTGTATATTTCCTCAATTTTTTGCTTAATGCATTTGGGAAGTAATCATTTTCTACTGATTACTGTAATCAACAACAGTAATAAATCAGTAACTACTTTGGTAATAATGTAAAAAAATAATCAATTTTTTAGAAGAAAAAGTCTCTTTTATAACTTTTGAAGGTTATTCCCATCAACGCAATATATCATTGAAGAAGAAGATGAAAATAATAATCTAAACTACCGAGGTTCTGCAGCGCCTCCACGATGTTCACCGAAGGGAGGGTGCACTCTTCAATCTTAGTTCCATGGTGCACTCATTCCCAGCATTACTTCGTCACCGGCTAACCAGCTTCTGGAGCAGGACAGGGAAATCAAACAACATCATTGTCGTGGCTGCATCCGGGTGGCTCAGCTCCCCACTGAATGAGCGATGGATGCAAATGATGAGGCGACCTCCCCGATGGACGATAAAAAAAACCAATATTTCCTTTTTAAATTTTAATTTCTGTTTTATTTTTGTTTAATTTTATTTTGTTTTTAATTGTGTGATTAATTTTTATTATTATTATTTATGTTCGAATTTTATTTTAATTTTTTATGTAATATGGCAGACTGGGATTGCACTACCCTCCCAGCCCTGCTGGAATAAAAACTTAAATAAAATAAATAAAAAATAAACGAAAATATGAAAGAGAACAAGACACGGAAAACAGAAAAAAGACAATGGTCGCAAATGGGAAATTGGTTTAGACGAGAGGTATGGGTTCGTGTCAGGGTTCAGGCGGTTGGAAGCAGTTAGGACTCATGAGCGGTATTCATATTAAAAATGTTTTAAAAAAACTATCTGTACTATCGATGTCTGTTGAAAGAAAAATTGAGTTGTTAAAATGCCATAAACCTCCTGTCAGTTGAACTTCTTGTGTGGTATTCGACTTTTATTCGATGTAAAATTTTACTAGCATAACATATTTAATTGTGTTGTTATTTGTCTTATTTTTTTTACATTATTATTTCAGTAGTAACTGATTGATTACTGAAGTTGATTACAGTAATCAGGTAGAACATGATTACTTCCCAAATGATTACTCCACAAAAAAGGAGAACAAAAGATAGGGGTTAGTTTTTTAAAGAAATTTCTTCCATCTATTGCAGGTGGTTGGAAGAAAATTCTTTAAAAAACAAATCCCTATCTTTTGTGCTCTTTTTTGTTATGTTGTGTTAATTTTTAATGTTATAAAGTTCAAAAATGTTTGTGTACATAAATAAAAATAAAGACATTTTGGAAAGACTGGAATATTGATCTTGAAATTATCTATTAAAAATTAAAAAGAACAACAACATTGTTTTTTTTTAACACAGACCGACTTCCGGGTTAAAATAAACGAAATATTAAAAAAATCAAACAAAGGGAAAGGAGATTAGAAGGAAATGGGAAAGAGGAAGGTTGTGATAGTGGAAGCCATTGCCTAAAACTCACTACTTATGAAGAAGAAAAATACTTAAATATAATAAAAAAAAAAAAAAATTATTATAGCGACTATATAAAAAATTTTTACATACAAAATGCAATGTGAAAGTAAGTATAAAATATTGTATTTCTTAGTCCTCCTCACTAGGGGGTCCTGTGCCGAGGCGGACTAAAGTTATTTAAATATAGTTCATGTGTCTTCTATGTCGTTTTTAGCGTCTTCGCTAGGGTTTTCTCATTGATTTGTATTCAATTGGATTTTTTATTAGTTTTATGTCTTGGGGAAGGATGTTATGGAGTTTTGTTGCAAAGTATGTATAGTTTCTTTGTCCAAATGTGGTTTTATAACTTGGAATATTTTTTATATCATTTTTATTTGATCTAGTGTTATGCATACACTGTCTAGTAGAGATTCATTATTTTTGAAGAGCTTCAATTATATATTGTTGGCATATATTTGTTGTACATTTGGTACGTCAGTTATTGAAAATATTTTACTAACTCCCGAAATAGACATCTCTACACATTATAAATTAACGTCCTCCGCCGCGTCTGTCTATCTGTTCGCGATAAATTAAAAACTACTGAACGGATTTTCGTTATTTGTTTTTGGGGTGTTATGCCATGTTGGCTAAAGAAGGAGGTAGCGCAACACGGCGTAACACCCAAAAACAAATAATGTCAAGAATCACTGGTTAAAGTAAGTCAAGTACGTCCCATAACACCCTGTATAAAGGAGAATGAAAGTCCGGTGTGGATTTTATTTGTATGCAAAGGAAGGTCACTGTCTACATTTCATTTCAAAAACTCGGTGTAAAGCCCGGGCATCGCCGGGGACTTCAGCTAGTTGTAAACATGTAGATTTTCGCCTTGCAGAACACAGAAAACCTTTATTACCGGTTGTTGTTAAATAATTATTTCATAAAACGTGTTTTTCTATGCACGGTCGTTATTTTTATTATCACGACAATAAAATGTGCAATTTATTTTTTAAGTGGTACTTTGATCGTGATTCCAACGAATCGTGCAAAGTGGTATAACGAATCATTTGATTCGTTCATCATTCGGTCTAAAACAAATTGTCTAGAAATCAATATATATTATCAGATAAAGCGTACAATGTGCATCCCGCTAAAATTCAGAAACCAGTTCCGGTACGATCAAGGAAGTTATATGGTGTGATAGCGCTCTATCCCACATCCACGAAGGAGGATTCCGTTTTTACCTGAAGGGCGTGCTTTTGAAGATATAAGGGCTGGAAGGTTTGCCCTCTAGAAATTTCTACAACAGTTCGGAACATTCGAGACTATTGGAGAGCATCTCGGAACATTCTGGAATGTTCGGAACATTCGAGAGTATTGGAGAGCATCTCGGAACATTCTGGAATGTTCGGAACATTCGAGAGAATTGGAGAGCATCTCGGAACAATCTGGAATGTTCGGGAATAGTCTGGAACGTTCGGAAACATCCAAGATCATTATGGAACATTCTAGAACACTGTCGAATGTTGTGGAATGTTCTGGAACATTGTGGACCATTCGAAGCCTATTTTGTATGGGTGGGGGTACCCATTGGTAGGGGTATATAAAGCAAGATGCGTCGTGGGATCGAACGTCAGTTCAATCTCATATCAACTCCCCGAGTGAAGCCGGGTACCCCAGCTAGTAAATAATAAAAATAAAGAAAGTATTGTAATCGGATTCTAACTTCACACTACCTCGTTCTGAGATATGAGGTGTCTTAAGTGTGCAAAAACCTTTTCTCATAAGGGAACGTACCCATTCAGGGGGGGGAAATGATCTTCAAAATACCAAGCTAGGTCACAATGAGGGGCGGGGGGGGGGGGCTTAGGTTTTTATCACGTAGTCAATCTAGAAATCTAAATTTTGACATAAGTTTTATCTTGATAATATTTTTTCACTTGCAATTATAGGTATGCATGCACTCTTGCCGTCACACAGCAAGTGCCATATTAATAAACACAAATATAAGCCAAATAAATTTTTAAAAACTTTTTGTTAGCAAGAAATGATTCAAAACCATATTTATGAATTACTACGTGAAAACTGTAGGGGGGGGGGGGAATATTAAAATAGAACATAATATTAGGTCCTTACATATGAAATTGGCGTTTTGCCGTACTGGCAACTTTGATCTCAAATATCTTCTCTTTGGTTAGGAATTCCAAATTCAAATTTATACAGCTATTTACTCATGTATTTGTGTTTCGAAAATTATAATTCATTTGTTTTTTTCCTTAATTGTTTTTTTTCTTTGCGTCACTTAGTTTACAAAATGGAAAACTTGAAATATCGCGTTATTTACGAGTACGAGTTCCACCGTGGCACCAGAGCCGCAGAAACGACTCGAAGGATTAATGATGTGTATGGCGACGGTGCCGCAAAAGAAAACACAGTGCGTTTTTGGTTCCAACGTTTTCGTTCTGGAAAATTCGACCTGCAGAACAAGCCCCGTGGACGGCCGGAGACCAAAGTTGATAATGAAGAATTGAAGGCTATTGTGGAAGCGGATCCATCGCAAACCATGTCCAAGTTAGCTGCAGGCTGCGGTGTTAGTGATAAAACTGTTTTAATCCACTTGAAGCAAATTGGGAAGATGAAAAAACTTGAAAGGTGGGTACCTCGCAAATTGAGTGAAGCAAATCAACAAACGCGCGTTGACCGCTAGACCACACACTGCACAACAGACGGCTACCAAATTAGAGGAACTTCAATTGGAATTTCTAAGACATCCACCGTACTCTCCGGACCTTGCCCCAACAGATTACCATTTTTTTCTAAATTTGGATAACTTCTTGCAAGGGAAAAAATTCAACTCCGTTGGGGCAGTCCAAACCGCCTTCAAAGATTTTATTGATTCCCGTCCGAATGGTTTTTTTAGTAAAGGGATCGATGAACTACCTATGAGATGGCAAAAGTGCATAGATAGCAATGGTACATACTTTCATTAAGTAAATATATTATATTTAAAAAAATCGACTTTATGTTCCTCCCATTCAAAACGCCAATTTCATATGTAAGGACCTAATATATTTACAATTTTGTTTTGAAGAATTTTACTTTCCATTATATTTGTTACTTGAATTTTAATTTATCTGCTACCCGTTTCGACACATCCGTGTCATTCACTAGCAAACTTAAAACTAAGGGTAAGGGAAACGTGGCTTGTGGGGAGGGGAAGAACGGTGGGGGGAGGGGAAGAACGGTGGGAGGAGTTAACGTATGTAACATGGAAACATTGTTAATAAGGGTATTTTACAGGGTGCTATTATTTTGTTAACCAAAATAATTTTTGATTTAATTTGTTTACTTATTTCTAATGTTTCTTAAGCGCACGCATTAAAATATGTATATTTGGGCTAACTAACTAACCATCACGCCGTTTCCCCGCAGGGGTGGGCAGAGAGGACGGACCGCCAAACAACTCGGTCTTGGCACACACTCTTTGCCTCACTCACATTCATACATCGTCCCATACGTTCCCTTCTATTATTCTGACTTTTGACATGGCCCGACTCAAGTATCTGATTCACTTGATCGTGCCATGTCTTCCTTGGGCGTCCTCGACTTCTACCATTCACATTTGCGTCGTATATTCTTCTTACACTACTTTCTTCGTTCATTCGCTCTACATGCCCAAACCATCTGAGGGTCCCTTTCTAATCTTACTCATTATGCTTACACCAGCCTTACGTTCTTTGCGGATATCCACATTTATCACACGATCATACATTGTATTACCACACATACGCCTCAGGGATCTCATTTAAACAGCATTCAGTTTAACAATTATTATAAGCATTAATTATCAGCCTGAAACACTCATCCACATTGAAAAATATTCCGAGAAAAGATACATGACGTCCCGTTGGCGTCCCATGACGTCCCGTTGGCGGATGAGTGTTTCAGGCTGATAATTATTGCTTATAATAATTGTTACCCTTTGTGCTATGCATAAAATTCTTGTCTTAAACGTTAGTTTAACAATTAAAAAATAATAATTAGCATTCAGTTTACTTTCACCCATCCTCTGTCATTTCCACGCCTCACTGCCATACATCAGGGTAGGTACCAGGACTCCATTGTAGACTGCTAGCTTCGCTTCTATTTCCACAAACCACTATTTCCGCCTAATAAAATCCAATAATTTCTGTACTTGTATAAGTTAGATACGTTTTAGATTTTCTATTTGTTTTTGGGGTGTTATGCCGTGTTGCGCTACCTCCTTCTTTAGCCAACGTTTCGGACAGCGTTGGCTAAAGAAGGAGTTTTAAGTTTGCTAGTGAATGGCACGGATGTGTCGAAACCGGTAGCAGACAAATTAAAATTTAAGTAATAAATGTACATGGAAAGTAAAAACTCTTTAAAACAAAACATGTTCTTAAACATGCAAATAGAACCATATGCAACCAGCTAGGGCTAGGGCATAATAATTCATTGCACAAGGTTCTAATTACATTTCCCATGAAATTATATTTCCCATGGCATTCCAAGCAAGGGCCACGTCCTTTTTAAATATTTTACATTAAAATAAGAACACTACTTTAATTTATACAAGACTAGCTGACCCGACGAACTTCGTACCGCCTCAGAATCAATAACTGTTAATTAAATTAGAAATTACACAATGAAGCAACTATCGATGCCCAACTGTCCGTTTTATGTTTTTTTTATCAGAGATGGCGTTGTGTACGGATTTATATGTATTTTTTGTGATTTTCTTAGTTTTCCACTTACTTACGGGAATTTATGAAAGGAAGCGGGTACGGGTGCCGCCGCCCCGGGAACCATTTATTGGATAACCAACACCTCTGCCATATGTCACCCCAAATGGTTCGCTATGTTTGGTGATTTAGCAGGGGTGCCCGGGTTCATGGGGTGACTTTTGAGCGGGTCTTGGCGGCGGATGCGTCTGCCCACATGCTGCGTGGCGGGCCGGATCGAGAGAGACTGGTTGAGGGAGGCCTTTTACCTTTCCAGCCGGATTCTCTCGACCAATGGGTCGAAAGAGTTCGGCTGGAAAGGTCAAGGTAAAAGGTCGATTCTGGTCACATTAATGGCCTTACACCGCAGTTGGAGCGATGGATTCACTGACCTCCAGATTCCTACCCACCCCTCATGCCTTTTTCCTTCCCAGAACTTCCTATCCTACCCTTCCTTAAAAAGACCCTCCACACAGCAATTCGTAAAAAAATGCGTTTCATTTCAGAGATTTATTATTATTGTATTTTTCCTTTGGAGGGGTGCAGAGACATACGTTCATCGTTTGTTTCATTTTCTACTCTTGACATTTAGTGTGTAAGAAAGAGGGGCAGCATTATATGATTAAGAACAAAAGCAAAACAATTAGCGCATTGACGTTTGACGTTTTTGAATTTTTAGAATTCACGCACAGTTAAATATTATACCTATCACAATATTGCTGCAGTTCTTTCAAAATTTGAGAATTCGTTCCGTACAAAATGTATGATTTTTTTTTAAATAACTTTCTTTTTCTTGAATTTTTGCGATGTTTTAATAGTTATCCGGGGCGGAGACAAATCCAACAAATTAAAAATCATAAAAATCGGTCCAGCCGTTCTCGAGTTATAAATAGTATAACTAACCCGACTTTGTTTTATATATTAAGATTGAACCTAAAAATTAAAAATTGTTAAATAGATTACGAAAAATCGCCTTTACAAACTTTGAAACCTCAGAACATGGTATGGCTAAGTTAGAACCATATCTAACCAAAGTGACGAACTATTATAGAGTCGTTCAATTTCTATATCCGCTATATCAACTTTCACTGCTTCGGAGAAAACCGCAAAAAACTGTCACATCTGTAATGTTAATAAAAAATTGCATTTTATTTTTTTTTTAAATAATGAATTGGAGTAATATATACATTCGAAAAGTGTTCATTTTCAATGTGTGTCTAGAAATATTTAAGAAATTTTTTTTTTTTTACATGAGCTCCACACAGGAGGCCCTGAGGAAAATAATTTCCCACAGGGTCTATGACATCTTTGGGGATGCTGTGTGGAGGTATTTTCTTAAGGAAAGAAAGGAGAGGAAGGTTCTGGGAAGGAAAAGGGTTTAAGGGGTGGGTAGGAATCTGGGGTTCAGTGTGTCCTGGTCATCCGCCTACACGACCTAGATAAACCTCACCCCATGAACCCAGGCACCCCTGCTAAATCGGCAAACATAGCGAACCACTTGGGGTGACCTATGGCAGAGGTGTTGGTTATCCAATAAAGGTTACCGGGGCGGCGGTACCCATTCCCGCCTCCCAATTTGGATAAATAAAATGGATGTAACGGATTTTGATACTCACTTCGTGATTTATATGGAATATAGAGGTTTTTGAAACTCTACTGAACTGGGGGCGTGTTTCTACATCCGCCATCTTGGCAAAATAACTCTTTTTTTTACATGAGCTCCACACAGGAGGCCCATGTCATCTTTGGGGATGCTGTGTGGAGGGTTTTTTGGGGAAAGGAAGGAGAGAAGGGTTCTGGGAAGGAAAGGGGTTTAAGGGGTGGGTAGGAATCTGGGGTTCAGTGTGTCCTGGTCATCAGACCTTAACACACCTCATCCCATGAACCCGGGCACCCCTGCTAAATCACCAAACTTCATCTAACTATCAATGATACAATACTTACGAACTTATTTGCGATTCAATTAACAATGGTCATTGTACCTTTTGTTTATCATATCGGTGGACGGTAGGTTCATGTTTTGTAAGATATTTATGTATTACATTTCGTGTCTTAGAATAATTGTTCTTTTCTGGTATATTCAGGGGTTAAGGGGCTTACTTGACTCACTTTAACCAGTGTTTCCTGACATTATTTGGAGTAAAAAATGTAAATGAAATTTTTGTTTCCGGTGACTTTTTTTAATCAAACAATTTTTTCCGCATATTGTCATGGTCACTCAGCCGAGTAACCGCCCAACCTCTTACGCCATCCCCAACTGTCCAACACCTAATATTTTTTTTAACATTTTTGTAGAAAAAAAAAACATCAAAAATGCCACCGGAGATCAAAATTTCATTTAAATTTTTTACTCCAAATGATGTCAGGAATCAATAGTTAAATGATGACCTATGGCAGAGGTGTTGGTTATCCAATAAAGGTTCCCGGGGTGGCGGTACCCATTCCCGCCTCCCAAATTACAAACTGCTCGTGATTGGTTGAATTCCGATATAGCGGGATTTTATACTAACTTCTTGAATGATATAGCGGGTTTTGATTCTCACTCGCAGTTTTAACACGGTTTTTGGTCGTGATAAAGGACGTTTTAAAACTCAATTTTAGATTAGTCTTTTTCCTCGCAAAAATGCGAACAAGATGTCTACTCAGATCATTATGTTAAAAAATCGGATATAGCGGGTATTGAAATTATAGGACTCAATTCGTCTCGTAACAACATCAACTGTCAGATACAAACAAAATAGAGAGTGTAAGTGACGATAGAACCTTGTAAAATAGAGAGTGTAAGTGACGATAGAACCTTGTAAAATAGAGAATGTGTGATGTTTCGTAAAAGCTTCCGACTTGTAGCGACAGATGGCGGTGACATCAGCTATCGGTATAATCCGCTAGATGGCAGGCAGCGTAGTGCCTAAGCTCTCCGGCAGGGGATCGGGGAAGCTGAGAAGGTGTGTTTGAATTATCACTCGCCAGAACTATTTTAGCCAGCTCCTAGTTAGGTTGATAACCGAATTCCATTGTATACGCGAAGTATGAATAAACGCAGATAACGAACCAGATTCTGTTTATTCCTAAAGTTATCTCCATCCAAAGTATGTTGGAGAATCTGCTAGTGTCTATCAAATAACAGAACACTACAGAGTGTAAGTGACGATAGAACCTTGTAAAATAGAGAGTGTAAGTGACGATAGAACCTTGTAAAATAAATCGAACTTGATTTTAGAATTTCTTCATACAAATATCTTCGAAAATATAACACACTAGCTGGTTCCCGGCGTGCGTTGAACGCCATATTCAAAGAAATACGTTGTTTCTCCCTGAATCACCTGTCCCGTGCGTCCCAATTCCCCTCCCGAGTCCCCTTCTTAGCTAGCTTTATAAATTACTAGCAGACCCGGCCACACGTTGCTGTGGCTAACGAAACACAACGCCATTACCCAACCTTAATAAAATCCACACCACCCACTTGCCAGCTGCCCGCTGCCTGAATTGAATATTTGAATTTCTCGGCTTTTCTCTACTATAATAAGCATACATTATACATATAAACCTTCCTCTTGAATCACTCTATCTATTGGTGAAAACCGATTGAAAATCCGTTGCGTAGTTTAAAAGATCTAAGCGCACATACATTTTGAGCGACTTAATTTTATACTATATGTTTTATACGTAATGATAGCCTATATGTTATTCTGATGTATGAGCTATATTATTGTAAAGTTTCATTCAAATCAATTCAGTTGTTTTTGCGTGAAAAATTAACAAACACACATAAATCCACACAAACTTTCGCGTTTATAATATTAGTAAGATGTTTCTGAAAAAAATATTTTGGTTACAGAAGAGAGCAAAATAAGTGGTTTTGCATTTAAAGGTAATTTTTTTTTTTTAAAGTCAGTTATAGCGATATTACACGGTTCACTTATGCATTTCAATTTGTAAATAGAAGTGAATCATGTAAATATAAAAGTGAATTGTCAGCCAAATTGATTCATGTAAATATAAAAGCAAATGGTTCAATGTCATTGAACTAAACGTTCGACATTTAAAGCGGTTGAATGAGAAATGAACGTGTAAACACAAGTATTGAATGATACACTCGATCTTCATTCGTGTACGCTGCAGCCTCGCGAAAGGTCGCTTTGTCAACATAGTCAAAATATTTTACAAATGGAAAAAGGAGCACTTGCCTCTCTTCTTGGAACATTTCAAAAAGTATTATTCTAGAGTTTCATTTAATTAACTCGTCAATTAGATGATCACTTCTTCTTCTTTGTGTGCCGTATCAGGTCCCCCCCGATGTTGGCGATCACTCTTGAAAATGTCTGTCTTGCGCTGCCCGGAATAGCTCCTCCACAATTCTATTGCCGGTCCGCTCTCGTATATTTCGCAGCTAAGACATTTGTCTCCTACCAGGCCCTCGGCGACCCTCTATCTTACCTTTCAATATTAAATGGAGCAAGTGATACTCCCCTCGAAGTATACCCAGATATGAAATTTTCCAGATTTTTATTAATGTAAGCAGTTCTCTATCTGCTCTAGCCCGCCTGAGAATTGATGATGATCACTAATTAACGTAATTCCCAAGCGCAAAACTTGATTCGAAGACATCCTCAGCAAAGTGAATTGAATAGTTCACTTTTTCAGGATACGTGTACAGCATAATCTCTCACTTCTACTCCATTCAACCAATTTGGTTGAACACATCGATATAATAACTATAGATTAACCTTCCCATACCTAATTTCAATCCAAAAGTAACACTTACCAATGAGTAATTTCATAATACAACTCAAATTCTGTCGCATCTCTTGCGTGATGTAGTAATTTTACCAGGAAGAAATTAAACAATTTTCATCAAATGTCGCTTTTCTCGATAAGCGTATCGATTAGAGGCAGCGTAGCGACGCTGCCTATAATCTATATGGTACGTATATATTTTAAAGAGTTATTCATTTAACATTAAATTGTTAATAATAAAGTCCGCGATAGCCCATACCTAAAATATGTCTAACTGTCTCAATTTTGTGTTTTAAAAATGATCTTCTCAAAGCTAGTCATTCCGTTGACTGGAAAATAAATTTGCCCCACGCAGACCAAAAAAAGGGAAAAACGAATGCTTCTTGCTATATTTCGACTGTGAGATGATGCCCTTTCTATTTTGGAAACTTAACATGTTTCCGAAAACCAATATTTTTGGTTCCGGTGTCATTTTTAAGGCTCACACGTCTTGTCTTGATATACTTGGTCTTGATAGAACTTGCCCAAGTGAAGTTACGCGATGATATCTTCGTCCATCAGTGTGTCCACGTCACGTGTATTAGTCGCTAGGATTCCCTTGAAAGGTGTAGAGAATTATTGTAATGACTAACGACGAGCATTCGAAGAAATATGATTGCAAACAAGGCACCATACCATCAATCATTCATAATTATGTGACCAATGTTCGCTAGGATGGTTCGTCGTCAAATTCAAAGCGTGAAATTTTTTTTTTTAGATAAGGAGATCACAAAAATATTAAGATTAATATACTGTATATTTCATTCACAAAACACGATTTTTACTTCAATGGCGTAAGCCAGCGATGAAAAAAAAAAACCACTGCGGAGTGACATAGACTGTCCTTGGGATGGTCCGATGCTCTGTGGGGAACCCGCTTGCACAGCGCGGGTGTAAACTGTGCGCCCTAAAGTTAAAGCCTAGACTTACGGATTTTCAATACTTCGTTTGTATGGAAACACTATGATATTAGTCCGGAGCAAAATTGAGTATAACTCACTTTTTTGGTCACCGCATTATAAGGTTCACCCAGATTCTATTGAAAAAGTACAGCACAAATTTTTAAGACATCTTAATTTATAAAACAAAGTCGGGTTAGTTACACCATTCTTCTTTGATTTGTTGGATTTTTTTCTCCGCCCCGAATAGCGGAATAGCTATTAAAACATCGAAAAAAATCACGAAAAAAAATTATGAAGAAAATTCTTTTCCTCATATATTTTGTATGGAACGAATTCTCATCTTTTGAAAGAGCTGCAGGAATATTGTAATAATAAGTATAATATTGAGTAGTGAGTGAATTCAAAAAATTCAGAAACGTCAAATGTCAATGCGCTGATTGTTCTTTAAACATATAATGCTGCCCCTCTTTCTTACACACTAAATTTCAACAGCCGAAAATGAGACAAACGGTGAACGTAAGTCTGCACCCTTCCAAAGGAAAAATACAATAATTATTATAATAAATCTCTCACACACGTATAAAGAAAATGAAACGCAATACCCGTAAGTAAGTGGAAAATTAAGAAAATTATACCCCTATCAAGGCTCCTATTGGTTGAGATATAAAACGGAAACGATGCGAGGTCTGCGCTCATTGGCCGCTTTATGACCTCACTTTTCAAGGCTCCTTGGTTCTTCATAGTTTGAGATTGTTTTGGTCAAGTTTCGCTTCTACCTCGTGTTAACTGCACTCGATTTTTTATGTTTGTTTCTTGTATTAAAATTTTTAATATACCTACATACAATTTTTTTTTTCTAATAATAAAATTTGTAAACGTATTTAATTACTTCTCAAAAACAGTTTTTAGTTTTCGGATATGTTCAGAAAAATTCTATCTATTATTTGGATTTTATTGCATTTGGATAATATTTTGACCTTCTCACAAAACACGCCCGATTTCTGAGGGCTTAAAAAAATATACATAATAATTGACGTAACATTGAAAGGTATAAGAATTGAACCACAACATAATATTTGGTCATTTTGATTGCAAATATCTTCGTCCATTACATCACTTCTTTTGATCCAAAGCTAATGGGACACCCTGTATTTTAAAATAATGTTCAGAATACAAAATTAATCGCATAGAACTCCGACTAACGATCAATTCGTTATTATGCAAAATACAAGGAAAATCCCCGACGTTTTCGGATGCAAATTAATTGATAATTTGCCACCAGAAATAATTTATGCGGGTTTTAAATTCATTCAACGATTTGTAGAAGGCGCCTGTGATGTGCTCATCTTCATTCCTGAGCCAAATGGCGCCTTCAGCCTCACAACATACCCCAATTGGGGATGCCGTGATTTCACTGGCTCCAGACGGGAGCAGTTACGACTCTTGTGCAGTATTCACAGTAAAAAAACTTTTTTCCCAGAATTTCTTCTTCCTTTCCACACAGAATCTAATATAATATATCTAATATAATAATATATATCTCCACACAGCATCCCCAAAGATGACATAAGCCATGAGGGAATCTTTTTTCCAGGGCCTATTGTGTGAGCTTTCTTTTTTTTAGTAACTATATATTTATTATTTTTTACATTTTTATATGAAACATGTTAGGTATATATATAAAATAGAAATTATATTCGTAGTCCTCTTCACTAGGAGATCCTGTGTTGAGGGGGGGGGACTATAAATACTTCGCATAAGTTTTCAGCAAATTCTATGGTTTAACTTCATTGTTTGGATGAGGTTTTCCAGAAACTTCTATGACGATGTTTTAAGTATAGTAAGTTCATTTTCCGATAGTTCCTTCAGCCAACATTTAATGTCCTTAATGTAGCCATTTTTTTGTTTTAGTTTATTTGATACTAAGTGGGAGTTTGTTATATAAATTTACTGCTAAAAATTCAGAACTTCTTTGTCCAAACGAAGAGTTACACTTTGGTACATTAAGTATGTCCGTTTGTTTGGCTCTGGTTTTATGAGCATGTGAGGTGTCTGCCTCTGAATCATTTTCGTGGTGATGTACTAGAATTTTTTTGGCATTATAATCTGAAAAAATGTGTACTGAACAAAGTTGGTAAATTTTACGATATCTTAAGCTGAGAGTAATACGTAATACAAATAACGTAATCAACCTATCACTAATCGGTGGTATTATACAAAATTACGCCTCTCTTATCGCAAATTATTTGCGATTTACGACTACGATTATCATGAACAATGATTATAATTAATAAAATGAGAAATTTCGGAATTAATTTGTCATGGATCATTGATAAATGAAGCTAGGGTAAGGTACAAAACCGATTGCTTGATTATGATGACGGATTATAAGGTAAATGACGTATGTTTATGACAATTATGGAAGGCCCGTCCGTAGTGACGGGGAAATCAATTCTAATGTATCTACAATGTTAAATATAATTTTTAATGTGCCTGTACTTGGTGTAACAGCATGTACCCGAAGGATTTTAACGTGCTAGCTATTCCTGAGCGTTTTTGGAGTATTTTTTCTATTAAAAACAATTTTTTTCAATCACACGTCGCCACTGATTCCACTCCACGTCGCGACGGTATGATATGCGATATATTTTGTGTATTAAGGCTCGAATTCTCGTAATTCTACCGATTTATTAAATATTTTCCTTGAGGGGGGAAAAATACCTTTAGATGACTCTAATTTTTTCATTTTTTTTATTTCATAAATTGTTAGTATAACTATTTAAGAATACGTTCCCAAAGTTTTAAATAAAATTTTTAATTCGTTCCGATGTTATGAGGGTTTTTAAGTGAGCTTCCCCCTTGTGTTGAACCGCGTGGTAAACTTCAAACGCGTTTTTCTCAAAACGCCTTTTTTGAATTTGTGTGCACTCTAACTAAAAAAGTTTTTAACTAATCATTTTTAAAATTTACAGATACTTTCTTTATATAATTACGCTCTGCACAAACCTAAGTTCTTAGCAATATCATTGCCCAAAGTATTTTTTAATTGCAAAGTTAAAAAATTGCAAAAAATTAAGGTTTTCTGTTTACACACCTGTAAAAAATTAAATGTTTAATTTTTTTGGGGAAAGTTAGGTTCGTGTAGAAGAAATATATGTTCTTAAAATAAATTGAAAACTCTATTGATTAGAAATGAAAACTGTGGCCTTCAGAATGCACCCAAAGAGCTACCTACGTCTAATGGTGACGTTCGATGGGTAGCAGCCAGGGTTGCCAGGTCTTTTCCAAAAATATACCGAACAGTGAGCAAAAAAAAATCCCTAGATTTCACGGTGGTACCTTGGCAAAACCCGCGTCGGGGGGGAGGGGGGGGGGGGTGGTTGGACTTTGAAACAATGGAAACAATGAAAGCAGTAAAATTATTTCGAATAATCACATTTACACAAATACGTAGTCACCTAATGTGTTACACTAATCCGCGAAACAGCGAGCGTGTGCACGAAGCGGCAACATCGCACAAACTAAGTAAGGATTACCGATTGCGTCAAATCTCATAGTTAAATCGCTTATTAATCTGATAGAAAAATTAATCAGAGAAAAATACCGAACCGCCCATACTTCGGTATTTTTGTCATACCGAACACGGAACACGGTGCTAAAATACCGAACGGTTCGGTAGAATACCGAACACCTGGCAACCCTGGTAGCAGCTGATAATTTTT
This sequence comes from Limnephilus rhombicus, assembly GCA_929108145.2. Classification (NCBI taxonomy): domain Eukaryota; kingdom Metazoa; phylum Arthropoda; class Insecta; order Trichoptera; family Limnephilidae; genus Limnephilus; species Limnephilus rhombicus. Next base: position 25,967,000 of record OV815299.1, on the reverse strand, counting down.
ATATTTTCCGAGGAAATGCTTAAAAAATTACACAATATTTTTTTAAATAGATGTATACAATGATCTCAAAGTTTAAATAAATTTATTATATCCATTCCTTCCATTCCAAAAAAAACAGGAAAATCATGAAAAAAACTAGTCCTAAAGGTATTTCCCCCCTTAAGTACTTTAAGCTATGCACTTTAAAATATTTATGTTATTCTTGAAGACAATATCTATACATTCCCCACGCCGAAATTGCAATTAGGTATATGAAATTCTCTCGGTAGAAAAAAATCGCAAAGTATGTTCCGAAAATTATAAAACACTAGCTGGTACCCGGCATGCGTTGCTATGCCATTCGAAGAAATAAATTGATTCCTTCCCCACCTCCCCCCCCCCCCCCTCCTGTCTTCAATCGCCGCAAATCCCACCTTCCCCCTGCCTTTATTCCCTGCCGCTAAAATATATGAAATACACACATTTTCATTTATACAAATTTCATAACGCCAGAGCTTACCATTATATACAGCCTATGTTACTCGCTGATAATGTAGCTTTCTATTGGTGAAAGAATTTTTCAAATCGGTTCAGTAGTTTCGGAGCCTATTCAATGCAAACAAATAATCAAATCTTTCCTCTTTATAGAATTATTGATAAACATATAAACACCTTTTAGGCTTGCTGAAAAAGTATCGATATATCGATATTTTTAATTCAATATATCGATATTTTTAGCCGATATATTTTGATCCGATATATCGATACAAAATATCCAATATTGAAAATTGTATCAAAAACGATATTTTTTTAAATTAATATATTTAAAGTCACTAGAATCCAAAACCGTATAGGAACGAACGGAAAAAAGTAACTGTATTGGGTCATGACATCTGGCGGTTGAAATTTTAACTATTAATAGCTTACAAATCTATTGTCTTTGCATTAGTATTTGTGATCACCAATACTATCTCATGTGTGTAGGTACATACATAGAAATGTATGCTATTTTTCACCATTTTTTCCAAGCCACTCCTATGTGTTGGTTCCCAATTGTCTATGATTATTGACTATACCTTGTTCTAAACACGAAGTCCTTTTTGACAGATAAATACGCCAATAGAATGTTACTGAGACGCATACAAACTTTGTATGCATCTCAGTTTACAAGTTACAAGACAGATTTTTAGTTTTTGATATTTCTGTAATTATTACATAATAAAAATGAATAGTGATAAAAATACCTTCATTTTTATTGAAATTTTTGTACATTAAAAAAAGCAAATTGTGTACAAAAATTACTATTGATAATATTGAGCTGAATTCACTGTTATTTTAAAAACGCAAAATCTCTTGAAAATTTGACCGATATATCGATATTTTTCCTCGATATATCGACGTCGATATTGATATTTTAATATATATCGATATATCGATATTTTTTTTCACTTTCGACATCCCTAACACCTTTTATCAGTTGTTTTACAAGTACGTAATGTACGAAAAAAAATCACAGTGTTTCTTTGAATGCTGTTTTAGACAATCCACACGAGATTTTTACTCTATTTTAAATGTCGTGTTTTATTAAACATTTTCACAATTTTCGCTTCAATATTATCGTTTTTATTAATATTAGGTCCTTACATATGAAAACGGTATGTTGGTATGCAACGCAGCAGTCAACGCGCGTTTGTTGATTTTGCTTTTCAAGCTTTTTCACCTTCCCAATTTGCTTCAAGTGGTTAAAACAGTTTTATCACTAACACCGCAGCCTGCAGCTAATTCGGACGTGGTTTGCGATGGATCCGCTTCCACAATAGCCTTCAATTCTTCATTATCAACTTTGGTCTCCGGCCGTCCACGGGGCTTGTTCTGCAGGTTGAAATTTCCAGAATGAAAGCGTTGGAACCAAAAACGCACTGTGTTTTCTTTTGCGGCACCGTCGCCATACACATCATTAATCCTTCGAGCCGTTTCTTCAGCACTGGTGCCACGGTGGAACTCGTACTCGTAAGTAACGCGATATTTCAAGTTTTCCATTTTGTAAACTAAGTGACGCAAAGAAAAAAAAACAATTAAGGAAAAAACAAATGAATTATAATTTTCGAAACACAAATACATGAGTAAATAGCTAAATAAATTTTAATTTGGAATTCCTAACCAAAGAGAAGATATTTGAGATCAAAGTTGCCAGTACGGCAAAACGCCAATTTCATATCTAAGGACCTAATATTAGCGCGCGCTCTCTCTAACATTCGTATTTACATATCTCTCCATTTTTTTTTTCTTTTTGAGCGGTTACACAGCGCCTTAACGTGCTGCTAGAACGAGACAAAAAGCTTGTCACGTGACTCGCTAGGCTATATCATCAAATATCACCGGAGAGCAAAATGACAAGGACATTTTTTACACCAAATATGCTCAGGAATAGCCGGTTAAAATTCTTCGGGTACGGTTACACCCTTTATATTTTTTTTGAATTAGGCAATTATAAACGCTGCACTCGATGTAAACATTAGATTCATTATAAAGTTAACTTATATTGTCTTAAAGTGTGCAAATTATCTGATATTATCTACAGAATTGGTTTAATAAGAGAAAAGGATTATCAACTTATTATGATTGTGGCATTATCAGTGTTTAAGTGATATCGGCTATCACGATAACACTAGAAGAGAAAAATAACCTGTCACATTGTACGAACAACACAAATTAATAATGATACGATTTTAGATTTTCCCGGCCAAAAATTATTTTGTTATTAGTTTTTGGGGTATTATGCCGTGTTGCGCTACTCCTTCTTTAGCCAACGTTTCGGACAGCGTTGCAGTGTCCATCATCAGGACAGATGTGTAATAGTTAGGGGTGATGTTAGTACTTATCTACTTAGGAGCGATACCGTGTCGCCAGCTCCACTCCTCTACGAGCTGGCGCTACAATATACTTCAACATGTTTTTTGCGTTTAGCCTTGGTGTAACCGTCAATTACCGGATACCAAGAACTATTGAGTTTAGCTCCGTCGTCTCCGAAAAAAAAAAAAACAAATTAATAATGTCTTATAGAATGTTTTGGAGAAAAGCAATAAAATATTAATATCTTTTTTTATATAATTTTTGTCAAGAAATTGCAATCTCTTGTAGAAAGTTATTTTATCGGGCATTTGCATATTCCTATACAAAACATTGATTATAATTACCTACTGGATAAAATGTCCCTATTGAAACTTTCAGAAAGAAGAATAAACACAGATTTAATTCTGCTACATAAAATAATGCATTCAAAAATGATTGCCCTAAATGACTTCAATTAATCAACATCCGTATTCCCAAAAGATCTTGCCGACATACAGGGTGTCCGGGGGTAAAGTGCATTAACTTCGGGAGGTGATCCTACATGATAGTACAAGTAAAAAAGATGAATAACTTTTTTCGAAATACCAACTTTTAGGGGTAGTTTTCTGGTAAAAAGATAAAATTAGACCGGCGTGTGCGGGCGGCATTATTATTTTCCGCTGTTGCCGAATCCCCACTCCAAGCGCTCAGTGTCAGTGTTGAATTCGAATGTAACAATTTTATTCGCGTAGTAGTGTTTCACTTTATTGTTGAAAGTCAAAACTTGTTGATTTAATGTGTCTTTATCTAGTGTGTATTTATTAAGACTGACTTAAAGGAACAACTTCATTCAGTGCGTGTTTTTTCAGACTTACTTTTGTTTACTTAGTTGTAGACATGTCTAACCTGCCTAGCTGTAAAAATGGTGTTTATTTGTGCGTAATTTTATCATTGAATTATTGTGCCAATACCGCGTAATTTTGTTATTGAATTATTAGGTTAATGCCTTACTAAGAACGGGCAGACATTCATTAATGAAATGCGCCACAACGTACGAATTGATAATAATATTACTTTACGTTTACATGCTTGCTTACAAGCTGAAGGTGGACTTTTTAAAATTTGTTAAACCAGTTAAAAGCGATGACATTAATTAAGTGTTCATTTAGTTTATAACAATTTAATCGTTAAAAGCGTGTCTTCGATTGTTAATTAAGCGCAGTTATCTTTTTACATTTGGTTTAAAACATACGATCTGTATAAACGTCAAATTCTCGGTCTTATTATTGTTTACAAACGGTGTCCATGGATACAGGCCAAATCACACCAAGCAATGTTGCAATAAATGCGCCCGGCAAGTTAACTTGGGTAAGTGATTCCTTACACTAAGGATCTTTAGTAGGTATCTCTTTTTGTATGGGAAAAAAAAGTTGGAATTTTCGAAAAAGTTATTCATCTTTTTTACTCCTACCATAATGTAGAATCACCTCCCGAAGTTAATGCACTTTACCCCCGGACACCCTGTATAACTAACCTATAGCTTCTTAAGACTTAAGTATCGGAAATAAATCTTTTGATCTGGGAGATATATTTCACCTAAAAATAACCAGTACAAACATTGTATATACCAATAGATACAAATAGACGTGTATAATTTCTGCAATTTTTGTTTAAATATTGAATATTTACTTATGTGAGATTTTTTATATTTTTTACTAGTGTATTTTTTATGTGCTTTTTTTGATACATTTTTTATTTGTATAATATTTTCTTTATTGTTTTTTTAAGCATTTAAAATTAGTGTGACACTCAACTTATAACTAGAATGTAAAAGCCCACTAAGGCGTGTAATAAATAAATAAAAATAAATAAGTAAATAAAATTTTAAACTTGCGTCTAATGTACACACTCGATTCACAAATAGAACAAACGGAAGTGATGCAATCTACATTATTAATAAGCTAAAAAGCTACTTTTGTAATTCGGTTTCGAATTCAAAAATTCTTCAAAGGATGGCGCCACTTACGTTAGCAGGTTGCATGAGGAAGTGCCCCCTAGGTATAACTACTACGGATTTGTAGAATTTGAGTCTTTCTCTGGGTATGGAAAGATTTACGTAATAGTTGACTTGTGAATAATAGTATCACGCGACTATATATTATATATGACGTCATTGCCCATCGCCGTTACTTTGTCCCGGTGACTAGCTGTTACTGGATCACAGTGATCACAGGATCCGAGGAATTGGCTATTTTTGGAACCAGTTCCTATCGGATTTATAAAATGGTCACCAAAACTCAAGCTCGGCGAAGTTGTGCCAAAAGCCGCCCGCAGTGCCTAGCAGTAAAAAACAGCGGAGCGGGTTTTTAACTGCTAGTAGATTACGAATATCTCAGCGATGCTTTTAACCGGCGGTTCCGATTTATTCGTTGCATCACGCATCGATGCAATAAACGTTCATCAGCGTATTATATTTACGATGAGGTTTTCACGCGCAAACACATTTCGAAATAACCGGGCCATGTTGTACATAATGTGGAAAATTATTATTATTTTATCTACGTATAATGGTGACATTTATATTTTTTCGTCGGTTATGTTATGATTCCTAAAGATATTGTGTCACAAATAGCAAAAATGCAACACACGGAAATTCCAAAAGAAATGTTAAAAATAATTATTAGCTTCATAAATTTAAAGATTGATTTAAAAAATCGTAATAAATCGGAGAATGGTTGAATAATCGTGATATTTTAAAGATTGATTTAATAATCGTAATAATTCCAACATTGATCGATTAATCGTTAGTAATAATCGTTGCACCATTACTTTATGTTATTGAATAAAGTTAATTTTGGAATACAGGACCTTGGAAAGTAATGGTGTAAATTTTGCACAAACATAAACGACAACTAATTGGCAAGGTAATTCAAAAATAAATCTTAAATGATGCATTTACACATGAAGTGTTAAGAAAAAAAGATTTGTTCATATTTTTATTTATTTATTGCTTCTTCACAATTTATATACATACATTTTTAGCATGTAATTATTAACCCCCCTCGGGTTCGCCTGTATCGGGGTTAATAATTTCACAATTTAATAAAAATAACACACGCAAAAATCGGTCATGCAAAACAGCAAAATAATAAAATTTAAAAATAAAATGATAAAAAGAGAAAATAATAAGGGATAAAAATCAGATCAGACAAAATGTTATCATTCATTATATCATTAGTTCATACCATTTTCAACAATAGATAAAATTTAAAAAATATATGTCCTTAAGGTTTTTTTTTTAAATATGTGTAAAAAATAACTTAGTGAAAAAAACTAATAATAAGCTATTACATTAGAGCAGGGTTTCCCAACCTTTATTTCGCCAAGCCTCCCCGAACCAAAAAAAATATTTTCAGTGGCGTAGCTAGCATGGCCATGGGGGGGGGGGGGGGTGACTAGAGAATTTCATTTCAGAAATAGGCTTTTTCCTCAATAAAAAGACCGTGAGGCACAAAATTCTCCCCGTTTCGGGACGTTCCAAATATAAATAACATCGCATTCAATATTTTTGCGACAATATCCTTCGTATTTTTTTAACAATCGGGTGTCACCTCCCGTCGGGTGTAGTGTTACCCCCCCGTCGGATGGCGCCCGGGGTGGACCGCCCCCCCACCTTGCTACGCTACTGCCCCCTTAATTAAGTTTCAACAAAAATAAGAAACATATTTCTTAATATTAACTAAATTATTTATTTGAATTTCAAATAGATATAATACAAATACAATATATTTAATTATTATGAATCTTTAATAGAAGAGTAGGTACACTTTCAAACATTAATTACTTTTACAATTACATTTCTTAGTGGTCTTTTAATTATACATATTATTATTTTTTTATTTATTAACCTTATATTTTTATAATTAGATTATGTCAAACAACTTTAGAAGTAATTTAAGAACAAATAAATAAAAACTTTTAAAGTACTGTTGAGATACTTGAGCTTGCATGCTCTGTACCAGATGGTCGATTACGGTCTTTGCTAGAGCTTTGCTTTAAAATATATTTTTTTTCAGAAATGCTAACGTACCTTTTACGCCCCCCTCCCTGACATTTCTCTACGCCCCCTGTTGGTGCCCCCCTGTTGGTGCCCCCCTGGTTGGGAAGTCCTGCATTAGAGCGAATCTTTCTTATGCAATATTAAAGTGACTATCAAATAATTATGAAATAAATATGAAAGAAACCGTTTTGATTTTTTTGTTTTTTTTTTTTATTATTTATTTAATTACAGAATACATTTTGTACAAAAAATTTGAGTAGACCCACAAAGCTGTCATATGACAGCTTGTCTGCAGGTTCTAACAATTTAAACATTCTTAATATTATATCTAAGAAAATATTTGTAAATACATTTATAGTTTTAAGGAAAACATTAGAATAGATCACATAGTAATATTGGATAATTTAACTTACACTCATAAATATATAAGATATTTCAATATACCTGCCTAATAACAAGATATGTAGGCAGCTATATTAAGATATTCAAAGATACATGGAGTTTTCACTCATTAACCATAGTTTTATCATTTTAGGACATAGCCTCTCATTTTTTTCAAGTTTTATGTTTTTATTGATTATATTGGAAATCACTGGTATTAGATATTCAAGAGTACGGCTTCCATATTTATTTAATATTCGAGGAGTTTTTAGGCCCTTTCCTTCTCTAAATCTTGTGGTATGTTTGTGTACAAGTAGGTGTTTGTAAGGGCTTTCCCCCATATTATCCATAATAGTAGTGAACCAGTGGAGACCTTTTATTGTAAGTAAGCTCTCTGAGCCATACAGTAGTTTTAAGTTATGTCTCTGTTTGTAAATATTTGTTGTGACAATTTTTTTTATTATGGCAGTTTGTAAATTTTCAATATATTTAATGTAAGTAGTGCTTGCATGTCCCCAAGTTCGAATACCATATCTAAGGATGGATTCTACCATAGAAAAATATATGAGTTTAAGAGTACAATGAGGCAAAATAAATTTTAATTTGTAAAAGTTACTAGCTAAGGATCTGAGCTGGTTACAAATTTTAGCCACTTGTTTATCCCACTTAAAATTATTATCACATCATTATTGTTTTCATTCCATTTAAGTGCCCGTTTTCAAAAATATGATTGTATTTTATAGTGTAAGTGACGCCTTGGAAATGCCACCCGTGTTATCTTTTAGTTTTGACAAAGTTATGATAACCCCTATATATTTATTTATTTATTGTTTCTTTACCTTTTTAATTTAGGTGTTATTGTTTAATTATTATTTTTAATTGTTAAACTAACGTTTAAGACAAGATTTTTATGCATAGCACAAAGGGTAATAATTATTATAAGCAATAATTATCAGCCTGAAACACTCATCCCCATTAATCCGAGAAAATATACATGAATTATATGTCCCGTTGGCGTCATGTATTTTTTCTCGGAAGATTTTTTTCAATGTGGACAAGTGTTTCAGGCTGATAATTATTGCTTATAATAATTGTTACCCTTTGTGCTATGCATAAAAATCTTGTCTTAAACGTTAGTTTAACAATTAAAAATAATAATTAATATTTGACAAGTTTAAGTATTTCCCCAATAAATAAAGACAAAATTTGTCTCCTCGCCACCTAGCGACGGATTTAACACTAACAGTGTCTCTGTCGCAAAAATAAAGTTGGTTGTTTTCAGGTGGAAAAAATATAATAAGCAGTAATTGTTGAATGAAACACTAGTATATATTGAATCATTTGGCGGGTATAAGATAAGCCGCCATAGCTCAATTGGGAGAGCAGCTGACCGGCAATCAGAAGGGCACGGGTTCATGTCCCGTTGGCGTCATGTATTTTTTCTCGGAAGATTTTTTTCAATGTGGATGAGTGTTTCAGGCTGATAATTATTGCTTATAATAATTGTTACTGTTTAAATTGAAATTTTGAACTTCATTTTGACTTGAGATTAACAATTTTATAATATGAAGCAGATAATTTGTGGTGTAACATTAAAAGTTTAAAATAAAACAATAATTTTGTAAACACCACTTATATTTTCTACACTTTATGCCGACCGGGTTTGGCCACAACCGTAGCATCTTCAGTTGCTACGATTGTGGCTTTGCTACGGTTGTGGCTTTGCTACGATTGTGGCTTTGCTGCGGTTGTGGCTTTGCTAAGGTTGTGGCTTTGCTACGGTTGTGGCTTTGGGTTTAGCTACAACTGTAGCGAAACCTGGTCAGCATGAATTATATAAAAAATAAAAATGGTGTTTACAAAGATATTGTTTTATTTTAAAAGAAAAATAAGAATTTTTGTTCACTTTGACTCTGCAGATAAAAATAACTATTTTTTAACAAGAAAACCCTATTTTTGTAGCGATGTTTACGTGCAAAAAAACCTGTGAAAAAAGACGAAATTAAGGCAATGCCGCTAAAAAAACACTCCTTCTTCTTCTTTGCGTGCCGTATCAGGTCCCCCCGACGTTGGCGATCACTCTTGAGAATGTCTCTCTGTCTTGCGCTGCCCGGAATAGCTCCTCCACACTTCTAATGCCGGTCCACTCTCGTATGTTACGCAGCCAAGACATTTGTCTCCTACCAGGCCCTCGGCGACACTCTATATTGCCTTTCAATATCAAATGGAGCAAGTGATACTTCTCCCCTCGAAGTATATGACCCAGATATGAAATTTTCCTGATTTTTATTAATGTAAGCAGTTCTCTATCTGCTCTAGCCCGCCTGAGAATTTCTGTGTTGGTGATCATGTCGGTCCATGGGACCTTAAGCATTCTCCGGTGAAGCCACATTTCAAAAGCCTCTAACCTGTTCATGGTATTTACTTTCAAGGTCCATGTTTCACATCCATAGAGCAAGACCGACCACACATAACATTTTAGCATTCTCTGCCTTACTCCTTATTCAATGCAATTTATTCATTTTAGAAACATTTCAAAGTTAACATTTTTAGGCGTTTTTTAAAAGATAGAAAATATTTAAGATAAGATAAGCAGATTTAAACTAACAGCAACAAAGCTTGCCGTCTAAATTGTGATTCATTGATGTTAAACATAGCGATATTCGAAGTGAATTATTTAACAACAAGACAGCTATCCCGACTGACATGACTGTTGGCAAGTTAGTTCTGCAAGCCACCGGGAACATAGAAACTAATGCTACTAGATGGTTATAAGTTATAAGGTAAAAAAAGCCTGTTTTGAAGAAAAAACACGCAAGAAAAAACATCGCTAAAAGATATGTTTTTATTATATTTCGCGAAGTTCAGCGACAATTATTTAAATGTTATACGATAATTTTTGAACTAACTTCATTAGCCACATTATGCAATAAAACCATAACCGGGTTTGTAACTAGTAACTAATAGACTTTGTACATTAAAGCCGTTTTTATAGGTCCAATACTTTATTTTTTCTGGGATTATAAAAAGACTTAACAAAAAAATACTCGATAAGGGGCCATTCATTTATTACGTAAGATGAATTTTGCTTGTTTTCGACCCGTTCCCCCCTATTATAAGAAAAAATAAGAATAGGCCGACCCCCTCCTTCCTGTTTAATATTTATTACTTAAGAATTTAAAGGAAAAAATGAATACACGTTTGGTTTGTTTTAATGTTTATTTTCCAAAGTAGCAATTTTAGAAATGTTTATTTGTACTTATAAAGGTACTAATAATTTTAACTTTGCGCATTTTTGTGATCTTACGTAAGAACTATCGAGACTCCCTCCCACCCCCTTGTAAGAAAAAATAAGACATGCCCCCCCCCCCCTCTCCCCCTAAATCGTCTTACGTAATAATGAATGGCCCCTAATTTCAAATGACAAAATGTTTTCTACTAGTAGTATTTATTAAAATCATCTAAAATATTTATAAGCTATCTAATTTTCAAACCGAAAACACATGATTTTACGTAACACTTTTGCCCTTATAATAATTACTATTTTGTGACCTTATGTTTATGTTATTTTTTATTAATTATGAGACATCGAATAGGTAGATTCCAACGGGAACCAGTAGAAATAAGGTATATTTTTGGAATTTTGCGATTCTGGTGCGGCAAGGGAAAGTTGTATAGAAATGTTGAGAAGTACGAACGAGTATATCTGGCTAATCAGAGCTAATCATTATCAACAGATACCTACCTTTCTTTTACATTAACTCCATCTCTACACAGGAATCCCTGAGGAAAATAATTTCCCTCAGGGCCTATGTCATCTGAGGATGACCGGACAACTCAGAATGAAACCAACTCAGAAGTACCTCAGAAAGGTAATTAAGAGTGATGATAAAAAAATATTAAAAAATTGGTTAAATAGGTTAGGTTAGGTTAGGGTTACCGGCTATTTAAAAATTATTTTTTCAATGCTTTTAATGACCTTTCTGAGGTGTTTCTGAGTTGGTTTCATTCTGAATCGGCATGGAACCCATCTGAGATACTGCGTGGAGGGAGAGGAAGGAATGAATGTTGGTCTTGAGGAGACCCCAGAAGGACGAAACACAAAGGCCGGCAAAGCGTTCCACAGCCGAGCTGTTAAACACAAGAACGAGTCGAAGAAACGACCGATTCTCATGTGTCAAATGGCAACCGTGTAGGTACATACCTAAGGTGCCGAAGGGATCAATGACGCTAGTTCCTCGGAGCATCTTCCATTTCAGTACCGGTAAAAAAGGGATAGCATTCCCACCCGACACCTGTGCTCTAAAGATAGCAATCCGTTTGTTAAATTAGGAGAATCTATCTGACGGACCGCCCGTTGCTGCACAGAGTCGAGGGTTTTTTTCAGGTATTTTCGGGTTCCAGACCAGAGGTGGCTGCTAAATTCTACTTCTATTCTATTCTATTAGCTATCTTTTGTAACCAGATCTGAATAGCAGGGAACTTAACAATCTTCTTCTTTCTCGTCTCCTTTCATTCCCTAGCGTCGCGTCGTTCAACCTCGTAAAACACTCAAAATAGAGGATGTTATGGTCCCACTGGCTTCGTGCAGTAGGGACTCTTTTTGGAATTACATAAAACATGAAGAACATAATATATCACCGAGTTAAAATATTAAAGAATAAAATTAATAAGGTTTTTTTCATGAAAATGTTTTAATGTTCTAATTAGGTACCCACAGTATATTTTTTTTTTTACATTAACTCCACACAGGAGGCCCTGAGGAAAATAATTTCCCTCAGGGCCTATGTCATAGGGGATGCTGTGTGGAGGGATAGATAAGATTTAAAAAAAATGCAATCCTACCTTAAAATATGCTATATGTCACCGAAGCAGGCCTTTTGTGTGGAAATTGGCATTCATTTTACAAAATACTTGTAAAAATATCACTAGAATATTATCCTGTCAACTGAAAAACACGCACTTATCGATATTGTATCTGATTTCACGATGTCTTTCACCAAAAATGCACGATTCCCTTGAGATCAAAGGCAAAACACTCACAAATGCACCCTGAATGAAAATACACCAAAAAACGCGGGAATTCTAGCGTAATGTCTCACAAAATAACTAAATGCTTTATAAATTGGTGTATTTCTGATAGTTAATCGAAGAAAAAACACAAATAAACAGCTCAGTTATATTATTCAACAGTTTAAGACGCTTAAAATTTCAATTTGCACCAAAACAACACCACATCAACTGTCAAAAAAATACGCACAGACGCACAGAGAAGAAATTACAATCATTCACTTTTGGCACAATTTGCGATGTTTAAACAATTTAAGCAGTAAATAACACAAGATAATTTAACAATTTTTCACTGGGTTGTTAGTTATATTTGTTTTTATTGCGTTTAGACATTCTGACAACGGATAAAACGCGCGAGTATTTCGCGTACAGCAGCTGTCAGATTCCACCACAGAAATTCAGTTCGCAAAGGAGGGTTGGAAGATCTTGTCGCGAATTCGCAAGTACCTGTCTGCTAGGCGACCACAGAACACGGCGCACCCGACGGCCGACCAAATGATACTAAATTTATTAAAGATTACTGATTGTTGAATGCTCGCGCTCGCTGCTACCTGGGGAAAATGGCAGCAAATAATTAAGAAACATGTGTTTCGGACTGGTGGATATATAATACGTAAGTATTCGCGCAATTTGCGCAAGCAAAGCTGAAGATGTACCTAATACGGGTACCTACCTGCTTACTCACGCATTAAATATGTGGCCACCGTTTTTAAATATAATTGACGTTTTTGCGGTTTTGCAGTTGAGCAGTTTAAAGTTTCGTTTCGGCATTTTTACAGTTTTTGACTTGGGTTCGTTAGTGGTGATGTGTTACGAAAAGTGTGAAGGTACGATAATTGTGGTGTTACGAAAAGTGTGATGCGAACGGTAATCGAGGCGAACGGTGATCGATGGCGAGGCGAACGGTCGGGCCTTTACGCACGCTTGACTTGAGGATAAGGATAAGGATAAGGATGAGGATAAGAATAACGATTAGGATAAGGATGAGGATGGTCACCCCAAGGTCCTAGGTCACTCCAAGGTCGTAGGTCACCCCAAAGTCGTAGGTCACCCCAAAGTCGTAGGTCACCCCAATGTCATATGTCACCCCAATGTCAATGTCATAAATATGTTATTTTATAAGTTAGTGAAGTTTTACTTCAGTCGTGTGGTCTAAAGCACATTCGTTTATTTTTTTGATCTAGAAACGTAATACATGTACTTTTTTTTATTTTATTTTTTTATTTTTTTTTTTATTTTTTTTTATTGGTAATGTTTATTAAAAATACATATGAAGTTACAACAGTTACATAGTTACATAAGGTTAACAAAAAAATTAAAAAAATTGCCTTTACATACTTATATTTAATTTCATTCAAATCTCCGTAAATACAGAATTTTAAAACATCAGAAGGAAATTAAAATAAGCCAACAAAACGATTCTCAATTTTTAGCAGATTCGACATTATTCTTCGGGACGTCGATATTTTATTGAAGTTAAAAGTTTTTTAGCACCTTTGTGATTTGAAACTCGATGAAACGAAAATTAGCGGCACTAAAAAGAGACAAACACAAACATTTATGTAAGTATAGGATTTTCCCTGCGAGAGAATGAGATAGTAAAATCGGTCTCCTCTTTATGTGATGCTTTGTAGCCTGTCGAAAGCCTCTTTGTGCGGTGCTTCGTAGTCTTCCCACTCTGGTCTACTTTAGTTTTCGGAAGGTTTCACTTCTACCGCGTGTGAATTCCACGCTTTTTTAATATTCCATGTAAATCGATGACCCAAGTAAGTCAAAATCTGTAGTTTTGATAAGTTTACTTAATTTTTTTTTTGTTTTTGTGCATATCTAAATACTATGTAAAAATGTCAAATTTCAATAATTTTATATACCTCAAATGAAAATCATTGTTTTTAAAACAATCTTGTCAGTTTTAAATGGAAACAACTTGAAATAGTTTGTATAAAACTGGGTACATCTCCAGGTTCATGTGGTATAGGTCTTGGCTGCGGATGAGTCTGCCCACTTACTGCGTGGCGGGCCGGATCGGGATAGACTGATTGAGGTAGAAAATTTGGCATCTCTAGTAGGACTCTCTCGACTCATCGCTTTGTACCGCTGTGGGAAAACTGTATTCATGTGTCCGTCATATGACCCACAGATTCCTATCCATCCCTCATACCTTTTTCTTCCCAGAACTTTCTCTCCTTCCTTTCCTTTAAAAGACCCTTCACACAGCATCCCCAAAGATGAGATAGACCCCAAAGGGAAAATATTTTCTTTTGGGCCTCTTGAGTGGAGATATTGTAAAAAATATGGATATGAATATTTGGATATTTTTAAAACCGATTTTTCGCCTCTTAAGTACCAAAAAGGCTCAAAAAGAAGAAGCCAGGAGATTTGTAAATACGAATGTTAGAGGGATAAAGAAGATAAAGACAAAGAAGTGATAGAGGGAGCGCGCTACTAATTGTGTGAAAATTGTGAAAAGGTTTAATAAAACACGACTCGTTTAAAATAGAGCAAAATCATGTGGGAAATGTCTTGAGTAGCACAAAGAAACACTGTGATTTTTTTCATACACATATCTTGTAAAAACTTCTGACGTTATACGACTGTACGGTTGAAATTTAAGAATCCGACTCCGAGTACAACGAGTAAAAATGTGAAAAAAACATCAAAGATGTCACCGGAGACCAAAATTTTCATTTATATATTTTACTCCAAATAATGTCTGGAATCACTGGTTAAAGTAAGTCAAGTACGTCCCATAACCAGTTCCACACGGTACTTAAGGCGCAGTGTACCGCTCAAAAAGAAGAAGATGGAGAGATGTGTAAAGGCGAATGTTAGAGAGAGCGCGCTAATATTAAAAACGATAATATTTAATCTAAAACTGTGAAAATGTTTAAGAAAACACGTCTCGTTCAAAATAGAGCAAAAATCTCGTTGGGATTGTCTAAAATAGCATTTAAAGAAACTTTTTTTTCATACATGTCTTACCTATAACTTATTAACGTATTTTTAATATTTTTCAGAGCATACCTTGCGATTTTTTTCTAACGAGGGATTTTCATATGACGGGGTATTTCGTATTTTGGGTATTTGCTTAAAAAAATAAGCAAAAAAATTACGATGATTACAGCATTTTTATTTTATTTTTATGTTGACGAATAAATTTTCTACAGCGAGTCAAAGTTTCCCATTTTTGAATTACCGTCAAAACAATAATTTGGGGCGGAGCCATCGTTTGACGTCATGAGCGTGGACGCTCACTGCCAGTGTTTTTTTTATGCTGGTCAAGCTGAGCGACGCTTGTGACGTCACATTCCGATTTTCAAACCATGGGCCGTTTTGTCAGTTTAAGACCGTTTTTAAAATCAATAATATTGAATGAAAACATATAAAACAAACATTTTTAGTAGGATGATTAAAATCAGAAAAATGGTCTTTCAATATACCTCCGTAGTACAGTGGGTAAGACTCTTGACTCACAATCCGGAGGTCGCGGGTTCGAACCCGGCATGCGCAAATAAATTTTATTTGATTAATTTGTGTTATTTCACAATTAATTAATTAAAAAAATAATATATAGTATATTTGCGGCATGTTCCAGAGTGGAAGATACTATCAGTATCGCCCTGGTGTAAGACCACCATTCAGAATTGAAACGTTGCTTGAAAATGGCCTTAGTCGTGTTTAGTGACCAGATCTGAATAGCCAGGTACTTCCCAACCTTCCTCTTCCCCACCTCCTTCCCCTCCCCACTATCTTCAGCCTCACAACATACCCCAATTGGGGATGCCATAGTCTCACTGGCTCCAGACGGGAGCAGTTGAGATTCTTGTGCGGTTTTTACTGTAAAAAAAAAAAAAAAAAAAATTTTCAACAGAATAATAATAATAATAATAAATTTGGAAAACTTATATAGCGCTGTTTTTGCGAAAAATCGCCTCAAGAGCGCTGAGAATCCCTCCTTTGTAGAAATACCCCATAACCGTTTCGGGGGGAGTGTGTATCGTCAAAAATCTTACTAATATGTAGGCATTATAAACGCGAAAGTTTGTATGAATTTATTTGTGTTTGTAACTCTTTCACGCAAAAACTAGTAAATGGATTTGAATGAAACTTTACAATAATATAGCTCATACATCAGAATAACATAAAAGCTATAATTTATGTTGCTATCTATGAAGGGGACGCGGGAGGGGAACGGGGACGCACGGGAAAGGTGATTCAGGGAGAAACAATAAAGTGTTTCTTCGAAAATGACATTGCAACGCATGCCGGGAACCAGCTGTTAACATATAAATCTTTAAAACTTGTATTTAAGGAAAATATGTAATAAATCGGTAGAAAAGCGGAAAGCTGGACCTTAAAAACGTAATTAATTATGTTTGGTTTATTATTAACACCAATGGACAAATATCATGCGTCAATCTTTATGTAATTATTGCGTTTAGGTGACGTTATAAGTTATAACCTGGAAATTTGTTTGAATCACAAAAGAAATATTTTGTTCTGAAATTATTATTTGAATTAAGTTAAGCACTTCTCCTACGTCATACGTATAATAATAACAATATAAAAAAACATAACTTATGTCATTGATGTCGCTATTCCAAATTCCTGTAATATTCAGAAAACTGTTTCTGAAAAAGTAAGAAAATATACAGATTTAAGAAATGAGAATAAAAGAATTTGGCATTCTCAGACTATAAAAATATTACCATTTGTTATTTCGGCTACTGGCATTATACCTAGCTCTCTCATTCAAAATTTAGGCATATTAGTTTTGTCAAAGAATTTATATAAAAAAAAAATGCAAAAATCAATCATTTTAAATACATGTAGGATTACAAAGGATTTTTTAAAATATTTTAATGAGGGATCAGTAGGATTTATAGGTTCAATAAGGAGTTCCACCGAGCCGAACCCTCTGATATAAAAATATCTGGAATCGGTGAATTATTTTCCCATTTGGTCTCTGGTAGGTTGACATGTTGTTCTTGTATTATTTTGTATTTACTAGTGATCATTTGTAGAAAAGTGTGTGGAAGGGTGTAGTCTTTCCTGTGGGGAAGATTTAACCTGGCCATAAAATAGATTATTGTATGTCTGGCAAAAATAAATTATCGTGAAAACAAACTTATGGGTCTGAGTGGTTAACAACAATGGTTTAATAAATTCTAGGTTTATGGGTCCTTACATACGAAATTAGCGTTTTGTATGGGAGGAACATAAAGTCGTTTTTTTTAAATATAATATATTTTTTAAATCAAAGTATGTACCATTGCTATCTATGCACTTTTGCCATGTCATAGGTAGTTCATCGATCCCTTTACTAAAAAAAACCATTCGGACGGGAATCAATAAAATCTTTGAAGGCGGTTTGGACTGCCCCATACGAGTTGAATTTTTCCCTTGCAAGAAGTTATCCAAATTTCTAAAAAAAATGGTAATCTGTTGAGGCAAGGTCCGGAGAGTACGGTAGATGTCTTAGACATTCCAATTGAAGCTCCTCTAATTTGGTAACCGTCTGTTGTGAAGTGTGTGGTGTAGCGGTCAACGCGCGTTTGTTGATTTGCTTCACTCAATTCGTGAAGTACCCACCTTTCAAGCTTTTCACGTTCCCAATTTGCTTCAAGTGGATTAAAACAGTTTTATCACTAACACCGCAGTCTGCAGCTAACCCGGACGTGGTTTGCGATGGATCCGCTTCCACAATAGCCTTCAATTCTTCATTATCAAATTTGGTCTCTGGCCGTCCACGTGGCTCGTTCTGCAGGTCGAAATTTCCAGAACGAAAACGTTGGAACCAAAAACGCACTGTGTTTTCTTTTGCGGCACCGTCGCCATACACATCATTAATCCTTCGAGCCGTTTCTGCAGCACTGGTGCCACGGTGGAACTCGTACTCGTAAATAACGCGATATTTAAAGTTTTCCATTTTGTAAACTAAGTGACGCAAAGAAAAAAAAACAATTAAGGAAAAACGAATGAATTATAATTTTCGAAACACAAATACATGAGTAAATAGCTGTATAAATTTGAATTTGGAATTCCTAACCAAAGAGAAGAAATTTGAGATCAAATTTGCCAGTACGGCAAAACGCCAATTTCATATGTAAGGACCTAATATTATTTCAACCAAACACCTACTTAGGTTAGGTTAATTTTAAATGAGGACTTTTCCCATTAAAAAAATACTGCGACTAGGTACCTACCCAAAATCAACAAAACACCTTGGCCCAAATTTTTGTTATCAATTTAACATTTAATCTTCTTATACATAACTCAGACCCGGACACACTTTCCTGTGGCTAACGAAACACAACGCCACGCCATTACCCAACCTTTATAACCAACGCCATCTGTTAAATCAAATCTACACCGCCCGCTCGCCAGCCCGCTCCCTTTATTTAGACGAGTATATTTCAACCAATTTACACAAAACCTTGATGATTTATATACCTAAAAACCTTTCTCGTGAAACACTCTATCTATTGGTGAAAACCGCATGAAAATCCGTTGTGAAGTTTAAAATATCTAAGCGCACAGACAGCGGTAGCGACTTCATTTTATACTTTGTATCTAATCTATCTACGTGTGCGTGTGGCCAACAGGCGGCATAGATTTGATTTGTAGCGAAGCCAGGATTCGATCCCGCGATCTTTGGATTGTGAGTCAAGAACCTTACCCGTGTCGCCGTGTCTCCGTTATGGCATCCTCAATTGGGTTATGTTGTAAGGCTAAAGGTAGTGGAGAGGGAAAGGAGATGGGAAAGAGGAATGTGGGGAAGTACCTGGTTATATACGAGTAGATCTGGTCACCAAACACGGCTAAAGCCATTTCAAGCAAATTTTCATTTCTGAATGGTGGTCTTACACCAGGGCGATACTCAGAGTATCAACCACTCTGGGAATTGCAGCAAATACTTTATATATATATTTTTTAAATTGTGAAATAACACAAATCAAACAACAACAAAATACCAGATTTGAACCTGCGACCTCCGGATTGACAGTCGAGTGTAGGCTTGTTGAAAAGTATTGATATATCGATATTTTTAGCCGATATATTTTGATCCTATATATATTGATATATCGATACAAAATATCCAATATCGAAAATTGTATCAAAAACTATATTTTTTTAAATTTACGTATTTAAAGTCACTAGAATCCAAAACCGTATAGGAACGAACGGAAAAAAGTAACTGTATTGGGTCATGACATCTGGCGGATGAAATTTTAACTATTAATAGCTGACAAATCTATTGTCTTTGCATTAGTATTTGTGATCACCAATACTATCTCATGTGTGTAGGTACATACATAGAAATGTATGCTATTTTTCGCCATTTTTTTCTAAACCACTCCTATGTGTTGGTTCCCAATTGTCTAAGATTATTGACTATACCTTGTTCCAAACACGTATTCGTCTCAGTTTACATATAAGTTAGAAAATAGCTTTTTAGTTTTTGATATTTTTGTAATTATTACGTAAAAAAATGAATAGTGATAAAAATACCTTCATTTTTGTTGAGATTTTTGTACATTAAAAAAAGCAAATTGATAATATTGAGCTGAATGCACTATTATTTTAAAAACGCAAAATCTCTTGAAAATTTTACCGATATATCGATATTTTTTCCTCGACGTCGATATTGATATTTTAATAAATATCGATACATCGATATATCGATTTTTTTTTTTCACTTTCGACATCCCTAGTCGAGTGTCTTACCCCTCTAATTTTATTTATTTATTTAATACACGAATTATCGAAAGTACATATAGTTTTTTTGTGATATTTCACCCTCCATGCTAGGGTGACCCTGTGTTATGGCGGGTGACGTTTACAGTTTGCGGATACACGAGTACATTCATCATTAGGATAGGTTAAAAATTTTCACTAATTAATACTATGCACACAAATTATTCTACAATAAGAGAGTTTATGTAGTTATTAAGAATAAGGTGAAAAGGTTAAAAAATTATTGGAAAAGAGAAGTTATTATTAATACATTGGAATTATTGGTAGGTATATATATCACAGTAATCAGTCTTTTAGATACATACAATGCTGCTTAGATAGTAAATAAAGATATATTACGTTTTGCCTGCTCTTAATACTATGCGCACAGATCTTCTATAATAAGAAAATGATATATAGTTAGATTGGATTACAAGAAGAAGATGAAGAAGAATTATAAATGAATTATTAATTAATTATTATAAAGATAATATTAAAAATCAAGTTGCACCATTTAAAAATAACAGAAGTCTTAGACAAACATCAATACTTCCCACTCCAAAATGTAAAAAAAAAAATGGACAATTGAGTCATAAATATCTCGGAGCAAAAATTTTTAATTCATTACCAGAAAAAATTAGAAACAGGAATACCAATACAAAAAATTTTAAAACTCACCTTAAAAATTATACTGAAAACTTCGTTTAAATGGTAAGTTAAATGTGATATAAATAAACTGAATGATATAAAAAAAGCAATACAATAACACCCCCCCTTACACACAAGCCTTGCTTAATTATGGGGGTACATCAAATATATCTACTATGTAATTAATTACTGTATAAAATTTATTTGTAATTTATGTACCTTTTATTACTAATAAAATAAAAAAATAAAAAAATTGGAGAATTATTAGAAAATTAAAAATTTGAGGAGTTGTTAGCCATAGATCACACTAATTAATCTTGTACATACAATGTAGTCCTGGGTCGGTCGTGATGAACCCGCTCATTGAAACCCGCTCACGGACCACAAAAGAGCGAGCGGGTCATTTTTTCGTCAGCACCCGGGTCTCGCGACCCACTTCTCGCAACCGCTCTACTACTGTTACCTGGGTTTCGGGTGCGGAAGTGGCGGGGCGAGCTACGATAGATAGATGTAATATGAGAGAGCGAGCGGGTTGTCAACACCCGGGTTTCGCAACCTTTTCTCTCGACTCAGGTAGTAGAAAGTAGCTGGGTAAAGCGTAATCGAGTTTCATATTTTGTGTCGCGAAAAGAGCGGGTCTTTGCGACCCGCTCATGACGCCAGTGTGTCGTGAGCGACCCGGGTCGTGTAAAACGATCGATCGACCCAGGACTAATACAATGCCGTTAATTTAGAAAATAGAGATATATGTATTATGTTTTTTCTGAAAGGTGATTAAATTATAAATAGTTACATCACACCCATATTTAAAAAAGGTGACAGATGCGATATACGCAACTATAGACCTGTGTGTATACAGTCAACTATTCCAAAACTTTTTGAAAAAATTATTTTGGATAAAATTATTTTTAAATTAAATGGGATTATAACAAGGTTTCAACACGGTTTCATGAAGAATAGATCAACTCTGACAAATCTACTGATATATGAAAACTTTATAGCGAATGCCTTTGCAGATAAATGTCAAGTAGATTCGATATATACTGACTTCAGCAAGGCGTTCGATAAAGTTTGTCATAAAATATTGATAAATAAATTAAGGAGTATGGGTATAACCGGGAACTTTCTTAAATGGGTAGAGAGTTATTTAACAAATAGGCAACTGTTTGTAAAGTTAAATGATGTAATATCGAATGCCTTTTCTGCCACTAGTGGTGTGCCACAGGGCTCCCATTTAGGACCAATACTGTTTATTTTATTTATTAATGACATTGAAGACGTTTTTTCCGATGTTGATATCCTGTTATTTGCTGATGATTTAAAATTATATAAAAAAATTAAAAATGTTTCTGATTGCATAATTTTACAAAAAAATTTAAACAACTTGTTTAATTGGTGTACATGCAATAAACTGGCACTTAGCATTAGTAAATGTCAAATAATAAGATTTTATAAAATAAAGAAACCGATCATATATGAATACAATCTTGACAAATTTATATTAAACTCAGTAGAAACAATAAATGATCTAGGTATTATTTTTAACTCAAAACTTACATTTATTAGCCATATAAATAATATTATTAATAGAGCAATGAAGATTTTAGGATTTATTATTAGAATAACAAAACAATTTTGTAACATTGATACTATTCGCATTTTATACATAACGCTAGTGAGAAGCATTTTAGAATATAATTCTACGATTTGGGCTCCACATTACAATATCCATATTCAAGCGATTGAAAAAGTCCAGCATAGATTCCTTAGGTATATTAATTTTAAATTAGGTATTCCAAGAGAATCCGTGGACTATAATTTGTTATTAAACTGGACTAATCTCGTAAATTTATCAGATCGCAGAAAAATCTGTGATCTATTAATATTATATAAAATAATTCACTCGGTCCTGGATACCCCTGATTTAATAGAACTAATACGATTTCATTGCCCTGGTCGCGCTAACAATAGACTGACTCTACCGTTCTACTATAATAACACACATACATTATCACATTATTACTCACCAATCAGTCGATTACACATTTTGGGAAATGAATATGCTAACATCGGCGACATTTATTTCTTAAAATTAGCGCAATATAAACATGCACTCAAAAATTATTTTTCCATAATGTAACTTTATATACGCAATATGGACATGTTGAAATGAAATGTGATATTTCTCATTGTTCTTTTTTGTTATTTTTTGTTGTGATACACAAAATAATTGTATGTTATTTTAAAGTTTAAAACTACTATTATTTTTTTTATTTATTTTTATTTATTAATTTTCAACGCCCTGATGGGCTTTTACATGACAAGTTTATGATACAGAGACAGTTATGTAATGATATTATTTTTCTTACTCTATTATATATTATTATGTACTCTTTTATATGTTTATTTATAAAAGGCAGTATAGCCGTTTATGTATTTAAAATAAAAATAAAATAAAAAAATAAATTGATAGAGTGTAAAGTGAATGGGTATTAAATTTTCAATTAAATTATCGAATTTTCCTACTTCCAAATATTTTCTTACAGTGAAAAATTAATTCTTGATTGGAACTTTGTTCCGATTGGAAAACATTTTTAAAATTTGTGGTTTACCTTTAAAAATTATTTTATTACTAGCGAGGTCCCGGCATGCGTTGCTATGTCACTTAATAAAGATATTGTTTCTCCCTGCGTGTCCTTTCCCATTCGTCCCGTTCCCACTTCGCCTTCACTCTCCTCACTCCCCTCTCCCGCTTCTCCCGTCCCGCGAACCATCTCCTGAGTTCCCCTCCCCCCTCCCACTTCTCTCGTTCCGCGAACCCCCCTCCCGCATTCCGAGCATTCAATCCCGGTACATTAAGTTTTCAAACAGCTCGCATGAAACCTATTGCCTTTTTTAATGCTAATTTCATAATGCCAGAGCTCACCAGTATAGAATACAGAGACCTTCGCGGGTGTGCTCACGATAACTCACCAAAGTTTCCTCGCAATCGGATGAACGGTTAGCAACGCATAATTTAATGATGCCAGATCTCACTATTATATAGAAAGCATCGCGGGCATGCGCACATCAAATCCCCAAAGTTTCATCGCAATCGGATGAACGGTTAGCAACGCATAATTTAATGATGCCAGATCTCACTATTATATAGAAAGCATCGCGGGCATGCGCACATCAAATCCCCAAAGTTTCATCGCAATCGGATGAACGGTTAGCAACGCATAATTTCATGATGCCAGATCTCACTATTATATATAGAAACCATCGCGGGCATGCGCACATCAAATCCCCAAATTTTCATCGCAATCGGATGAACGGTTAGCAACGCATAATTTCATGATGCCAGATCTCACTATTATATATAGAAACCATCGCGGGCATGCGCACATCAAATCCCCAAATTTTCATCGCAATCGGATGAACGGTTAGCAACGCCTAATTTAATGATGCCAGATCTCACTATTATATAGAAACCATCGCGGGCATGCGCACATTAGATTCCCAAAGCTTCATCGCAATCGGATGAAAGGTTAGCAACGCATAATTTCATGATGCCAGAGCTCATTATTTTTATTTTATTTTTTTTTTTTTAAATTTAATTTTTTTTAAATTCCTTTATTTTTCCCATATTTTACAATTCATACATATTTTGAAAATCATAACAATAATGTGGGAACCCACTAAGGCGCAGCCTGTGCGTGGGTAATATAGTTAAAAATTTTATTTAGTACCTAGAAAAAAACAAACAGTGGTATATAAAGCAAAAACAAAATTTGTTTTAACAGTTTGTACAAAAAGTGTATACAATAGTGTACGGTTAAATATACACGTATTTAAAAATACAAATTTTAAAATTTTTTAAGTGTAATAAATGATATACATTATAATAATAGGTGTAAAGTTTGTGAGAAAGTGATATAAAACTAAATAAATAGATGTTTTATATCTGTATGGTTTAGCCATAATTTCAACTCTTTTATGTAATGCGGAAATTTAGTTGCAACTTGAATATTTTTTGGTAAACTATTGAAGGTACGAGGTCCAATAAAGCTGCTGTGAGTTTGCATATGTTTTTGTGTGTGTTTGTGGGGTATAGAATACATTATTATTTCTAATGTTGGTTCTGTTTACATTTTTTTCGAATTTGTTTATGTTTTTAAAGATATATTTCATAGTTTGCAGTATAAATAGTTTACGGAGACTGAAAAGTTTAGATTCTTTGTATAAAGCATCTGTCGAAAATGTTTTAATTCTAGTATACATAACTTTGATAATATAATTTTAAGTTGTTTGTAACGGTTTTATAAAAGCATCAAGCGCACCACCCCATCCTATTATTCCATACATGAGTGAAGATTGCACCAGAGAAAAATAAATCATTTTCAATTTGTCAATATTCAATACTTCTTTAAGTCTGTAAAATATGTACGTAGGATATCTCAATTTAGAAACGGTATTATTAATTTGTGATTGCCAATTTAAATTTGTATCAATACATATACCCAAATATTTGATCTTTTCAACTTTTCCAATTTCAGAGCAAGATGAGCATATTACTTGATTACAGTTAGCATTATGAATTCTAATTTTATGGTTATTGGGGGGTTTGTTTTTACTGTTTTTATAAAAAGGTGGGTAAAATGTTTTATTGTAGTTTAGGAAGAGTCTATTACTATTTAGCCAAGATGAGACATGTGCAATACATTTTGATGCATTTAAATAAGTTTCAAGCCAGGATTTTCCGTTTACAATTATTACTGTATCATCAGCGTAAGATACAATATTACCAGGGATTACATAAATCATTTATATATATTAAAAACAGAATTGGGCCAAGCACAGTACCCTGTGGTTCTCCATTTTGTAACCTCGTTTCAGTACTATAAAAATTACCTATTTTTGTTTTTTGTTTTCTGTCTTTGAGATAGTTAGTGAGAATTTTTAGTGTATCTTTCTTGAAACCTATTTGATTAATTTTTTTTATAAGTATATTTTTATTTTATTTACCGTATCAAAAGCTTTTCTTAAATTTAAAAATATAGCTAGACTTTTTTATTTTTATCAACAGATGTGTACAATTTTTTGTCAAATCGAATATTGCATCTTCAGTGCTTAGTTTACTTCTGAAGCCATATTGATTTTGGGACAGAATTTTGTTTTGTTCTAGGTAATTCATTACTCTATTTTTGATACATTTTTCAAATATTTTTGAGAGGTTTGAAACTAAGGAGATAGGTCTGTAATTGTCTAATATGTGCGTTTCTCCTGATTTGTGAATTGGAATGATGGTGGAGATTTTAAATTGTTCTGGAAAATGTCCCCCCTTTAGTGATATATTAAAAATATGTAGCAATGGAATTAAAATATTGTGTTTTATTTTTTTTTGTGTGTTAGCCGATAGACCACCAATTCCTGTAGAATTTGTTGATTTTAGACTATCAATGTGTTTTACAATTTCGTTTATCGTGATAAATATTCTAAGGAGTTAGTTGAATCGTAAGTTGAGACTAAATGCAAAGATGAGTGAGTCTACAGGTGTTATACTATCAAATTTACTAGAAGATTCAAGTACTTGATCTACTACATTTGTGAAGTAGTTGTTTAAGTTTTCTGCAATGGCCGATTTGTCAGTTATAATATTTTTATTTATTTTTATCTCTTTCACATCAGTTGATGCCATTTTTTTTTGTTCATTATTTCATTAATAATATTCCACATTTTTTTGGTATCATTTTTTGCATTATCAATTTGTTCACAATAGTATTTCTTTTTACAACTTCTTATTAACCTATTAAGTAAATTTCTATACATCAAATACTTTGTTTTCACAAAAGACATTATTCGTACGTTATTTTTTGACAGGTTTTTTCATAATTTAACATCTCTCTGTAAAGTTTATCTCTTTGTTTAATGGAGACTATTAGTCCTACAGTAATCCAAGGTTTTATTTTTTTATATTTTCTCTTAGTAATAACAATTTTGTATGTGCTTTTCGAAATATAATCTTGTAGGGTTTTATAAAACATTAATTATTGTATATATAAACCATCGCGGGCATGCGCACATCAAATTCTCAAAGTTTCATCGCAATCGGATGAATGGTTTAGCAATACATAGATCATCTCATATTTGGCGATATTTTTATTTTGCGTAATTCGAGATGCGTCTCTCAAGGACGTAGAGAGAGTTCATCGCCTTCGTATTTGAATAAATTGTGATAACAATTAACATTTATTGCCCGTGATATTTATGCCAGTGCTAATTTATTGCAAGCGCGGGGGGTATCGTATTTTTTTTTTAAATTTAATGTGAATCATATAATGTATTTGAGCTTTGTTATTGTTATAGATATACTTTTCCGCGTTCAATGCCATTTTCAAGGCTGTGGTTAGGCCACTTTGAGACTAAAATACATTCCGAACTTTAAAATAAAATTATTCAATTTGATATACGTTCATTTTTTGAGTGAATACGGCACAAGAGTCCCAACTGTTCCCAATCGTCTGGTGCCAGTGAGACTATGGCATCCCCAATTGGGGTACGTTGTGAGGGTGAAGGGAAGGAAACAATTTGGAAGGCGGGTATGAGTACTGCCGCCCCGGAAACCATTCATTGAATAACCAACACTTCTGCCATAGGTCATCCCAATTGATTCGCTCAGTTTGGTGATTTAGCGGGGGTTCTCGGGTTCATGAAGTGATGTTTGTCCAGATCTTGGTGGCGTATGCGTCTGCCCACCATCTGCGTGGTAGGCCAGATCGGGAGAGACTGGTTGAGGGAGACGGTCTCTCTCGGAAAATCGCTTCGCACCGCAGTGGGAGATAGATTCATACGACTGCCATTCCTTGGCGCGTTGACCACCAAATATCTACCCACCCATCATACCTTTTTTTCTTCCCAGAACTTCTTCTCGTTCCTTTCCCTAAAAAGACTCTCTACACAGCATCCCCAATATAGGCCTTGCGTAACGTAAAAAAAATCAGAGTGAGCAATTCACACGCGGTAAAAGTGAAACGTTCAGAAAACTAAAGTAGACAAGATTGTGGAGCCTACGAAGCACCTCACAAAGAAGAAACCTATAGGCTATGAAGCACCGCACAAAGATGAGACCGATTATACTATCTTATTCTCTCACAAGCTATATCCTACAGATATAGATGTACCTAAGTTTTTTTTTTTTCTTTTTAATATCGCTATTTTTTGTTTCATCGAGTTTTAAATCACAACAGCGCTAAAGAAGTGTTAACTTCGAAAAATTTTTTTTCAGAATATTGTTAATTTTTTTTGTTATTAATTTATTTTACACTCGCTTTTCGACCTGTACTGAACGCCACTGTTGTATCAAACCTTTATCCAATCATTGCATGCCACATGATTGCACAAATGCAACCAATTAGTATGCAATCTGCAACTTGTTGAGGTTGGGAAAATTATCTGCGAGTTTTGATGCATAAATGGTGGTACCCTGATGATTATTGCCTTATTCAATAAATAATGCAAATTATAAGCCCCGGCATTCCGAATTTCTACCGCTTTGTAATACGCTAGCTGGTACCCGGCATGCGTTGCAATTCCACTAATAAAAAAATTGTTTCTCCCTGCGTGTCCTTTCCCATTCGTCCCGTTCCCTTTCCTCTCCCGCGTCCCCATCCCCTCACGCGTTCCCACTCTGCCTTCTCTTTCCTTACTCCCCTCTCCCGCTTTCCCCGTCCCGCGAACTTCCCTCCCGAGTTCCCCTCTCCCCTACCCCCCCCCGCATTTCATATATTCAGTCCCGGTACATTCATTTTTCAAACAGCTTGCACGCCACCTATCACAATTTTTTATACAAATTTCATTATGCCAAAGCTCACCAGTATATACAAATATATATATATATAGAGGGAGGCCTTTTGACCTCTCAAGCCGGACTCTCTCGATGCCTTGCACCCCAGTGGGAAGGATGGATTTATAAGTCCGTCACTCTTGGACACACAGACCCCCAGATTCCTTCTAACCCCTCACATTTTTCTTTCCCAGCACTTCCTCTCCTTGCTTTCCTAAAAATACCTTCCACACAGCGTCCCCAAAGATGACGTACGACCCGAGGGTAATTATTTTCCTTAGCTAATACAAAAAATGGTAAATTCAAGATGTTTTGTAGAGCCCACAAGAAAATGTAATAGTACATAAGTTAAAATAAAATTACTGTTATGAAAATATTTAGCAAACATTGGAAGCTAAAATGTTAGGAATATAATAGATGGAGAGCAGGAGACAGGTGTGATTATTACTGGAGAATTTGTATCTCAGGGTGACATGTGCTGAACGGCAGGCTGGAGCGACGAACAGGCCTCCAGTCCCGCGGTTTCCCAGCGACGTCCCGTCCCAGGGACTATGGCAGCCAGCCGACTATGTTGATGACGGCCAACGTAGTCAACTGCGAGCACCTCTGGCTCCAGGTGTAGTCGGAAGGTCTTGTGATGTCTGCGTCTGCAGATGCTGGATGTGAGTAAATCAAGAAGAAATAATGTGCTCCCATAGTACTCCGCTGCTGATCCAGGATTTTAATGATTGTCCTGATGGTCTTCAATAATGGATGCCGCTGATGGGCGCGGATTTAATAATCTTCACATGTTGTTAAAATAATGGCGAACTACGACTATTACTATTTGATTACGTCGACCCGCCACAGGGACGGTGGCCGTGGTCACCTGTGGCTGCTCAAAGAATGAAGAGCTCAAGGCTAGTCCTGCCTAGTGAACCCCTCTGTGCAGATCCTCAGTATCACCAACTGAGCAAAGGTAAACATTTTAATGCTACCAATATAAAGATGTTGAATGTTAACAAACTTCACACCAAAAGTACCCATACACAGACAATTCACCTGTTACATTATTTTTTATGTAACATTACGTCATTTTTAAATTTGCAAAAGATATTAAAATTAAATTAATAAATTTGTAGTTATAATTGTATTATATTATATAACTTTAATCTAACTATTTAGAGCCTAGATAGACGAAAGAAACCAAAATTTATGATATTACTAGCTTTTGCCCCCGACTTCGCTCGCATAGTATTAAGGGGGTTTCCTCTCCGCCTCCTCCACCTTCCCTATCCCCACTCCCACTCCCCCCCCCCTCTCTCCCCCGTCCCTTCCATACCCGTTACATTCATTTTTCAAACAGCTCGCGTGCCACCTATTGCAATTCTTTTTATACAAATTTCATAATGTCAAAGCTCTGAGCTATAGCCTACAGTATGTTATTCTGATGTATGAGCTATATTATTTTAAAGTTTCATTAAAATCCATTCAGTAGTTTTTGCGTGAAAGAGTAACAAACGTACATACATACATCCATACAAACTTTCGCCTTTATAATATTATCAGTAGGATAAATTTCATAAATTTCCGAGAACAAAATGGTTTATTCGGAGAATCCAAATACATATTTTAAAATCACACGAATTAAATAATTTTGTTGTTTTCCTTTACTTGGAAAAAGAACACGATATTAAATGAAAAAAGTTGTTATTGGATTTCTCACAAAAAGTTGCCTCATTGAAGCCATGATTTTCCGACCTTTGTACCAACGAAAATTGGTAAAAAAGCGAGGTTTCCAATTTTTACCAGAAGGTCAATAAATCAAATATCATTATTTTTATCTACGTACATTAATTTTAACTGTGGGATTGTCGTTTTGTACCATTATATTAATGATGTCAAAATGCAAGGTAATTGATTTGTTTGTGACGAATCTCACAAAATACATACTACAGTGTTGGACTGTTTTTTTAGAAATTTTTCATTCGTTCCCTTTTTTGAATACTGCACAAGGGCACAAGAGTCTCAAGGGCCCCACTGGGATAGTAAGTGGAACGTTCGCGCGGGTTGTTTCGGCCCGTTTCATACAAATTTTAATTTTGGATTTGAGATCAAAACATCGAACCAAACTGAAAAATTATTTTTGCAATCAAAAGTTATATCAAATATCTAGTACGGATGTGAGCTATTTTATTTATTTTGGCTTTAAATGATAAGATATAGACTATCAAAGATTTGAATGCTTCATGATTTTAGATTCAACTTGGGCAATTATTTGTGAGTAAATGAAAAACGTGAATAAAAATATTTTACTAGCAATTCACGCAAAATAATTCAACCAAACGTATGTTGACAAACTTTCGTCAAACAAATGGTTGAGTATTGGAGAGTTGAGCGCAGAAATAAAAGGATTTATGCTTGCCATTCAAGATAGAGTCATTAATACTAAAAATTATAGGAAGCATATAATCAAAGATATAAATCGAATTAATGATTTATGTAGAAAATGTTTGACTTTTCCGGAAACCATAGAACATATTATATCGGGATGTTCTGTATTAGCGCCGTCCGATTATACATTTAGGCATAATCAGGTTTTAAAAATAATCCACCAAAGTTTGGTAATTAAACATAACTTGATTGACTGCCGTAATATAGTACCATATTATGAATATGAACCAAATTCATTTCTAGAAAATGAATTTTATAAAATACATTATGATAAAACTATACTAACAGACAGAACAATTAGTTATAATAGACCTGATGTAGTTTTACATGACAAAATTTAAAAAAATAACTTATGTCATTAATGTAGCTATTCCAAATTATAGTTTGGCAATTAAGTGTAGAAATTAAATAAATTGGAACTAAACGTTTTCATTATTATGGCAGCACCGAATTACTCGTTTTGCTATGACGTTTCCTATGGCTGTCATATTATCGCATATTACGGTTGATTTATTGTCTTAAATCTGAGTAGAAGATCGCTGATTTCATAATATTTTTATTCATTGTTTGCCTGAATTTAATTCAAATGAATAAAGCATTACATAGTGACGCAAGAAGGGTTATATTCTGCGTTTTTCAACGCTGCCTAGCCGAGTATCACGCGAAGAAGCTTCTGTCTAATTTAGAAGATGTTTACAAACGAACTGCAGAAATGACTGGTACGTAGTATAGTTTGTTTAATACATTTCATTAGTGTTACAAGATTTATGCCAATTTTCGAGCGACTATAACCATTACAATCTGATTATTTAAGGTTATGTTTCAAAATCCGAATTTGACAATCTCATTTGACAGTTCATGTGAAGCCACAAGAAAAAGGGAATAACTCAATTTAAACTCAATGCAACTTCTTTAAACTCATAGAAAAGTAACTTTTTTCTTAATTTTCTCTTTCTTTCTTAATGAATATTATCTACTGTGGTTTTTTTTAAATACCTTCGATAATAATAATTTTTTTGATGTTTTTCACACACAGGTAAATCTCAATCAACGGTAAGGCGAATCATCAAGGAAGGGGAAAAAGCAGATGGAAAATTTCAATCACCGGGAAAACGGAAAATTGGGCGCCCTAAAAAAGAGTTGAATGATTTTGATATTTGTGCCATTCGTCAAAAAAATCATTTTTTTTACATAGTACGTAAAGAAGTCCCAACATTAAGAACTTTACTAACCGTACTCAAAGAAGACATTGGATTTGATGGTAGCCGGGAATATTCACGAAAAATTTTCCATTCCATCGCTATATAAACTTTGCAACTTTATTTTGAATATTATCTTTATAACTTTGTAATGTTGCATGATAAAAGTATAATGCACTTCATTTTCTGACCTTAAATTGTTTGAATAAAAGTTCTGACGAATATGAATAGGGTTTTTTAAATTTGTTTTTATTATTAGTTTTTGTGATATGTAAATTGTTTATGTTTTATTTGTATATGTACCGCCCCATCCCATAATGCCATATTAATAATATCATTATTATTATCTTATAACGAAATAAACGCCCACTTAAAATTTGTTTTTTTTTACTTTATTTATATTAAATTACAATTTTACTTCTATTATTTACTTCTATTAAATTATAGTTTTTTGTGCAAAATTTTTGAAAAATACAAGTACGTTATGAAATTATGCATTTTGACCGAAGTGTTTTTTTAAACATATATTCATTGTCTTATGAGCCATCTTGGTGTTATCATTTAAAACCTAAAAAACGATCGAAGCTCCATCATTTATTTTCTACACTTAATTGCCAAACTGTACTGTAATATTCAAAAATCTGTTTCTGAAAAAATAAAAAAATAAAATGAGATTAAAAGAATTTGTCATTCTCAGACTATAAAAATATTACCATTTGTTATTTCGGCTACTGGCATTATACCTAGCTCTCTCATTCAAAATTTAGGCATATTAGATTTGTCAAAGAATTTATATATAAAAATGCAAAAATCAGTCATTTTAAATACATGTAGGATTACAAAAGATTTTTAAAATATTTATATTGAGGGATCAGTAGGATTTATAGGTCCAATTAGGAGTTCCACCGAGCCGAACCCTCTGATATGAAAATATCTGGAGTCGGTGAATTATTTTCCCATTTGGTCTCTTTGACATGTTGTTCTTGTATTGTTTTGTATTTATTATACTTATGTAGTGCAAGTGCATAACGTAGATTGACTAGGTGATAATTTGTGGAAAAGTGCGTGAAAGGGTTAAGTTTTTCCTGCGGGAACGATTTAAACCGGACATAAAATCTGAAGCGTAAATACGCGCAGTAAATTTTAACCAACAAAGGGATCTCCGTAGTAACCTAAACAAATAACAAAGGGATCTCCGTAGTAACCTAAACAAATAACAAAGGGATCTCCGTAGAAACCTAAACAAATAACAAAGGGATCTCCGTAGTAACCTAAACAAATAACAAAGGGATCTCCGTAGTAACCTAAACAAATAACAAAGGGATCTCCGTAGTAACCTAAACAAATAACAAAATGACAGCGCACGTCAAACAATTACTTAGCAACGCTTAGCTTTTCGTCTGGACAATAAACGTATAATAAATAATTTCATTACGCCAGAGCTTACCAATATATATGTATAGCCTATAGTTCTCGCAAATAATGTAGCTTTCTATTGGTGAAAGAATTTTTAAAATCTATTCAGTGGTTTTTGCGTGAAACAGCAACAAACATACATACATCCAGACATCCATACAAACTTTCGCCTTTATAATATTAAATAATAATAATAATAATAATTTTATTTTAGTAATTTGTACATTAAAGTTTACAAATTTCTAATTGATAATAATATTTCATATTCACTATATTTTTTCAAGTTTTATGTAGCTCCTACAATACATCTTGAACTTTGCAATTGGTGTGGACTTTAAAGTTTCTGGTAGTGTGTTATACAACTTCATTCCCTTGTACAGTAGACTGTTCTGCGTATTCGCTTTGTCCTTTTTTTGTAGCCTAATTTCCTTGCACGTCCTTGTGTTATATCTGTGAATGTCTTTATTGTATAAAATTTTATTTGAGAAGTATTTTGGTAACGTGTTGTTCAATATTTTGTGAATAAATACCATCGTGTTCAAGGTCAGCATCTGTTTCACGGTCAACCAATTTAGTTCCTTTAACATTTTAATAATTTTTGAAAATCTGTTTCGTCGAAGAATTATTCTCATTGCCCTGTTTTGGAGAATTTGTAACTTATTTTGTTCTCTTTCGTTACATAGGAAAAGTATACTTGAGCAGTAGTTGAGTTTAACAGGAATAGAATATTGATTAACAATCTTATTCAATAAATAAAAGAAAATCTTAATATTCTACGAACTAAACTTGATCTTTTTCAGCCTTACTCATCATGAAATCGTACCACGGCTCTGTAGCGTCGCGGTAGCTACACAGTGGAGGGGGCCTACACTGCTCAGGGTAAAAATCTTTACTCATCATCATAATGTTTCTCGACAGCTGTTATGAATTTTTTACGGTAGCAACACTGCTCCAAAGCTGAAAAACGCGGTCAATTTAGCATTTCGCGGCGTGATGCCAACTTCACGTTTATTCATACGTCAACATCAGTCAATACAACATATTATTAGAGGAGCTTCAGCGAGATTGACCTGTGTTTGTTTACCGTTTCTAACGCAATTATAAACACTATCTCACCTCGTTTCTACCCCAGTATCGTATGGCACAAAGAACTTGGAGATCGGTAGATACTTTGCCACCCCGTTTATTATTCACATCCAAATACGGCCGTACCAAATCAATCAAACGTCTCATGTTGACTTTGGTAAATCTATATTAAGACCTAAAATCTCCTTCCGTGAATGCCGCAAATGGATCGTACCTTTTTTTAACATTTTCAGTGGCCGTGGTGCACGAATGCCGCGAATACGGTCAATATTTGCCAAAGCTCCGTTCAAAACGTCAAGATTCTCATAAAAGTTCGCCATTTCGTCAGTTACAACGCACGGGGTACTGAGTTAACCCTGGTGATCGGGTGGTTTAAATTCTGACAGCTACTACATCTTCCGTACAGCGACGCTGTAAGAACACGCGCGTGCGCGCGATTAACCCACCATGTTGAGTAACAATTTCACCTAACCCGGTCTTACTCCGAGGTTGTATCTTATTTTGCGATGATGAGTAAGACTGGATGACAATAAAATAAAATGTAAGTTTTCTGACAATGCGCTTTGTGGTTTGTAGTTACAAAGTACCTATTTGTCCACAATCACACAATGCACAGTCAGTGTAAGCGGTTCTGAGTCCCTATTTGTGCATCATGCGCGCTAAACGGATGTAAGTTCAACGGAAATTCTTTCATATGGCTTTTCAAGGAAAAGATACACCGCCAATGAGCAATTAAAAGGAAGCCACAAGCCAAAAATGCGTGTATTCTTAGTGTGCCTTATGTCGCCACGAATATAGGTAATTGGTCTAAAAATCACTTTGCAAACAAAGTCTAGAGATCACGATTTTAAGTACAAAAGTGGTTTTTATTTATTACTAGCGAGTTCCCGGCATGCGTTGCTATGCCACTTATTAAAGAAATTGTTTCTCCCTGCGTGTCCTTTCCAATTCGTCTCGTTCCCGTTCCCCTTCAGCCTTATCTTCCTCTCCCGCGTCTCCTTCCCCTCACGCGTTAACCTACCTTCCCTCTCCCCACTCCCCTCTCCCGGTTCCCTGCCCCGCAAACCCCCCTCTCGAGTTCCCCTCCCCCCCCCGCATTCTATACATTCAGTCCCAAATTCAGTTTTCAAACAGCTCGCGTGCCATCTATTGCAATTTTTTTAATACAAATTTCATTATGCCAGAGCTCACCCCTTCTTTTATACACCTGAACCTTGTCCTGAAAATAACAAACCAAAAAAATAATTATCCAATTTGGTGCAGTCGTTCGGAAGTTATGCGCGTACATATATTTCAGCGATTCATTTTTATTTATATAGATCAGTGGTTTCCAACCGGTGGTCCGCGAGATCTAAAATGTGGTCCATGAAACATTTATTCATCTACTAGTAAAACCGAAACGAAAGGTATCCTGCAGCTGATTCGTAACTCTTTTGGTATTAATGATGGAGAGGTAGCTGAAGAAGTCCAAGAAGAGTACATTGAATTGCAAAATGATGGTAATTGCAAGCGATTAACATTTAATCATTATTGTACCTTGTGGTCCCTGTGTAATAGTGGTTCCTGGTCAATAAAAGATTGGGAACCACTGATATATAGATGTGAACAATATTTAAGAAAGAAAAAAAGTTAATTAATGGACACTGTCACAGATGATTTTAGCCACAAAATTAAATTTGTTTGTTTGTTTTTGAATATTTATTTAGATGTATGAAATTTTTTTTCATACATCTAGTAAGAAAATAGATACAAATACAATTTAGATATACAGTTACATTTTAAGATGAAAAAAAAGATTGCTACACAAAAATACATTTAGTTGTTTCTTAAATGCGTTCACACATTTCTAATGAAAAAATATTTTTTTTGGTAGTTTACATAGTTTTAAAAAAAAGTATTTAACAATTGTTACTGAAATTCAAATCAAATATTAGTTCATTGATCGTGAATAGCTTCACGCAGGATTCACGAGGAACGCACAACACAGACTATCTAAATCATCATTTTTGATTTACATAATAATAGGTAGGTGCAGTGGCGTAGCGAGGGGGGGCGGTCCGCCCCGGGTGCCACCCCGAAAGGGGGGTGACACTCGATCGTGGAAAAAAATTTACCAAGGATACTGTCACCAAAGTATTTTATACATGAACACGGTCTGTTATTTTCTTTCATATTTATACATAAAGTAATTACCTAACAACATTTTTCCAAAATACTTTTCAAATAAAATTATATTCAACAAGGACATTCGAAGACATAACACAAGGACATGCAAAGAAATCAGGCTTCAAAAAAAGGACAAGGCGAATACGCAGAACAGTTTACTGTACAAAGGGATGAAGTTATATAACAAGCTACCAGAAACTTTAAAGTCCACACCAATTGGAAAGTTCAAGACGTATTGTAGGAGCTACATAAAATTTAATTTGCAATATGAAATATTATAATTAATTAGAAATTTGTAAACTTAAATATACAAATTACTTAAATAAAATTAATAAAATAAAATATGTTCCCCGTGGGGTGCCCCGAATTTTGTGTCTAGATCTTTTTATAGACGAACATAGCCTATATGTATTTGTGGACAAATCTGAAATTCTCTATCCACCCCCCCCCACCCCCCCTTCCCCCCAGGATGGACCAATCGTATGAAGTCGAAATTAGCGTTTTGAATTTTTTTCTCAAGTCAACTTTAGTAGGGGGGGGGGGGTGACACCAAGCCCCGGGGGGTGACATCCGCCCCGGATACCACCCATGCTAGCTACGCCACTGGGTAGGTGTAGGTACCTGCTTTATCTCTTGTTTGAAGGGTTTGGCCTATGGATATGAGGCAGGAACACTGACAGCAAAGTCAGCTGGACATCTTCGAAAGAAAGGTTCTTGGAAGTATCTTGGGAGCGGTGCGAGAGGGAGAGGCATGGAGAATCCGCCACAAAAATGAACTCTATGATATTTACCAAGCTCCCAGACTCTCCACACATTTAAGGCTCCAAAGATTAAGATGGGCCGGACATGTGCACCGAATGTCAAGCACACGAGTACCGAAGAAGGTTCTAACAGGATATCCGGGAGGTAAACGAAAGGCGGGCAGTCCTAGGCTGAGATGGGAGGATGATGTCAGGAAGGATGCAAGAGGACTACTTCATGTCGCAGATTGGAAGACGACGGCCGAGGACTGAGGGCGGTGGAGGCTTAAAGGAGGCTCGAAATGGGCTCAATATGAACTTACATCGACGGTCGGAATATCTCTTATCAATTGTTGACCGTGCTCGCAAATATTGATAACTGACCTAAATGACGGATTTAGTCAATAAAATATTGATATAAGGTTTTATCGATCGTCCATGCTAGGCGTCCAGTTACCAGTCCATCTCTGACTAACGATTCTTTAAACGGCCTGGCCAACCTTCTGTCATGAACATAAAAGGGCTTACGTTCTTGATACCTGTAATCTGTGCACACGATAAGATTCACTTAAACAAAAGATAATAATGTAATTGTGATGGTTACAGAGATAATTACACGAAAGCGTCAC
The DNA here is from genome assembly GCA_929108145.2 of Limnephilus rhombicus. Lineage (NCBI taxonomy): Eukaryota > Metazoa > Arthropoda > Insecta > Trichoptera > Limnephilidae > Limnephilus > Limnephilus rhombicus. The sequence continues at coordinate 25,928,799 of OV815299.1, read as the reverse complement.
AGCATTATAAGCATTGACAAATAAAATTATAGATAATGATATGTCAGTGTGTACGCATGCGAGGAATCACTGTATTTCTGAGTAGGCAGGTACTTATTTTGTTTGATTGATTGAGGACTGTCCTCCCGAAGACCCTGAAGATATTTTTGAAGGTCTGATTTATTGGGTCGGAGATATTGCAATCGGGGACCCATAAGTTGGTCCCCCGAAATCGGACGTTTTTTATAGGCTTGAAAGTGCGGTTGAATTTTAAGAATTCGGCTAAGAATGCAATTCTGACGCCGCACCATACGCAAACCGTTTATGTACGTGAAGTTTGTGTACAAATCTACTTTTGTAATTGAACTGAATAAAGCAATACCAAAAGAAGGCGCCACTTACGTTAACAGCTAGCATGAGGAGCATCCCCTGGAACCTGGCAGGCGTAAGTACTACTCGATTTGTAATTTCGTGTATCTCTCCAGATATGGATATTGACGATTATATGATTATTATTGTAACTGGCAGTTGTGAATAATGGTAAGCCCACACAGCGGCCAACGTTCCAACTTCAAACGTTTGGACGATCGTGTGGAGGGGTGTTCGTGCGTTGGAAGTTCGAGTTGGAAGGTTGGAGTTCGAGTTGGCCCGGGATCGCCCTCGAGGCGATCCCGACGACCAACTCACACGAACCAGCCTGCCGCAGCTGTCCACACATCAGTCTGCGAACGGCAGGCGATCAAGACGCGCGGCTGCGTTCTATTAAAATGACAATATTATTACGGAGAGTAGTATAACAATTGTTTGAAAACATGTCGTGTACATAAGTATATTATACGTGCGTAATAATTATAGGCAATGGACATAAGATACAGCGTAGCTACAGCTGTTCAATGTCCGCCATTTTGGGTTCGGAATTCGGGGTTGGAGGGTTGGCCGCAGCCACCACACGATCGGCCAACCTTCCAACTCCAAACTAAGTTCGGAGTTGGAAGGTTGGCTTTGGTGTGGAAGTACCATAATAGTACCTACACCTATCACGCGGCTATATAACATATTATTATTTCGATTAATGCTACTTTTTGCAGATTTTTTGAATAATGCATAAAGATCATAGTTTTTAGTCAAGATCAGCATCGGGCATAATAAAACTGCATGTATAAAGTTCAACCCCAAGCCTATTACGCAAATAAAATGATGATTTTTTATAAAGCCCATAGTTTTTAATTAGGAACCAAAATTTCAGTCAGTTCACCAGCATAGGGCATGAGAAAATGACCTTTTTAAAGTTCAATCCCAAGCCTTACAATCCTACTAATAGTATAAAGGCGAAAGTTTGTATGGATGTATGTTTGTTACTCTTTCACGCGAAAACTACTGAATGGATTTTAATGAAACTTTACAATAATATAGTTCATACATCAAAATAGGCTATAGGCTATAGCTTTGAGCTCTGGCATTATGAAATTTATATACAAAAATTGCAATGGGTGGCACGCGAGCTGTTTGAAAATTGAATGTAACTCATGGAACTATGATAATATCCATACTCTTAGATGTAACTGGTATGGAGGGGTGGTGAGGGGGGATAGGATGTGTGGGCAGGGCGGAGGGGGGGTGGGGGGAGGAGGGATGGGGGCGGGCGGAGGGTGGTGGGGGAGGGAGAGGGGTGAGGGAGGATTTGGGGGTGGTGTAAGGGAGAGGGTTGAGAGGGGGCGGGGAAGAGGAGGAGGCGCTGTGGACACCTCCCTAATACCATGCGAGCGAAGCCGGGGGCAAAAACTAGTACGCCCATAAAATGTCGATTTTTCCACATATGCCACTTTTTTATTTTTATGTTATGGATTCCTATAAAAACCGTAGTTTTTAGTAAGAATACGAAATTTCAGTCGTTTCAGGCAACATAAGGCATGAGAAAACGACTTTTTAACAATACGCTCATAAAAACGATGATTTTTTGACAAATGCTATTTATTTCAGATTTTTTGACTGATTTCTAGTTTTAGTAAGAATCCAAAATTCCAGTCGGATCGGCGCGGGCGGCATAGGGTCTGAAAAAACATAATTTAAAGTTCAACCCCAAGCCTTACAATATGCCAATCAAAATTATGCCTAAAGTAATTCAGAAAACTTAAGTAGACGAGAGTAGGGAGACAACGAAGCACTTTTTTTATAAATGTGGAAGATGACTTTTTCCATATTTTATACATACATTTGGTCATCTTATAAGTATTTGTGTTTTCTTCTTCGGAGTCGCCAGATGTCGCTTTCTTTCGTGTTTTCTTTTGGCTCTTCATTTTGGAGTGGGTTGAAGATTGGATATTGATTTCACAAAAAAAAATTAGGATTTGATCCTTGATCTGCTAAATGACTGGCCGCTGAGATTCATCAGCACTTTATACCACTTCACCAAAAGAGGCTTGCATGCAGCAATGGATTTATCGTATTATATTGTAACCGAACGTGAATGCCATCTCATTATCTCACAGACTAAATCCTATAGATGTTTGTATTGGTTTATTTTTAGTGTCGCTCGTTTCCGTTTCATTGATTTTAAAGAAGTTTTGCTTTAAAAAAATCGAAAAAGTGTGTTATCTTGACGTGGAATTCAAGGGTGATTAATGATTGAAACGGTGCGTGTCCACGACCTTAGAAACGCAAACGAAAATTAGTTTTTCAACATTTCATCTGACCAGTGCTTAAACTTGAACTATCAACTTTATATTATCAACCGGAATGCCAGGTTGCCAGGCGCAATTTCCTTAACCTACAACTTTTAAAAACAGTGTATTACTCACTGTGCCAATCTCACATCGAATACGGAATTTTAGCTTGGGGTAACACTTATTCTAATGCCCTCGACCCCATCATTAAAGCACAAAAACTAATAATAAAAATAATTTTTAAACTTCCTCTCACTACCAGCACCGATACGATCTTCAATACTTTCAACGTTATGGACATTAAACAGCTCTACGCAAAATCCATCTTAGTTTATTTACATAAAAACAACAAAATCCTATACAAACCAACACAAATGATACACAATACCCGAGCCAAAAATAAAGAACTTCTCCAAACTCCCTTTTCTAAAACCTCCTTTGGACAAAAACACTTTAAATACATAGCTTGCAAACTACACAATACACTTCCAGCTACGATTAGACAAACTGAATCAAAGACCAAATTCAAACAAGTTATAAAGAAATGTATTATAAGTATTGGACGTCACACTACTGCTAACATCTGTAAAATAAATTACAAATAGACAGAATTACCATCTCACGTATGTCCTTACCCTTATTAAAGAAATTAAAATAGTAAAATCCTATATATATATATAATGTAACTCCCTATATAGATTCAACAGGATTTACTACTTTATTCATCTCTTCCTTCACCTATATAATGCTCTCTTTATGGTATTAACCCTCAATTTAAATCATCTTTCTGTTTGAATTGTATAAATCAGTATGTATCTTACCTAATATTTTCAAATAGAGACAAAATAAACCGTTGCTGTTTCAAAGTGCCAAAATTTTACCTGTTAAGGCAATACTTTGGCACAAAATTATAATTCAACATATATTTACCCCGCAGCATAAAGAGAAATTAGAACATAAATACAGCACTAGATTCACGCGTAACGACGGGTTAATTAATAGTTCCGAAATTTAACAATAAGTACGGACAGAGAACGTTTGAATATATCATACCGAAGATATTTAATTTATTACCTGACACTATAAAGCAATGTAATTCTATGAATAAGGTTAAATACATGGTGAAAAATTGGCTATCGGAAAAAAAAGATTTATATTGATTTTGATATGTATGAAAAAATGTTGTATCTGTAGATATAAGATGTAAATTTTAAATTTTAAAAATGTATAAATATGTAACTAAAATATAAGCACCTGTTGACAAGCCGATTCAATTGGCTTAGCAGGACTTGTTTGTTGATTATATTATGTATTATCTATTATTTCAATAAAAAAATAAAAAAAAAAAACAAAAAAAAAAACCTTAAATATTCTATGTATGATACTCATTTTTGTACCTCTACGCCTGTCTCAACACAGGTATACCCTAGTGAGACAGGCATCGAATAATGTAATGTAAACATACCTTATATAGATAAATAAATAAATTTCTAATGGAAAATTTTAGGTGCATATACTCGTAATTTTCTCAATACAAAATGTTTAGCGCCTTGCAATCCAAATTCTTATTATATTTTATGCAAGTGGTTGCACATCCACACATCTATTGAAGTGAAAATTTCTTTAGCACCGTTGTGATTTGAAACACGATGAAACGGAAACGACACTAAAAAGAGACAAACAAATACATCTATAGGATTTAGCCTGCGAGAGAATGAAACCTTGCCGTATTGGCCGCTTTGATTATGAGCGCACTTTTCAAGGCTCCTGTTGGTTGAGATTTTGTTTATCATTATCTGTGCCACCCACCTGGCCAAAACACCACTGTTATTGTTAATTTTGTTCTCTTTTAATTGCTTTGTATATACTGTAGGTATACCTATTCTTTGTTTCATATTATTTGATCAATATTTTGTAAGGAAGGATTACTTTTAAGTTTATTATGGTTAAGCGCACTTGAAGTGAAATAACACAAAACTGAACAATACAAATATTACGTTATTAGTTATTAGTATTTCAAAACCACCTTCGGGCAAAAACACTCTAAATACATAGCTTGCAAACTATACAATACACTACCAACTACGATCAGACAAAGTGACTCCTTTACAAAATTCAGACAAGATATTAAAAAATGAATTATAAGTATTGGACGCCACACTATCACAAATATCTGTAAAATAAATCACACACAGACAGAAATAACCATTCACATACAACCTAACCCATATAAAACAAATGAAAATAATGGAATCCTGTCAAATTTAACCTATAAATAGATTAGGCAGAATTTATTTCATTACTCCATCTCCAACATTTATAAAATAACTCTCTTTAAAAGATTTACCACCCTTCCAATCACCCTTCTGTTTTAATTCTGTTCATGATATGTATTTTACCTGAAATATCCTTGTAACTACTATATTCATTTATGTACGCCTGTCTTGACACAGGTATACCCTAGTGAGACAGGCAAACAAATAAAACCATTGTAAATATATTTTATTATAGATAAATAAATAAATAAATTTCTGCGGTGTTTCGTAGACTCCCCACTCTTGTATACTTAAGTTTTTTTTAAGGATTTTACTTCTACCGCGTGTGAATTGCACACTCTGATTTTTTTTATGTTTAGAATAATTTAGCCACTTTAATAAGGTTAAAGTAGCTAATACCGCGCCGCGTCGCGTCACGTCGGTCGGTCGCTATTACTGTTTCTAATCAGAATTAATAGAATAAACAAATTTTTCACATTTTCGCGAGGGCACAAAAAAGTTAATTTTTCAGTCCCTTATCACTATAATGCTACAGCTCTTTCTTACACATGGTGAGACGAAAGATGAAACACAAAATACATGCGTCTGTTTCCTCCAAAGAACTACTTTTCCTTTGGAGGAAGCAGGCATATCTTATTACATCTGGCATTTTATTTTCTTTGTAAGTGTGAGGGAGATGAATGATAATGATTGTATGCGACGGCCGGCGTAGTCATTAGCATTCCGAAGGTCGCAGGATCGAATCCCGGCGTGGCAAATAAATTTTATTTGATTAATTTGTGTTATTTCACAATTTATTCATTTAAAATAATATATAGTATATTTGCGGCACGTTCCAGAGTGGAAGATACTCTTAGTATCGCCCTGGTGTAAGACCACCATTCAGAATTGAAACGTTACTTGAAATGGCATTAGCCGTGTTTGGTGACCAGATCTGAATAGACAGGTACTTCCGCACCTTCCTCTTCCCTATCTACTTCCCGTCCCCACTATATTCAGCCTCACAACATACCCCAATTGGGGATGCCATAGTCTCACTGGCTCCAGACGGGAGCAGCTGAGACTCTTGTGAGGTATCACTATAAAAACAACAAAAAAATGCTTTCTTTGGGGGGTGCAGACATACGTTCACGGTTTGTCTCATTTTCGACTATTGTTATTTAGTGTGTAAGAAAGAGCTTCAGCATTATATGTGTAATCATCAGTGCATTGACGTTTTACGTTTTTGAATTTTTGGAATTCACTCACACTTCAATATTATCCTTGATCCAAGATTTTTATTCAGTTCATACGGGCCTCTGGTCCTGGGGGACCTCCAAGCGCCTCCGTGTTCGCTTGATCAAATCCTAAACAAGGCTTTAAGGGCACTGTAAAAAAAATTGTCATATTTTTTTCATTTTCTAAAAGATGCATTTGTTAATAATGTTAAAGGAAAAAGTTTCAAGGAAATTCTAAGAAAATTTAAAGAAAGTTTTAAACATAAACAGCCTTACTAAAAAACTCAGTGAAAATTTTATTCAATTGACAAACGGCCGCGGATGTGAAAACATTACTAATTAAAAATTTGTTCATTGAAAGAAATACACGTGGTTTACACGGCCTGAGAGGGTAGTTTATCTCTGTTTTAACGATTGATGTACGAACGAAAATTGAAATTTTTCCAAAGTATTTTGAATGTTCTATATATTTCTTATCGTGTCGTAAAAACAAATACCATTTATGAAAACTAGATAAAATTTCCTTTTAGATTTGTATATTTGAAATACAGTTTAGTTTTCAAAAACTGACATATTTTAAGATTCAAACTCGGAAATAAATGGAAAAAAATTTCTTACCAAATTTTTTTTCACTAAAATGTAGAGATATTAAAAAAAAAAAAAATTCAGAAACACAGTCCTTTTATGTAATAAATTTGGAAGGAAACTATCACCTCACTTTTTCCTCGTGCATACAATTAAAAAATAATTAAAAATTTCAAAGTTTTTTTATTGCTAAAAAACTAACCTAAAAATTATACCGTCTTTTATGTGAAGGAAAACAAACAATTTAGTACTTAAATATGCATTGTTGCCGGATTTAAAATACATTTTAAGATCAAACCTTATTAGTAATATTTTCTGTTTTAGTGTATTTTTGTTTTATTCATGTTGCTGCAACAACACGGGTTATCGTGCTGTGTTTTTTTTTTTAGTAAGGCTGTTTGTATTTTGGGAAAAACGCATTTAAAGTTTTGCTGAAGGATAATTCAACATACACACTATTTCAAATGGTTCCACATAAAATGCTATAAAAACATTTCGTGAGAGCATTGTTAACTTCAGAAAATGAAATGAAAAAAAAATAACATACATTTTTTTACAGTGTCCTGGTGCCTTAAATCGTTATTTAGGATTTCATCAAGGTAACATGGAGGCGTTTTGAGGCCCCCGGGGACCAGAGGCCGCCCCTTCCGCCCTCCACCCCTCCGTTAGTCCGCCACCGAATCTTTTTAATTACTTACCTATTTTATTACTATCTTTATTATCTGTAAAGATAAGATAGCCTTCAGCAAAGGGCCTAAGATAGTAAAAATATGAAGTGCAACACATAAGTGAAACTGGAACTAAAACTGTAGACATTAGAAAGATTGATAGTAGTAATTTTATTTTAAAAATTGTAAAATACCGGTTCAGGCTGTATTTATTTATTCCTTTATATGTATAGGATGATGTTTGTATGGGTCCTATCAACTCCAAACCACCTCTTAGATAGGTACTAAGCATATTTTGAAGGCACCAGAACACTAAAAAAAATTGTCACTTTTTATTTCATTTTCCAAAAGATGCATTTGTTAATAATGCTTTCAAAAAATTCGTAAAATTGACGGAGATACAGCATCTTATATGAAACCGTTTTTAACAGTTTGTATATTGAATTATCCTTCAGCAAAACTTTGATCGCGTTTTTCTCAATACTACGTTTTTCAACCTGGTTGAAAACATATTAGAAAAACTATACATCTTATTTGCATGCACCATGCCCCAAGTCTTAAACTATTCGATAATCCAGTCACTGTAGCCATTACAGTATTATCCATAAGACGTGTAGGCAACTGCCTAGGGGCCCCGCATTGGGCAGGGGATTCTAGGGTAAAGGGCCCCGAGACGTGCATTGCCTAGGGGCCCCGACATGTTTAAGCCGGCCCTGGCAGGCTCCTTTTGTCCATAAGGCAGTGTAGGCCACTGCCTAGGGGCCACGCATCGGCTAGGGCCCCCTATGGTAAAGGGCCCCCAAGACGTGCATTGAGTAGGGGCCCCAACATGTTATATCCGGCCCTGACTGTGATACCAGACGAGGAAAATTTACCATAAAAAATAGAAAATAAAATTAATTCAAAAACAAAACGCATTAAAAAATAAAACGCATTCAAAATTTGCTGAAGGATAATAATTCAACATAAAACTGTTCCAAACGGTCTCACATAAAATGGTGTATCTTCGTTAATTTTTCGAATTTCCTTAAAAAAATTGGTGAGAGCATTCTTAACAAGTGCATCTATCGAAAAATGAAATAAAATTTACATTTTTTTTTACAGTGGTGTCTTAAAGCCTTGTTCAGAGTTTGATCAAGGGAACATGGAGGCGATTGGAGGCCCCCCAAGACTGGGGGCCCGGGGCGGACCGCCCCCCCCTTAGTCCGCCACTGGTGGGAGGGATGGATTAATATGTTTGTCACTCATGAACACATTATATATTTATATATTTATTTATATCTATATATTACAGTTTACACCTTATTGTTAACATTTTTACATATGTAATATATTTTGAAAACATTTTTACATATTAATATTACATTTCATTATGTTGTGTGTTAGGTAGGTTTGAGAAGGTGAAACTGTTGGTTGGTAATATTGTATGTTTCGTGAACACCTCACTAGGAGAGCCTGTGCTGAGGTGTTTACGTGTTTATGATTAAGTGTGACAGGTACAGGTATTTATGTGTTGTAGTAGAAAGTTAGTTTTTTTTTTCTTTTTTTTACATTTTAATGGTAATTGTACATAGATTACTTAGAAGAAAAAAAAATATATATAAGGTATATATGTATATTATATGTACATATGAATAGTTGGTAAATTCTTGATAGACATGTTTATTTATTTTACACTTGTTATAGTTTGGTTATGTTTGGTTAGGGATTAAAGTATTTTGAATAAAGTGAATATCTTGATTTTTGATCCAGGCTGTGATATGTTTTTTGTGGATGTTTGTAGATGTATTTGCAATTAGTTGTTGTTTCAGAGTAATGGGCATATAATTAAAAAGTTTGGTTGCATAATACTGAAAATGTCTTTGTCCGTGTGTGGTGTGTGTTATTGGTATGTTCAGGGTTATATTTGTTAATGACCTGGTTTTTATTATTATTTTGGCTTGAATTGGAATATGGAGTTTGTTTTGGAGGAAGTATAGCAGAGCAGATTTGGCATAAAGTTGTTTTATTGACATGACTTCTAATGTTTTGTATATTTCGGTTGAATCTGTGTAGAAAGGCACTTGCAGAATTAGTTTAATTATCGCCTTTTATATCTTTTGAATTGGGTCAATTGCTACATTTGTAGCACTTCCCCAAGCCAGTATTCCATATGTCGCAATGGATTGAAAAAGTGCAAAATATATGGATCTGAGTATTGTTAGTGGGAAAATGTTTTTAATGGATTTTATTAGGTGCATGACTCCTTTTAGTTTATTTGTGATGAAAGTTATGTGTTCAGTCCAGCGTAAGTATTTTGTTTGTTTGACCCTTTCTATATGCAAGCATTGACAATTGGAAGAAGTTTGTTCACAGTCATGCATAAGCAGGTCTATGTTTGATGGAGGTTGACCTATTTGTGTAATACTATGTGTGATGTATTTTGTTTTGATAGTATTGACGGTAAGCGTATTACTGTTTAGCCATTTTTTGACAACTGATAAACTTTTTTCGGCATTTACGAATACATCTTTCCATGTGGCAGCTTGACAAAGAAGAACTGTATCGTCAGCGAAGGTCACGATTTTACCTTCAATTTCAATGTCACATAGTTCATTTATGTAGATGAGGAATAATAAAGGGCCAAGTACACTCCCCTGTGGGACTCCGTACGTAATTAAGAGTGGTTCACTTATCTTGTTATCAATTTTAACTTGTTGAGTTCGGTCAGACGTGAAGCTTTTAATTAAGTCGAATTCTACTCCCTTAATACCAATGCTTTTTAACTTCTTGAAAAGTTTTTCGTGTGAGATTGTGTCGAAGGCTTTACATAGGTCTAAATAAATTGAAATAACTTTTTTCTTAGCATCAAGATTATGTGTGATAAAGTCCGTTACAGTAGCTATTGCATGTTCTGTGCTTCTGTTTTTCCTGAATCCATGTTGGTTTATCGACAGTATTTGTTTGGTTTCCAGATAGTGTTGAAGCTGTTTCTTAATAATTTTTTCCAAAATTTTTGAAAAGGTATTTAGTAGCGTAATGGGTCTGTAGTTGTTTATGTTATTTTTTTGTCCTGATTTAAAAATTGGAATGATAAGACCTTTTTTTAGCAAGCTAGGAAAAATTCCTTCTTTTAGACTAAGATTAATTAAGTATGAGAGTGGTTTGAGTAGTTGTTGGCTTACTGTTAAGATAGTTTTGGAGTCCACACCATTGGGTCCCGTTGTTGTGTTATTCTTTAGTGATTGAATTATTTTATTGGTGTCTTCTAGTGTAATGTTTTGTAATTTGAAGTGTCTGTTCATATTTTCATTGCTGATGTTAGTGGCAGTGTTTTGAGGTTCCTGAATATCTTGGAGAGGCTGTGATTTTTTTATATTTTCAGCTAGGCTAGCTCCTATATTAGTGTAGTGCTTGTTAATATAATTGAGGATACGTGTAGGATTGTCGTGGAAGTGGATTTCTTCATCATCAATAAGTAAATTTTTTATGGTATCATCTTTGTTCTTCTGTGAATGCGTACTTTCCCTCAAAATTGACCATACGCTTTTAGGGTCATAGTTGGCTGCTATAAGTTTGTTTTGATAATAAAATTCTTTGGCTTTACGTATTATTAGAGAACAAATGTTTCTGTACCTTTTGTAGAAGAAATAAAGCAGAGTGTCGTAAGGGTTCTGTTTAACTTGTTTGTGTAGTTTGTCTCTTTTTTTAATGCTATTTATAATGCTTTGGGTAATCCATTTTTTAAGTCTTACTTTGTGGTGCGGGATAGGTATGTATATTGTTTTGGTATTTTTGGTAATGAGAATTTGTAGATGTGTTATGAAGAAATTTCAGGCCTCTTCTGCCGTGTTAAATTTTGTAAGATGTTCCCACGTTTGTTTTTCTAAGCATTGATTTAAATTAACATAATCAATTATTTTTTTGGATGTGTTATTTTGGAACGTTGATTTTTTGTGATTGTGGATTCGTATACAGCACTACATATTTGACTTTTTGATTTAACCATAAAGTGATCTATACATGATTCTGAGTCTTTGGTTACTCTGGTAGGAGTGTTAATGGTGCTTATAATGCCATGTTTCAGAAGCATCAGTTGGTAATCAATATTTTGAGGGTGACCATTAGGAAGTATGTTTATGTTTAGATCACCAGTTATGATGATGTTTTTGTATGAAGTGAGTTTTTTAAGGTGAGAATCTAGAGCAATTATAAATGGTGAAATGTTATGTGTGGAAGGTGATCTGTATATAGCGAGGGCACACGTGTCTGAGTCGATGATTATTTGTAGACAGTTAGTATTTATCAAGTCGATTTCTGAAACAGAGGCGTTAAGACTATCATGTATGTACACAGCAATCCCATCATTTGGATTTTTGTTTTTTAATGTGTGATACGCAGTATAATTTATTTTATGTTTTTTTTGTAAAAGCATTGACCCCCAGATTCCTCACCATCCATCAGATTTTCCTTTCTGTAAAAAGACCATCGACATAACATCCCCAAGGATGACATAGATCCTGAGGATTTGTTTTCCTCATGGCCTCCAGTGTGGAGATAGTGTAAAAAAGGTCTAGGAACTAGGAACAGGAACTGGGAACTAGGAAAGCATAATAGTATCAATAGGAAATACTAATAACCTGAGCGATATTTTTTTTAATTTTCTGGAACACAGTTCCGGAATGCTCCGGTTTCAATTCGAGCACTGGATCAATAATTCATTATATTTTTTGTTTATCTGTAACTGTGAACAGTTTTTATTTGTATTGTTATCTAATGACCATGACCGATACAGCAAGGTAACCTGTCTCTGCTTGTTGACTTCAAACTCTGCGGTTTAGATAAGGAAGTTTTTATCACAAGTTTCAAGGAAAAAGGAAAACACGGCTAAATTATAATTTAATAATTATTTACGAGTTGCCTGATTTGTAATTGGTACCTACACCTTTTTTTAAATCAGACGTTTGTAAAAAAATAACTATTATTTTATTTTTAATGTGAATACCAGCACAAGAGTCCCAACTGCTCCCTTCTGGAGCCAGTGAGACTATGGCATCCTTAATCAGGGTATGTTGTGATGCTGAAAGTAGTGGAGAGAAGAAGGGAGTGGGAAATATTCGGAAGACGGAGGTGGGAAAGTACCAGGCTATTCAGATCTGATCACCAAACACGTCAAAAGCCATTTCACGCAATGTCTCAATCCTGAATGGTGGTCTTACACCAGGGCGATACTGATAAGATCTTCCACTATGGAACGTGCCTCAATGGCCTCAAATACACTATGTACTTATTTGTGAAATAGCACAAATGAATTAATTACAATTTATTTGCACACGCCGGTATTCAATTCCACTACCTTCGGATTGCTTACCCCTCGACCATGGAGGCCGTCACTAGCTGACTAAGTTACCGTAGTTGCCTGGGCTTTGCGTAGTTTTACGAATTCAGATGTAGTCAGTAATTTTCCCTTATTTTGAACGTTTAAGTGTGCAAAAATTTCACCGAGAAAAATCAAAATTCTGTTTATATCTTTTAATCTTAATATATAAAACAAAGTCGGGTTAGTTGCACTATTTATAACTCGAGAACGGCTGGGCCGATTTTTATGATATTTGGTTTGTTGGATTTGCATCCGCCCCAAATAGCAGAAAAGCTCAAAATAGTTATAAAGAAAATTCTTTTCCTCATACATTTTGTATGGAACAAATTCTGTGATAAGTATAATATTGAATAGTGAGTGAATTCCAAAAATTGAAAAACGTCAAATGTCAATGCGCGGATTGTTTTGCTTTTGTTCTTAAACATATAATGCTGCCCCTCTTTCTTACACACTAAATGACAACATTCGAAAATGAGACAAACGGTGAACGTATGTCTGCACCCCTACAAAGGAAAAATAAAATAATTATAATAAATCTCCCTCACACGTATAAAAAAAATGAAACGCAATTTCCGTAAGTGGAAAAGTTAGAAAATCGGAAAAAATATAAATCCGTACACAACCAATGACGTTACATATTATTAGACGAGGGGTAGAAAACTCAAAGTGCGAAGCCAACAAGACAATTGAAGAGTACCTACTCGATTTCTAGTACTTTAGTACTAAACTTCCACGCGTCGAGCGTCGAGTAAGGTCGTGTTCTACTAGTAAGTAAATTGCATTAAAAAGCGCCAAAATTCCCTCCTGTGTGGTGAGAAAATGTTTCCATTACACGGTAAACAGTAGTAAAAGCGAAGGAATAACATTTCATTTGTAAATACATGCAAATTACTTATTATTATCGATTATATAAATAATACAATTGCTTTCCGCCCAAAGATTTTATGCATCATTAGAGAACTCAAGGCCTACTAAAGTACAGGTCTGGATGCGCAACAGCCATATTAGTCATATTACTAAGTCGATGCCGTCACTAAGTAAAATTTACTTTTTATAATAATAATCTCATAATTCTTTAGTTACTTGCTTGCGGTAAATCAACATACAAATCAGCAGAAACAACAAAATACAATAAAAATCAACACCATTTGCAAACTATCGTTGTTCAATATAGCTTGAAAATTTGACACCTCAAAATTCGACTGGTGCCCAAGCCTCCTACTATAGTCGGCCTTGAGACAGTATTCGACGAAACTTTTGAATTTTGAATACGAAAATGCCGCCCGCATTCTATCTTTTGTTTCGTCCATATGCACATATTCTTTTGCGTCTATCTTTATCATACATTAATAACTTTTAAATTAAGAAATTATTGAAAATCGCTGAAAACAGAAGAGTGTTGATTAATTGCCACATTATATCTCGAGTTTGTGAGACTATGGCAAGTCTATTTATTTTATATAACGTCATTGTACACAACGCCATCTCTGATACTGACAAAACCAAAACACGGACAGTTGCGCATCGATAATTGTTTCATTGTGTAATTTTTAACTTAATAAAAAAACTGATTAAATTTACAATAAGCCGCCGCACTTTTAATAGGCAGAGATTTTGGAAAGTACACTATTTTTAAACTTAGTCATTCTAAATTTCGATTACATAAAATTAAAATTAACTTTCGTCTTGTGAGATTGTACCCCAGAATCACAAACCATGTTACACAAACCTAGCGTAGCCGCTGAACTACTTGAAAACTGGGATGTTTTTCTTGCCTTGACGCGAGTAGGCGTTATAAAGGGGCACTTTCTTTTGTATCACAAACCATGTTACACAAACCTAGCGTAGCCGCTAAACTACTTGAAAACTGGGATGTTTTTCTTGCCTTGACGCGAGCAGGCGGTATATTGGGGGCACTTTCTTTAATGTGTGCAAATTATTTTACTATGAATTATCAGTATGTGGTTTCTATGGACAAGATTCAATATGGCGTCGGCGTCAAAACGGAAAATTACGCGAATAAAAGTTTTTACGAATATAAATTTAAATGCACGTTTTTCCGCCGTTCTCGACTGAAACAGATGGTTCTTGTGGTAATTAAGTTTAAGGGTAGTTTATTTTTTAAAATATATGCCTATTAAAAGTGTAGTGGCATGCGGCGTCTAGTCGTAAATTTACCAAAAACTGAATTTCGGTTAACACAATAGTGTAAACCGAAAGGTCAGCTAGTGGAAAATAAAAGGTGGTGGAAATGTAGACAGTGACCTTTCTCGTATTCACCCACAGGTGTAGTGTGGAAGATTTCATTGATCTCAGAATATAACTGTAAATTTGTATAAAAAACAAAGCCACCCCTCCCCGGACACTTTTTTTCATAAGAAAATATTTTTTTCTTCAAAGGAAAGAGGAAGGTTCGATAATTCCTGTCTATTTATTTACATATATGGTTGTCAGCCAGATTTTTTTACAATATTTTCCCTCAAGGCCTATGTTAACTTTGGGAATGCTGTGCGGAGGGACTTTTAAAAGAAGAGGAAGTTTTGGGAAGGAAATAGGTATGTGGGGGGGGGGGTGAGAATCTGGGGGTCATTTTGTCCAGTAGTGACAAACGAATCTACCCCCCATCGCGACGCAAGGCGTTGGGGTCGAGATAGTTTGACTGGACAGGTCATACGGTCTCCCTCATCCGGCCTCTTCCGATCCGGCCCACCACGCAGCTGATGGGTAGTCGCATCCTCCACGAAAACCTCACACATCTTTGCAAGTCCCCAAACGTAGCCAATATCTTATCTATGGCAGAGGTGTCGGTTATCCAATGAATGGTTCCCGTGGCGGCGGTACCCATACCCGCCTCCCAAATTATAAATGTAGGTGTAACGAATAAACATCCTTAATATATTTTTCATTTTAATTTTATTTACATTTATATTCATTTTATATATTTTTCACGTAAAAGCATGCCACACTATTTTACTATTGAAACCTTTAAAAATAATAAATAAATAAATATAACATTTTTAATAAATTTTAATAAATATAACATTTTTAATAAATTTTAATAACAATAATAATAATAAATTTTAATAACAGGCGTCATATTTTTACAATGAAGGCACAAAAAAACAATAGAAATGTTTTGGACTGAAACAAACAGTAGTTTATGTATTATTTTTTACTATCTACATTTTTTACTCCAAATAATGTCAGGAATCACTGGTTTAAAATAAGTCAAGCACGTCCCTTAAAACATTGTTTTTTGAGAATATAAATTGAAAACAGCTTACTCTTGATATTTTTTGTTGCTGTAATTAATTTTGAATACACAATCAAAATGTCAATCATATTATTTGCAAGTATAAAATTACAGTATTAAAAATCGTTGTCATGATTTCATTACAGTCATGGCTTTCAATGTATTTGTCATAGTATTTCTTAAAAAACTTTCTTTAATTTTTATAGAGATTATTGATACTTCATACTTGTGTCTTGTCACTGTGATCACAGTAACGGTTGCAGTGGAACCGGTTCTTTATACAGTTACTTTTGGAACCGGTTCGGCGAAAAAAAACATGGGTTTGCTAGAATTTTTTTATAAATATTCCAATTTTTTTTACATGAGCTCCACACAGGAGGCCCTGAGGAAAATAATTTCCCTCAGGTCATCCGCCTCCAAGACCTAGGCAAACCTCACCCCATGGAATCGGAATCAGTTCCAAAAATAACCCTTTCAGTTTTAAGACATTTCAAAAATAATTATTTTGTAACATATGTAATATCAAAAATACTAATTTTGTAATTAAATGTCTTTTTCAAAATTAGAACTGATAAACTAGCCAGGTAGCTATAATAATGTAAATATTTTAACAGAAAATTATTTCAATAATTATTGTCTTTTTTAAATTTGGGATTATAATATCCCGTTGTTAACCCCCGACGCAAGGGCGGTGTTAAAGTTTGACGTGTCTGTGTGTGACTGTCTGTGGCATCGTAGCTCCTAAACGAATGGACCGATGAATGTGATGCGGCTTTTTTGCTTGAAAACTGACGTGGTTCTTAGCTACAATTCATGAAAATCTGTTCAGTCGTTTCAAGGTCATCAGCTCTTTTTTGCATCGGGAGTTGCTTAAAATTTTGAAAATTTTACTTATATGTATGTACTTTACTGGTCTGAATTTTATATGTAAAATAAATGTAAAAAATGTGAACCTGTCAACATGAATAAAATACTCGGAGCACAGAAAAATTATTGGGTAGGTACCTAATGTCATTTGGTTAATCATAACAAAATATTATATAAATTGGAACTTAACTGGTTTATATTATATTTACTATTTAATGTACAATTACTTTATATACAACTGTATGTTTCCTAAATAAACTTAAATAAAAAATGTATATAAACACCTATTGTTCAGTGGTAGTGGTTATTATCTCAGTGACAGTGGATATTATCTCAGTGATAGTGGTTATTATCTTAGAGATAGTGGGTATTATCTCAGTGGTAGTGGATATTGTCTCAGAGATAGTGCCTATTATCTCAGAGATAGTGGGTATTATCTCAGTGATAGTGGATATTATCTCAGAGATAGTGGATATTATCTCAGAGATAGTGCCTATTATCTCAGTGATAGTGGTTATTATCTCAGAGATAGTGGCTATTATCTCAGTAATAGTGGTAGTTATT
The DNA here is from genome assembly GCA_929108145.2 of Limnephilus rhombicus. Classification (NCBI taxonomy): domain Eukaryota; kingdom Metazoa; phylum Arthropoda; class Insecta; order Trichoptera; family Limnephilidae; genus Limnephilus; species Limnephilus rhombicus. The sequence continues at coordinate 25,911,368 of OV815299.1, read as the reverse complement.
ATTATCTCGGTGATAGTAATTATTGTTTCAGTGATAGTGGTTATTATCTCAGTGATAGTGATTATTAAAAATCACTTAGCATGGAAACCATTATATATATTTTTTTAATTTTACTGTAATATTTTATAGGGCTGCGCCTCAAACAATCGTCAGACAAATTTAATGTTAGGTTAGGTCCATCTCAACAGTGTTAGGGCATCACGAAGAACAAGAGAAGGTTATTGAAATGTTTTTGACAGGAAGATCCTAAGAAGAACAGAAGAAGTTTTAAAGTCGCGTGGAGGGGTGTTCAAAGTCGTGCATTAGTTTCCGGCTCGCTCTTTGAATTTTTGTAAGATGGCTGTCAGCTCCTTGGATGTCGTAGTCTTGTACTGAAACAACGGAAAAAATCCAAGTTAGATATTTTAAAATTAATATTAAATCTTTTTTATATTTGCGTTCAAAATAATTTTAATTTAATTTAAAAAACAATATTTTTTTTTCTATTACTAAGCTTTGAAAGAGTATTTCACCAGCTTTCCAAAAACAGTTTTTAGTTTTCAGATACGTTCAGAAATATTCCAATTATTTGGATTTTATTGCAAATCAGAAATATTCTGACTGTCAAAATGTGACTGAGGTAATTTAGGCCTAATTTAGAGAATTATTTCTTACTAGCTGGTTCCCGGCATGCGTTGCAATGCCATGATCAAAGAAATACATTATTTCTCCCTGAATCACCTTTCCCGTGCTTCCCCGTTCCCCTCCCGCGTCCCCTTCCTAACTAGCAACAAAAATTATAGCCTACATGTTATTCTGATGTATGACCTATATTATTGTAAAGTTTCATTCAAATCCATTTAGTAGTTTTTGCGTGAAAGAGTAACAAACACACATACATCCAAACAAACTTTCACCTTTATAATATTAGTACGATTTGAATACACTGCTAAGAGGGGAAGGAGATGGAGAAGGGGAAGATGTGGAAGTACCTGACTCTTCAGATCTGGTCACCAAAGACAGCTAATATTATGGCTAAAGCTATTTCAAGCAACCTTTTAATTCTGAATGCTGGTCTTACACCAGGGCAGTACTGAGAGTATTTTCCACCTGGAAAGTGCCGCAAATATGCTATATATTATTTTTAATGAATTAATTGTGAAATAACAAAAGTGTTATTTTAGTGAATTAATTGTGAAAATTAATCAAATAAAATTTGCCGGGATTCGATCCTGCGGCTTTCAGATTCTGAGTCAAGAGACTTACACCTCGACTATGGAGGTCGTCAATATTTATTTAAATCCAAAAATAATATGAAACATTTTGGTATCATATTCATTTTATCAACAATGAATTTTAAATTTTTCTTGTGGGAATGTTCCTTTGTCCAAATATTCTTATTTTTTTACATTAGCTCTACACAAGAGGCTCTGAAGAAAATAATTCCCCGTGTCATCTTTGGAGATGCTATGTGGAGCTATATCTTTTTAGGAAAGAAGGGAGAAGAAGTTCTGGGAAGGAAAAAGGTATGAGGGGTGATTAGGAATCTGGGATTCAGTGTGTCCAGGAGTGACGGATGAATGAATCCATCCCTCTCACTGTGGTGCAAGGTGATGTTCCGAGAGAACCCTGTGGGAGAGGTCTAAAGGACTCCCTTAACCAGTGTCTCCCGATCCGGACTGCCGCGCAGTTGGTGGGCAGACATATCTGCCGTCAAGACTTGGATAAACCTCACCTCATGAACCCGGGCTCTACAAGTCACCAAACGTAGGTTATAAGAAAGTGCTTTTCATAATGTATTACACAAATTAAAACAATCCTACCCAATATATAAGTAATATTATGTACGTATTCATATTTTTTAACTAAGCGAGTGGAATAATATCTTGCAACGTAAAAAGCAAATTAACAAAACAAGGTTTATTGGAATTTTTTAAGGAGTTTTAATTTAAGTTCTTTCAATTATCGATTAAGTTAGTTTATATAATATGGATGTATTAAATTTATTCAGAGATAAATAGGTAATTAACCTTTACGTTAGGATTAATTTCTGTCAAATTAGATTAATTCATAAATTGGTTTAAATTAATTACTTACACACCTCACCAACAGAAATAACTTTTAATCTGTGATGTAATTAATTGATTTTGTAAAGCAACAAAAATATGTTATATAACAATGAGATTTTATAGATAACCAGAGAGTACCCGGCACACGTTGCAAACAAAGAAAGTGTTTAAGTTTTAATTTTGTTTATTGAAGTACTTTTGGATACACAATATTTTTTTGTTTTTCAGTCTGGTGTGTCCACGAACAAATCAGAAGGTTTCCGCCGCGAGAACAGGCCACATACAGCTGGTCATGTGAGAAGCATGGATTTTCAAAATTTAACCCCTGCCATCCCCTACTGCTACTATGCCTCCTTTCAAAACCCTCCCTCATCGCCCACCCTTCCCTCACACCTCCCCTGCCACTTCACTTTTTAAAATACACACATTTTTAAAAACAACTCGCGCGCCACCCATTGTAAACTTTTTTCACAAATTTCATAACTCCAGATCTCACCATTATATTTATTTATTTTATTAAGATTCTCCATAAAACAGTTATACACCAAATTATTATGGAGAAGATTACAAAATTTAAAATAAGAAAAAAAGTCCGTGGGGGCAGTTTCACTATGTTGTGACGTATGTCAAAAGATAGTTACTGAACTCTCTATAATGCAGAATCGTTAATGAATTGCTCTGTTTAATGGCGCATTCTGAAAGAAAGAAGTTATCGCTTTCGGAGCATAAAAAAGTGCGTGGGATCTCCCACGAGTATACGCGTTAGGGACATATAGGTTAATTTCCTTTAACGTAGGTGGATTCAGTACAGTACCGGAGATCAGCTTAAAAAAATGTTTCCTCAAAAATATTTTTCGCCAGGCTTCTAAGGTATTAAGATTGAACATTAGGAATGGGTAGTATGTATATTCTCTCGTACACAAGTAGCGCATAAACATTTTTTGTACTCTTTCTATTTCTAGGGTATGGTTTTGTTCAGAGGGGGCCCAAATAATGGCCCAAATAATATATATAGAAACGTTTGCAGGCGTGCGCACAATAACTCACCAAAGTTTCATTGCAGTCTTATGAATGATATAGAAAAGTATACGGAACAATAAACAAATATTCATTTTTATGTATGAAGATAAATACTTTAAAAAAGGGAATTGTGTGTTGAGAAATCAGTGATTAAACTAGATGAGGTTAGGATAGTTTGGGTTAGAAACAATTCTATTAGACGTGTTTGATGAGAAATTTGGCAGAAATTTTTCTAATGTCTCACAGCTAAGATAATAAAATACATAAGAACTGGTGAAATGAAACAAAAAACGCCACAAACCATAAAAAGCGACAAGAAATGACAATGAAAAGCAATAGATATACATATGAAGACATTGTAAAGCATAAAATAAAAATATTAATTTATTATTAAAACGAAAACAAACTACTTGTATTTAGAAAAAAAATATAAACCAAATTAGGCAGAAAAAAAAATTAATAGCATTAAATGTATATACATATTTTTTTTCACATAAGCTCCACACAGGAGGCCCTGAGGAAAGCAATTTCCCCCGGGGCCTATGTCATCTTTGGAGATGCTATACGGAGGGTCTTTTTAGGGAAAGAAAGAGAAAATTCTGAGAAGGAAAAGGCATGAGGGGTGGATAGGAATATGGAAAAAAAGGATCATGAATTAAGTGGATGTCATTTTCAACGTCATTGTGTGAAGTCCATAAATATTAAAAAAAACGAGTGTGCTTTAGACCACACGACTAAAGTAAAACTTCACTAACTTATATCTCCCTCTCAACTTCCGTACACCTCGCCCGACCGTTCGCCTCGCCCGATCACACTTTTCATAACGCTCTCGTCACGCATTCACCAGCTTACTCCCCAAGTCAAGCGTGCGTAAAGGCCCGACCGTTCGCCTCGCCTGATCACACTTTTCATAACGCTCTCGTCACGCATTCACCAGCTTACTCCCCAAGTCAAGCGTGCGTAAAGGCCCGACCGTTCGCCTCGCCTGATCACACTTTTAGTAACGCTCTCGTTACGCATTCACCAGCTTACTCCCCAAGTCAAGCGTGCGTAAAGGCCCGACCGTTCGCCTCGCCTGATCACACTTTTAGTAACGCTCTCGTTACGCATTCACCAGCTTACTCCCCAAGTCAAGCGTGCGTAAAGGCCCGACCGTTCGCCTCGCCTGATCACACTTTTAGTAACGCTCTCGTTACGCATTCACCAGCTTACTCCCCAAGTCAAGCGTGCGTAAAGGCCCGACCGTTCGCCTCGCCTGATCACACTTTTAGTAACGCTCTCGTTACGCATTCACCAGCTTACTCCCCAAGTCAAGCGTGCGTAAAGGCCCGACCGTTCGCCTCGCCTGATCACACTTTTAGTAACGCTCTCGTTACGCATTCACCAGCTTACTCCCCAAGTCAAGCGTGCGTAAAGGCCCGACCGTTCGCCTCGCCTGATCACACTTTTAGTAACGCTCTCGTTACGCATTCACCAGCTTACTCCCCAAGTCAAGCGTGCGTAAAGGCCCGACCGTTCGCCTCGCCTGATCACACTTTTAGTAACGCTCTCGTTACGCATTCACCAGCTTACTCCCCAAGTCAAGCGTGCGTAAAGGCCCGACCGTTCGCCTCGCCTGATCACACTTTTAGTAACGCTCTCGTTACGCATTCACCAGCTTACTCCCCAAGTCAAGCGTGCGTAAAGGCCCGACCGTTCGCCTCGCCTGATCACACTTTTAGTAACGCTCTCGTTACGCATTCACCAGCTTACTCCCCAAGTCAAGCGTGCGTAAAGGCCCGACCGTTCGCCTCGCCTGATCACACTTTTAGTAACGCTCTCGTTACGCATTCACCAGCTTACTCCCCAAGTCAAGCGTGCGTAAAGGCCCGACCGTTCGCCTCGCCTGATCACACTTTTAGTAACGCTCTCGTTACGCATTCACCAGCTTACTCCCCAAGTCAAGCGTGCGTAAAGGCCCGACCGTTCGCCTCGCCTGATCACACTTTTAGTAACGCTCTCGTTACGCATTCACCAGCTTACTCCCCAAGTCAAGCGTGCGTAAAGGCCCGACCGTTCGCCTCGCCTGATCACACTTTTAGTAACGCTCTCGTTACGCATTCACCAGCTTACTCCCCAAGTCAAGCGTGCGTAAAGGCCCGACCGTTCGCCTCGCCTGATCACACTTTTAGTAACGCTCTCGTTACGCATTCACCAGCTTACTCCCCAAGTCAAGCGTGCGTAAAGGCCCGACCGTTCGCCTCGCCTGATCACACTTTTAGTAACGCTCTCGTTACGCATTCACCAGCTTACTCCCCAAGTCAAGCGTGCGTAAAGGCCCGACCGTTCGCCTCGCCTGATCACACTTTTAGTAACGCTCTCGTTACGCATTCACCAGCTTACTCCCCAAGTCAAGCGTGCGTAAAGGCCCGACCGTTCGCCTCGCCTGATCACACTTTTAGTAACGCTCTCGTTACGCATTCACCAGCTTACTCCCCAAGTCAAGCGTGCGTAAAGGCCCGACCGTTCGCCTCGCCTGATCACACTTTTAGTAACGCTCTCGTTACGCATTCACCAGCTTACTCCCCAAGTCAAGCGTGCGTAAAGGCCCGACCGTTCGCCTCGCCTGATCACACTTTTAGTAACGCTCTCGTTACGCATTCACCAGCTTACTCCCCAAGTCAAGCGTGCGTAAAGGCCCGACCGTTCGCCTCGCCTGATCACACTTTTAGTAACGCTCTCGTTACGCATTCACCAGCTTACTCCCCAAGTCAAGCGTGCGTAAAGGCCCGACCGTTCGCCTCGCCTGATCACACTTTTAGTAACGCTCTCGTTACGCATTCACCAGCTTACTCCCCAAGTCAAGCGTGCGTAAAGGCCCGACCGTTCGCCTCGCCTGATCACACTTTTAGTAACGCTCTCGTTACGCATTCACCAGCTTACTCCCCAAGTCAAGCGTGCGTAAAGGCCCGACCGTTCGCCTCGCCTGATCACACTTTTAGTAACGCTCTCGTTACGCATTCACCAGCTTACTCCCCAAGTCAAGCGTGCGTAAAGGCCCGACCGTTCGCCTCGCCTGATCACACTTTTAGTAACGCTCTCGTTACGCATTCACCAGCTTACTCCCCAAGTCAAGCGTGCGTAAAGGCCCGACCGTTCGCCTCGCCTGATCACACTTTTAGTAACGCTCTCGTTACGCATTCACCAGCTTACTCCCCAAGTCAAGCGTGCGTAAAGGCCCGACCGTTCGCCTCGCCTGATCACACTTTTAGTAACGCTCTCGTTACGCATTCACCAGCTTACTCCCCAAGTCAAGCGTGCGTAAAGGCCCGACCGTTCGCCTCGCCTGATCACACTTTTAGTAACGCTCTCGTTACGCATTCACCAGCTTACTCCCCAAGTCAAGCGTGCGTAAAGGCCCGACCGTTCGCCTCGCCTGATCACACTTTTAGTAACGCTCTCGTTACGCATTCACCAGCTTACTCCCCAAGTCAAGCGTGCGTAAAGGCCCGACCGTTCGCCTCGCCTGATCACACTTTTCGTAACGCTCTCGTCACGCATTCACCAGCTTACTCCCCAAGTCAAGCGTGCGTAAAGGCCCGACCGTTCGCCTCGCCTGATCACACTTTTAGTAACGCTCTCGTTACGCATTCACCAGCTTACTCCCCAAGTCAAGCGTGCGTAAAGAAGTTTTACTTAAAAAAAATTTTGATCTAAATATATTTTTTCCATAAATATGTGAATATTTTTAATGCCACAATTTTTTACCTTGATAAATTGTTTCTGTATGACAAATTTATACTTTTTAATATGATACTTATGGGTACCGCCGCCCCGATATCCATTTATTGAATAACCAACACTCTACCATAGGTCAACCCAAGAGGTTCGCTATGGTTGGTGACTTAGTAGGAATTTGCGGGATGCGGTTTGTCCGGATTTTGGCAACGAAAAGCTTCAGATGTACTTGCACTTGACTGCAAATACAGGACAAAATTATGTTTGGACGGAATTGAGTGATTAGGGGGCGTTCACCCCCCCCCCCCCCCACCTAAACGTTACGTAACGCCCAAGTGACAATTTTTACCTCAAAGTCACAATTAAGTTGTGCAAAGTACTGGAAAGTCGCTTAAATACCCTTTTTCTTGTTTTAATCGGAAACGAAAAGGATTGCCAACTTGGAAGATTTTAATTCCCTAGTTTTTTTTTATCTAAATAAAGAAAAACGTGTTACGTAACGCGTCGTTCGAACCCTCCCTCTCCCCCCTCGTAACGCACAGTAACGTTTCGCAAGACCTCCCCCCCCACCCCCCCGCAAGTGCGTTACGTAATACTTGAACGGCCCCTTATATGTGTAGGAAAGAACAAGGTTTTGTAAGGAAAAGGGATAACTAATCACTTACCACTGTGTCTCTACGAAGAAGCAAACAGCACAACCAAAATATAGCTCCTCCGCGATACCTTGACGTAATTATCGCCACAACAAAATGAATGAAAAACATCAACAACTTGCTTCCAAGGTATTTCCAAATCTTCTTCTATTTTCAAAATAAATGCACTTGAATTTGCACTTTTTTCTCGACATTGTTACAAATTTCAAGTACTTTTCCAGCAAGGTGATGGTTAGGGAGAGGTAGGAGCTGGATAAATGGACATCCCGGTAGGAAATAAGCATATTCTTATATCAAAACCAAACAATCCCAAAAATTAATCACAATAGAAAAAAAGTGTTGAAATTCGAGCCTAGCAATTTTTTTTTTACATTAGCTCCGCACAGGAGGCCCTGACGAAAATAATTCCCCTCAGGGCCTATGTCATCTTTGGGGATGCTGTGTGGAGGATCTTTTTTTAGGAAAGGAAGGAGAGGAAGTTCTGGGAAGGAAAAGGGTATTAGGGTGGGTAGGAATCTGGGGTTCAGAGGAGTGACGGAATGAATCCATCCTTCCCACTGCGGTGCAAGGCGATGTTCTGAGAGAGTAAGGTTGGAGAAGTCATAGGGACTCCCTCAACCATTCTCTCCCGATCCGGCCTACCATGCAGCTGGTGGACAGATGTATCAGCCGCCAAGACCCGGACAAAACTCATCCCATAAACCCGACCACCCCTGCTAAGTCATCAGACTTAGCGAACCACTTGGGGTGACCTGTGGCAGGGGTGTTGGTGATCCAATAAATGCTTCCCGGGGCGGCGGTACCCATACCCGCCTCCCAAATTGAATACCCGCCTCCCAATATTGCTTTATCCAAGAAAAATCAACTTAACTAGCATACAAAAGCCCATGATCCTATCAAGTAAACTGATGCGAGATTGCTGATTGTCAATAGACTGAAAATTACCCCGGAGACATTCCGCTGCACGGTGAGCTGGCTATATAGCCTCCATCCTTCATGCTCGCCAGCATAGGCCTGGAACTCGGCCTTTTCCAGTTTGAAGAGTTCGGCTCCAGAAGTCCCGCGGAGTTTCTTGCGCACGTCTTCTTGGAAACCCTTGGCTTCGAGCCAGCTTTGTACTTCGGAGGCTGACGAAGACTGGAAATAAATAGAAGAATTTTAGTAAGGATAATAAATTAAATGAATTGAATTTATAAAGCACTAGCTGGGGTATCCGGCTTCGCTCAGAGAGTTGATATGAGATTGAACTAACGTTCAAACCCACAACAGATCTTGCTTTATATACCCCTACCAGTGGGTAGCCCCATCCATACAAAAGACACTTCGAATGGTCCACAATGTTCCAGAACATTACACAACATTCGAGAGTGTTCTGGGATGTTTTAAAATGAAGTTCCCAATTTCCTATTCCTGAACATTCCAGAACTTTCCGGGATGTTCTGAAATACTCTTGAATAATAATAATATCTTTATTCAATGAAATTTGCAACATTATAACTAAAAAAGTACATGTTCAATGTAGTTTAAAAATAGATTAAATCAGTACAAAAAATTAACAAACAGAAAGTAATGTAAAGAACGGTTACATAGAAGTAGCATAATTATACAATATTTTTAGTTGTGCATAGCCTGCCTCACTAGGTGAACCTGTATTGAGGCAGAATTTTTTGTAAATTGTTTCTCGCAATTTTATCTATGGTTTTTTATAAATCTATAACGTAGGTTTCTATACAGCAAAAACTTTATTTTAGTTTACATTATTGTTTGCATGTACACAATACAAAAACTGCAAGGTTATTACTATAATAACAACTGACAATGAAAAGGCATTTGTGTGAGGTCACCAGTATAGGCTCGATCATTAGAATATATCCATATTTTTTAAACTCTTTCTGTGTTTGACTCAGTTTGACGTTTTCTGGGAGAATGTTAAATATTTTTGTGGCAAAGTATCTAAAGCTACGTTGACCAAAGGTGGAAGAGAGTGCTGGAACTTGCAATATGTCTTTGTTGGAATTATGTGTAAATCTTAAGTTTATTTTTTTCATAAGGCACATGTTTGTTTTTAAAGAGATGTATGAGGATAGTTTATACATAGATCTGTCGAACATTAAATACTCTCATTATTTTGAATATTAGGTCACTGTTTGCAGTTAGAAGAAGTTTGAGAATAATTTTCATAATTGTTTTCTGTGCCTTTTCGACAGGATCTAGAGCTGATGAAGTGCCCCTTCCCCATGCAATGATACCTTACTCAATGATAGATTGGATTATTGTAAAATAAATCATTTTTAGGAGTTGTAAGTTTAGAAAGTTCCTTATGGATTCTACTCTCGAATGTTTTGGACTGTTCTGTAAATTTATAGAGGGCAAAACTTCCAGCACTTATATCTTCAAAAGCACGCCTTTCGGGTAAAAACGGCAACCTTCTTCATGGATGGGGGAAGAGGGCTACCACACCATATAACTCCCTTGATCGTACCGCGACTCGTTTCTGAGTTTTAGCAGGATGCATACTTTTGTACACTTTCTTTTATAATATACATTGATTCCTCTGGGGCATTCCCTTATATAATCAACTTCGTCCTTGAGCGCCTAGGAATCATACCATTGAATTTTAATATGGTGACATATAAACTGCTTATAGTGTTACAGAGCCATTGAATGCACCTATATTTAATGATTTATCCCATATTTTTAGGACCCAGAGCAAAAATACAAAAAATAGCTAAATTTATAAATTCATGAATTCTGCATATTATGTACTTTAAAATTGGCGTATGTAGTACCTATTTGGATAATATTAAATAACATGACTTCTATATGTTGTCTATAGCCTAGTTCAGGGATGGCGAACCAATGGCACGCGTGCCATTAATTAATTTTGGGCACGTCACTGATCAGTGATCACAAAATTTATTATGCAGCACTACGCAAAAAAGTGTAGGTGAACGAACGAACCCGAGTTCTCAGATTTTCTCAGTTCAAAGATTATCGGAAATACTCAAATTTATTATTTACCCTGATGTGACGTCATTTGATAAACTGATTTTGTCCCCATTCGATTGGTTGAAAATTGATGAATTTGAAATGCAGTTGATTGATTTCCAGTTTAGTTCAATATGGATTAAAAAATTTGTTGAATAAAGGAGAGAGTTAGAATAAATTGAAAGAGAAAGATTGACAGGTAATATAAGTGAAAATGCTAATTACACAATTTTGGAAAAACATGGAATGTGTTACCAGACACATTTAATTGTTTGAAGAAGCTGGCTCATGCTTATTTTAACAAAATTTTCATCAACCCATGCCTGCGAGTCATTATTTTCAGAGATAAATAACATTAAAGAGTCGGTTATTTACAGTTTGTCAGATGAGTCCAGTTCAGCATGCATTCTGCTAAAAGTAACATCTTAAAACCCTAACATTCGTTATTTGTCATCTTTTTTTATTTTTTTTATTTTTTATTTTTTATTTGATTCACCTGATTTATACATGTGTGTTACATATTTGACTAATGTGGGCCTCACTGGGTGCTTTACCCGTGCTGAGGACCTCATTTTACAGTTTGATATGATTTTTTTTATTTTTATTTAAGATACATATAAAATAAAAACTAAAGAAAAAAGAGACTCAACAATAACATATCGTCGCCTTAGTTCTTAATTGTCCAAACGACCATTTGAAAATTTGACAGGAGGTGGAGGTTTTCTTTCATTATTTCAATAAAACATTATGATAGGTGTTCAAGATAAAGCTATTTCCGTAAAGGCAAAGATCTGATTAGTTCACATAATTCTTAATTAAGTGATTAACTATCCTTTTTTATACTTTATTTTTAGTTTTAAAGTGGAGATTGAAGAAAAACTAAAATGGTCGTTTGGACAATTAAGAAATGAGGCGACGATATGAGAATTGAAAGAAAGAAAATAGAGCAAAACAAAAAAGAGTAAAATAACACTAAAATAAAACAATAGAATAAAACTATATAAATAGGATAGATACATATAAACCGATAGTGAAATTAAAAGGTTTTATAAATTAGTGAGTATTGCAATGGTGTTTATGTCTATGTGTTTTTATTTTTATTTTTTTTTATGTTGTGATTTTTTTGTAAAGTTGTCTTTTTTGGTCTTTAATCCATCTTTTAATTTTGAGTGTGAAAAGTAAAAAGTAAAAGTAGAATAAAACTATATAAATAGGATAGATACATATAAACCGATAGTGAAATTAAAAGGTTTTATATATTAGTGAGTATTGCAATGGTGTTTATGTCTATGTGTTTTTATTTATTTTTTTATGTTGTGATTTTTTTGTAAAGTTGTCTTTTTTGGTCTTTAATCCATCTTTTAATTTTGAGTATGAAAAGTTTTTTGTTTTCTTCTTTTTTTAAATCGAGTGAAAGATGGTTGAATGCTTTTATTGCCTGGTATTTGTGGTGTCTTTGTCCAAATCTAACCTGCAACAACAGAAGTCACACTAATTTTACTTTAATTTGAATTACACGTGTATGCTAAATGTTCCTATTTAGTAGTAGTAAATAAAGAGTTTTTAATTGATAGTAAATATTTATTATTATTATTTTCCCAATAATCACAAATTCAAAATTATTTGATGGCACGTCTATGACCTCATTAAACATTTCTTTAGAAAAATGGCACGTTGATGTGTAAAGGTTCGCCATCCCTGGCCTAGTTGATAATCACAGATATGAATTTAAATTAAAACATACATTTTTTAACATGTAAAACATGTTCAATAATTTGTAAGAAAAAATATTTCGATAATTTCGGTTCGCAAAATGTCAATAACCAAAAATTCAGAAGAGATGCGAGACATCTCTTGTTGAAAAATGAAAATACTGTACTCAAGAATCTGATTCATTTGATCGTGCCATGTCTTCCTCGGATGTCACCGACTTCTTCTAACATTCACATTTGCGTCATATATTCTTTTTACTCTCCTTTCCTCGTTCATTCGCTCTACATACTCAAACCACCTGAGCGTTCCTTTATTAATCTTACTCGTTACGCTTACATCAGCCTTGCATTCTTCGCGGATCTTCATATTTCTCACACAATCATACATGGTTTTACCACACATCCGCCTCAGGTATCTCATTTCTACAGCATTTGACCTACTTTCATCCTTCCTCTGCCAGTTCCATGCCACACTGCCGTTCAGGGTAGGTACCAGCACTCCATTGTGGACTGCTAGCTTCGCTTCTTTGCACAGTTTTTTGTTAGCACCGATCACATTCAGTCTTCCATTAAAATGGAGTTACCTGCATTTACCCTTCTTTCAATATCTCTATCAGCCTTCCCATTTCTTGTAAACTTCCCAAATAAACAAACTCATTCACCTGCTCCAAGTATTTATCATTCACAACTATATTGCTCACTGTTTTCGTACTCTCTCTTTCAAACACCATGACTTTAGACTTACTTCCATTCATCATTAACTCATTCCGCAGTTTAATCCTAATAATTTAATCTCAATTAGATTTCTGAAGATGAATTAATAAAAATACCTGATTAATGAATAAATCTGGTGTTTTGAGGATGTCCAAAGTTCTCCTGTTCTCCCTCATGGCCAGAAGTAACTTCAGTTCATCCTGCATCTCTTCGCTGCCCAATCCCATACTCTTCACACTCTTGTTTGCTAAATAGGAACATAATCAAACCATTCAATTATATTCACATAATATGTACAAATAAGATTTTCAAATCCCACACCTTTTTTTAATCCTGCGGGATTGTGTAATAGAATTTAGAAATCCCACAGTATTGCAGAATAGAATTTAGAAATCCCACAGCATTGCGGAATAGAATTTAGAAATACTACAGCATTGTGGAATAGAATTTAGAAATCCCACAGCATTGTGGAATAGAATTTAGAAATACCACAGCATTGCGGAATAGAATTTAGATTTTTTTTTTTTTACATTAGCTCCACACAGGAAGCCCTGTAGAAAATAATTTCCCTCAGGGCCTATGTCATCTAGAATTTAGAAACCCCACAGCATTGCGGAATAGAATGTAGGAATACCATAGCATTGCGGAATAGAATTTAGAAATTCCACAGGATTGTGGAATAGAATTTAGAAATCCCACAGCATCGCGGAATAAAATGTAGAAACAGCCACAGCATTGCAGAATAGAATTTAGAAATCCCACAGCATCGCCGAATAGAATATAAAAATAGCCATTGCAGAATAGAATTCGGAAATCCCACAGCATTTCGGAATAGAATTTACGAAATCCCATAGCATTGCAGATTAGAATTTAGAAATCCCATAGCATTGCAGAATAGAATATAGAAATCCCACAGCATTGCAGATTAGAATTTAGAAATCCCATAACATTGCGGAATAGAATATAGAAATCCCAAAGCATTGCAAAATAGAATTTAGAAATCCCACAGCATTGTGGAATAGAATTTAGAAATACCACAGAATTGTAAAATAGAATTTAGAAATCCCACAGCATTGCAGGATAGAATTTAGAAATCCTGCAGGATTTTACATCTAAATGATTTAAGAACCCAGATACAATGATCGCCATATTTGATGGTCTTATAAGAAGTAAGCCATGTGGACTCCGCACCAAACTAAATATATAAATATGCCGGAAAAAATCCAGAAAAAATTCCTAAGGTATGTCTATATGTGGACGCATGGAACCAATCCAAGGTTCGTGTACCATTATGGACTTACTTGAGAAAACAAAAAGTTTAAAAAATGGTCGTCAAATTGCCAATCAGTGCAGACATTAAACACACCTTCTAGGTTTGTTTCAGCTTTCTATCAAATTATAATCAACCGACAAACATAATAACTTGACAGTTGCGCTTTTATGCTATTTTTTTTAGTTGGATTAGCCACGACTAAGGTTAGATTGGGTGCAACGGTCTTGCTAAGCAAAGTAGGTTACTTACATAGGGTGTTGTACTTGGAAGTAGGGGCACTCTTGGTTTCCGCAGGGGGTTCTGGCGGGGGGAGGGGCGGAGGCATCGGGGGTGCCTTGGGGGCCGGGGTATATTCATCTTCTAGAAAGCAATACAATCAACATATGTATACGGTAAAAAAAAAATATTGCTTAAAAAAGCGATACATTTGGAATACATAGTTTTTAAATGTATCAAAAATATTAATTTTGGTTGTGTCTGTTTGTAATTTATGTTCAATGACCTCTAGAACTCAGATTTGCTTTGAATTTAAGTGTCATTTTCAAAATTAAAACTGATTTGATTGCCAAAAATCGATAAAATACCAATATACAATAGAACTAGCTGTGGCTAATGAAACACAACGCCATCTACTGGATGGTTACCCAAGCTTTTAACTCAAACCGCCGTCTGTTAATTTGCATACAAATCAAATCCACACCGCCCGCTCATCCACCACATACAGATATACTCCTTTAATTACATATTTCAACCAATTTAGACAAAACCTTGACAAATAATACACCTAAACCTTCCTCGTAATCACTCTATCTATTGGTAAAAACCGCACGAAAATCCGTTCGAGTTTATCGCAAACAGACATACAGACGCGGCGGAGGACTTTCATTTATAATACGTAGAGATAATATTTTTTAATCTGAAAATTATTTTAATAATAATTTTTGTATTTGAATATGTATTTCTGTTGTTTAACTTTCTTAGGCTTAATTTTAAATAAGTCAGATTTTGTGATCTTTCAAAGGTCTGCGTTTTTTCCATTTTGCATTGTTTACTAACTAGAATTCAAACTATCCCGTGATTTTGCATGAATCTGTGCGATTTATTTTATATTTGTGCTTATAAGCTAAGGAAACAAACCTTTGAAACATTGTATAGCTCTATAAACTAATTGTGAGCCTCTATCGATACTGTGGATAAAAAAAATGGATTGAAAAATAGTTTATTCATTCACTAATTTTTATTTTGGTCACTTGCAGGATAAGTGTGACGAGATGTAATGGATTAATCTTTAAATTTGTAGCGTTTTTTAATTTTATTTCCTAGACTAATTTTCTAGTATGGTGAAATCGATAGCATTACAGAATCAGATCGAGAGGCATAACTTCTGACAATTTTATATCGATATTCTGACCATGGTTGCACTGTTTTTTTTTTTTTTTTTTTGGTTTTAGGCAATTCACCCTGAAAAGAGTGCTTTGTGCCGGTAATATAAAAAAATTCAGTTAATCTATTGGGAAAATAATAAAACAAATTAAATATTGGACTCATTTAGATCACTAAAACAAATTAAATATTGAATTCATTCAGGTTAATAAGCTTACATAAAGCTGTATGAACACGAGAATTGTTAAGAGATAAAAGGTATGAAATGTTAAGGGGGGACTGGTGTGTGATTTTAAAAAGCCGGCGGTATATGTTCTTGAAAGATGAATGGTTTTTACAGTTAAAGAAAACGTGGTCGAGGGTTTCCTCTTCCACACCGCACTGGCAGACCGGATCATCTAAAACTCTAATTCTAGACAAGTGAGATGCAATTGAACAGTGACCAATTCTCATTCTCGAAATACATGAAATGAATCGTTTTGAAAGTTTTTTACCGTGAAACCATGGCTTAGCAGGGATATGGTTTTGAATTCCAGCATAGAAAGATCCAGTTCTTATTTTGGAGACTGCCCAATTTTCTTCCCAGGCACGAGTCATGTTGGATTTAAGAATCGGGAAGACATCGGAGATAGGAATTCTAAAATTTAGTGGGATAGTTTCGGAATCTGAACCAGATTTGGCGAGAAAATCGGCCATCTCATTACCCTCGATACCCAAATGTGCAGGGACCCAGGCCAATATCGTCTCAAACCCAGATTCACTTAGAGAATTGAGAAGATTTTTTATTTTACATATAATATTGTCTTCCGGATAACATAGAATATTTGACCTAATTTTAGGGTTGATAGCCGATCCGATATTGAAAGGGAAAAAATAAGAAACTGATATACGCTGGCAACACTGGCAGATCTGTCTATAAATTTTCATTCCTAAACATCAAACCGTTATGAAAAATTAAAAATACTAATAAATTGATAATTTCTAATTGAAAATACTAACTTTAATTACATTGGCACTTCACATGTACTTTTTGACACTAAACTAACTAACTAACCATTATACCGTTTCTCCGCAGGGGTAGACAGAGAGGACGGACTGCCAAACGACTCGATCTTGGCACACTCCTTGCCTCGTTCACATTCATACATCGTCTCATACATGCTCTTGTATTATTCCAACTCTTTACATGGCCCGATTCAATTATCTGATTTATTTGATTGAGTCATGTCTTCCTCGGGCGTTCCCGACTTCTTCTACCATTCTCATTTGCGTCGTATATTCTCCTTACATTCCTTTCCTCATTCATTCGCTCCACATGCCCAAACCATCTGAGGGTCCCTTTCTTAATCTCCACATTTCTCACACAATCATCCATGGTTTTACCACACATACGCCTCGGGGATCTCACTTCTACAGCATTTGGTCTGCTTTCATCATTCCTCTACCAGTTGCAAGCCTCATATATTAGGGTAGGCACCAACACTCCACTGTGGACTGCTAGATTCGCTTCCTTGGACAGTTTTTTGTTGCGCCAACGACATTCAGTCCTTTATTAAAAGAGTTGCCTGCATTTACCCTTCTTTCGATATCTCTTTTAGCCTTCCCATCTCTCGTAAACATACTACCCAGATACATAAACTCATCCACCTGCTCCAAGTACTCATCATTCACAATTACGTTGCACATTGTTTTCATACTCTTTCTTTCAAATACTCAATTTGGGAGGCGGGAATGGGTACTGCCGCCCCGGGAACCTTTATTGGATAACCAACACCTCTGCCATAGGTCACCCCAAGTGGTTCGCTACGTTTGGTGATTTAGCAGGGGTGCCCGGGTTCATGGGGTGAGGTTTGTCTAGGTCTTGGAGGCGGATGACCAGGACATACTGAACCCCAGATTCCCTCCCACCCCTTAAACCCTTTTCCTTCCCAGAACTCTCCTCTCCTTCCTTTCCTAAAAAAAACCTCCACACAGCATCCCCAAAGATGACAAAGGCCCTGAGGGAAATTATTTTCCTCAGGGCCTCCTGTGTGGCGCTCATGTAAAAAAAAAAAAAACCATGACTCATGACTTTGACACTAAGCGGGAGTTATTTAATTAATGAGATCTTTAGTGATATTTGAAACACTTTCGTTTCAGGGAATAAATTGATTGTATCTTAGATGGATGGCATATATGATTTCTTTCAATTCGTTAGTTCACCTCCATTAATTAGTAAACCAGTTATTTTGCATAACGAATGACATAGTTGTGAAAATTGACAGCTTATTTAACACGCTAAAATTGGAGGCTTTTCTTAACAATGTCAACTGACTGTCGGAATCATATTCTGACCGTGCTTGCCAATAATACCAACTGACCATAGATGACAAATTTTATTCAATATCGATTGACATAGATCGCTTTTATTATTATTGTGAAGATCTACGTTTAAGGTACCGGGATGGCAAAAAAAGGCAATAAACATAAGTTCCTTATCGCTTTAATGCTGCAGCCCTTTCTTATACATTACATAATGGTGAAATAAAAGATGAGAAACACAAAACACATGTGACTGTTTCCTCTAAAGTACTACTTTTTTCCTTTGGAGGAAACAGCTATATCTTATTACGGTTCAGTCACGGCGACGAGAATTGCGTTTAATTTTCTTTATACGTTTGAGGGAGATGTATGATAATAGGCGTCGGGTGGGAATGCTATCCTTATTCTACCGGTATTACAATGGAAGATGCTCCGAGGAACTAGCGTCATTGATCCCTTCGGCACCGGTGCATAGTCGGGAAATACGCCAAACGCGTGCACAACATTTGTACACGGTTGACATTTGTCACATGAGAACGGGTCGTTTTTCGAATCGTTCTGTGTTCAACAGCTCGGCTGTGGAATGATTTACCGGCCTCTGAGTTTCCTCCTTCCTACAACATGGGTCTCTTCAAGACCAATGTTCATTCCTTCCTCTCCTCAAAAAAACCCTCCACACAGCATCCCAGATGACATAGGCCCTGAGGGAAATTATTTTCCTCAGGGCCTCCTGTGTGGAGTTAATGTAAAAAAAAACTCACACTTCATATTATCCTTGCAAATATATGTAATATTCCATACTTTAAAAATTATCATCACTGCCAGTAGTATTGTAGGGGTGTACGGAGACGTCACGTTGCGGTGTGTGAGAGAGATGCAAGGAGATGATGACTTTTTTCCTTTCTTTAGAGGAAACAGACTTACTACGTACATTGTCTATCTCATCTTTTGAAAGAGCTGCAGTTTTATTGCGATTAGGAACGTATATTTATCGCATTTTTATACCGTCACGGTACCATAACCGTGGATTGTCACGACAATAATAAAATCGCTCATTCAGTGGTTGCTCGTTGGTTTTGAGTAGTCACCGTTCAAAACCTGATGCGACTTTTACTATATAATAAATGCACAATTTAATAATAAATAATGATTTAATATTTAAGCGATTTATATATTTACCTTAAAATGATTTCCTCCACCAGTTTTCCAGCAGCAATAATTTAAGCATTGCATAATAATAATAATTTTTTTAACTTTATAAGTAAAACCTCAAATTGTAATACATATTTATTTAAATGAAGACAATATTAGCGAAACTCAATCGAAAATCTCGATCTCGATCGATTGAGTTTCGCTAATATTGTCTTCATTTAATTAAATATGAAATGTTTTCTTATAGTTTTTTATCTTGTTAAATTAAATTAATCACACTATTAATTTTACAGCAGCAACATTTTTTGAAGTGAAACTTCTATAGCCCCGTTGTGATTTGGAATTCAGATGAAACGGAAATGATGCATTACGGCATCTGCGAAGCATCAAACTCCTATCAAGGCTCCTATTGGTTGAGATGTAAAACGGAAATTACACTAGGTCTGCGCTCATTGGCCGCTTTGATTATGACCTCACTTTTCAAGGCTCCTTGGTTCTTCATGTTAACTGCACTCGATTTTTTTTTACATTACCTCCACACAGGAGGTTCTGAGGAAATCAATTTTCCTCGGGGCCTGTGTCATCTTTAAGAAAGCTCTGTGGAGGGTATGTTTAGGGAAAGGAAATTCTGGGAAAAAAAACGTGTGAGGGATGGATAGGAATCAGCGGGTCAGTGTGTCCAGGAGTGACTGACGTATGAATCCGTTCCTCTGACTGCGGTGCAAAGCAATATTCCGAGAAAATCCTGCTGGAGAGATCAAAAGGTCTCCCCCAACCAGTCTCTCTCGATCCGGCTCGCCATGCAGTAGGTGGGCATATGCATCCGCCGCCAAGACCCAGACAAACCTCACCCCATGAACCCAGGCACCCCTGCTATCAAACTTAGCTAGCCACAACAACCTACGGTAGGGTGTTGATTATCCAATGCACGGGCGCAGCCAGGTTTTAGTTTCGGGGGGGGGTTTGATCCAATGGTTCCCGGGGCGGCGGTACCCATACTCGCCTCCCAAATAATTATGTACTTCCATTGATAAAAGTAATGTCAGATTTTGCCAGAATTGCAATATTTATGGTTTTAAGTTTAAACTCAATAATTATTTTTAATCAAAAAAATATAAACTACAAAATTAATAATTTTATCACTTTTTGAAAATTTTAACCTTTTCACAGAACTTCTGTAGAATAACTGGTGACTGTGCATTTTTTTTTTTCAAACATTTTCTTTTAAAGCATGTAAAGTATGCACATAGCAGCGTGTGAGTTACAAGAAAGAAATCATGTTAGAATTGAAGATGCACTGGACAAACATTTTTAATACAATGCAGAAAAAAGCACAATTTGATGGGGGACGACACATTTTTACAAATGAAAACACAGATTAATAATAAAAAAAAACGTATATTTTTACACCAACATTATATAGCACATAATATTTAAAAAAAAAACAGACATTTTTCCAGAACTTATACAAGACAGACAAAACATAAATATGAAACAAGTGTAATAAATTATGTTTGGATTATTTTGTGGTAAGTACAAACGATTTTGTATGGGATTTTTATTTCTAGCCCGATTCATGTTATAACAATAAATATATTTAAAACTTCTTTTTAATATTGTCAATGAAATGTCAGTCTTAAAATATTTAGAGTCAGTTTTATTGCAGATATTCAAATGTAACATTGCCATCAAATTGTCATTCAGCGCCATTTTGTTTTTTTGACATTTAAAAGGTACCCATTAAACGGCAATTCTAAGGCTGGGGTTAGACTCGTAATTAAAATTTACGGATTACATAAGATTTTGACAGGACACTCACAGGAGCATTCACATATGCATCCGACTTTTGGTAATTAATGATCACGGAAGTTGTTTGGAAGTTCGACCTGTGTAAATGCTAATGCGACCGTTTACATCTGTAAATTTATTTGCGGTAAGATGGCTTCCTGTCAACAACGACCTGCTACTGTCAAATTTACGCGATTTCATCAATAAAGACGAAAAGGCCCAAATAAAGTATTGAAATAGATTTTGGCTTTAATTAAACAATTCTCCACGCAATTTTGTGCCGTCAAAGGCGACAATTAATTTCGTTTCATCCGAATGACAGCTACCTGACATCTGCTGACAGCAACCGACTTCGAATTCAAAATTTCAAACACGTAAATGTTAAAAACAGAAACATTAAGATTGGAAAGGATTGGACCGATAATTGAATAGAAGGATGCTTATTTTCCAGAAAACTTAAATAAGTGGAAATAAATACTAGTTTTGTAGGAAAAAAATCCTACGAAAACAATTGTCTTTTAATTTTTGACATTCGCAACGGCGGCAACGGCGCATTTCGGAACTTTTTCTTGCGGCAAGTCTCTTATCTTATCAAACTGATTTTATAAGCTGTAAGAAGACCTGTCAAAAAACTTCCGAAAGAATAAGTTATTCTGTAACTTGCTATAAATTACGTTAAGTGACTTTTGGTGTCGTTTACATTGGGAATTTGACAAAAAATCGCTTACAAGAGCGATTTACAGGAAAAAATTTACGAGTCTAATCCCAGCCTAAGTGCGTTTCCTCGTGCGTCCTCTTCTGCTGATCACAATTTGTTCAAAAGCTGAAACGGACTTAGAATCGGCATTTAACGGGAACCTTTCAACTGTCAAAAAAACAAAATGGCGCTGAATTGCTTTTTGATGACAATGTTATATTTGAATATTTGCAAACCAACTGAGCCTTAATATTTATTTTAAACATTGTAAAATATATTTTTAAAGAATTTCTAATGTTATAGTATAATTGTTTACTCGTAAAATCCATATGTATGATTTTTTTTAAATGCATGACTGACTGACAAAATTATAAATATTTGAATTGTTTTTATAGCATTAATTGCTGAATAAATTTAAAAAAGTTATTTCGGTCTAAATTTGCTCTCAATACAAATTTATGTATATATATATAATATGTAATTTAAAATACGGTGCCAAGGGTCATTATGCCACATATTTAATTGATTAAAATGTATTGCAAAGTCTTACAATTTAATACATCGATCGTCCAGTTGATTAGGCAGACATCTACGAAAACTATAAATTTGAGTTGAGTATGCAGTTATATGTAAAATTGAACCCTCTATCTGGTACAATACTCAGATTAGTCATAAATACCACCAAATCAATTATAATGTAGAAAACCTGCAGTGAATTAAACGAAATTTTGATATTGTCTGGGTAGGATATTTCACACAAATGCACCAGACCGTTATGCATCCTGGTGTTATTTTATAGCTTATTTTATTTGTAAAACACAAACACAAAAATAATATTTGATTTATGGTGAGCATTTGAATATTGCTTTCCTCACAATCTCAAAACTAAATATTTGGAGATGTCTGACTAATCAACTGGATCGATATATGTAATAAGGTATTTGAATAATTCCTATTTGCATTGATTTCAATATAAACACACAAAATAAAATGCATATTTCTTATAATGCTTTTTTCATAGTAAAAATACTAATATTTAGATTAAATGACTTTAAGCATTGCATATTAAAATAAATTAACCAACTAATATGTATTTATTAAAAACTATTAAAAATCTAATATTTATAAACATCTTTTAACCGTATTATTATTAAATATACTAAAAACACAAGTATTTTAGATTTCAACCTAACTTTTTTTAAATACATAACTTTCCATTATAATTGGTCATTGCTATTGTAATTTTAAGAAATTACAAAATAGTCTAGCAACTATGAAATCAGACTTAACCCACCAATTTAAAACTTTTTCCTCGAATTGCTCGTGACTTTTTGGTGATCATTTTGAATATTTTCCGCCCACATTAAAAAAATCAAACCATAACTTAATAATTCAAATTAAGTACAAATGCATCAAGGGAAAATTAGCCTAAAACTGGCAACAAAGCAATCCGAGGTATTTTAAATAGTGCCATATTGTGGCAAAAAGCGCTCCAGCCATAGACATCCAAATTCAAAAGACCAGTAGATACAGATAAGGGGTAAAACCAAACTATGGGGGGCGAAGAGGGGAAAGATACTGTGATTCGTTAAAAAATCAATCTGACAGTATGTAGGCATCTCGCATTATAATATCACCATTTAGTTCTTAAAAGCAAAATCTGCTTTGAATAAATAGACCTTTTTACATGGGAGCGCGAATTGCTTGCCACGTTAATAACATATTTGCGAAGGACAAATGCTTGCCCCGAAAAGGTTCGCTAATATTCACATAGCAATATTTTGTTGCCGTGTTTAGTTAAGACACTATTACAAATGTTTCATAATTTACTTACCCCTGTAACCTGCGACGAGCTCACTAGAGAAACGCCCACATTCGCTATGTTCTAGGTAGGTCTATAGTACAAACTCTCATATTTTGCCGTGTTATTTCGAAAATGTATGATGTTACCTCTGCGCTGGTCAGGACAAGAGTGATCACATTTTTTTGATTCAAGCGAGGCTCTCGTAAAGCCCAGCTGGGTCCAAGGAGGAGCTCCAGCTGGCTCCATGGGGAGGGGGAAATAATACGTTTTTATCACTTAGGGCAGGTCCAGATATATTCATATGTCCGTGGCTCCAGCACACTTCCTATCAAACGTGTAATGCTGAATTTAAGCTGCTATATACACATGGCATTATGGGACCATAATCAATTTATTTTATAGCTTAATGATGAGGATTTTGAAAAGCACTAATTCAATACAAAACCATATCGCTTGGTGATATATTTCTATTTGAGAAAAAACCATTAGTTCTGATTTGCAAATAGGTATAAAAATATAATTTGCTTTGTAGTTCAATTAAAAAAATGTACATTTTAATAAAATTGTCAATATTGTAATATCGTCAACAATTTTGGAAAGTGAACAAAATATCGAAGATGGATTTTCAAAATTATTGTAAAAAATGCTATGTAAAAACATAATTATTAATATGTATATCTAATGAACAATTATTCTCAGTACCTGTGTAGGTAGACCAAAAATGAAACTAACATACAATTCATTTCTTTATTCACATGCACACATTAAAATTTATCGTAACGCATGGCTAAAAAATAACTTTGTAACTTGACAGTCCGTCATTTTGATTCTTCAAATGCACATATTAAAAATATGTACGATTTTGCTAAACAAATACTAAAATCATGAATAAGTATAATTTAAAATGATGTATCATATTTGTAACAGATGGATGCCTGTAGAGCGTGTCGTCAAAGTCTCATATATGTTACAGCGGCGTCTATCGGGTTAACGAAAGTTGTCAAGTTAATTTTTGGCCACACGAATAAATTTTTTTACTACAAACCTACAAAAAAATTCTTATTTCATTTCAATTAATTCACATGCATACGTTTACTAAATAATTACATAGAAAATGGACGGAATTATACACACGAGATAATAAGGTAGAAGATCCTACCTCAAAAATATAATATTTTATTCTATATTATTTACTATCAATAAACTAAATAATAATGTTTTAAAATGGATGGAATTTTAATAAATAACTAGTATTTTTCTAAAAATATATTTTCTCCCTTACAACAGTTATCGACGAAAAATTTGATTAAAAGGTATTTTATGTGCACATCAGGCTGATAACACTTAAATAAAATCGTCAAAATTGAGGTTTTGTATTCCCCATTTTTCTCCTACAAAATTGGTCCGATTTTTAAGATCTTTTTTACCAACTGTATTAGAAGAAAATATTCTAAGTCTGTACGTTTTGCTTTTTTTACCCCCTCCGCAACATAAGCAGATATAAGCATTAGAAATAGGACAGCAGTCAAGTACAATAAGCGTGTTTATACGTCAGCGCGTGTGTTTCCATAGAAATCGTTCTAACTCCGTTAATGTTTTAGTTACAACCCTAAACCAAAAAGTGACGATAGTAGATCAAGCTGTACATCCCTATCAAGTTGTCTATAGAATTACATAACAGGAATCAGCTGTCAGTCGCGTAGTTAACAAAAATATTTACCTGCGCAAATTTACTACCGGCGGCTCGTTCGCGCTTTACATTTTAAATTTTTATTAAATATTTTTATACGAAATGATAAAAAAGTGAGGTGACAAAAGTGTTTATTACACATATATACAATAGAATAAGTATTGTTGTTAACATAATCTGTGATTTTAGTACCGTTTTCACATAAAAAACATCACGTGAGTCATTTTTACCTATTTTTAATGTTTGCGTTCTAAATTTTAATATTTACAAATGCTAATATTTATTTGTAATATAATAATTTGAAAGCTTATTTTGTAACTTTTCTAAAACAGTTTTTACTATTCGGCTACGTTCAGAAATGTTTCATTTATAGAGTTTTAATTGTGAAGAGGTAATAACGAAAAGTTTTCGTAAAATGTCATTTCATTTGAGACAGTTTAAGGGCTTAAATGGCGAATTTCGGAGGGGTTAATAAATTTTATATCTTAAATTTTTTTTTTTTTTTAAATATAATAATTTTTGATATGTCTAGTTTGTATACTGAACTCCTGTCTGTTGATGACGTTCAAACCAGGTAATTTTAACGATTTTATTGGGTCCATTTTTATTACATTATCTCCACATAGGAGACCTTGATGAAAAAAATGCCCCAGGGCCTTTTTCATCTTTGAGGATGCTGTGTGGAGGGCCTTTTTAGGGAAAGGGTAGGAAAAATGTATAAGGGGTGTGTAGGAATCTGGGGGTCAGCTTGTTCAGGAGTGACGAACGTATGAAAGTATCCCTCCTGCAAGGCGATGGGTTCGGCTGGAGAGATCAAAGGTCAAAAGTCCTTCAACAGTATCTCCCGACTGGTAGGCAAAGCATCCGCTGCCAAGACCTAGACAAACCTCACCCCATGAACCCGGACAACCTTGCTAAGGGGCCATCCATAAATTACGTCACACCTTAAGGGAAGAGGAGGGGAGTGGAGAAGTGTGGCAAGGGGTATGGGGGGGTCATGAGCTTTGTGACGTAAAGCTGGGGGAAGGGGTCTCACAAATGTAATGTGAAGATGTGTGACAGGGACGGGGGGGGGGGGGGGTCAAAAAATCATGATATTCGTGTGACGTAATTTATGGATGGCCCTAAGTCACCAAACACAGCGAACCACTTGAGGTGACCTATAGCAGTGTCCTAACTCTTGCAAGAAGCGACTTATCAAAAAAAAGCAAAACGTACCGACAAGCTAGTGGTCGATATCCATATTATACTAAAAAATATTTGCACTATTCAAAATCCAGAGAGGAAATTGGGGAATACGTTAGTATGGTCAAAACGCTGCCTGGTTTCCTCTTTAGTCATTTTTTAAACTTATTTTCTATTATCGGTGACATTAATAACTATAACAAAAGACATTGACTGAATCTACCATAAAGTCATATTTTCACGAAAAATAATCTTAATTTTGTAATTATTAGATAATATTGGTTGGACAGATAAGTTTTCATTTCGTTTGAACTACAAACGATTTATTTTATTTTATATTAAATATGAATTTATATTTTACCCAAAAATTTGACTCTTAAAAAATAATATGTTTATAAATACAAAATGAATATAGTACACTGAAATTATGGTGGAGAAAAGACAATATGCCAGTTTAAAAATGTAATAAAAGACATTTTAGAAAGAAATACTTTTTCAATGAAGTGTTGAAAGACAAAAACAATAATTGTAATAACTGAAAAAATGCACAGTATCTGGAATCTCTTAGTACAAAACTGGGGTGAAATGCAGATCCCGCCAATGTGGGGGATTTTAATAAAAATGCATCTTTTAGATGAGAAAAGTGTGGAAAAGTTGAATAAAAAAGAAATTAAGGTGCGCTTGGCAAAATTGAGGGAGATACAGCCGTTTAAAGAATGAATAAAATGACACTTCGTGAACTTATACTACGCCATTTTGTTACTATTATGTTGGTATCTCAGACTTGCTATTTGAAAACTGGGATGTTTTTCTTGCGTTGACGCGAGTAGGCGTTATAAAGGGGCACAAACCATGTTACACAAACCATGTTTAGCGTAGTCTTAGGTTAGGTTACTTTAATTTGGAAGGTGATAAACAGTTTAAAAAATCGTTGAAAAAAAGTCTGCTAGACAAATTTCATAATTACGCGCCTCGTGTATCTCACGAAGTCGGCTACAGTCTAGCTGTTGTTTGCATCAGGTCAGGGATACCAACATTATAGTGACAATTGAAAAAATGGCGGGTGGGCTGTCAATAGTGTTGATTGGCAAAGTGAAATTTTACTTAACGCAATTGCAAATTAATTACTTATTCAATTTTTTTTTATTGCTTTCCGCGCTTTCTTTCACCTTCCAGATTAAAGTTCTCCACTTAAAACGCGGTAAAAACATCGTTTTCGGTATAAACCAAACATTGGCAATGGCGTAGTATCGGTTCAGGAAGTGACATTTTATTCATACTTTAAACGGCTGTATCTCCCTCAATTTTGCCGAGCGCACCTTAATTTCTTTTTATTCAACTTTTCCACACTTTTCTCATCTACAAAGTGCATTTTTATTAAAATCCCCCACATTGGCGGGATCTGCATTCCTCCCCAAAACTGATGAAAGTGATGAATCAATATCACATTTGGGGTGGTTTTTGTGGTATGGAAAACTATTTTTGTTTTAACCTGTTGAATGCCAGGTGATATTTCGAAAAATCATCTTGTTGCTTTCTAGTCAAATATTTATATAAAAACAAAGGAATTGTTTTTTTGAAATTGTTTTCTGTTTACCAGATAATATATCTTATTATTCATGTATATTACATGATAATATTGTAAGAGGGTTTTCCAGAATAGCTAACTAATTAAAAAAAAATCCCATTTTGGAAATTATTGTCAAAAAATATAATCACACAAATATAAACTGATTTTATTATTTCTACACAAATCTGAATACATACCCAACATGAAAAACACAATTCAAAGGAGTCTGCAAATAAATAAAGACCTTTATGAGCATTTGAAAATGTAAAACATAGATTTTTTCACCTATGACAGTTGCCAAAATTAACCTGCAAAGAAAATTCATTTAAAAATATTCTAGAATAGCTAGATTAATGAAACCATCGGTTACGTCAAGAATGATATTGGTGCAAGCAATTCTGACCTTGTACTTCATACAGTTTATTTATACATAAGGGTTAAAATCGCATTTTAAAAAAAAGCAAAAAAAAAAATCAGGTTTTGAAATAATCAAATTTGAAAGAAATCAGTCGCTAGGGGATTAATAACATCAGCTGTTGTATTTTAAAATTCGTCTAAGCGTAGACTTGGTGCAAAACCTTTGTCAAAACACTTTTGTTGCCGATAAAAATGGCAAAAAATAAAAATTTAAAAATTAAATGATAAGATCGAATTTTTTGTTTGTTTTTATTTTGGTTCTCTATGTGACATAGATTCACCAGTTTCCTGTTTGTACTACGATTTTCCGGACACTGTGTATATCAGGCGAAATCATAGTTTATGATTTATAAAACATATATTATGTACCTATTCATATTCTATAAGGTATTTAAGGACTCTTAAAATAATATGAAGAGATTAAGGCAGTGATAAGAATCCAATCAAATAATAAAAGGATAATTTGTGATTAACCTCTCAGATTAATTTGTTCGCTTTTGGGAACAGCTCATATAGGTCTTATAGAAATTGTTGTATCTCCCTTACTGTCATAGTGAGAAATATGATCTAAACGGTGTTAGAATGTGAAAACACCACGCTTTATATTGAAATCTAAAAGTTGACCACAGAATATCAGCTTTCAAAAACAGCTTACAGTTTTCAGATATATTCAGAAACTCGATCGAAAATCTGAAAACAGTAAAATCAGAAAAAGATACGGTCACATCTAGGACTCGAACCCAGGACCAACTCTACCAACTGAGCTAATGTGTCCCTATCAGATTAGGTCATATTTAACTGTATCATACTTCGACTAAGAAGTAACAACATTATCTTCATTTTCTTAATGCATATTTTTTTTGGCTGCTATCTTGTGATTACAAGATTGAAACCCAAACTAAATGCTATCTAGATTAATTAAATGTAGTTGAATATTGTCTTTATTTAATTAAATATTATAATTTGAGGTTTTACTCATTAAGTTAAAAAAAAAATATATATATATATATTGACCTTTTGACAGGATGACTGAGGCCTGAAGGGTTTAACACATAAAAGGCACGTAACAGTAAAGGTATGCGTACAAACAATGATTGAGAGGTTGAAAACTTTTACAGGACAATTCTTTTATCAGACTGAACATTGGATGGAATGAGGGCGAACATAGGTAGACAGGTGATAAGCGATGGGTGGTTTGGGTGGTAAGCTAGAAGTATCTGAATTCGCCCTTTTTGCCCAGGCGCTCCTTGCGAACCCAGTCCACAGAGCGGGAGGGGTTGTTACCTGAAGTGGCTGGGCTCTCTCGAGGACTGCTACTGCCTGCTCTTGCGTCCTAGGAAAAAGAAAACAACATTATTAGGATTAGAACAGGAAAAATAATGCTCAAAAGATGGCAAATAACACAAAAGATGCATAACCAACAACACCTCTGTTGTAGGTCATCCCAAGTGGTTTGCCTACGTTTGGCGATTTGGGTGGGGTGCTCGAGTTCATGGGTCGAGGTTTGTCCAGATCTTGGCGGCAGATTGAAGTGCATATAAGAGGAAAGCGTATGCACCTGATTGTAGTTGTTGGTGGAGTAGAGAGGGTTGCTGAAGGTGTCCTGAGGGGCGTGCGGGGCTACAATGGTGTGGGGCACATGAGCCACCTGGCCACGCCGATTCTTTGCCCTCCACCATTTGCGCGACGGGTCTAGAACCTGAAAAACGAACAAACAAAGCGCAAAATTATAATCTTGGCATCTTCAATAACACAATTTTTTATTTCTCAGGTTAATAAACCAGCATCAGTGCAAGCGCCCTGTATGAGAAGCTGTATCGAATTCATCAAAGTCAAGAAGCCAGTGTTCACCAACATGCTGATTTAAAGAATTCACTGGGTGACAACCGGCAGCTGCCTATCACCTGGATGGAGTAATTTCAATTTGGGAGGCGGGTATGGGTACCGCCGCCCCGTGAAATGTTTATTGGATAACCAACACCTCTGCCTAGGTCACCCCAAGTGGTTCGCTACGTTTGGTGACTTAGCAGGGGTGCCCGGGTTCAAGGATGTCTGCCCAGCAGTTGCATGGCAGGCCGGATCAGTAGAGAATGTTTGAGGGAGTCCCTTTGACATCTCCAGCCGTACTCTCTCGGAACATCGCCTTGCATCACATTGGGAGGGATGAATTCATCCGTGCATCACTAGACACATGATCCCTCAGATTCCTACCCACCTCTAATACCCATGTCCTTCCCAGAACTTCCTCGCCTTACTTCCCTAAAAAGACCCTCCACACAGCATCCCCAAAGATGACATAGACCCTGAGGGGAATTATTTTCCTCAGGACCTCCTATGTGACAAAGCGGTCGAGTTCAACAGATTAGAAGGCAGTGGAGTTTAGACTAAATTCTATAGACATTATATTGGACCTTATTCAAGACAAAACTGATCAGTGGTAGTAATGGGTAGGGAGATTTTTACTATTTAAGGTATAATTATTTACACTGTTTTTTTTTTTAATTTTCTCGGCATTTTGTGTACTTACCTCTAAATATTCTCCCCGAACGACGGTGAGTTCCTTGTCATTATTGGCAGTCCTGGGATAGGTGACTCTCACCACCCTTCCTCCGCGAGCTACCACCTCTTCTGCCCAGGCTTCTCCCAGGTCATCTGTAACACGACAGACAATACATGTTAGGAGGTCAATAAACCAATATTAGGATTTGCGGCTGCCTAACTCCTGGATGGATACAACTATATGCATTTCCCTCTAACACATGTTTTCATGTATTTCCACCCTGCTATCTAAATATCTATCTCCATCTGACAGTGTATAAGCCGATACCAAAGATATTGAAATATAAGTAGATGTGCTATCTGCTGTTTTTACTATGTGGGTCTGCGCTTCCGGGTGTCGCCGATATTGTTTACCAATTAAAAAATAAACTAAAAGAACAAATAATTAACGAATAAACCAAACGAACGTTAAACTAAATAAACGAATTCTTTCCTTATTCAAAATATATTGATAACCTATATTAATGCACATTTTCAAAAAATCAACGAAATGAACAAATTCTTTTTGTATGAAAACTACGCTAATTATTTTTATTTTTTTTTTTTTTTTTATTTTTTTTTTTTATTGTACGACAGACAGGTGAGTCCAATTACGGTACAATTTTAATTTTCTTATAACTAACAATACATGTATATAGTTTTTTTAAAACATGGTACGGTGATATCGAACACATCTATATCCGCTGGTAGGGCATTAAGCAATGCCATACCTCTTGTCATGCTGTGTTGAGCCATGACATCTGTCCGACCCTGCGGTATGTGGAATAGGGCGTGGCTACGAGTTCGACAGTATTTGGCAGGAGCGAATAAGCCACAGCATGACAGGAGATATGGAGAATCAATAAGGTTTTAGCGCGTAGTCCGGCGACAGTTGCGCGGACACCATAGCATATCTCTTCTGTATTTGAATATCTTTGGCCGATACCTACATTTGTGATATTTACAAAAATAAATTATGGTACTGCGTGGCAGGCCAAATCGAGAGAGACTGGTTGAAGGAGACCTTTTGATCTCTCCAGTCGGACTCTTCATCACCTTGCATCGCACTTGGAGGGATAGATTCATACGTCTGTCACTCCTGGATACTGCACTAGATTCCTAGATTTCTACCCACTCCTCATACCCTTTTCCTTCCCAAATCTTTCTTGCCTTCCTTTCCTTAAAAAAAACCCCCAAAGATGACACAGGACTTGACTCTTATGCAGAGCTAATGCAAAAAAAATCTTTCAAACAAAATGGCGCTGATGGCAATGACATGTAAAATGCCAACCTGATTTTTTTTATTTTTTACATTAGCTCCACACAAGAGGCCCAGAGGAAAATAATTTCTCTCAGGGCCTATGTTATCTTTGGGGATGCTGTGTGAAGGGTTCTTTTTAGGAAAGGAAATAGAGGAAGTTCTGGGAAAGAAAAGGCTATGAGGGGTGGGTAGTAATCTTGGGGTAGTGTGTCCAGGAGTGACAGATATGTAGTATTTAGAATGATGCATACTGTATAGTATATACCAAAAAAAAAATGTATATATGTATATGTAGGTATATTGTATATATTGTAATGTTATTCTTGGTTAATAAATAATTAAAAAAAAAAAAAATATATATATATATATATATAGTATGAATCCCTCCAACTGCGGTGCGGTGACTCCTTCAACCACTCTCTACCGATCCAGCCTGCCGTGCATCTGGTGGGCAGACGCATCCACTACCTAGACCCGGACTCACCCCATGAACCCGGGCATCTCAGCTAAGTCACTGGGATCTTCTTCTTTTTGTGCCCTGTCCGTTCAACAGACGTTGGCTATCATGTTGACTATGCGGACTTTGTTTACTGCGGCCTCGAGTAGACTTCTTCAGTAGACTGGCCAAACCACTGTCTCAGGTTTTTCAGCCATGAGTTCTCCTTCTTCCAGGACCCCGTCTTCCGGCAATCTTTCCCTGCATTATGAGATGCAAGATCTCGTACTTCTCTGATGTCTCATCACATGTCCAAGATATTGAAGTTTTCGGATTTTTATAGTTTTAATAACTTCTTTTTCTTTATTCATCCGAACCATAACATCTTCATTCGTAACCCTGTCCATCCAGCTTATTTTAAGTATTCTTCTGTAGATCCACATCTCGAATGCCTCAAGTCGTCTAAGTAGTTCTTCAGTAAGCGTCCATGCTTCCATTTCATAAAATAATATCGAAAACACGTATTATCTGACCATTCGCATTCGTAATCCAAGATTGAGATCATGACTTTTCTTCTTTAGAAAAACGTAGAAAGGACTCTGATCTAATTTGCATATTTAAAATTATCAACAGTATTACTGATACACCTGCGTTGTTACAACTCATCTAGTTTAATATCCCTTCCCGTAGACTTCGAAATACTGAATTGCTGTTCCTCAATCAACATTCTACTAATTACGGATACCATTCTCCCTTATCCAGAATGTCGAGACTTGTCAACGCAAGTCAACGCATTGATTTTTTGGTGTAAAACTAAATCACTTTCGGCAGTCGATACTAGTCCTGGGTCGATCGGTCGTTTTACACGTTTGACCCGGGTCGCTCACGACCCACTGGCGTCACGAGCGGGTCGCGAAGACCCGCTCTTTTCGCGACACAAAATACGAAACTCGATTACTCATCACCCAGTTACTTTCTACGGGCGCGCCGCGCGGTAGACGCTCGCCGCCCAGACCGGTCAAGTCATACGCGACACGAAACCTAGGTTATAATTGTGTGAACGTTCTCTCACAGCTCACACCTGTAACTAGTAATGTCATGTCCCAGAAATAAATTTTAAAAAAGACATGCTTCAGGGGTTAAAAAAACAATGTTTTATCATGTTTTGAAGGATATAAAAACCTTGTAAAAAACGTGTTGTTCTGAAGCATTTATTGAGAATTTAAATAAGTAAATTAGCTGTAAGCTGTAATGCTTTGTTATAATTTCTTTTTATTAAGGCCAGACATTTTACACTTTTACCAGTTTATAGTTTCTATTACAATGCACAATTACAATCACACCCACATGAAAAATTAAAAGTTTTTATGAAAACAGCACTTAGCACTTTGATTAACAATACCAAGATACGCTCTTATTAAAAACGTCTCCGTGTCTAGTCGAATATTCAAAAATCGAATCTACTAAACAATCCAGCTATGACGTGACACACGGG
This sequence comes from Limnephilus rhombicus, assembly GCA_929108145.2. Taxonomy (NCBI): domain Eukaryota; kingdom Metazoa; phylum Arthropoda; class Insecta; order Trichoptera; family Limnephilidae; genus Limnephilus; species Limnephilus rhombicus. The sequence continues at coordinate 25,877,526 of OV815299.1, read as the reverse complement.
CAGGAAGCAGGATACTGTTACGTCACGCACGTGTGTGCGTTGATCGGCAATCGGCGACCGAGTGTGTCGCAGTTGCAGTTCGAGAGTTCCGGGAGCTGACATGTCTCGCCACTCGCCACATGGGCACCAGGCGATCGGTCCGTGAGTCACGGGGTGCAGGAATGTGTCGTAGTTGGTAGGTTGCGGGAGTGTGTCGCGGTTCACGGGTCCCGGAAGACCCGGATGCTGACGAATAAATAACCCGCTCGCTCTTTGGTGGCATGTGAGCAGGTTTCGACGATCAGGTCTTTCACGATCGACCCAGGACTAATCGATACGCAATATTTAAATGCTTCTTCATGCTTTGACTTGTAGTGTCTCTATATGTACTTTTTACATTTTATATTGTCATTGCTATTAATTTATATGTGCTCTCCCTTCACTGTGATCTCTGTTTTTTTATTTGTGTTATTATTATGTTTTTAATGGACTGTTGTCCGTAAATTAATAAATAAATGACTGCAGAACATCTTTTTCATGCGGATGAAGGTAGCAAGAGCTTGCTCAATGCGGCATTTGATTTCAACCGAAGCATCCCATCTATCATTTACCTTCTTCTGTTGCTCTGAACAAGTTGTAGATCCTCAATGTTACTTGTTAGAAGTATCGTGTCATCTGCATAACACGGGTGTTCAGAATCATCTCTTTATAACAAGTCCTTGAGTAAAATAAATGGATACCCGCCTCCCAAATCTCCTGAATACAGAATTAGACTAAATTTCATGGAATTAATTGATTTTTCAAGACTTACCGGTGTCAGGGGTGGTGCCCCTTCCCTGTGGGGGTGGTGGGGGACTGGCGGAGTCTCTGAGGGGCACTTCGGTGAAGCGGCCCCCCCTGCGAGTGAAGGGCGGAGAGCCCCCATAGGGCTCCTCCCCGCGGCCCTCCTCATCGCGGTGGAAATTAGACGAGGCATCGGATCTGCGCTGTTGGGGTCTGAGTGCCAAGAAAATAACATTAATTTATTTTTAGAATTACTAATAGTATTATATAGACAGGCCTGATTTATTAACCCCTCCGCAACGTAAGCAGATATATATGTTAAAAATACGACAGCAGTCAAGTACAATAAGCGTGTTTACACGTCAGCGCGTGTGACTCCATAGAAACCGTTATAATTCCGTTATAGTTTTAGTTACATCCGTAAAATAAAAAGTGAAATGTCGATAGTGAATCATGCTGCACATCTCTATTCAAGTTGTCCATAGAAATACATAAAAATAATATTCTGTCAGACGCGCAGTCTGACACATAATTTATCCCGCCAAATTTCCTATGGGCGCCCGACATTGTTAATTTCTATTAAATATTTTTATATGAAATGATAAAAAAGTGAGGTGACAAAAGTGTTTATTACACATTTATACAATAGAATAAGTATTGTTGTTTACATAATCTGTGATTTTAGTACCGTTTTCACATAAAAACATCACGTGAGTCATTTTCACATTTTTTTAATGTTTACATTCTAAATTTTAATATTTACAAATGTTAATATTTATTTGTAATATAATAATTCGAAAGCTTATTTTGTAACCTGTCTAAAACAGTTTTTACTATTCGGCTACGTTCAGAAATGTTTCATTTATAGAGCTTTAATTGTGAAGCGGTAATAATACAAAGTTTTCGTAAAATGTCATTTCGTTTAAGACACCAAAAGCTAATATTCTCGAAAATTCGGAGGGGTTAAGCTTAAAATCACTCAAGATAATTTGTTCGCTTTCCGGAACAACTCTTATAGGTCTCATAGAAATAGTTGTGTCTCCCTTACTATTATGATTAGAAATAAGATCTAAAATCTAAATGGTGATAGAAAAAGAAAACATCATTTTTTTTACAATAGCTCCACACAGGAGATCCTGAGGAAAACAATTTCCCTCGGAGCCTATGTCATCTTTGGGGATGCTGTGTGGAGGGTCTTTTTACGGATAGGAAGGAGAGGAAGATCTGGGAAGGAAAAAGGTATGAGGGGTGGGTAGGAATCTGGGGGTCAGTGTGTTCAGGAGTGACGTACGTATGGGATCCATTCCTCCAGCAGTGCGAGGCGATGGGTCAAGAGAGTCTGGCTGGAGAAATCAAATGGTCTCTCTCAACCAATCTCATCGAATCCGGCCCGCCACGCAGTACAGTAGGTGAACAAACGCATCCGCCGTCAAGACCTAGACAAACCTCACCCAATGAACCCGGTAGGTAACCCCTGCTAGGTCACCAAACATAGCAAACCACTTGGGGTGAACTATGGCAGGGGTGTTGGTTGTCCAATAAATGGTTCCAGGGGCGGCGGTAACCGTACCCGCCTCCCAAATTGAAACCATAATCAAAACTAAAAATTAACTACAAAATAATTTAAATGTACAACTTTATGAAACCAAAATTTCCCACCGCAATTGAAAAATAAATTATGAAACTTTAAGAATTTTTACATGAATTGACAAAAAAGTGAGTTGACGATAACATTTATAATACATTTGCCTGGTGGGATATGTAATTTTTTTTTGTCAGTAATTTTAGTTAGAAAAAACGTAAGCAGAGCCATCTTGAATTTTTTTTTTTGTTTGAATTCATATTTTTTAAATTTAAAAAATATATGTTTATTTCGATTTGTAAAACTTAAAAGCATATTTTATCACCTTTAAAAAACAGTTTTAGTTTTCACAAGCATTCAGAAATATTACATATATTTGGATTATTATAAAATGCTTATTTATTCCCCTGAGCACGGAGAAAGAAGTTGTTTAAAAATTACATAACAAAGATATACATACTAGGAAATGGTATTGACTGATGAAATTGAATTAACCAATGAAAATTTTGTACCTATCGATTCTGATGTAAGTCATCAAAAATATTACCTTTGAGGCGTCTCATCGACTACGAAGAAATCCGGCGACCAGCCGTCCATGAAGACGGGTTGATACGGCGGAACGGGTGTCTTCCACTGGTCGCGCGGTATCAGCCACGGGTCATCCAGTGAGTGCCACAGCTCCGTCTCCTTGGATGTGACGCAGTTGCCCAGCAGATTGATGGTCTCTCGGGTCAGGAGGGGTTGAATCACACGGGAGGCGAGGCGGGGTTCGGAACAGGATTCGTGGGATGCGTCCACAATTAGGGCTGGAATTTAGAAAAGGAAGAAAATGTTAATAACTAACTTATAATGGTGTTGAGAAATTAAGGTAAGAATAAATAAGTAATTTTTGTAGTACTGCCGATCGGGGATCCATTTATTGGATAACCAACACCCCTGCCAAGTGGTTCGCTACGTTTGGTGGTTAGTAGGGGTGTCCAGGTTCATGGGGTGAGGTTTGTCTAGGACTTAGTGGAGAATGTGTTTGATGCCACCGACTGTGTGGCGGGCCGGATCGGGAGAGACTGGTTGACGGAGACCTAACCTGGACCTTTCGAACCATCACCTTGGACCGTAGTGGGAGGAATGAATTCATACTTCATACGTCCGTCACTTCTGGACACATTGACCCCCAGACAGTGGCGTAGCTAGCATGGGTGGCACCCGGGGCGGATGTCACCCTCCGGAGCCTGGTATCATCCCCCCCCCCCCCCCTATTAAAGTTGACTTCTCCACAAATATAGGCTATGTTCGCCTATAGAAAGACCTAGACACAAACATTCGGGGCACTCCACGGGGAACATATGAAAGAAAATAACAGACCGCGTTCATGTATACAATTTTGGTGACGATATCCAATTTTTTTCCACGGTCGAGTGTCAGCCCCCTGTCGGGTGGCACCCGAGGCGGACCGCCCCCCCTCGCTATGCTACTGCTCCCAGATTCCTACCCACCCCTCATTATTTTTTCTTTCCCAGAACTTCCTTTCCTTTATCCCTTGAAAGTGCCTCCACATGGTATCCCCAAAGATGACAAAGACCTTTTTCCTCGAGACCTCCTGTGACAATTTTATTAGTACATAATAATTCAAAATAGAAATCGTAAAGCCGATTCAATGTGTAACTAAAACACCATTTAACAATTGGGAAGTATTTTTTTATTAATAAGGCTGTAAATGTGTACCCTTTGTACAGATTACACAGCACCGGAACTCAGGGAATTTTCTAGCACCGTAAAGGGGAGGGTTAAAAAATCGACACTTTTCACATTTTGAATGATCAATAAAGTATGAGAGTCAAATTCTGAACTTCTGACAATGTTTTTCTCTCCATAACAAGAGTATAGTAAAACAGAATAAGTGTGTTGTGGTTTACCCAGTGGTGTAAAGAGGAAGTGGACCAGCTCCGGGGCGTTGGGGTCGTGGATATGAGACTTGAGTTTGGCCAGCAGGTTGAAGGACAGCTTGAACTTCTGAAAGATGTCGTAGAACTCGTGCTCGGGAGGGGGACGGGTCCTCATGGACAGCATGCCCTCGCCAGGGTCTGATTGCTTCTTTGATTTGCGCGATCTGAAAAATATTAATAGGTTATTTACCGCAAGATATACATATACAAGTGTATTTAACCCCTCCGCAACGTTAGCAGATATAAGCGTTAGAAATAGGACAGCAGTCAAGTACAATAAGCGTGTTTATACGACAGCGCGTGTGTTTCCATAGAAATCGTTCTAACTCCGATATTGTTTTAGTTACATCCCTAAACCAAAAAGTAAAAGGTCGATAGTAGATCAAGCTGTACATCTCTATCAAGTTGTCTATAGAAATACATAACAGGAATCAGCTGTCAGTTGCGTAGTTGACAAAAATATTTTCCCGCGCAAATTTACTACCGGCGGCTCGTCCGCGCTCGAAATTTTTAATTTTTATTAAATATTTTTATATGAAATGATAAAAAATTGAGGTGACAAAAGTGTTTTTTACACATATATACAATATAATAAGTATTGTAGTTTACATAATCTGTGATTTTAGTACCATTTTCACATAAAAACTTACTTTTTAGCTTCTATTTATTTCACTCTTTTCTTTTAGACTTTTAAACTTTAATATATATATGTAACTTTACAAATTAATATTGTAATTTAATTTATATTTCGATTATGCTTAAGTCCCTACTAATGCTGATTAATTTCAATCCCGTTATTTTTGTTTGTAAGTACAAAAAAAAAACTGTTCTCCATAATGGTATTCTATATTATTTGTAAAACATTTATGTAGGTACTACACATATAATAATTATTTTATTCATATATGTACTTAAACTTTTATATGCCATATAGTTAATGTAATAATACGAATAACAATGTATGTAAAAGCCCAATGGGCGTTTAAATAAATAAATAAAATAAATAAAAAACATCACATGAGTCATTTTTACATATTTTTAATGTTTGCATGATAAATTTTAATATTTACAAATCGTAATATTTATTTGTAATATAATAATTCGAAAGCTTATTTTGTAACCTTTCTAAAACAGTTTTTACTATTCGGCTACGTACGGAAATGTTTCATTTATAGAGCTTTAATTGTGAAGCGGTAATAACACAAAGTTTTCGTAAAATGTCATTTTGTTTGAGACATCTCAAGTGCATATTCGCGAAAATTCGGAGGGGTTAAATGAAAAATGCTGCAATTCCTAAATGTTTGTCAATGTGAAAAAGTAAGCGTTATGTTCACGGATATTTAATTTTAAAGGTTGAAAAGCTTAAAAGTAAAAAGATAAAATAATGTTTAATAAGTGAAGTCTGAAGTGACCACCGGCAGCAATCAATCAAGAAAAATAGTACTAAAACTGCATAATTTAAACAATTAGTGCGGTAAGATAATGTATAGAAACACAATCAATGAGATCTTTTGCAAGTTTTGTTCGAAAATAATTTTGGACTAGAAGAAATGAATGACATATGCATGAAAACGATTGAGGGAATGATCGATCGAGATTTCACTCAGTGCTGTTTTGTCAGCAGAATTCATACAAATAGTTGGGAAATGATTACTCGAGGAATGATCGATCGAGATTTCACTCAGTGCTGTTTTGTCAGCAGAGTTCATACAAATAGTTGGCAAATGATTATTCGAGGAATGATCAATCGAGATTTCACTCAGTGCTGTTTTGTCAGCAGAGTTCATACAAATAGTTGGGAAATGATTACTCGAGGAATGATCGATCGAGATTTCACTCAGTGCTGTTTTGTCAGCAGAGTTCATACAAATAGTTGGCAAATGATTATTCGAGGAATGATCAATTGAGATTTCACTCAGTGCTGTTTTGTCAGCAGAGTTCATACAAATAGTTGGGAAATGATTATTCGAGGAATGATCAATTGAGATTTCACTCAGTGATGTTTTGTCAGCAGAGTTCATACAAATAGTTGGGAAATGATTATTCGAGGAATGATCAATTGAGATTTCACTCAGTGCTGTTTTGTCAGTAGAGTTCATACAAATAGTTGGGAAATGATTATTCGAGGAATGATCAATTGAGATTTCACTCAGTGCTGTTTTGTCAGCAGAGTTCATACAAATAGTTGGCAAATGATTATTCGAGGAATGATCAATTGAGATTTCACTCAGTGCTGTTTTGTCAGCAGAGTTCATACAAATAGTTGGGAAATGATTATTCGAGGAATGATCAATTGAGATTTCACTCAGTGCTGTTTTGTCAGCAGAGTTCATACAAATACTTGGGAAATGATTACTCGAGGAATGATCGATCGAGATTTCACTCAGTGCTGTTTTGTCAGCAGAATTCATACAAATAGTTGGGAAATGATTATTCGAGGAATGATCAATTGAGATTTCACTCAGTGCTGTTTTGTGAGCAGAGTTCATACAAATAGTTGGCAAATGATTATTCGAGGAATGATCGATTGAGATTTCACTCAGTGCTGTTTTGTCAGCAGAGTTCATACAAATAGCTGGGAAATGATTATTCGAGGAATGATCAATTGAGATTTCACTCAGTGCTGTTTTGTCAGCAGAGTTCATACAAATATTTGGGAAATGATTATTCGAGGAATGATCAATTGAGATTTCACTCAGTGCTGTTTTGTCAGCAGAGTTCATACAAATAGTTGGGAAATGATTATTCGAGGAATGATCAATTGAGATTTCACTCAGTGCTGTTTTGTCAGCAGAGTTCATACAAATAGTTGGGAAATGATTATTCGAGGAATGATCAATTGAGATTTCACTCAGTACTGTTTTGTCAGCAGAGTTCATACAAATAGTTGGGAAATGATTATTCGAGGAATGATCAATTGAGATTTCACTCAGTGCTGTTTTGTCAGCAGAGTTCATACAAATAGCTGGGAAATGATTATTCGAGGAATGATCAATTGAGATTTCACTCAGTGCTGTTTTGTCAGCAGAGTTCATACAAATAGCTGGGAAATGATTATTCGAGGAATGATCAATTGAGATTTCACTCAGTGCTGTTTTGTCAGCAGAGTTCATACAAATAGTTGGGAAATGATTATTCGAGGAATGATCTATTGAGATTTCAGCAGAGTTCATATAAATAGTTCAGAAAATTCATACAATTATTTCATAAATGTATACCTTCTCCTCCGTTCTAATTCACGGCTGGCAGCAGCTGCGTGCTGGAGGCGGGCTATGAACTTCTCAATGTCGTCAAAACACCTGAAATAAATAAATAATTGTCAATAACGGAAGGTAAAAAAGGTAATGGTGCCACACTCTGAAAATCATTACTAGGATAACCAACACCTCTGGATATCACTTGGGGTCACATACAAATGTTCGCTATGTTTGATGATTTAGCAGGAGAGACTGGGTTCATGTGGTGAGATTTTTCTAGATCTTGGTGGCGGATACATAATAAATTTGGACAACTTATATAGCGCTGTTTTAAAAATCGCCTCAAGAGCGCTGTAATCTATCAATTTTTGAACTAAAACTTCTTTACGCACGCTCGACTTGGGGGTAAGCTGGTGAATGCGTTACGAAAAGTGGTGATAGTTACGAAAAATGTCATGCGAACGGTAATCGATGCGAACGGTGATCGATTGCTAAGCAAGTGGTCGGACTTTTTAGCGCACGCTTGACTTGGGGAGTGATAAGGATAAGGATGGTCACCCCAAGGTCGTAGGTCACCACAAGGTCGTAGGTCACCCCAAGGTCGTAGGTCACCCCAAGGTAGTAGGTCACCCCAAGGTCGTAGGTCACCCCAAGTTCGTAGGTCACCCCAAGGTAGTAGGTCACCCTATGGTTATATTTCACTCCTATGTCATATGTCACCCCTAGGTCATAGGTCACCCCGTTCGCTATGTTTGATAATTTAGCAGGGATACCTGGGTTCATGGGGCGAGGTTTGTCTTGTAGTTTTACTTCAGTCGTGTGGTCTAAAGCACACTCGTTTTTTTTATCGTTCTATCGAAGGAATTTCATATAATTACTGTTTCGGCTTAGCAAATGTATCGACATTATCTTCAAACATAACATAATTTAAAAAAAACTAAAAAACATAAAGTATTCAAGGAAAATATGTTATAAATTAGAAGATATTCGGAATTGTTACACCGGCTTACCTGTTTAGTATGGCGATATCCTGTTCGTATAGTTTATCTGAAGAAGTGCTGGAGGCTTCATCCTCGTTGTGTCCGTGCGGAGTCAGCTCAGAGTCGGAGAGGGGTTCGCGGTACTGGTGGGCAAACATCGGGATCTGGAAACCAATACAACCGTCAGAATGGTAATTGAAGAAAAATTGAAATACTACTGATGACATTACCGTCAGAACAAAATGGACATTAGTCACATGAATTCAACAGCTCCAACAATGGGTCTCGAATAACATGGGTCTATCTCTCTCATCCCCTCCTAAAATATTAAACTAAAATACTTTACACAAGATTCAAATTCAAATCAGAAATCGATAAATATATTATGACAAATTGTCTTTGCAAACGTTAATTAATTTTTTTTTTTAAATAAAACAATAGCTTTGTACAACCGTAGCTTCTTAACTCTACTAGAGTATTATACTGCCCTGAAGAAGCTACGGTTGTAGCGAAACCCGGTCGGCATAAAGTATAAAAAAGAAAAGTTATTGTTTTATTTTGAATTATAATGTCACATCACAAAGTATCTGCTTCATATGAACAATTTTTTTTTAAAATTTCTCTTCATATTATAAATTAAAGTTCTCCGTCGCGTCTCTCTGTCTGTCTGCCTGTTCGCGATAAACTCAAAACTACTGAACGGATTTTCATGCGGTTTTTACCAATAGATAGAGTGATTCATGAGGATGGTTTAGGTATATAATTTGTCAACGTTTTTTGTAAATTGGTTGAAATATATAATTAAAGGAGAATGTCTGTATGTGGTGGATAAGCGGACTGGCAAGCGGGCGGTGTGGATTTGATTTGTATGCAAATTAACAGATGGCGGTGTGAGTTAAAAGGTTGGGTAACCATCCAGTACATGGCGTTGTGTTTTGTTATCCACAGCAATGAGTGTCCAGGTCAGCTAGTATCTATTAAGTAGTATAAAATAAAGTCGCTCCCGCTGTCTGTACGTTTAGATTTTTTAAACTACTAAACGGATTTTCATGCGGTTTTCAACCAAAGATAGAGTGATTCATGTGGAAGGTTTAGGTATATAATTTGTCAAGGTTTGGTGTAAATTGGTTGAAATATATAATACACAAAGGGAGCGGGCTGGCAAGTGGGCGGTGTGGATTTGATATGTATGCAAATTAACAGATGGTGTTGGTTACAAAGGTTGGGTAATGGCGTTGTCAGTAGATGGCGTTATGTTTAGTCAGCCACAGCAACGCGTGGCCGGGTCAGCTAGTATAATATAATAATAAAGTAACTTACCCCATTTCTCGCCTTGCCCCTCTCTCCCATCTCCCTCTCTCTGTCTCGCTCCCTCTCCATGACAAAGTCCCTGGAATTAGGGTCGTCTCTTTCGTCATATTGGCTGTCCTGCCTGCTGCCTGTCTGACTGATCTTTCTGTCTCTGTCATCAACCTTGTTGCCTCTGGAAGAAAGAGAGAGAGAGATAAACAATAATTAATAAAAGGTGATATCATAGGGCTTTCTTCTTCTTTCGTATGGTGGGGGGGAGGGGGTTAGAGGGGGACTTCTAGATCTGCGAGCCAGTCTAGGGCTTCAGGCGTCGCCCTGTGGACCTCATCAATACCGCCGGGGAATGCATGGAGCAGGCATTCGCTGACCACGTGTTCGGTGGTCTGCACCGCACCGCATTCACACATCGCCAACTCTTTAAGGCCCTGTATATGCATCATGTGAGCACAACGGCTATGGGAGCACCTTATCCTATTGATGGCGTATGAGAGTTTACGAGGCAATGAGAACCCAGGCTGTCTGGGTATTTCCCAATTTGGCCGATTGCCACTCAAGTTTCCACTTATCTTCTGGGGTGAGAGATACTCGTATTAGGAAGAGCCTCTCTCCATTCAACCAGAGGGATTTTTGGGACTTCAAGCATGCCAGGTGAGAGACAACGTCATCGTGCAAAGGTATTGCTTTTTTGCAGTGCCTTCTTGTATTCCCTCAATGTTGCAATCTCAATCAAAAAATTATAGCCAGTGTAGATCCTGTGAACCTCTTTGATTTCTCGAGAGAATGCTTGAAGCATATTTTTAACAAGTCTTGTTGCCGCAAATATGCAAAGCTACCTTCCTTCAGCCAACCTACCTTCCATACCTATCCCATCTGATAATATGTGCCAATACTATTACCCGTGTGACTTGTGGAACAATAACTCCCGAGGAAGAATCAGTCAGCTAAAGGATTTAGTGCAATTATCACCTCCATACGACAACCTCGGTTCTTTAATATCGATTCGTGCAGACACTTGTGCATGTGCTCAGCCAAGTGATTTATTGGTGCCATAACAACATAACAAGAACGTGCTAAGGGAAATTAACATGAGTCAGATTCCCTTCCAGTGTCCACTGTTCACATTTCCCATAGTTGTGTCATTAGTGCTTCGTCGTGCGCTTTACTAGAAATAAAAACGTATTAATCCATTAATACTCAATTAATCATGTACCGCTGTCTATCAAATTCGAAAGTAAGAACCTTGGGGTTATACTCGATAGTAAACTGAATTTAAATAAACATATCGACCATATAGTCACTAACCCATCTTCTATGCTTGGTTTCATAATCCGCTCTTGTAAACAATTTAAAAACCTTACAGCTTTCACAACATTGTATTTCTCATATGTTCGTAGTATCCTTGAATAGTATCTCAAGTGTGGAACCCAGGCTATGCAGTGCAGAAAAATAGAATTGAAAGCGTTCAAAATAGATTAAAGTACCTCAATTTCCACTCTTTTCGATCTCATGTAAGTAATAAAGGCTCTGCAAAGTTCTTCAAAATACAGACGTTAACTTGTCGAAGAAATATAGCAGATTCGGTAATGTTATTTAAAATTACACATAACTTAATCGATTGTCCTGATCTTCTTCAACGCCTATCATTCAATATCAATCAAATCGCAACAGCAGGCAGTCGCTTACCTTTAATCTCCCTCTTTGCAAGACCAACTCCAAACAAAACTCATTTATCTACAGATCCACACACTCATTTAACTTAAATTATTACCACATTGACATTTTTAACTCAACTTTACGTGTCATAAAACGAAAACTCACCAAGCAACATGACTCAAACTAGAAAGTATAATCCCTATATATTCCTGTCCTTTGCCTCTTAATCCTATTTCTATGTTCCTCATCCCCTCCCCCTCCCCCTTTTTATATATTGTAACTAAAAAATAAATTAATTAAGAAAATACTCTTACAATGTCACACTTTATTATTAACTGTCATTAGTGGAAAGTTCATAATTGGCATAATTAACATCTTATTATTGTATTATTTTTTAATCTCTGATTTGCTGTCAACTTTCTCTAAAATAAATTAAATAAAAAATTTAAAATGCCATTTTTTTTTTTTTTACATTCTAAATTATGGATTAGAGTCCAATTGATTTACAATCTATCTGTGACTACAGAATTAGAAACTTTTATGTTTGGACTCCAGGTCTACTGCTCACCGAACTACTAGTAACAAGAAGAACCTACCTGATCTGATTGAGGTCTTCCACCAAGTCCTGTGCCCCCACGTCGTGGCACTGGAAGATGTGCATCTCCGAGCGGGTGCCCCCGCGCCCGCTGACGATGAAGGCCAGGATGTTGTTGTACATCTCCATGGGGTCCGAAGAGGTGAAGGCCGTCGGCTCCTGAATTGAAGAGCAGCTAAACCTCTCCATGATGCTCTGGAAACAAAATAACAGGAGAATTTAAAAGGGTTAAACATTGCATCCAAAAGAATCCTTTGAAGTTTAAATAGCATATAGTAGAACCGAAATTGTGGTGTATAGGTTATTCATGTAGTTTCAACAACCTTCAAAATAGATGTCTTTAGTGTAGTTAGTTTTGTGGTAACTCAACAGTTGTCAGTTAAGTAGTATTTTAGAATTTTTTTTTTTTTCTACATTAACTCCACACAAGAGGCCCTGAGGAAAATAATTTCGCTCAGGGCCTATATCATCTTAGGGGGATGCTGTGTGGAGGGTTTGTTAAGGAAAGGAACGAGAGGAAGTTCTGGGAAGGACATAGGTACGAGGGGTGGGTAGGAATCTGGCGGTCAGTATACCCAAGAGTGATGGACATGTGAATCCATCCCTTCCACTGCGGTATAAGGCGATGGGTCAAGGAAATCCGGCTAGAGAGTTCAAAAGGTCTCCTTCAGCTAGTTTCTCTCGATCTAGCCCGCCGTGCAATAGGTGGGCAAACGCATCCGCCGCCAAGACCTAGAGAAACCTCACCCCATGAACCTGGACACCCCTACTAAGTCACCAAAGGTAGCGAAGCACTTGGGGTGACCTACAGCAGGAGTGTTGGTTATCCAATAAATGGCTCCCGGGGCAGCGGTACCCGTACCCGCCTACCAAATTGAAAAGATGTATAGTTTGTTTTAAAGTGGAGGAATTTTCTGTAAAGTATTTTTTTAAACAGTAAAATGTTTACACTTTTGAATGTAGCTATAACTTTGTGGTTATACATTATAGATAAATGAAACAATTTAACTTTGTTTGAACCACTTTTATACTTGAGTAAATCCGACCGGTTTCAGAACGAACGTTCGGTCATCAGGGCAAATGTATACTGATTTGACAGTTTTGAAATATTGTCTTATAGCCCAATCATGGATATGTTCCCTTACCCACCCATTCTTCATTAATACCTAGCAACAGCTCCACCCCTACCATAATAATACATTGTTCCCATCCATATTTCAAAACTGTCGAAATCAGTATACATTTGCCCTGAAGAAGGAACATTCGTTCTGAAACCGGTCGGATTTACTCAAGTATAAACGTGGTTCAAACAAAGTTAAATTGTTTCATTTATTTAGTAAAATATTTTTTTTCATGCTATCATGTTTTCACAATACATTCATTTTACGTCAAACTATGTGACAGATGCCATCATTTTTTCATTATCTTATCATGTCGTATTTCATCGTATCGTGAAATTACTACAAATTGTTTTCATCAATAAATTGTTTTCTGTCGTAATAGATGGGAAGGTTGATAGACATATTGAAAGAAGGGTAAATGCAGGTAACTCCATTAATGGAGGACTGTATGCCATTGGCGCCAACCAAAAACTGTTCAAAGAAGCGAAGCTAGCAGTCCACAATGGAGTGCTGGTGCCTACTCTGATGTATGGCAGTGAGGCATGGAACTGGCAGAGGAAGGATGAAAGTAGACTGAATGCTGTAGAAATGAGATGTGTTATAAAACCATGTAGATAACTCAGAATTGCATTATAAAGACCATTCTAAAGGTCCCCATAAGGACGTCAACAACTGAAATTTTTAAACAGTTTGATGTTCCAAGCATACAGAAAATCTATGCCAAAAACATTCTAGTACATCACCACAAAAATGATTCAGAGGCAGACACCTCACACGCTCATAAAACCAGAGCCAAACAAACAGACATACTTAATATACCAAAGTGTAACTCTTCATTTGGTCAAAGAAGTTCTGCATTTTTAGCAGTAAAGTTATATAACAAACTCCTACTTAGTATCAAACAATTTTAAAAAAAAATAGCTACATTAAGGACATTAAATATTGGCTGAAGAATCTATCGGAAAATGAACTTACTAGTATACTTAAAACATCATAGAAGTTTCTGGAAAACCTTATCCAATCAATGAAGTTAAACCATAGAAGTCGCTGAAAAACTTATCCAATGCAAAGTCCCCCTCAGCACAGGATCTCCTAGTGAGGAGGACTACGAATATATTTTATATATACATCTAACTAACATGTTTCATATAAAAATGTAAAAAATATTATATAGTTACTAAATAAAAAAAAATAAAAAAATGTATGATCGTGTGAGAAATGTGGAGATCCGCAAAGAATGCAAGGTGATGTAAGGGTAATGAGTAAAATTAAAAAAAGAGACTCTCAGATGGTTTGAGCATGTAATTTAACGAGGAAAGGAGTGTAAGAAGAATATATGACATATATGTGAATGGCAAAAGAAATCGGGGATGCCTGAGGAAGACATGGCATGACAGAGTGAATCAGATACTTGAGTCGGGCTATGTCAAGAGTCAGAATAATAGAAGAGCATGTATGAGACGATGTAAGAATGTGAACGAGGCAAGGAGTGTGTACCAAGACCGAGTTGTTTGGCGGTCCGTCTGCTGAAGAAATGAGATCCCTGAGGCGTATGTGTGGTAAAACGTGGAGATCCGCAAAGAATGCAAGGTTGATGCAAGCGTATTGAGTAAGATTAAGAAAGGGAAGCTCAGATGGTTTGGGCATGTAGAGCGAATGAACGAGGAAAGGGTGTATAAAGAATATATGACGCAAATGTGAATGGCAGAAGATGCCTGAGGAAGACATGTCACGACCAAGTGAATCAGATACTTGAGTTCATATCAATTTAATGTTCATTACAATTTGGGAGGCGGGTATTTGTACTGCCGCCTCGGGAATAATTTCTTGGATAACCAACACCTTTGCCGTAGATCATCACAAGTGATTCGCTACATTTGGTGACTTAGCAGGGGTTTGCGGGTTCATGGGTTGAGGATTGACCCCCAGATTCTTACCCACCCCTCACACCCTTTTCCTTCCCAGAACTTCCTAAAAAGACCCTGCACGCAGCATCCCCAAAGATGAAATAGGCCTTGAAAGGAATCATTTTCCTCAGGGCCTCCGTTTGGAGCTAATGTAAAAAGAAAAAATGTGAAGACTCAGAATAATAGAAGACCATGTACGAGAGGATGTATGAATGTGTGTGAGGCAAGGAGTGTGTGCCAAGACCGAGTTGTTTGGCTGTCCTTCCTCTCTGCCTACTCCTGCGGGAAATGACGTGGTGGTTAGTTGATTAGTTGTTTTCAATTATTGTTATCAGTTGCACTTACCCCACTTTCGTAGTCCATAATGAGGACCCACTGGCCATCTAGACAGAGCTGCATTTTTTGTGACCATATTCCTAGAAAGAGAAAAAATATGATTTAGTACTGCACGGGCTTCATTGTTAGATTGTTTGGGAATGTAGAGCAGATGCACAATGAAAGGAGTGTGAGAGGAATATATTATGACAACAAGAAAGGAGGGCAATCCGTCTGATTGACAATTCATTGTTAACAGACTGATAGCCATCTCTAATGCACAGCAATGCAGGCATGCTGAGTCTGTTCTATAGATATTTTAATAGGGCCTGCTCAAAGTTTTTTTTTTTTTTTTTACATTAGCTTCACACAGGAGGATCTGAGAGAAATTATTTTCCTGTCATCTTTGGGGATGCTGTGTAGAGGGTTTTTTTAAAGAAAGGAAGGAAAAGAAGTTCTGGGAAGGAAAAATGTACGAAGGATGGGTAAGAATCTGAGGTTCAGTGTGTCCAGGTCATCCGCCGCCACGACCTAGACAAACTTCACCCCATGAATCCGGACACCCCCGCTAATTCACCAAATGTAGCGAACCACTTGGGGTAACCGATGACACAGGTGCTGGTTATCCAATAAACGGTTCCCGGGGCGGCGGTACCCATTCCCGGCTCCTCCTTGTGCAAGTCGGTTCGTTTGCCAACGCGCCACCGGTGCACACGGTATCAATGCCACAATTTGAAAGGCGGGTTTGAGTACCACTGCACAGGGATCCATTTATTGGATAACTAACACTTCTGCCATAGGTTACCCCAAGTGATTCGCTATGTTTGGTGACTAAGCAGGGGTGCCTAGGTTCATGGGGTGAGGTTTGTCTAGAACTTGGCGGCGGGTGCATTTGCCCACCTACGCAATGCAGGTCAGATCGGGAGAGACTAGTGGAGGGAGACCTTTGACCTCTCCAGCAGGACTCTCGGAACATCACCTTGGTCACTCCTGGACATACTGACCCTCAGATTCCTGCTCAACCTTCATACCTTTTTCCTTCTCAAAACTTCCTTTCCTTTTTCTAAAAAGACCCTCCACACAGCATCCCCAACGATGACACAGGTCCTGAGGGAAGTTGCTTTCCTCAAGGCCTCCTGTGTAGAGCTTATGTAAAAAATATATATTTAATGCTCTTAATTTTTTTTCTGCATTATTTTGCTAGCAATTTGATTTATGATTTTTTCTAAATAGTTTGTTTTCACTTTAATAATCTATAATATAAAAATGAATTGCTGAATGTGTTGCTAAGCGCATAACTTTCGAACGACTGCACCAAATTGGATAATTCTTTTTTTTTGTATGTTCGTTATTGTCAGAACAAGGTTTTTATAAAACTTCAGGTGAGCTCTGGCATTATGAAATTTGTTTAAAAAAATTGCTATTGGTGGCACGCGAGGAAGCGGCTATTGCTATGAAAAGCGGGAGGGAGGGAGAGATGGGGGAGGGGAACCAGGGAGGGGGAGGGGTACCTGGGAGGGGGAGGGGAACTCGGGAGGGGGGTTCGTGGGACGGGGGAGGGTGAGGAGAGGGAAGGTGGAGGAATCAGAGTGGGAACGCGAGAGAGGGGAAGGGGATGCGGAAGAGGAAGGGGAGGTGGAAGGGAACTCGACGAATGGGAAAGGACACGCAGGGAGAAACAATTTCTTTGTTAAAAGGCATAGCAACGCATGCCGGGAACCAGCTAGTAATATAATACTTTTCTTTTAAACTTTTCAATGTCTGCATTATGTATATCTATTGATTTTCAATGTCTGCATTATGTATATCTATTGATTTTCAATGTCTGCATTATGTATATCTATTGACTTTCAATGTCTGCATTGTGTATATCTATTGATTTTCAATGACTGCATTATGTATATCTACTGATTTTCAATATCTGGATTATGTATATCTACTGATTTTCAATGTCTGCATTATGTATATCTACTGATTTTCAATGTCTGCATTATGTATATCTACTGATTTTCAATGTCTGCATTATGTATATCTACTGATTTTCAATGTCTGCATTGTGTATATCTATTGATTTTCAATGTCTGCATTATGTATATCTACTGATTTTCAATGTCTGCATTATGTATATCTACTGATTTTCAATGTCTGCATTATGTACTTATATCTATTGATTTTCATTGTTTCTTGTTGCTTTTTTCCTTGGAGCTTTCTGTCTAGTGTCTGCCCGTCCATGGAATCCTAAGCATTTTTCTCCAGCACCAAATTTTTAGTACTTCTCTCCTCTATCTATTAATTTTAATAATATAAAACTAACCATTGGTTTTCTCGAGCTGCAGCAGTCTCCGCATGCCGTCCGCCGGGTAAAGTATCCCCGTCTCCCTGGTCACCGTGAAGGTGGCGAGGTGCTCCACGAGGTAGGCGGGCCTGTGGCTCTGGCCTGACCCCACGGAGCCCTCTCGGGTGTCCCCGCCCGTTGGAAAGGAGTCCCGCCCATACCCCCCGCTTGGCCCGCTGTTGTTTTTTAGGGCCATCATTAGGAAGGTAGCCTGGAAACAAATTTAACAATCATTCAAATGTTCAGTCAGTCACATTGGCGGTTTTCTCTAAGAAGCGTATGTGCAGTGAACTGTTCAGTTAAATGCAATTCAATCTATTCATGGTTGAATTTAATTGAACAGTTGGTTGAGGTGATGGTTATAGGAAGGGACCAAACTCAGTGCAACATACTCGCTAATGGGACCCAGCTGAAACAGGTGGACAGATTCAAATACCTTGGGGTCGAATTCTCCAGCGATGGTCGGCAAGACGGATAAATTGATAGATGAATAAGTGCGGCAAGCAGTGTATTGCGTCCTCTCTACAGCTCAGTGATAAGAAAAGCCGTGTTTAAAACGGTATACCGCCCGACGCTCACTTACGGCCAACAGACATGGATGCTAAATGGACGAACACGCTCTAGAGTCCAAGCTGCCGAAATGAGGTACTTGAGAGGAGTGACAGGGGTTACGAAATGGGATCATATAAGAAATTCGGCGATCCGAGATGATCTAAACATTGAACCACTGCTACTCTTCATGGAAAAACTGCAACTGAGGTGGCTTGGACATGTACTAAGAATGTCTGATGATCGAATTCCAAGGAAGATACTGAGTGCGATTCCAGAGGGTAGACGTCCAGTGGGCTGCCCCAGACACAGTTGGGCGAGGCAACTCCACAAACTGTGTGAGGAGAGGATGGGTCTACCATGGACAGAGGCCGAACAATCAGCACAAGACAGGGAAGTATGGAGGAGCCTAGTCGATGCAATGGGTCCCCGACCCTAATAGGACAAGGGGAAGAAGATGGTGATGATCTATTCATTGGATACATGTTTAGATTTTCACAGCCAAAAGTATTTTCTTTATTTGTTTTTAGGGTGTTATGCCGTGTTGCGCACATCTGCCGGATCTGCCCTGATGATGAAAACTGCAATGCTGTCTGAAACATTGGCTAAAGAAGGAGGTAGCGCAACACGGCATAACACCCCAAAAACAAATAACGAAAACAATCTATTCGTAGTTTTAAAAACATTACAAAAATGTTTATTTAGTTTCACCGCGGTACCTCGAGGTAATTATCGCCACAACCAAACAAATAAGTACAAAATGATCTTGATAACGGTCAAAACATCTTCTTTTAGTTCATAAACGAATACAACCATAGACATATGAATATTAGTAGACCTGCCCTAAGTGATAAAAGCGTATTATTTCCCCCTCCCCATAACGGTTCCTTGGAACCGGCTGGGATTGAGTATGGCTTTGCGTGAATCTAAAAAATGTGACGTCATCATTCTTCTGGGAGCCAGCGTCGAGCGCTCATCAGTGCATTTTACGAAATAACACTGCAAAAAACATGGTTTGTGTTTTGAAAACGTGTAAATATATACTATCACTCGAGATACATGGCGTGTGCTCGTCGATGTTTACGGGGTAAGTAAATTATGAAACATTTGTAAAAGTGTTTTAACTAAATACGGCTACAAAATATTGGAGACTGAAAATAAACAAAACTTACTTTGCCGTATTTAGACTTCGCAAATTTATTCAATACGCGGCAAGCAATTCGCGCTCCCATGTAAAAAGGTCTATTCATTCAAAAGCAGAGTTTACTTTTAAGAACTAAATGGTGATATTATAATGCGAGATGCCTACATACATACTATCATATTGAGTTATCGACGAATCACATATCTCCAAAGTCATCTTCCCGCTCTGCGCCCCGCTGTAGTTGTTGTCTACCCCCTCACTTATATTCTGGTCTACTAATATTCATATTATGTCTATGAATACAACCAACAAAATGCTTCCAATGTAGTCCAAAATCTTCTTCTCTTTTTTCACAAACAAAAGCACTTCAATTCACTCTTGTCATTGTTCCATTTTCAAATGCTTTTCCAGCAAGGTGATATGGTTAGGGAAGGTAGGAACTAGATAAACGACATCCCAGTAGGAACTAGGCATATCATCATTTCAAAACCAAACAGTAGCACTAATACTTCATTAACCTTGGTCTTACATTTGATCAATATCTTAAGTGGAATACACATTGCCTACATCACAAATAAATTTAGAAAACATATTTATTTCTTCAAAAACATTAGAAACATACTAGATTCCAAATCTATGAAAATTGTTTATTACTCTATTTGTCAATCAATCATTGAATATGGAATAATCGCATGGGGAGGTGCAACTCCGGCTATAGATTCATTATCGAAGGCACAAAAATTAATTATGAAAGTTCCCATAATAACAAGTACTGTAGATATATTCAACAAATTCGACAAATTTACACAAAAACAATCTTAACTCATCTGTTTAAAAAGAAAACAGGTAATTTTTCGGGATTAGTGTCCATGGTTATTACGAATAATTTTTAGAAAAAACTTTAGATTCGCCTTAATCACTATAAAAGGAAACTTTTTGCATCACGGCCGGCGGAAAAAAATGCATTTTAATTTTCAATTTATTTATTTATTTATTTATTTATTTTCCATGTTCTCCGTAAAACGGTTATTCACCAATACATTATGGAGAAGATTACAAATTAGACAAAAAGTATAGCAAAACACATAAAAAGATCAGTTTCACTACTTTGTGACATACGTCAAAAGATAATTGTTAAACTGCCTGTGGGTTACGTTAAAAATGTCGATGGTCAATGCAGACTCGTTGAGCAGTTCAGTCGCTCTGTTGACTGGCGCGTTCTGATAGGCAGAAGTCCTCACTTTTGGAGCATAAAAAAGGGTATGGGACCTTCCACGAGTATACTTGTCTGGGACATATAAGTTAATCTCTTTCAAAATAGGTGGATTATGTATAGTTCCAGAGATTATCTTAAAAAAATGTTTTCCTAAAAATATTTTTCGCCGGGCTTCTAATGTATTAAGATCGAGCATTCCTGCTAAAAATAAGGATGGATACAGGAAAGGGTAGTACATATATTCCCTCATATATAGGTAACGCATGAATCTCTTTTGTACTTTTTCTATTTCGAGAATATGGTTTTGCTCAGAAGGGGCCCAAATAATGGAGCTATATTCCAAGATACTGCGAACAAGTGCTTCATACGTTCTTCGGATTGCGATTCCGTTGGTAAATGATCTTGAATTACGAAGAACAAATCCAAGCATTTTGTTGGCACGGGAGACAATATCAGATATATGGGATTTGAAAGAGAGATTTGCTTCAAAGATTACGCCAACGTCTCGAATCTTATTTTTACGTGTTAATTCATGTTTATTAATGTGGTAGGGGAACAGGAATGTATCTATATATTGCGTTAAATAAAATTTCTCTTCGCGAACCGATACTGTGACAGCCCGGCGGCCATTTCGTCACTGTTATGTTGGTATCCCTGATACATCAAGAGCTAGATACGATTGTAGCCGACTTCGTGGGATACATGATAAGGCGCGTAATTATGAAAAACAGAATTATAATGTTGATTTTGATCAATATATTGATTCTGTTCTGCATGATTGCTCTTCCAACTGGCATGACCATTGGCAAGTTAGTCCTGCAGGCTGCTGGAGATAGAACAGTCTACGCTGTTGTTGGAGGAGATAACCACCGGAAACATAGAAATGAATGTTCTCCATGATAGCCGAGTTTTCAAACCATTTGCGAATCAGTCTGAAAAGGTGAACATCCCTTCTAATCAGGTAGATGATTCACTCCGAGTATACCCAAATGGAGCTAGCAGATGGTTAAATACGAGGCACCGTAGAGGAACCTGAAGCTTTGGACCACTTGAGCAACTAACTATCAGTTAAATTATTTAAATAATATTTATTTACCTATGTATTATGGTTGTGTATTACAGCCGTCACTATCCGAGGGCCTAAAAAGAAAGAAAAAACACAAATAAGTTAAATAAAAATAAAATTACAAAAGAAATGAGAATTTTTGCTCTTTTTTCCTACTGTAGATAGGTGAGATCGTTAGCTCATACAGCATATTTGCAACTCCTTACAGAGATGCTCTCGGTACCGTCCTGGGTATCATCAGCTAAAGTGATTATGTTTTCTCTAATGTAGGGTTAGTGATATCATTTATTTAAATAATAAATAGAATTGGTCCCAGTACACTCCCTTGTGGGACACCATAGTTTAATAGCAATGGCTTACTCTTTTGTTTGCCAAACTGTACTTGTTGTTCTCATCCTGTTATACTTAAAATGACCTCAAGTTGAGTGACAATAACCTTTATAATACTTTTCTTTAATATAAGAATTTGGCAGCCATTTCTGGTGTGGAGCCCCAAAATACCTAAAAAAACCCTCAACTCTGTGCAGAAACTGGCAGTCCGTTTGATAGATTTTCATAACTTAACAAACGGATTGCAATCTTTAGAGCACAGGTGGGAATGTTCTACCGGTATAACAATGGAAGATGCTCCGAGGAACTAGCGTCATTGATCCCCTCAGCACCGGTGCATAGTCGGGAAACACGCGCTCAACATACTCGTATGAACACGGTTGACATTCGTCACATGAGAACGGGTCGTTTCTACGACTCGTTCTTGAGTTCAATAGCTCGGCTGTGGAACCATTTTCCGGCCTCCGTGTTTCCTCACTCCTACAACATGGGTATCTGCAAGACCCACGCTCACTCTTTCCTTTCCTCAATAAGACCACACAGCATCTTCATAGATGACATAGGCCCTGAGGGAAATTATTTTCCTCAGGGCCTCCTATGTGGAGTTAAAGTAAAAAAATAATAATGTTTTTAGTATTGTATAAAGCGGTACTTGTATAGTTGCAAAAAACAATTAATTGTAATACATAAAAAGCAAACACCAAAAAAGGATGGAAATTACATCAAGAAAATTTTAGCTCTTATTTTTCATAGAGCGTGTCTGAAACTCGTTACAAAATGACAGATACTCTCAGTATCGCCTTGGTGTAAGACCATTCAGAGTTGCTTGAAACGTTTTATTATCAAAACCGGAAGCAATTCCTAGCGAATGCCTAAATTACGATAACCTACATTGTTCATTAAATTTAATAAAATTATCTGATTGTAGAATCGTTTCCGATTTAACCTGTTTGTATAAAATCATTAATTCAATGTTTGACACCCCTGATTTATTATATGTAATCTCTTTTCATACTCCAGGCAGGTCAGTCACAAGACAGTACCTACCATATTATTGTAGCAATTCCACATCAATATCCCAATATAACACTCCTATGCGACGGATTCAACAGCTTGTAAACAAATACTCCGATGTTGTTGATATATTTAATACATCAATTTTAATATATAAGCGTACCTTATTGAAGTTTTTTTCATCAAGTAGGGGAATGTTTTGATGAAACTGTTTGAATTGACTAGCATATTGGTGGTGTTTTGTGTTTTGAAGGAGAGAAGCTATTTTTTTAATTTTTTTTTATATATTTTGTGCCTGCATACTGTGTGGATCTAATTCAATAGTATTTTTGTTTTATATTTGTTTTTGTGCAAGTGTTTTATACAGTCATTTCCTGCACTATTTGCTAGTATAATTTCGTAAATATTGTTATATATATGTATGTAAAAGCCTAAATGGGCGTAAATAAATAAATAAATTAATTTTGTCATGCTAAGAATGAGTACAACAAAAGAGTATGTATGAGACGATGTATGAATGTGAGTGAGGCAAGGAATTTCAGCCAAGACACAGTTTGCCGCGTTAATCCTCTCTGCCTACTTTTTCAGCAAAATAGTTAACAATTACCGCACCGATAGAGAAATATTAGACGTCATTTGAATCAATTACAAAGAAAATCTAGTTTAATAGCAACACTTAACCGTGGTTTATGAAGCGATATATGTGTTTATTTTCATTTCGATTTCTTTTTTCAAGTGATAAGTTAATTACCTGTTGTTTTGTAATATTGCTTGAAACAAAATTATGCAGGCGTTTTTTTTAACACATTGCCTTCAATAAATAATAGAAACGAGGGAGATAGGTGGCCCCGCCTTTGTTTATACCAACACATCGAACACACAGCCGCTTTAATAGTCCATGCATTTAGTTATAGCTTGGTAACAGTCAGCCTGCTAACATGCCATATCTTCTTTTGTTTATATTATTATTTTTTTTACATTAACTCCACACAGCAGGCCCAGAGGAAAATAATTTCCCTCAGAGCCTACGTCATCTGAGATGCTGTGTGGAGGGTCTTTTTGAGGAGAGGAAGAAATGAACATTAGTCTTGAAGAGACCCATATTGTAGGAACGAGGAAACACAAAGGCCGGCAAATCGTTCCACAGCCGAGCTGTCGAATACAAGAATGAGTCGAAGAAGCGACCTGTTCTCATGTGACCAATGTCAACCGTGTACATATGTTGGGCACGCGTTTGGCGTGCTTCCCGACTATGCAGCGGTGCCGAAGGGATCAACGACACTAGTTCCTCGGAGCATTTTCCGTTACCGGTAGAACAAAGATAGCATTCCCACCCAACGCCTGTGCTCTAAAGATTGCAACCCGTCTGTTAAATTAGGAGAATCTATCAGATGGACCGCCCGTTTCTGCACAGAGTGGAAGGTTTTTTTCAGGAATTTCGGGGCTCTAAACATAGCTAAAGCGGTTTCAATCAACTTTTCAATTCTGAATAGTGGTCCATCACCACTGAGAGTATCAAAAATTGACCGAGCGTAGCAAAGTCATGTTTTTACCGTTTTGCATTTCATCCGTCGGTAAATTTGTTTGTGCCTTCCGTTTCCGTTTCAAGATGGTTGTCGTTTTAATGGCTCAGTTAAGATTATTTTTCAAATGTGAAATCATCATGTTAATTTGGACTTCGTGAAGAAAAAAGTGGATAAAAGATAGTGACATTTTTTTGGACTAATTATTGTATAATTTAATCGTTGAAGACAATATTAGTGACAAAATGAAAATTTTAAACAGAAAAATATGTGTTCGCATCTAGGAATTGAACCCAGGACTTTAGATTTGCCAGGGCTCTGCTCTAACCACTGAGCTAATTCGACCCTATCCCCTTTGGTTGTTATAACGTACTTCGATTAAGAACTACCAACATTGTCAAAAAAAAAAAATTTTTAAAATTTTTTTGCATAACTTCTTATTGAAAATAGTTATTTTTTTACATAAAATGTATGATATAATTAAGTAGGTAGGTTTTTAAGTACTTACCTACATACAAATGTTATAATTTCAGAGGAAATGTTGGTATTGATTTATAAAATAACAGAAAATTAGAAACATACCTATTTGGACGTGAGCTCTGCTATCCACAAAACTACTAGTTATACACAACTATCAACTTTCAGATACTACCTTCAAATTTCTGTCAATATTTAACAGTAAATATTATTATTCATCCTACATAAAACAAAGGAACTAAAAAAGTAACACAAGTTTTTAAATTTTCTAAAAATGTATACCTAACACAATATTGAATTTCACTTAGAACAAAAACATCACCACCTGCATAATGCTAACTAAATTCTTTGATAAAAATAGTCACCAGCATGTTAATTACTATCCTTGGAACAGCGGTTCTCAATTCAAGAGATGAAAAATAAAATATACGTCAACTCAGTCTAAAATTTATGAATAGAACAAAAAAACATTCTAACACAATCACACCAGAAATATAACCAACCAACATTAAATGTACCTAAACTACATACTACGACAGCACAAAGACAATTCGTCTACCGAGTTTCTAAAATATTCAACCTTCTCCCTCTGATAACCTAAAAACCGAAGCCCATTTTCTTACTTTCAAAACACAAATAACGTTGTGGATCTTACCAAGGGCTTAGCGAGGTACGGGCAGGGGGGGGCAGCTGCCCCCCCCTAGAAGGTGCAGGAATGCTCACAAACCGTAAAGTAATATTACGTCGGTAGCATATTGTCTGTGAGAATCAATTTAATTTTTATTATTACCTTTTTAGTTGATCATGACAAATGAAGCATCAAGAAAACGTGCCTATCAGTTACATTGCGCTGTTATTAAATCAGTTTTCATTGGCATATTGGAACCTATTGCCAATGCTTTACAATCGGAAACTATCGATAAGTACGCATGTATGAGCCATATTAAAGGTATAATTTCTGTTATAAATGATCATCGAAGCAACGTAGACATAGAGAGCCAAAATATTTTAGATATTTCAATTAGAACTGCAGCTGCCTTTGGAACTGATATACAAATCCCAAGCATTGTATCTTGCCAACAACATCGGTCTTATTACCTTGCTGAGACTCCATGCGACTTTTGGAAGTGATTGATTATCATTCCTTATGTAGATTCTCTAATATCTGCATTGGAGCAGCGTTTTGGTGACCAAAATTTGCCTGCTTTCGGATTAATGTCGCCACATCCCTGTACAATGTTGAATATGTCATTAATTGATTTTAAAGAAAAAGCACAAAGTTTTTGCCTATACTACGATTTACTTAATTTTAATCAAGAAGCCGAATCATGGTATAAAAATGGCAGAACAAGGGTATGACCAGAGAAGATCTCGAAAAACTAGATTTTACTGAAGTGTTAAAGGAGGTGAACATTTCCTTGGCACAACCTTGCACTACAAGTAAGATAGAGAGGTCCTTTTATACACTGGGTCGTGTTAAAACATGGGTGAGATCAACGATGACTGAAAACACCCCCAGGACGGCCCAAGCCTGCCCCCCCATTAACAAAATCCTAGCTACGCCCTTGATCCTTACTGCATATTTATTTATATTTTAAAGGTTAGTTTTAATGGTTAAAATAATTGTCAATGTTTTATTTTTCAAGATCCCCTGAAAACCACCGTATGTTTGGTGATCACTCACCAAAAGTTTGTTTTATTTTCAACAGGTGTTGTCATTTTGCATGACAGTTCATGAATTTACTGCATTATAAAGCAAATAATAAATTTCAAATTGCAAACGGGGCTAAAGAAGTTTCACTTCAAAAGGGACGTTAGATGGTTTGGGCATGTAGAGCGAATGAACGAAGAAAGGAGTGTAAGGAGAAAGAATGATGCAAATGTGAATAGTAGAAGTCTAAAGAAAGACATGGCACGACCAAGTGAATCAGATACTTGAGTTCTGGTCATGTGATAGATTTTTTTTTTTTCATTAGCATTTGCCCGCCATGCAGTGGTTGGGCAAACGTATCCGCCACCAAGACCTAGACAAACCTCATCCCATGAACCCGGGCGCCCCTGCTAAGTCATCAAACGAAGGGAACCACTTGGGGTGACCTGTGGCAGGGTTGGTTGTCCAAAAAATGGTTCCCGGGGCGGCGGTACCCATACAGCCTCCCAAATTGTAGAAGAGTTTGTATGAGACGATGCATGAATGTGAATGAGGCAAGGAGTGTGTGCCAAGAATGAATTGTTTGGCGGTCCATCCTTTCTGGGGAAATGGCGTGATGATTATTTTTTACACGAATACCTCTCAAGAGTCCTAGCTGCTCCCGTCTGGAGCCAGTGAGACTACGACATCCCCAATTAGGGTTTTTGTGAGGCTGAAGGTAGTGGGGAGGAGAAGAAAATGGGAGAAGAGGAAGGTGGGGAAATACCTGACTATTCAGGTCTGGTACCAAACACGTCTAAAGCCATTTCAAGAAACGTTTCAATTCTGAATGGTGATCTTACCCCAGGGCAATACTGAGAGTATCTTCCACTCTGGAACGTGCCGCAAATAAACTACAAATTATTTTTAAATGAATTAATTGTGAAAATACAAATTAATTTGCGCACGCTGGGATTCAAGTCAAGAGCCTTACCCCTAGACCACAGCGGGAAGCGGGTAATAGGCCCACAAATAATACTTGTTGTAAAAAGTGGGTCGCGATACTGTAAAGTTTGAGAACCTCTGCCCGAGGAAAAATATTATGTGGGTAGCTATTGCATTGAACAGAAACAGAAATAGCAAAAGCGCCCATTGCTAAATAACATCAATACCTCCTACGAAAATTATCTACTGTGGATGGTTGCAAAATGTATGCAGAATTCAATCATAGTTAGGTGACACGGAGTGGCGAAACACCAAGAATGGCAATACCTAAGTTAAACTGGGAAGGTTAATTTATTATTGTTTGTCCTTCTGTTAGTTGTGAAATTAATATGTAATGTTTATGAAACTGATAAATTTGTTGAAGAATAAGGTAATAATAATAAATCTAAACAAATGTATGAAAAAGAAAAACCCACATAAAAATATAAATAAATCGGAGTGAAATAAGAATAAGAATAAAAAATAGAATAACACGCGCAGTAGAAGTGAAACCTTCAGAAAGTTAAAGTAGACAAGAGTGGGAAGGCTACGAAGCACCGCACAAAGAGGAGACCGATTATACTATCTCATTCTCTCGCAGGTTAAATCCTATCGATATATGTGTTTGTCTCTTTTTAGTGTCGCTATTTTTCGTTTCATCGAGTTTCAAATCACAACGGTGCTAAAGAATAAAGAATTTTTCACTTCAAAAGATAACGATAACTGGAACTCGAACCCAGGGTCTTTTATCTTACCGGGACAAACTCCTTAACCAACTCGGCCATTGCGACCTCTTATTTTTAGGTCATTTTTGTTCTCATATTTTAAATTCAGAATTAACAATATTATCTTTGACTAATTTTTCCTGATATTTTTGGCTGCTATCTTTTTAATTGATCAAAGAGTTGTAAAGAATTGATTCGCAACCTAGATAGTGTCTCAATTTCAGACAAAAATATTGAAAAAAATTGAAAAGCCCTGAAGAAAATAATTTCCTTAAGGGCCTATGTTATCTTTGAGGGTGCTGGGTGGAAGGTTTTTTTTTAGTAGAGGAAGGAGTGAACATGGGTCTCAAAGATTCGTGTTGTAGGAGAGAGGAAAAACAGAGGCCGGAAAATCATTCCACAGCCGAGCTGTTGAACTTAAGAATGAGTCGTAGAAATGATCCATTCTTATGTAACAAATGTCAAATCATGTACAAATTCATTGTGACAAATGTCATTCTTATGTGACAAATGTCAAATCATGTACATATGTAGGGCGCATATTTGACTACGAACCGGTGCCGAAGGGATCAATGACGCTAGTTCCTCAGAGTATTATCCATTGAAATACCGATAGAACAAGGACAGCATTGACAGTTGATGCTTGTGTTCTAAAGATTGCAGTCCGTTTGTTAAGATAGGAGAATCTGTCAAACGGACCGCCCATTTCTGCGCTGAGTCAAGGATTTTTCAAATACCTTGGGGCTCCAGACCAGAGGTGGCTGCCAAATCCAACAGTGGGGCGCGCTTGAGATTTTTACAGGGTCAACAATTGTGAACTATTGATTAATTATTTATCATACACATTTATAGCATTTCTAGCTGAAGTCGTGAAGTAGACATTAATAATTTTCCTTTAATTTTAAACGTAGAGCGTGCAAAATTACATCAAGAAGCCTGAAAATTCTGCTTTAAGGGATGGGTTTGATAAAAGGTGGCAGTGGCCGAATTGGTAGAGGCGCCCGTCCCGGTAAGACGAGAGGTTCTGGGTTCGTTTCCCAGTTGCAAACGTTATCCTTTTATTTTTGTGTCTTGATTTCTTTCATATTTTCGTTTAGATTATTAGTGTTATCTTCTTCTTCAATGATATATTAAATTGATGGGAATAACCTTCAAAATATATAAAAAGAGAGTTGTTTTTATGAAAAATTGAATATTCATTTAGACTTTTACAAAAAGGTCAATATGTGTTTCATTTAAAAATAAAATCGGATATATTTATCGTAAACGTTATCCAGTTATTAGAACGATTGTTTCCAATGAAAAAGGTAGTTGCCTATAATAAGGAAAAATTAGTCAAAGATAATATTGTTAATTCTAAAATTTGAAATATGAGAGTTGTTTTTATAAAACATTCAATATTTTTTATTCCGGTGTCATTTTTAAGACCCACGCGCCTTGTCTAGATATATTTGGTCGAAGTATCTCGCCTACAAAAGTACTTCCATTCTACAGAATTCATAATTCTTTGGTTTCATTGAATATATGCTCATAGTCAAATAATTATTTAATTTACGTTTGTGCAATGAAGCAAGACTCCCACATCATGATGCATCTGCAATCATTGCAAATTTGAAATCTTAACGCAATCCTTTGTCAAAAGAAGATGCATACAATTCAACTTAACCCTTCGAATAATAAGAAAATAATATCCATTAACTTTTGCCAGTCAAGGTTGGCGCATAAAATTCCCGATTCTTCCCATATATTGTAAATGTACCTTTATATGTATTGGTTATTTTTTATTCCTTTGAAAAAAAAAATTGTTCTAAAATCTAGATAAAATAATCTTTCCGATGTGTATATTAGAAATGAATAAGTTTGTTTCAAAATATTTAAATTTTGATATTGAAAAAAATGTAAATTGGCTTAAAAAATACATACCTGCGGATTCCTCGAAAAAGTATGCAAAATAAAAGAAACTTAAAATTTTAAATACAGATTTTTTTTTCAATTATTTCTGGCTTTCACCCTTCAAGTGTGTTCTAGGCCATCATTTAAAATTAGAGAGAAAGGAAATATATTAATTTTATTTAAATTTGCAAATTTCAGAATTATATGGAAGATTGGAGTTGGGTTCAGACTTAGAAGAGATGAGATGTTGAATGGAGAGGAGGCAATTTTAGATAACGCTTGATAGAAGAGAGGATATTTATTTAGAGAGGGACAACCAAAAAACATGTGATCTAAAGTTCCCACATCTAGACCACAGAATGTACAATCTGGGGAGTCAAGGACGTGAATTTTAAAAAGGTGAGAAGGAACGGAACAATGTCGGATTCTCATTCGAATAAGTAAGGAAATTTCTTTTTTAGAAAAATGGGGGAAATTTTGAAACCACGGTTTTGATGGGATAGTCCTTTGTATTGAGGCGTAGCGGGCACTCTTGGATTGACTAGCAATGTTCCAATACTCTGTACAAATATTGCGGGATCTATCTTTGATGATAGAAAAAATATCAGATAGGGGAATAAGATTTCTTTTCTTGAAAATTTGTAATAAAACTGTCACTTCACTTTTTATCATCTTTGCGCTTAGATCTTTTAAACTACGCAACGGATTTTCATGCGGTTTTCACCAATAGATAGCGAGATGAGGAAGGTTTTTAGGTATATAATTTGTCAAGGTTTTGTGTAAATTGGTTGAAATAAATAATATATCTGGCCTAGCCACAGTGGGCAGCGGGCAGCGTGCAGCGTGCTAATAAAACAGGTGGTATGGATTTGATTTAACAGATGTGTTGGTTGGGGGTTCAAAAATATGCAAGATAATCAGGTTTTTAAAATATCTGAACAACATAGCTCGTATATTCCTAAGGCAACGAGAAGCATTATTTCTTTCACTTTCAACATAAAACAAAACATGAACAAAGTTAGGTTATTTCACAACATGACCGTATGCACTGAAAGACATAAATTCAAACAACACAATACTATTATTTATTGACCATGAGGATCTGAAAGCATTTCCCCCCAAATACATACAAACAAGGTTTGTGAATGAAATTTTCTACGCCGCCTTTGATATGGTATACAAACATAATGTGTTTACAAATAAATGAAATGGTTGTGAATTCAATAATTTGGTTCCACAACATGTGATTTGTTTACAAAATAGTTAACAATAGAATATATTTTTTGTAATAGATTGAAAATGCCAAACTTTTTTTTAATGTGAATACTACACAGTCTGGAGCCAGTGAGACTATGGCAAACCCAATTGGGGTATGTTGTAAGGGTGAAGGTAGTTAGGAGGGGAAGAAGTTGAGGAAGAGGAAGGTGGGGAAGTACCTAGCTGTACAGATCTGATCAAGCCATTTCTAGCAGGTATTTTTAATTTGGGAGGCAGGTATGGTACCGACGCCCTTGGAACCATTTATTGGATAACTAATACCCCTGCCATAGGTCACCCCAAGAGGTTCACTACGTTTGGTGATTTAGGTTTGTCTAGGTCTTGGCGGCAGATGCATTTGCCTACTTACTGCATGGCAGACCAGATCGGGAGAGACTAGTTGAGGGAGACCTTTTGACCCTCCTTTCGGACTCTCTCGACCCATTCATCACCTTACACCACAGTGGGAGGGATACATCCATCACTCCTGGACACATTAACCCCCAGATTATATATATATATATATTTTTTTTTTTTTTTTATATGAGCTCCACACAGTAGGCCCTGAGGGAAATAATTTTCTTCAGGGCCTATGTCATCTTTGAGGATGCTGTGTAGTGGTTTTTTTTAAGGAAAGAAGGAGAGGAGAGTTTTGGAAAGGAATAGGGTTTAAAGGATGGATTCCACTCACCCCATGAACCCGGGCACCCCTGCTAAATCACCAAGCATAGCGAACCACTTGGGGTGACCTATGGCAGAGGTGTTGGTTATCCAATAAAGGTTCCCGGGGCGGCGGTACCCATTCCCGCCTCCCAAATTGCATTTATACATTTTCCTTCCCTTA
The DNA here is from genome assembly GCA_929108145.2 of Limnephilus rhombicus. NCBI lineage: Eukaryota > Metazoa > Arthropoda > Insecta > Trichoptera > Limnephilidae > Limnephilus > Limnephilus rhombicus. The sequence goes on along the minus strand of OV815299.1, from coordinate 25,845,173 downwards.
CTCTCTTTTCTTTCCCTAAAAAGATCCTTCACACAGCATCGCCAAAGATAACAAGTGAAAAAGATGACATCCTCAGGAGATCCTGTGTGGAACTAATGTAAAAAAAAAACAATGTTTCAATTCTGAATGGTGGTCTTACAGGAATGATGAGAAAATCTGGAACATGCCGCAAATATACTATATATTATTTTTAAACAAATAATTATGAAATAACACATATTTATCAAATTAAATGTATTTGCGCATGCCGGGATTTGCTAGTCGAGAGCTTTACCCCTCGACCATGGAAGCCGTCATTTGGAATACTGTCCTTATTGTATAGGCGTTTATTCAATGAAAGCTGTTCAGAGGAAATCGGTGCACATCCGGGAAACATACCAAACCCGCGCCCAACATTTGTACACGACTGACATTTGTTACGTGAGAATCGATCGCTTCCATGACTCATTCTTGAGTTCAACAGCTCGGCTGTGGAATGATTTTTTGGCTGATCTTTAAAACAGACTTAAGATAATCCAGCGTGAGGAAAATTATTGTTGCAAACTTAAAAGTCATTCATATTTTATGACTTCTGACATACTGACATAAGAATGCATGGCTATCAATATTGACACATTAATGATGAAAAGTCCTTAATCCAATGTTGACATATTCAATAAAATTCTTTATTATCTGAATACATAATTATTTATAATATTGTGTGTGCAACATTATGGTATCTGTAGCTTAATGGTGTGTGCTTTGTCTTTAATTGTAGAATGTTGTCAAGCAGAAGGAGCTGGGAGGGCTGGGAAATACCTGGCTGTTCAGATCTGGTCGCTAAGCAAACCAAAGCCATTTGAAGCAATATTTAGATTCTGACTCTTTAAAAGCTTGACCTTTTTATGCTAGGTATCTTTGTATGTGTGACTTTTTTATTTATACGTGTTTGCAAGGACCCATTACAGTTGATCCCTCAACAATTGACCCCCTAGCATACTTAAATAAAACTAGCAGACCCGGACACGCGTTGCTGTGATTCACGAAAAACAACGCCATCTACTGGATGGTTACCCAACCATTTAATTCACACCGCGATCAGTAAATTTGCATACAAATCAAATCTACACTGCCAGCTTGCCAGCCTGCTCGTCTACCACATACAGATATTCTCATATTTCAACCAATTTTGACAAAACCTTGACAAATTATGTACCCAAAACTTTCTCATGAATCACTCTGTCTATTGGTGAAAACCGCATGAAAATCCTTTGAGCAGTTTTTGAGTTTATCACGAACAGATAGACAGACTCAGCAGAGGACTTTAATTTATAATATGTAGAGATAATTTAGCAAATAACTTTCGTATGTGTAGCTTAATGGTCTGTATTTTGTCTTTAATTGCAGAATGTAGTTAGGTAGAAGGAACTGGTAGGATTGGGAAGTATCTGGTCTTTTAAAAATGCGAATACCGTACAAGAGTCCCAATTGCCCCCAACCACCTGGATTCAATGAGACCGTGGCATCCCCAACTGGAGGTAGTGGGGAGGGGTAGGAGATAGGGAAGAGGAAGATGGGGAAGTACCTGGCTATTCAGATCTAGTCACCAAACACGGCTGCAGCCATTTCGATTCTGAATGGTGGTCTTACACCAGGGCGATACTGAGAGTACCTTTCACTCTAAACTTTTTTAAAATTATTAAATTGTGAAATATCACAAATCAATCATACAAAATTAATTTGCGCTCTCCGGGATTTGAACCCGCGACCTCTGGTTCAATAGTCGATAGCCTTATCTCCCGATCACAGAAGTCATTAAAGGCATTCGGGACCTATGTCATCTTTGGGGGTGCTGTGTGGAGGGTATTTTTAAATAAAATAAAGAGAGGAAGTTCTGGGGAGGAAAATGGTGTGAGGGGTGGATAGGAATCTGGGGGTAAGTGTATCAAGGAATGACGGACGTATGAATCCATCCCTCCCACTGTTTTGCAAGGTGAGAGAGTCCATCTGGTGAGGTCAAAAAGGCCTCACTCAATGATTCGTCCCGCCGCCACCCAGTAGGTGAGCAGGCCTAGATGAACCTTACCCCATGAGCTCGAAAATTCCTGCTAAGTCACCAAACATAGCGAAACACTTGGGGTGACCAATGACAGAGATGTTCGTTATCCAATGAATGGATAGGCGGTACCTACATATTTCCGCCTCTCAAATTCTGCTTGGTTATGCCAACATCAGAATATGAATGTGTGGAGTTAATGTAAAAAAAAAAAAACGAATCTATGAATCGGACCATCTTTTAAAATAACATCCACATTAGTTAAGCCTACAGTATTATGACATTCACACGGCATGCCAAAATTAATATCCAGAATTAGCCAATAATGTTAAATCACTAATAATATGCAATCAAACCCACAATGTCATGAATAATGTATGTAAAAACACTTCTACAATATAATCAACCTACGACGGCAAAGTGGTTGTGTACTTGAAATTAGGCCTGTAGGTCGTACATACTAAAAAAAAATCTATAACAATTTATGCTGGTTAGTGATGGGTAAGTTCCTGGGAATTTATTTTTGAGGAATATTGCGGGCCATACTGTGCGGGCCATCAAGGCGGCTGGCTATGCATCTGGTCTGTAGATAGAAACAAAGATGAGCAGCCGCTGTGCATAGATGTGATTACAGTGAACAATGGTGGCGACACGCCTTGTGTGCATTATGTAATACTAACTTCTCCCTTGTGGGCGTTTGAGACTTTCAGGGGGGCAGTAGAAGACCCGAGAAAATTACAGGGCGTTGAGATGGCGCAGTGAGTGTGTAAAAAAATATGATCTGTAGTAAAACAGATAACAAAAAACACACCAATCACGTACCAATAATCTTAAGTGGGCCTATTACGAGGGCTTAAAAATTTTAAGCCAAATCCGGCAACACTGGCGTGTAGCCTGGTTCCCCTAAGCCAAATCCCCACCACGCTGCACTCTCTGCAACACTTAGTCTCGCCGTGGCAGCCGTTCGCGATGGAGCTTCCACTCGCCGCACACTCCAGGTGTGAGTTACGCGAACGGCTGCCACGCCGAGACTAAGCGACACAGAGAGCACAGCGTGGTGGGGATTTGGCATGGGGAAACCAGGCCTTTTTTTTTTTTTTTTACATTAACTCCACACAGGAGGCCTTGAGGAAAATAATTTCCCTCAGGGTCTATGTCATCTGGGATGCTGTGTGGAGGGTCTTTTTGAGGAGAGGAAGGAATGAACATTGGTCTTGAAGAGACCTATGTTGTAGGAAGGAGGAAACACAGAGGCCGGCAAATCACTCCACAGCCGAGCTGTTGAACATAAGAACGAGTCGAAGAAACGACCCGTTCTCATTTGACAAATGTCAACCGTGTACAAATGTTGGGCACGCGTTTGGCGTGTTTCCCGACTATGCACCGGTGCCGAAGGGATCAATGATGCTAGTTCCTCAGAGCATCTTCCATTGTAATACCGGTAGAACAAGGATAGCATTCCCACCCGACGCCTGTGCTCTAAAGATTGCAATTCGTCTGTTAAGATGGGAGAATCTATCAAACGGACCGCCCGTTTCTGCATAGAGTCGAGGGTATTTTTCAGGTATTTTGGAGCTCCAGACCAGAGGTGTCTACACGCCAATGTTGCCGGATTGTGCATAAAATCGTTCCTCACGACCGCAGCACTTTGGAGACCTTATTTTACGAACAGCCCTCGTATTATTATTAAGAATTGACACTATGAATACAAGAAGGAAGGAGGTAGTAACCCTGTACTTAAAATTCAAAAGAATTGCTCTTTTAACTTGCTAAACAAAAGGCTATAACAAATAATTTAATATATTTTCAATAAAAAGAAATAAATTTTGAATCATATTATTGTTTCTGTGATAGTTGAGCCCTCCTCCCCATATCAAGTTGTGGCAAATATAATGGTGGCAATAGCTGTTTCAAATTCGCGACAGATGGTAAGTAAAGAAATTGGGGGGTTCTGGAAAAAAAAATATTCTCAAAGTGGGCAAAAGAAGGTTGAGAACCTATGCCTTATCCCATATTCCCATATTATGTATGATTTCATGTAAAAACTTGCTAGAAACATTAAAACAATATTTTACAATAAGAGATATAATTCACAAAACAAAGGGCTTTAAAATTCCAAATAACTGAATGACATCATTACACTTATCTTTATAAAGATAAACAAATCACACACATTATAGTCTATAGAAATGTCCACATATTTTTTAAATTTGCAGTACTTACCGTAAAATGGGGTGACTTTATCAATTTTCAACTTTGAAAGTAAATAACTTTTTTATAAAATCTTTATGAGGAAACACGGTCGTCAAGAAATTTGAATAATGGGTTCCCACCAAATATATTGAAATATAAGATATGTGCTATCCGTAGTTTTTACTGGGTGGGATTGTGCTTCCTGGTGTCGCCCATATTGTTAACCAATTAACGAATAAACTAAATGAACAAATAATTAATGAATAAAGTAAACGAACGTTAAATTAAATTAACGAATTCTTTCATTACTCAACCGACCATTTGACGACTCCGTAGTCCAGTGGGTAAGACTCTTGACTCACAATCCGGAGGTCGCGGGTTCGAACACGGCATGCGCAAATAAATTTTATTTGATTAATTTGTGTTATTTCACAATTAATTCATTTAAAATAATATATAGTATATTTGCGGCATGTTCCGGAGTGGAAGATACTATCAGTATCGCCCTGGTGTAAGACCACCATTCAGAATTGAAACGTTGCTTGAAAATGGCTTTAGCCGTGTTTGGTGACCAGATCTGAATAGCCAGGTACTTCCCAACCTTCCTCTTCCCCACCTCCTTCCCCCCCCCCCCCCACTACCTTCAGCCTCACAACATACCCCATTTGGGGATGCCATAGTCTCACTGGCTCCAGACGGGAGCAGTTGAGATTCTTTTGCGGTATTCACTGTAAAAAAAAAAAAACTATATTGTTAACCAATACTACTGCATACCTTAAAAAAATCAACTAAACAACTAAATAGACAAATTCTTTCCATATGCAAACTATTCCCATAAGGTAATAATATTCCCAGAAAGTCGGGTGGACATCATAGCATATCCTTTTGTATTTCAATATCTTTGGTTCCCACTGTCCCTGTTATCCCGCGACAATATCTAAATAAAATCATCAAAACCGAAGTTTTGAATTCTTTATTTTTCTCGTCCAAAACTGGACCGATTTTATTTTACTGACTGTATTAGAAGAAAATATTCTATGTCTGTACATAACGATTTTTTTTAAAAATACATTGGCAAGTTTGTATACTGAATGTCTGTTGATTACGTTCAAACCAGGCAATTTTAACAATTTTTGGAGGGTCCTAACTCTTATAAGAAGTAACTTATTAAAGGAAAACAAAACGTACCAACATGATATTTATACTGTATTAAAAAATATTGGCAAATCCACAGAGAAAATTGGGAAAGACGTTTATATGGACAAAACGCAGGCGGTTTTGTCTTAATTTATGTGGAAAATTTTTACATCATTATATTTATTGCATATGTTTAAAACCCCTCCGCAACGTAAGCAGATATAAGCGTTAAAAATAGGACAGCAGTCAAGTACAATAAGCGTGTTTCCATAGAAATCGTTATAACTCCGTTATTATTTTAGTTACATCCCTAAAACAAAAAGTCAAAGGTCGATAGTAGATCAAGCTGCACATTTCTATCAAGTTGTCTATGGAAATACATAACAGGAATCAGCTGTCAATCGTGTAGTTGACAAAAATATTTACCCGCGCAAATTTGCTACCGGCGGCTCCACCGCGCTCCACATTTTAAATTTTTATTAAATATTTTTATATGAAATGATAAAAAAGTGAGGTGACAAAAGTGTTTATTACACATATATACAATAGAATAAGTATTGTTGTTTGCATAATCTGTGATCTTAGTACCGTTTTCACATAAAAACATCACGTGAGTCATTTTTACCTATTTTTAATGTTTGCGTTCTAAATTTTAATATTTACAAATGCTAATATTTATTTGTAATATAATAATTTGAAAGCCTATTTTGTAACCTGTCTAAAACAGTTTTTACTATTCGGCTACGTTCAGAAATGTTTCATTTATAGAGCTTTAATTGTGAAGCGGTTATAATTAAAAGTTTTCGTAAAAGTTCATTTCGTTTAAGACACCAAAAGCTAATATTCTCGAAAATTCGGAGGGGTTAAACTATCGCAGTTTACGTTAAAAAAAATTGCATATTGTAATTATTGCATTGGGGATCAAGTCGGCGAAAGGGGTGACTTTGATATACAATGTCACTTATTTTCGAAGTGTAATTGTAGTCACGTTGTCTGGAAAAAAAATCTTTAAAAAGAAGCGAGTAATTTCTGAGAGGCAGTGAGAATTATGCAAATAACTTCAATGGCCAAAGTCGCCCCATTTTACGACACCTACAGTAAAAAAAAGCGTGAAGGTGTGGTGAATTAACAATAACAATAAAACCATTCAATCAATATTTAATCAAGGTTCTAAGATTTAAAAAAGGATGTGAAAAAATATTTTAATTTTTTCATGGCCATTGTTTTTTTATCTTATTTTTTATGACAAACATTGTGCAATATAGCTGTGAATGTTGACTATTTGGAGCAGGTGGATGAGTTTGTGTATTTGGGAAGTGTGTTTACTAGAGATGGGAAGGCTGATAAACATATTGAAAGAAGGGTAAATGCGGCTAACTCCATTAATGGAGGACTGAACGCTGTTGGCGCTAATAAAAAAATATTCAAAGAATCCAAGCTAGCAGACTACAACGGAGTGATGAAACCAACTCTGATGGATGGCAGTGAGGCATGGAACTGGCAGAGGAAGGATGTATGATTAATTTTCTTTTTTTCAGAGCCTGTCAACTTAAGGAATGTCGTGTAGAGGGTCTTTTTAGCGAAAGGAAAGAGAAGAAGCTATGGGAAGAAAAAAGGTATGAGGGGTGAATAGGAATCTGACGGTCAGTGTTTTTAGGAGTGACGGACGTAGAAATCCATCTCTCCGAAATGGCAAAAAAGTGAGTTGACGATAACATTTATAATACATTTGCATTAAAAAAATTTATATTTCAAAAATCACATGTTTATTTCGATTTATAAAAATTTAAAGCATATTTTATCACCTTTCAAAAACAATTTTGAGTTTTTGATGCTTTCATAAATATTCCATTTATTTGGATTTTATTGCAAACCGAAATATTTTGACCTTCCGACAAAATAGGCCCGAGCCCTGAGGGGTCTAAAAAAAATAATTTTGTGTCATTGTAAAAATGTGGTAACCAAATATACTAACTCCTGAAACATGTGGTAACCAAATATTCTAACTCCTGAAACATGTGGTAACCAAATAATCTAACTCCTGAAATGTGTGGTAATCAAATATTCTAACTCTTGTAGCATGCGGTAACCAAATATTCTAACTCCTGAAACACGTGGTAATCAAATAATCTAACTCCTGAAATGTGTGGTAATCAAATATTCTAACTCTTGTAGCATGCGGTAACCAAATATTCTAACTCCTGAAACATGTGGTCACCAAATAATCTAACTCCTGAAATATGTGGTAATCAAATATTCTAACTCCTCTAGCATGTGGTAACCAAATATTCTAACTCCTGAAACATGTGGTAACTAAATATTCTAACTTCTGAAACATGTGGTAAACCAATATTCTAACTCCCGAATCATGTGGTAACCAAATATTCTAACTCCTGAAACATGTGGTAACCAAATACACTAACTCCTGAAACATGTGGTAACAAAATATTCTAACTAATAAAACATGTGGTAACAAAATATTCTAACTCCTGAAACATCTAACACACGAAGCGGAAATAAAATATCACTCGTACTATCTGTTATAAACACAGTTTCATTGAAGATAATACATAATAATATGAATCACACAAAGTGGGATTATAGATTAGCCATAAATTAGATAGTATCAGATAAAAGGCGTAACGGTTAACAATGGAAAATGGTCGTAATAAACAATATGTCCATAAAATAAAAATATAATTAATTACGTGCAGGTAAATTATTGTCACTGGTTGACACATTTTTCAGAGTGATTGACAACATTTGTATATATTTTTTTACTTTAGCTCCACACAGGATGCCTTGAGCACAATAATTCTCCTCAGGGCCTGCGTCATCTTTGGAAATGCTGTGTGGTGGGTCTTTATAGAAAAGGAAGGCAACAATGGGTAGGAATCTGGGGGTCTATCAGAGCCTTAGTTCCTTGGCAAGTTGGCGCCAGTTTGCTGCAATTGCCCCCGCACAAAACAGGTCCTGCATACTACTACAATAAAAAAATAACAGAGTGTGCAATTCACACGCGGTAGAAGTGAAACCTTCAGAAAAAGACAGGAGTGGAGAGACTACGAAACACCGCCCAAAGGGGAGACCGATTATACCACCTCATTCTCTCACAGGCTAAATCCTACAGTGTTTCATTTTAGTGTAGACATTTTTCGTTTCATCGAGTTTCAAATAACAACTAAAGGTGCTAAAGAAGTTTTCGCTTCAAAAAAAGTTGTTTCAATTATGTAAACAAGAGGTATAACAAATTCACAACACAATCTCAACCAATAGGAGCCTTAAAAAGTGAGCTCATAACCAAAGTGGCCAATGCGCGCACTTTGATCGTTGTACACAACACCTCAGTTAGGGAAACAGTGAAATTAATAGTTTGTAATATTAAAATGTAAAAAAATCACCGGAGAACTTTCGATGTTTCTTGCGACGATTATGTTTTGTCTTCGTATTTATTAACGTTGTTTTCTTTTCTTTGTAAAAGACAGCTTGACAGAGAGCGACGCTTAGTAGGTACAATTTTGTAACTGGATTGTGCTATCTCATTCTCTCACAGGCTAAATCCTATAGATGTATATGTACATCTCTTTTTAGTGTCGCTCGTTTCAGTTTCATCAAGTTTCAAATCACAACGGTGCTAAAGAAGTTTTCACTTCAAAAACACGATTTCCCTGTCCATTGCGCCATATCACGTACCTAAAAGACATACGTATATGCAAATTGTGTCATATCATACCTACTATAAAACGACGTCAATAGTAGACATTGATTGATTTGTGTTTTATGTGAATGCGGATGTCGCAGGACCTTGTACGTGTTTTGAGATGTACGATAGACCACTGCACAAGTAAAAATGAATGCACATAAAGGAATAGGGAGGAAGGGACTTACTGCAGAACCTTGTGACACTTCTCTTCTCTCATGGCTGGGTTTTGTTCATACACTTGTATAATTATTAATCGCGGTATTTACTGTGATATGCGAGATTGAGTTAGAGAATGCGGGGAGTGGAAAATTATACGCTTATGCGGCGAGTTTCGATTGACGACACTGATTTGTTATGGTAACGAAATAACAGGTACATAGGGATGGGATTGGATGGGTAAAAGGAACATGATAGGGATGGAGTATGTGACAATCAAGCTACAAGCACAGAGTCTATGATATATGTAAATGTAGTAGCTAAGTGTAGCTATGAATTGTGTAAATGACCAACCAGACATAGTGTCCGTGAATATGTTAAACATGGTTACTTGATAATATATATAAATATATTGGTTGTTCTTATCATTTATATTTATGTGTCCTTAAATTCCAGCATACAAAAGATAGGTGATTCCGGAACATTATGAATTAATAATAAATGCTAGGGCTTTGCTTATCCAATGATACCGAATTCCAAAACCATTATTGTTTATGAGCCATATTGATTGGACAAATATACCAAGGCGGAATAAATAAAGAGAGTATGTTGCAAAACAATAGCTACAAAATAAGATAATACAAACAAGGGAGATAGGCCGGGTTTTATGGGAGACAGACAGGCGATTCAGACAGTTGTTGATATTTTCACATCTTCTTCACATCCAATGGCATCCCACAGGGATCGGTTCTGTTTCCGACTTTGTTTTTGTTGCACATCAATGACCTTTTGTCATGTGCACCTATTCATTGTTATGCAAATGACAGTACAGTCCATGATAGTTTTTTTGTTTGACAAGCTCCCAAAGAGCACACAAACTCCAATAGCTAGGAGGGCTTTGAAGCAAAGAATGGACAGTTACCTCGAGAGTGTTTTCTCTTGGGATAAGAATAACCTCGTCGAATTTAATGTTTCAAAGACCCAATCATGTTTGATAACGTCTAAAAGGGATCGAAATGAAAACCTGATCTCCTTCAACGGAATCAATCCTCCCAACAGGCCTTCAACTGATGTGCTTAACTAACTCTAAGTGACCAGCTCAGGTTCAGGGGCTGTAGGGGCTGTTCGATGTATCGAAGCCAGAGTTGAGTTTGCGTCTCAGAAACTGGATGTACTGTACAGGGCCTGCAGATACTTTGACATACACAACACAGGCATCATAACAGTATTTCAATGGAAGATACTCTAAGGAACTAACATTATTGATTCCTTCAGCACCGGTGCACAGTCGGGAAACACTCCAAACGTGCACCCAACATTTGTACACGGTAGACATTTGTCACATGAGATCGTTCTTGAGGTCGACAGCTTGACTGTGGAACGATTTGCCGGTCTCTGTGCTTCCTCCGTCCTACAACAATCTCTTCAAGAACCAGATCCACTCCTTCCTTTTCACAAAAAAATCCTCCACACAGCAACCAAAGATGACATAGGCGCTGAGGGAATTTTTTTTTTCTCAGGCCTCCTGTATTGGTTGAGCTGTTGTAAAAAAAAAAAGTTGCTGAAAAGCACAGAGGTGCAAGCGTGCGGTTATCTTTTCACATTCCAGTTTTTGAGCATCTCAACCTTAAAAATGAACCATTAAGTGAAAAAAGTACGTCCTCTTCAAGAAAGATTAAAAATTGAAAAGTGAATTTTTTTTGCTGAAATGCACGTTGATCTGGCCAAATGTTTAGGAATTGCTGCTTTTTTTATTTAAACACATGTGAAATATGTTTTTAGATATTCACGGCCAAAAGTATTTTCGTTATTTGTTCTAGGTGTGTTATGCCGTGTTGCGCTACCTTCTTCTTTAGTAGATCTACCAGATCTGCCCTGATGATGGACATTGCAACGCTGTCCGAAACGTTGGCTAAAGAAAGAGGTAGCGCAACACGGCATAACACCCCTAAAACAAATAACGAAAACATGTGAAAAATGCATATTTAAAAAAAAAAATTACATTTAAGTATGAATGGAGCTTTTTTCTAAAGAACTGCATCCATTGTTTTGCCACACTCATAGTTTATTTCAATAGAAGCCTTCAAAAACGATAGATGGAAGTTTCACTGCATATCCAAATCTCTACACTTGTATAATCTAAGATTGAGCAAACAAACTGGTTTGATAACATTCCTACGGTGGTAGTAATATTAAATATGGCATGGCCACTTTACTACTGATAGCCTGAGGAGAATTTTCTTTTCACTAGCTCTTTGTGTGCAAATAATAATAGAATTGCAATAAAGGGAATATATACATATTAATAATAATTACGTGACACCTTCATAAATCTGTGCCAAAAATATGGATCTCGTAGTAAACCAGCAGAAAACCAAATACATGGCCGTAGGATGCACCCAACAAACCCCAACTCTCTTTGTGGAAGTCAAAATTTTGAAACGGTACCAAGATTTACATACCTAGGCTACCTGATAACAAACGACAATAATACTACAGAGGAGATCCAGAAGCGCAGAGTGAACGCAAATCGCTGTTTTTTCCCACCAGACTGCTGTCCAGAAACACCAAGATATTAATGTACGAAACACTTATTAGACCAGTGCTCACTGAGACGTGGGTACTAACTAAGAAAGAGAAATGAGCGAGCACAGGATGTTTTGGAAAGAAAATTTTGAGGCGCATATTTCAGAAAATGCATTTTGGTGCAGACGTTATAATCATGAGCTCTATACTCGTTTAAGGAGCTAAACGTCAATAAAACTGAGAAGACGTTGGTGGCTGGGTTAAGTGGAGAGAATGAGCGAGCATCAAGCACCAAAGACCCTGCTGAACTCAAGACCGATAGGGCGAAGGAGCCTGGGAAGGCCAAGATTAAGATGGAGTGACAACGACCTCAAAGACATATCTACCTTGGAGCTTCTAAACTGGAGAGAGCTGGCACAAAACCGAGATGAGTGGAGGAAGACTCTTGAGGAGGCCAAGACCCACCAGGGGTTGTGCAGCCAAGAGTGATGATGATGATTAATAATAATTATAAGAATAATATGCCAGGAGACCTTGGCATAGAACCCTGCTGCTCTTTATGGTAAGTATACTCCCAGATGCCCTGTAGCGCTCGAAATGGACTGCTATATCAAGAGAGTTTTCTCTTGGGGTAAGAATAACCTCGTTGAATTTAACCAATCATGTCCGATTATGTCTAAAAGGGATCCAAATGAAAATTTAGCCTCCTTCAATGGAAGCAATCTTCCCAGCAGGTCCTCCATTGATATGGTTGGTTTAACTCTAAGTGACCAGCTCAGGTACAGGAAAGTACAGGTACACAGTACAGGTACAAGTACAGGTACAGAGTTAAGTTAGCCTCTCAGAAGCTGGATGAGCTGTACAGGGCCCACAGATACTTTAATAGTACACAACTGTTAATCCTGTACAAATCGCAAGAATTTGGCAGCAACCTCCGGTCTGGAGCCCCAAAATACCTGAAAAAACCCTCGACTCTGTGCAGAAATTTGTGGTCCGTTTGATAGATTCTCCTTAACAAACGGATGGCAATCTTTCGAGCGCAGGTGTCGGGTGAAATGCTGTCCTACCGGTATTTCAATTGGAGATGCTCTGAAAAACTAGCATAATTGATTCCTTCCAACACCGGTGCACAGTCGGGAAACACGCCAAACGCGCGCCTGAAATTTGTATATTGACATTTGTCACATGAGAAAGGGTCATTTCTACGATTTGCCAGCCTGTGTTTCCTCCCTCCTACAACAGGTTCACTCCTTCTTTTCCACAAAAAGACTCTCTACACAGTATCCCCAAAGATAATAAAGATCCTTCAACAGGAATACGCAAGTATCCGATACTGATGTTGCGTACTTGTAACGCACACAGTCCGTACTACTGTACCACACATCGCTACTGAAACCCGCGTTGCCACTACATATCAAAACTAGCTTTCATAACCCTATTAGCAACTGATGTAGATGTCATTTTTGATGATTGTTTTGTTCCTGCATAAAGTTCTTGATGGATGTAAAGGTGGAATAAACATTGATGGCCAAAAAATCTCAAATCTCCAATATGCAGATGACACTACCCTAACCGCCTCTTCTGAAGAAGAAATGAATCACCTCCTTGCTAAAATAGAGAAAGAAAGCAGTAATCTAGATCTACTGATCAACAAGGTCAAAACAAAACTAATGGTGATCGACAGGGCAAACACCTCGTAACAATGAATAACGCTCTCAGACTTAGAAATGGTGAACGACTTTATATACCTAGGATCGTCTATCAGTGACGAAGAAGGTTGTGAAACAGGAGTGAAAAAGAAGTATTTGCATGACAAAAGACATAACGAAGACTACTAAGATGAGATTCGTCTGGGCATTGATTTTTCTCATATTTCTATATGATGTGGAAACATGGACACTTAGAGCCAGTGAGAGCAAGTGGATAAACACCCTTGAAATGTGGTGCTGAAGAAAAATGCTCAGGATTCCGTGGACAGTCAGAAACACAAATGTGTCCATTCTGGAAGGGCTAAGCATCCGCAATAGGCTTTCAACTATCTGCACACAATGTATTTTAAGATTCTTTGGACACGTTGCTTGCTAAAATGAGGACTCCAACCTGGAAAAACTCATAGTCAGTGACAAAACATTTGGCAGAAGAAACAGAGGAGGGTCAGCAATGTGATGAAGAGACCAAGCAACACTAGCATCTGGTATTTCGGTGTCTGCAGCTCTCCACGCAGAGCAGAACCACGAGAAGTGGAGGAGCCTTGTCCACCATGGAAATTGGAGTAGGGGTCACGATTCTCAGCAATGAGAAACCAACTTAAGAAAAAGAAGTTTTGTTTGTAGCATTGATCTAAAGCACACGCATAGTTACAAAATGTCTGACACAAGTAACAATGAGATTATAATTGTTGCTAAATTATCATATTTATTAATTGCTCGGCCATGTTTTAAATTTTGACAACGTGAGTGGTAATGACTTTGGGTATGTGGCGAATGGAGATGCACGTATGTAACAGAGCAAGAAGGAAATATATTTGGTCCGGCAATATCAGTAGCCGAGCGAATTCACCGTCAAGACAAGGCAATATTTTAACAACAAGAATAAGCAATACACGACAATCGTACGCAATATTGAACGGCAATATAGATTTTTAAATATATACATGATTTTTTAACCTGCTTATTATTTACAATAGCCGTTATTACTAACTTACACAATCTTTTAATTTACTAATTGAGCTAGAATTCCCTCACCAAACACAAGAGCATTGTCTCTTTATGGTGAGGAAAGGCAATTTTTTATTTCTTTGTTAAAACCTTATGTAACTATATAACTGATGTAACTTTATATGTATTTTTAATCAGTACAACAATAAAAAAAAATATAGGTAAGTATATATAATTTAAAAAATCCAAAAAAAAAAAAGATATCTTGATGTGCTGGCAAGAATTTGTCCTAAAAATTGCTTATTTAACCTTAGAACCTGAACAAAAAAATACAAGAGTGCAGTTCATACGCAGTAAAAGTGAAACCTTCAAAAAACTAAAGTAGGCAAGAGCAGGAAGGCTACGAAGCACCGCACAAAGAGGAGACTGATTATACTCTCTCATTCTCTCGCAAGCTAAATACTATAGATATGTCTTTCTCTCTTTTCAGTGTCGCTTTTTCGTTTCATCGAGTTTCAAATCATAACGGTGCTAAAGAAGTTTTCACTTCAATAATCAAGTGATTGTGAAAGACTTTTTTAAAATATGACGTAGACCCTGAGGGATTTTTTTTTCTTTGAGCCTCCTGTGTGGAGTTAATGTAAAAAAAAAGAAAAAAATCTTCACATATTAAAAATTAAAGTCCTCCGCCGCGTCTGTCTGAACGCATTTTCATGCGGTTTTTACCAATAGATAGAGTGATTCATGAGAAAGGTTAAGGTTTACAATTTTTCAAGGTTTTGGGCAAATTGGTTGAAATATATAACTAAAGGAGAATGTCTATATGTGGTGGACGAGCGGGCTGACAAGCGGGCAGTGTGGATTTGATTTGTATGCAAATGTAGAGTTTTATGCCGAGGTTGATGAAATTTTCTACATGTGACCTTCAAAACAAGAGGAAGGTCACTGTCTACGTTTGATTTCGAAAACTCTGTGTAAAGCCCGGGCATAACCGAGTACTTCAGTTAGTTGATTTATATTTTATTAAATACACTCTCCTGATAAAGCATATGTTTGTGCTAAGGAGAGGAAAAATAAGAATTATTAAATTCCAATGTAAATTTCTAATTCAAAATTAATTAAACAATATCATTTTTTCACCATTTTAAATGACGACAGAGAAGTAACATGTACATAAGAGATAGGATAATTTTATAAGATAATATATAAAATTATTAAGCAATGTAGATAAGTTATAAATTAGAAACAACAGAGCGTTATTGAGAGTATCTTCCAATCTCGAACATGCCGCTAATATGCTACATATCATTTTTAATGAATAAACTGTGAAATAATACAAATTAATCAAATAAAATTGATTTGTGCACAACGGGATTCGAACCTGCGACCTCCGGATTGCGAGTCGAGAGCATTACCCCTAGACCATGGAGATGTCACTGAACGAAAGACATAGTTACATTATTTGTATAAGATATATTATATTTTATGTTTAAATAATGCAAATTACGAGTTTATTATCAATATGTACATGGACGACAATAACATAATGATACAGGATAAAAGATAATAAATAAGTAATGGTGTAGGTAAGTAATACATTACTTATCTTTTACTGAATTTTGTGAATAATTATTGTCCCATACACTTGAGTTTGTGTCATCGGGTAGATATGGTAATAAATAATTATAGATATGGAATGAACCTTGTTGTAAGATTTGGAACGAGCAGATAAGAATACAATCATTCTGATAAGATTCCGAAAAAAAATCGATGAGATAATGTAAAATTCTTCATAGGAATGCTCACTTCTAAAATGATTGTCTATGAAAAATAATTATCTCATTTTTATCAATATTTTTCATGGTTTCTTAAATAAAATTTTGGTTTAGGCGAAGATGCTAATATAAACCAACATTTTCAATTAATTTATACTAAGAATTAATTTACATTATAAATTCAAAATACCTATATTATGTTATGGATAAATTGAAGTTTTTCCTACTGTTTACATTGAGCATAATTTAAATAAAATTGTTAAACAGTTCATAAAAAACAAAAGCATAAACGACCAAAAAATGTATTTTTGAAGTGAAAACATCTTTAGCATCTCTTCTTTAGACTCGTACTTGAGTTTAACAGCTCGGCTGTGGAACGATTTACCGGCCTCTATGTCTCTTCAAGACCCATATTCACTCCTTCCTCTCCTCAAAAAGACCCGCCACACAGCATTTTCAAAGATGACGTAGGCCCCGAGGGAAATTATTTTCCTCAGGGCCTCCTGTGTGGAGTTCACGTAAAAAAAGCGCCGTATTGATTTGAAACTTGATGAAACAAAAACTAGTGACACTAAAATATACATCTATAGGATTTGTCCTGCGAGAGAATGAGATAGAATAATCGGTCCCCTCTTTGTGCGGTGCTTCGTAGCCTCCCCACTCTTGTCTACTTCAGTTTTCTGAAGGTTTCACTTCTACCGCATGTGAATTGCACAGATTTTTGTATGGCTTGATATTTGATTGAGTTTCGTTTCAATCTAAATATGCATAAATTACTTAATTAACCCAAACTAAGAACCCAATTATTATAACCCAACCTATTTTGTCAATGTAAATAGTTATTTCTTATAGCAATTGTTGAAATTTCCATAATCTGTGCCAAATAAACGAGGCGGTTAGTGGAATATTTACCCAACTTCAAACATACAGGTAGATATGATTTTAGATTTTCATGGCTAAAAGTATTATCATTATTTATTTCTGGGGTGTTATGCCGAGTTGCGCTACCTCCTTCTTTAAACCAACATTTTGGACAGCGTCACGGTCTGAACCATTCACACATCTGCCCTGATGATGAATACTGTAACACTGTCCGAAACGTTGGCTAAATAAGGAGGTAGCGCAACACGGCGTAACACCCCAAAAATAAATAACGAAAAAGGTACACTATCTGTTGTTCTTTCATCATTAATAACAAAAAATAGTCAAAAGCAGGACAAAATACGGTTTCTCAGTGACGTTTGGAAAGGATATCGACATCGAAAATAAACACAAATATCCACCAATACACATGACACAAATGTTGCTGAGGTCAACTGTAATAATTGCAAGACCTATATTATAAATGAGATAACTTTATTTCTTTTTTACTTTTACAAACATCAACATTTCTATACATTAAATTATCCCATACTAACTCCTTGAAAATAGAAATACAGAATAATTAAAGAAGATTTAATAGACTTCATAATAACTGTACAGAAATTAGGCAGTTCAATAACAAATAACAAAGATCCTTTGCATCTTGCATCTTCTACCAAACTGTCAAAAGTGTCATGTCAAACGTCAAACGAAAACGGTGAGTGTTGCTAGCATAAATAAACCAATGGTTGCTAGTGAACAAAATAGACAAAAGTTGGGGAACACCCATTTTTCCATGGGTACCTACTAGTGATGCAACGGAAGTGTCTTAACGGAAGCAGAAACGGAAACAGTTGTCAAAAGTAATTCTTAGCGAAAGCAGAAGCGGAACCGGAAGCGTTAATACTATGAAATTTAGATTTGTTCAATTAAATTTGTATTTTGTACTTTTAGTACTCGAAATTAAGCAGAGGTAAATTATATTTAATAAAAAGTAATTTGGCTGCATTTACATCTTTGAGTATGTTTTGTTGTTTTTCATATATTAAACCAGCTCCACTAAATAATTGCTCACTGGCTACACTGCTAGGGGGGAGCCGATAAGTATTGGCGAACAATTGGCAACAGATAGGGTGTTTGTGCGCATTTACTTTCCACCACAAATTGAAAATTTACAAATTGAAAAATGCCTTACAGAATTTTATGATAATATCGTGACAGAAGATTCCGACGAGATGGGTGACACACATAATATATGTAAGTAACTATATATATATATATATATATAACTAGCTGGTTCCTGGCATGCGTTGTTATGCCGTTTAATAAATAAATTGTTTCTCCCTGCGTGTCCTTTCCTATTGGTTCCGTTTACCTTCCGCCTCCCCCTTCCCTGGTTCCCCCCCCCCCCCCCCATCCAGGGCAACCCCCTACCTGAGTTTCCCTCCCCCCTCCACCCCTCTCCACTCTCCCGTATTCCAAACATTCAGTTTTCTAACAGCTCGCGTACCACCTATTGCAATTTTTTATACAAATTTCATAATGCCAGATCTCACCAGTAATTTTATACAAACCTTGTCCCGACAATAACAAACACAAAAAAAGAATTATCCAATTTGGTGCAGTCGTTCGGAAGTTATGCGCGTACATACATTTCGGCGATTCATTTTTATTTATATAGATAGATAGATAGAAGATATAGATTTATATAGATATGCACCAACACACACTATTTTAAATGTGTGTTGTTTTGGTCAACATTTAAACATATCTGTATTAGTATTGCTTTGGCGAAAGACGACCATTCAGATGCGAATCGTGGCTTGAAATTACTTTAGCCGTGTTTTGTGACCATATTTCAATATATATATATATATATATATATATATATATATATATATATATATATATATATATATATATATATACATATATATTTACTACCTACATTAGCACCACACAGGAGGAAAAAAAAAAGAGTGTTCAATTCATATGCGGTAGAAGCGAAACCTTCAGAAAACTAAAGAAGACAAGAGTGGGAGGCAACGACGTACCGCACAAAAAGGATGCCGATAATTCTATCTCATTCTCTTGCAGGCTAATCCTACAGATGTAGGTATGCGTTTATCTCTTTTTAGTGTGGCTATTTTTTGTTTCACCCAGTTTCAAATCATAACTTTTCCACTTACTTACGGGAATTGCGATTCATTTTCTTTATGCGTGTGAAGGAGATTTATCATAATTATTGTATTTTTCCTGTGGAGGAATGCAGACATACGGTCCCCGTTTGTCTCATTTTCGACTATTGACATTTAGTGTGTAAGAAAGAGAGGCAGCATTATATGATTAAGAACAAAAGCAAAACATTCAGAGCATTTGACGTTTTTGAATTTTTGGAATTCACGCACAGTTAAATATTATACCTATCACAATATTGCTGCAGTTCTTTCAAAATATCAGAATTCGTTCCATACAAAATGTATGAAAAATTTAATTTTCTTCATAACTTTCTTTTTCGTGAATTTTTGCAGTGTTTTAATAGTTATTTTGTTATCCGAGGCGGAGACAAATCCAACAAATCAAAGATCATCAAAATCGATCCAGCCGATCTCGAGTTATAAATAGTGTAACTAACTAGTCCTGGGTCGATCGTGAAAGACCTGATCGTCGAAACCCGCTCACGAGCCACCAAAGAGCGACCGGGTTATTTATTCGTCAGCACCCGGGTCTTCCGGGACCCGTGAACCGCGACACACTCCCGCAACCTACCAACTACGACAGATTCCTGCACCCCGTGACTCACGGACCGATCGCCGGGTGCCCCATATGGCGAGTGGCGAGACGTGTCAGCTCCGGAACTCTCGAACTGCAACTGCGACACACTCGGTCACCGATTGCCGATCAACGCACACACGTGCGTGACTGTATCCTGCTTCCTGCCCGTGTGTCACGTCATAGCAGGATTGTTTAGTAGATTCGATTTTTGAATATTCGACGAGACACGGAGACGTTTCTAATAAGAGCGTATCTTGGTATTGTTAATCAAAGTGCTAAGTGCTGTTTTCATAAAAACTTTTCATTTTTCGTGTGGGTGTGAATGTAATTGTGCATTGTAATAGAAACTATAAACTGGTAAAAGTGTAAAATGTCTGACCTTAATAAAAAGAAATTATAATAAAGCATTACAGCTTACAGCTAATTTACTTATTTAAATTCTCAATATTCTTCAGAACAACACGTTTTTTACAAGGTTTTTATATCCTTCAAAACATTGTTTTTTTAACCCCTGAAGCATGTCTTTTTTTAAATTTATTTCTGGGACATGGCATTACTAGTTACGGGTGTAAGCTGTGAGAGGACGTTCACACAATTATAACCTGGGTTTCGTGTCGCGTATGACTTGACCGGCGGCGAGCGTCTACCGCGCGGCGCGCCCGTAGAAAGTAACTGGGTGATGAGTAATCGAGTTTCGTATTTTGTGTCGCGAAAAGAGCGGGTCTTCGCGACCCGCTCGTGATGCCAGTGGGTCGTGAGCGACCCGGGTCGTGTAAAACGATCGATCGACCCAGGACTATAACTAACCCTAACCCCTTTGTTTTATATATTAAAAGATAAGATGAGACATCAAGTCTGTAATCAGCCAAGACAGATCTAACTTCAAAGATTTTATCAAAACCAATTGGTTTTGATAAAATCTTTGAAGTTAGATTAAATTTAGAATGCAGTTTCCCGGACACCTGTATTTTATTATAATATAAGAGATTTGATATGTCCATTTGATTAGTCAGACATCTCCGAGTACGCAGTTATATGTAAAAGTGTGCCCTCTATCTGGTACAATACTTAGATTTCTCAAAAACACCACCAAATAAATCAATTACAATGCAGAAAAACTTGAAGAGAATTAAAAAAAATGTTGATGTTTTCTGCATCACTAGTAGATCTGTAGATCTGCTCTCTGTCGCCTGTTCTTTTTATCGCATATATACAAAGTGCGATTGATGACTTGAGTCACAGAAAAGGTGTAAAGATACACGGGCAAAAGGTGGATATGATTAGGTTTGCTGACGATATTGCTTTGGTTGCTGAAAGCGAAGAAGAACTGCAAGAGGCCTTAACAACCATGCAAAGCATTCTTCAAAATAATTACAACATGAGGATAAATAAAGACAAAACAAAGCTGCTGACTGTAGGCCGAACGCAACATCAGATGAGAGTAGAGATGTCAGGAGTTCCACTAAAGAACACCAAGGAGTTTGTCTACCTCGGGAGCAAAATAACATGGGACGGTCGGTCTAAGAGCGAGGTCGACAGCCGTATACACCAGGCTAGGCTTGCATTCAATAAAAGGTCGAAAATAATAGAATCGAAAAATATAGACCTGAAACTGAGAATACTCCTCATCAAGACCTATGTATGGAGTATCTTGATGTACGGCTGCGAAACATGGTGCTTATCCGAAAGAGATAAACGGAGACTAGAGGAATTTCCTGGAGAGACCACATCACAAATGAGGAGGTTCTCCAAAGAATCGAAGGAGGAAGGCACCTGCTCAGGACCTTGTCCGAAAGGCGCGCAAGATGGATCGGCCATGCAATAAGACAAGAAGGCCTCTTGCATACCATAATGGAGGGTATGACCGAGGGGACAAACGCTAGGGGACGCCCACGCCGAGGAGGACCTGCTGGTGGACGTGCGCTGCTTATCATATGCAGAATTCAAAAGAGCCGCACAAGACAGGGAAGAGTGGAAGAAACGAATAGATGAAATTGCTGCAAACCAATCCCAGGATTGAAACCAGAGAGAGAGAGTAGGACATTTCAAAATTTCTTACTACTGTACCCGACCGTTATGCCTCCTGGTTTGATTTTATAGCATATTTAGGGGAGCAGGGGAGAATTGGAGCCTACTAAGGAAAAAGTTCAATAAAAGGCCAATTTATAGATCCCTACTTTAGGAACTTTTTATTAGTAACAAATTCCTTACTTATTTGACTATCATTTAATCACAACATCAACGTTACATTATTAGGCATTTGGCCACAGATAAACTTTTTTCAAAAAAACAGAATCGCTCCCATTACCCGACTTTGCAGGAAATGAGAGTCTATAAATTCCCATATGTGTAATGGGAGCTACTTAGTACTAGCCTAATAAGCTCTTATTTATTGCCTAATAAGCTCTGATTACACGAATACCACCATCTTGAAATTGAATAAAATGATATAGGTACTCAATCTAGCTTGTAATGAAATTATACGCACAGATACTCAAAATTGATAACATTAGCTGTAAAATGAAACAGGTTTGATTGTAACAAACATATGACTTCACACTTACCTGGCCGTTGAAATTTTGTATTTTTTTATAAGCGCGGGGCAAACAATCGATAAGCGTCCGTGGTCACATAATGCGTGGCACTGGCGAGCCTAGCGCGGCAGGGGAACACGGCGCCCGAGTGGCAACCGAGTGAATACGAGCTATAGTTTTGTCTCTAGTAGCACCGCTCCCATTACCCCCTGCTCCCCTAATATGTAAAACACAGACGTGTAAATAATATTTCTTTTATTTTACATGAGCTCCATACAGGAGGCCTTGAGGAAAATAATTTCCCTCAGGGCCTATGTCAACTTAAGGAAAGGAAGGAGAGGAGAGTCCTGGGAAGGAAAAATGTTTGAGGGGTGGGTAGGAATCTGGGGTTCAGTGTGTCCAGGTCAACCGCCGCCAGGACCTAGACAAACTTCACCCCTGCTAAATCATCAAACGCGAACCACTTGGGGTAACATATGGCAGAGGCGTTGGTTAATATATGGTTCCTGAGGCGGCGGTATCCATTCCTACCTCTCGATTTGATTTATGGTGAGCATTCGAATATTGCTTTCCTCGTTATCTCAGTGCTTCCCCACCTTCCTCTTCCCTATCTGCTTCTCCTCCCCACTACCTTCAGCCTCACAACATACCCCATTGGGGATGCCATAGTCTCACTGGCTTCAGACGGGATCAGTTGGGACTCTTGTGCGATGTTCATATAATTTTTTTTTTTTAAACTCATATACGCTGCTGAGACCAGTACTCACGTACGCAACTGAGACTTGGGTACTAACTAAGAGGAATGAGCGAGCACTGGACGTTTTTGAAAAGAAAATTTTGAAGCGTATCTTCGGACCGGTTTTAGAAAATGGATTTTGGCGCAGACGTTACAACAATGAGCTACTTTATACTCTGTTTAAGGATCTAAACGTCACAAAATTTATAAAACTGGGAAGACTTCGGCCTTCGGTGGCTGGGTCATGTGGAGAGAAAGACCGAGCATCAAGCACCAAAGTCCCTGCTGAATTCAAGACCGATAGTGCGAAGGAGCCTGGGAAGACAAAGATGGAGCGACAAAGTTCTCAAAGATATATCTACCTTGGAGCTTCTAAACTGGAGAGAGCTGGCATAAAAACGAGATGAGTGGAGGAAGACTCTTGAGGAGGCCAACACCCACCAGGGGTTGTAGAGCCAACAGTGATGATTATGATGACGTTATCTCAAAACTTAGTATTTGGAGATATCCGCCTAATCAACTGGGCGATCGATGTGTAATGCATATTATTTTTTTATTTTGAAGAATGAAAAATATCTCAAGTTTTATTCTTGCAAGTCATCTTGATTTTTCATGAGTAAAATCTAGTATAAAAACAATTGGCGTACTGTACAGCGCCCGCAGATACTTTTTTAGTACATGTACCCTGTATAAATCACAAGTGCGCCCCACGGTTGAATTTGGCAGCCACCTCTGGTCTGGAGCTCCAAAATACCGATTCTGTGCAGAAACGGGCGGTCCGTTTGATCGATTCTCCCATCTTAACAGACGGATTGCAATCTTTAAAGCACAGGCGTCGGGTGGGAATGCTATGCTTGTTCTACCGGTATTACAATGGAAGATGCTCCGAGGAACTAGCGTCATTGATCCCCTCGGCACCGGTGCATAGTCGGGAAACACGCCAAACGCGTGTCCAACATTTGTACACGGTTGACATTTCTCACATGAGAACGGGTCGTTTCATCGACTCGTTCTAGTGTTCAACAGCTCGACTGTGGAATGATTTGCCGGCCTCTGTGTTTCCTCCTTCCTACAACATGGGTCTCTTCAAGACCAATGTTCATTCCTTCCTCTCCTCAAAAAGACCCTCCATACAGCATCCCAGATGACATAGGCCCTGAGGGAAATTATTTTCCTCAAGGCCTCCTGTATGGAGTTAATGTAAAAAAAAATAATAATAATAATTAGCCAAGACAGATCTAATTTCAAAGATTTTATAAAAACCAATTTAGAATGCAGTTTCCCGGACACCGATATTTTATTATAATATAAGAGATTTGATATGTCCACTTGATTAGTCAGACATCTCCGAGTATGCGGTTATATGTAAAAGACTTGAGGTAATCCAACCGCTTTCCCGCCCTGGTATATGTAACAGATGGTTACTCCTTCAGGGCTCTCTCAAGGGCTGTAATTTTTCAAGACCAATGTTCATTCCTTCCTCTCCTCAAAAAGACCCTCCACACAGCATCTCAGATGACATAAGCCCTGAGGGAAATTATTTTCCTCAGGGACTCCTGTGTGGAGTTAAAAATAATTATAAATTATTTTTTAAATTGTTTTCTTGCATCGGTCATAGGAAGTGTAGACCATAGAAAGAAGACAGACCAACGTTGATAGAATACAAATTCACTTGTAATTATTGAAGCGAGATATTTAATGTATTCAACCACCATATCAAACAACTTAATATCGGCCTCTAGCGAGATAACTGTACATAGAAACTATTGACGCATTTAAAATGGGCTTGCGCGATGATATAATCGAAATAGAGCCGGTATAAGATGGTCTTATTAATGAACTATGATAATATACCGGTATTTGACACGTACACAGATGCATTGATGGCATACAGCACTTTCAAACGTGTTAGATAAGAAATATTCAGTAAATTTTTTATAATCTACTGGCTGGGGTACCCACAAAGATATTCAAATACAGAAGAGATATGCTATGGTGTCCGCGCAACTGTCGCCGGACTACGCGCTAATTAGTGTAGTTTTCATACAAAAAGAATTTGTTCATTTCGTTGATTTTTTGAAAATGTGCATTAATATTGGTTAACAATACATTTTGAATAAGGAAAGAATTCGTTCATTTAGTTTAACGTTCGTTTGGTTTATTCGTTAATTATTTATATTTTGATATTCCTAATTTCTGTTAAGAACTATTAAACTGTGCATTCTGTGAACATTTTTAAGTGGACTATTAACATGTACGCTTTTTACAATGCTAATCCAATGACTTTTTTCTGTTAATACTCTGTAAATGTTCCAAAACAATAAATAAATTTGTTCTTTTAGTTTATTTGTTAATTGGTAAACAATATCGGCGACACCCGGAAGCGCAGACCCACATAGTAAGAACAGCAGATAGCACATCTACTTATATTCCAATATCTTTGGGTACCCAGTTTCGCTCAGGGAGTTGATATGAGATTGAAATGATGTTCGAATCCCACGACGGATCTTGCTTTATACACCCCTTACCAATGGACAGCCCTACCCATACAAAAAAAAACAAATGTTCTTTACACCACACGACTGCAGTAAAACTTCTTTAGCTCCATCTATATGATAGGAAGAGAGAAAGAAAATATGCGCGCGCACTGCTCTCTCTTGCTCTTACAGTGTGATACAGACAATAGGCCTGCACTAGTGCACTGTGTCTTAGATATACGAAACGTAACTGGCTATGAGAGAAAGAAAATGTGTGGTCGCACCTCTCTTTCTTGCCCCTACAGTAATATACGAAACGTAACTCTCTCTCTTTCTATCTTCACTAACTTATATCTCCCTCTCAACTACCGTTCGCCTCGCTTTTCGTAACACTCTCGTCACGCATTCACCAGCTTACTCCCCAAGTCAAGCGCGCGTAAAGAAGTTTTACTTCAAAAAGGCATCGAATGGTCCACAATGTTCCAGAATATTTCACAACATTCTAGAGTGTTCGGAAAAGTTCTGGAATGATCTGGGATGTTCCAGAACGTTCCAGACTATTCCCGAATATACCAGAACGTTCCAGGGTGTTCTGGAATGAAATGGTCGATCGGAAGGTCGCGGGATCGAATCCCGTGGTGGGCAAATAATTCTTATTTGATTTTTTTAATTTTTTTTATATTTATTTAATTCCAGAATACATTTTGTACAAAAAATTTGAGTAGACCCACAAAGCTGTCATATGGCAGCTTGTCTGCAGGTTCTAACAATTTAAACATTCTTAATATAATATCTAAGAAAATATTTGTAAATACATTTATAGTTTTAAGGAAACATTAGAATGGATCACATAATATTAGATAATTTAACTTACAACCATAAATATATAAGATATTTCAATATACCTGCCTAATAACAAGATATGTAGGCAGCTATATTAAGATATTCAAAGATACATAGAGTTTGCGCTCATTAACCATAGTTTTATCATTTTAGGACATAGTCTCTCATTTTTTTCAAATTTTATGTTTTTATTGATTTTATTGAAAATCACTGGTATTAGATATTCAAGAGTACGGCTTCCATATTTATTTAATATTCGAGGAGTTTTTAGGCCCTTTCCTTCTCTAAATCTTGTGGTATGTTTGTGTACAAGTAGGTGTTTGTAAGGGCTTTCCCCCATATTATCCATAATAGTAGTGAACCAGTGGAGACCTTTTATTGTAAGTAGGCTCTCGGAGCCATACAGTAGTTTTAAGTTATGTCTCTGTTTGTAAATATTTGTTGTGACAATTTTTTTTATTATGGCAGTTTGTAAATTTTCAATATATTTAATGTAAGTAGTGCTTGCATGTCCCCAAGTTCGAATACCATATCTAAGGATGGATTCGACCATAGAAAAATATATGAGTTTAAGAGTACAATGAGGCAAAATAAATTTTAATTTGTAAAAGTTACTAGCTAAGGATCTGAGCTTAAAAGTTGTTGAGCACTTAAAATTATTATCAACAATTATTCCCAGATAAGTATATTCATTTGTGAAATCCAATCCATTGGAGTTATTTAACAATTAACACGTTCCAGAGTGGAAGATACTCTCAGTGTCGCCTTGGTGTAAAGACAACAATTCAGAATCGAAACGTTGCTTGAAATGGCTTCAGCCGTGTTCGGCGACCAGATCTGAATAGCCAGATACTTCCCAACCCTCCTCTTCCGCATCCCCATTATCTTCAGCCTCACAACATACTCCAATTAGGGATACCATAGTCTCACTAGCTCCAGACGGGAGCAGCTGGGACTCTTGTGAGATATTTACATTAAAAAACAAACAAATCTATAGTTTTATCCTGATACTGATGAATTTTTTTCTAACTTGTTCTTCACAATAAGAGGAAGGTTGCTGCCTACGTGGTTAGATTTCGAAAAAACTCTGCGTAGAGCCCGGGCAACGCCGGGAATTTCAGCTAGTGTATGATCGAATCAAAATAAAACTATAAAAATCGATTGTGATAATACATGGCGATCGGAAACTAGTGGTAAAAGTGTGAAACTAATTATTCTACATCACATTTTAAGTCGATTTTGTGGTAGATTTTTTTACTCCGAACTTGGAATTTTTTAAGACATATTTGAATTTCGGTCGCTAAGGGGTTACTGTCAGCTGTTTATTGTCTTAAAATGCGCCAAAATGTTGATAAATAAGATTTTTTTAATTCTCTATGATGTAGAACCAGTTTACCACTTGTACCACGAGTTTCCGGATCTAAGTAGGTAGTTTACACAAATGCAGTACCCACACAGGGTTTCTATCTAATCTAGACAAATTTAATATACTTATCAAAAGAATATTTTATAAAAAACTTTGAATATTAAATTTTGAAATGGCATAGGCTGTAAGCAAAACAAAAGGCTGTTTCTCAGTTACGCTTCGTAAACGCCATAATTCGTGTGTGTTGTTTGGGACAACTCTACAGGTGGAGCCTTCCCTTATCTTCCTGAGGACGTTCGTATTAAAAAAAATTGATGACATTTTGAAATTCTCTGGTGACTTTTAAAAAACCAAAAACTTTAATAAATGAGTAAGAATTAGACAGTTAGGGTGAGGTGGAGGGTTGGGAGGCTACTCGGCTGAGTAACTAGTGACGACATGAAAAATAAATTATTTAGAAAGATTTTTTTAAGAAAGAAAAATTGTAAAAATGTCACCGGAGATCAAAATTTCATTAGCATTTTTACTCCAAATCACGCCAAGAATCATATTTCCATAACACAACGTATACAAGAATCTGTCAAGACAGTTCACGAGCCTCGCAAACGCCGAAAACAACCAAAAAATTGTTAACAAAACAGGTATTAATTAACACCCTGTATAAAACAACCATAAATTAAACATTCTCTTAAGTATTCACTATTCACTAAGCAATTTAAAAAACATAATAATTAATTAAATTGTTTTGGAACGTGACTTTTTTAATGTGAATAGCGTACTAGATTCCTAACTATCTGAGACAGTGTGATTAAGGCTTCCCGAATGGGAACATCGGTAATCTTTTGAACATAGCCTCCCAAAACTGGCCGTACCTACTGTACAGGGGCCGCAGATACTTTAATAGTACACAACTGCTAACCCTGTACAAGTGCGCTCCACTGTTGAATTTGGCAGCCACCTGGTCTGGTCTGGAGCTCCAAAATACCTGAAAAATACCCTCGACTCTGTACAGAAACGGGCGGTCAGTTTAATTGATTCTCCCATCTTAACAGAGGAATTGCAATCTTTAGAGCACAGACGTCGGGTGGGAATGCTATTGAAGATGCTCCGAGGAACTAGCGTCATTGATCCCTTCGGCACCGGTGCATAGTCGGGAAACACGCCAAACGCGTGCCCGACATTTGTACACGATTGACATTTGTCACATGACAACGAGTCGTTTCTTCTACTCGTTCTTATGTTCAACAGCTCGGCTGTGGAATTATTTGCCGGCCTCTGTGTTTCCTCCTTCCTACAATATGGGTCTCTTCAGGACCAATGTTCCTTCCTTCCTCTCCTCAAAAAGACCTTCCACACAGCATCCCAGATGACATAGGCCCTGAGGGAAATTATTTTCCTCAGGGCCTCCTGTGTGGAGCTAATGTAAAAAAAAAAATGATGAAGAGGAGAAGGGAAGGCGAAGGTTTGAAAGTATCTGGCTATTCAGGTTTGGTCACTAAACGCGGCTAAAGCCATTCCAAGCAACGAATCTCTTTCGTCACCGTCATCCAGACACAGGTGAGAAACACGCCAAACGCGCGCCCAACATATGTACACGGTTGACATTTGTCACATGAGAACGGGTGGTTTCTACGACTCGTTCTTGAGTTCAACATCTCGGCTATGGAATGATATGCCGTGGGTCTATGCTTCTATGGATTTCCTCCCTCCTACAACATGGGTCTCTTTGACTCAGGTTCACTTCTTTCCCACAAAAAGATCCTCCACATAACCTCCCCAAAGATGGCACAGACCCTGAGGAAAATTATTTTTCTCAGGGTCTCCTGTGTGGAGTTAACATAAGAAAATGGTTTTCGCCAACGTGTTTGCTGACTAGATCAGAATAGCCAGTTATCTACTTTCCAACCTCCCTCTTTATTCCTTCTTCTCCGACTCCCTCTCCCCTCACAATATATTATAAATAAAGAAAAAACAACTTTATTGGGTAAATAAATAATGACAATCACACGAAAACAACATGTCGATGTTATTTTCTTTTTCGTAGGCTTTCATATTATTATTTTTCTTATATTCCAATAATGTAATAATACAGTTCGGCAACGGGGCTAATATCGAAGGCATCCATGCCCCGGGGCCGCCGTGTAATAGATAATAATAATATTATAGAAAGTAAAGTTGTTGTAGTTGAGGAATGCAAATTCTTCAGAGGTATGTGAAAAATGTCCACCGTACCACACACACCCAAAAATAATATCTCCATAACACAACGTATACAAGAATCTGTCAAGACAGTTCACGAGCCTCGCAAACGCCGAAAACAACCAAAAAATTGTTAACAAAACATTAAACATTGTTGTAATAACATTAAAGCAGCCACTAACCTTTATTTAACGAGTATTTTCCGCTTCCTGGTATGTATTCCAATGGATTATGTCCGCGAACAAAATGAACTACGAGCACCAGCGGCCATTTTTACGAACTAAACTTCTGAGAAGTTTTCAAACTTACCTGAGCGCGTTCTGATTAGCAAATACTATGGATTGTAATATGAATTAATCTCACGTACAGGTAGGGCCATAAAACAATTGCAAGCCTAGCGGCATAAACTGGAACTACGATAAAGTTTCATACGAAAAAAAACAATTGTCGATTGAGTTATCATCCAAAACACCAGAGGGAGTCGGTGAAAAGGTAACCCATTTAAATACATTGGAATTCAACTAGCTTCACCCGTTGTTAGGCGTAGTATTTGTTGTGAAAACGGCAGCATGCATACGTGTACACTTTTGTCTCTTTCTGGCTAAGGCTTGTTGTAGCGGGTGCGAGTAGTAAGCAATAAAGTTTATCAGGTTTTAAAAGGCAACTTGTCAGTTGCCGTGAAATTGTCAGGTGTGGTCAGGTGCATTGGAATAATAACAAAATTAATTGAAAAGGTACCTACCCGGAAAAAATAATAATGTATTATATATATTATTATTTCAGTGGCGATATCGTAACCAATGAGGTTTATCCGAGGTGCGATTATTGCTAGTTGAAAACTTTTATAAGTGGAAACATGTGCATCAATACACCCACTCCAAATAAATAACAAGAATATCTAGAGATAATAATTATTTATAGTATATTACAGAAAATATTACATTAATTTCGATATTACTAGCTTATTATAAAGCTATACGGAGAATGTATCGGATTTTTTTTAAATAACTGACTAGATTTAATGACAAAAATATTCTAGGATATTATGAGATATTAAGTGAATTTGTGATAGTTTATTGAAATATTTCTCCCGTCGGAATGTTAAGGAAATAATGATAAATTCATGATCCATATAAATTCAAACCCTTTTTCGTGGCCAAAATATATTATGAAACAAATAGTATTTTCAGTGTTTCTTCCTCAAAAAGGTAAGGCATCTTTTCGGTATGAGGTTCATTAAATTGAAAGGCTCCACCAGTTTAGTAAATATTAGTATTTGGAATTAGTACCAAAACGTTTTATAAATTGTTGGAAAAAATAAGGCTTTTATAAATTGGTTAAGAACACTTTTTTTAAAGTGAAAACTTCTTTAGCGTTAATAGTTGTGATTTGAAATTCGATGAAACCGAAGCGAGCGACACTAAAAAGAGACAAAAACATATATCTATGGGATTTAACCAGCGAGAGAATACCAATAAAATATTTATTTATTTCACGCGAACTCGGCTCCAATATAATATGATAAATCCACGGTCCCACGCAAGTCTCCTTTGGTCTAGTCTCTAGTGGAATAAAGCGCCAGACAAACCTAAGCGATCAGACTTTCAGCGGACCAAGGATAGAATCCTACGAAATCCAAAAAAAAATATAAGCATATATATTTTTATTTTTCTAAAATCAATATCTAATCTTCAAACCACTCCAAAATGAACAGGCAAAGAAAATATAAAAGAAAACGACATCTAGTGACTCCGAAGAAGAAAACACAAATTCTAATAAGTAGACCAAATGTATAGGAAAGGTGCATTGGAATTCGACGACAAAAATATGGAAAAAATCATCCTTCACATTGATAAAAAGTACTTCTTAGTCTTCCCACTCTTGTCTACTTTACTTTTCTGAAAGTTTTACTTCTACTGTGTGAATTGCACACACTGATTTTTTTATAATATGATGTTTCTTTGTCACCACCAGAACTAAGTTTTCACATTTTCTATATTCCATTTCATTTGCTAACAAAATAAGAAAAACCATGCACTTTTTCAGAACGATACGAAACTTTCTCGACTTAAAACACTTGAAAATGATTTATTTTGCAGTCTGTCAATCCATTATTGAGTATGGTATCATAGCATGGGGAGGCGGTACTGCATCAGCACTGGACCCAATCATAAAGGCACAGAAAACTATTATAAAATTAATTCTTAGACTACCTCTAATTACAGACTCCAACTTAATCTTCAATATTATGAATGTGTTTGACGTTCGGCAGATATATGCAAAAACAATCCTCACTCATCTATACACAAATATACACAAATACTATGAAAAAAGATTAAACACTCGCTGTACTCGAAACAATAACAAATATTTACTACAAATTCCCATAACTCATACTACTTTTGGTCAACGAAGCTTCAGATACCTTGCAACAAGACTTTACAACATTCTTCCAATTAGTATAAAAAAATGTGATTCACAAAAAAATTTCAAAAAAAACATAAAAATTTGGATAAAAAATAATGATAGAGCATTTACCGGTGCACTCACCCAAATTCGAAATTAATATTGAACCAATGCTGTTATTATTGTTCCAATGTTATTGTTATTATTAATGCAACCATTCTATTGTGTGATTTTATTCTAATGTAAGTGTAGGTATATTCACAGTATAATAAATTGACATAAAATTACTGCCTCAACACAGGCTAGCCTAGTGAGGCAGGTTATGAGAAACCTAAATTTATAATTATAAATCTCTTTTCTTTAATTACCTACTGTATATACGTATTTTGTTTTTTGATATTAACTTTCGTACGTATGCAACTTTTAAACTGTACTTTTACTGTACTTATGATGTGCTTTTTGTTTTTGTAGTTATAAATCTTCATTTTTTTTTGTTCAATAAAGATATATTATTATTATTATTATTTAACTCATATGTGTATTTTTTATGTGAATACCGCGCAAGAATCCCAACTGCTCTCAACCATCTGGAGAGCTAGTGAGACTATGGCATCC
The DNA here is from genome assembly GCA_929108145.2 of Limnephilus rhombicus. NCBI lineage: Eukaryota > Metazoa > Arthropoda > Insecta > Trichoptera > Limnephilidae > Limnephilus > Limnephilus rhombicus. The sequence goes on along the minus strand of OV815299.1, from coordinate 25,812,179 downwards.
CCAATTAGGCTGATTAGGTATTTGGGAGGGAAAGCAGACGGTGAAGAGGAGGGCGGTGAGTACCTGAATATTCAGATCTGGTCAAAAAACACGGCTTAAACCATTTCAAGCGACATTTCAATTTTTAATGGTGGTCTTACACTAGGACGATACTGAGAGTATCTTCCATTCTGGAACAAGCCGCAAATGCATTTTATATTATTTTTAACAAATAACACAAATCAATCAAATTAAATTTATTGGCGCACAACGGGTTTTGAACCGGCGACCTTCGGATTGCTAGTCGAGAGCGTTACCCCTATCTTCATGATGAAGGCCGTCGATATTGCACCTATAATATGGATTTCATTTAAACACCTACATTAAAAAGCAAACTGTACTAACAAAATATTTTTTTATTAGAAATTTTTTTTAAATTAATAATTTTATTTAAAATAAACTCAAGAACTGAGATTTCTTTTGATTTTCAAAATTCTAATTAATTGTGAGAAAGATTCAGACGAGCGATAAAAGAGGTTCCAAAAATATTTTATTTTATTTGTTAAACTTTCCCGGGTTACGGAATAACCTGACAATAATAATAATAATAACGTAGTATTTATATAGCGCAGTTTTGTGATATTTCACTTATTAATTAATATTAATATTTAAAAATCTCCTACTATCATCACACAAAACGGAAAATAATTTGAAATGTGTATTTCTTTTGATCAATTTCTTAAAAGAAGTCATAAATTTTCAAGTTTACTAACGGTGTTCATTCGAAAGGTAAATTTCAAATTTTCTTGGCAAATGTAGAATTTTTAATACCTACTTTGAACTTCACAAATCGTACTCGCACATAATATCCCGCATTTTCACGGTTTTGCGCTAGTTCCGCATATGAGTAATTAAAATTATTTTTTTTTAAATAGTAAAAAATTTTAAAGTAAAATTTAAAAAATATATCCATTTTCAGCGATGTTCATGCTACGTGGATTGCAAAAAACGCAGGCGCCAATTTGAAAAGCCATAGTGGCTGGTATCGTTTTTCAATTGAATAATTATTTTCGTTATATGTTTTTTGGTGTGTTATGCCGTGTTGCGCTACCTCCTTCTTTAGCCAACGTTTTGGACAGATCCAGATCTACCCTGATGATGGACACTGCAACGCTGTCCGAAACGTTGGCTTGAGGTAGCGCAACAAGGCATAACACCCCAAAAACAAATAACGAAAATACTTTTGGCCGTGAAAATATAAAAACGTATCTGATTAATTTATTACTTCCCCACAGTAAAGGTAAAAAGGAAATTTTTGATAAAGGTAATTTTTTTTGTAGACAGTTGCAATTTTTTATAAATTTCTGCTACGATATAAGTAGATACCGTTCGTTTCGGATACCATATGACCAGTGGTGTAGCGAGGGGGGGGGGGGGTCCGCCCCGGGTGCCACCCGTCGGGGGGGTGACCAAAGATATTGAAATAAAAGATGTGCTATCTGCTGTTTTTACTATGTGGGTCTGCGCTTCCGGGTGTCACCGATATTGTTTACCAATTAACAAATAAACTAAAAGAACAAATAATTAACGAATAAACCAAACGAACGTTAAACTAAATGAACGAATTCTTTCCTTATTCAAAATATATTTTTAAACAATATTAATGCACATTTTCAAAAAATCAACGAAATGAACAAATTGTTTTTGTATGAAAACTACGCTAATTAGCGCGTAGTCCGGCGACAGTTGCGCGGACACCATAGCATATCTCTTCTGTATTTGAATATCTTTGGGGGTGACCCTAGACCGTGGAAAATATTTAAGAAGGATTTTGTCACCAAAGTATTGTTACGAACACGGTCTGTTATTTTCTTTCATGTGTTCCTCGTGGAGTGCCTCGAATTTTGTGTCTAGGTCTTTTTATAGGCGAGGGTCGCCTGTATTTGTGGAGAATTCATTTATAGAGCAAAATTTTATTTCAAAATACATTTTATTTAGTTTTACATATTTCAACTCTTTTAAAAAAACATTCACAATGTAAAATACGCGTTGTTAGTATGTGCGTTGTTATGTTTACCCTTGAAACTCTCATAAAAATGTGGTTTTTATGATTTTATCATTCAATCACACTCGCTTACCAATAGGATGCATGATTTAGGCAACAAGTTTTGTGGTATTGTAGATGTATTCGTTGATTCCCTTTACATTCTAAAATGCAATTTAAACCAACACTTTGTGGAATCCTACAAATTATTGTAACGTGGGTATAATATATTTAACGATTTGATGTGTTATTGTAATGTTTTATATTATATGTTGTTCTATGTTATTGTTAAATATTACATTGTTTAAAATATTTCACGGTTTTACGCAAGAATATACAAGTAGTTTTTAAAGAAAAAACCACTTGTATATTCTTAAAAGTTTATTCACTTTTATAACTTTTGGTATAAATTCTATGTATCTGTAATCCTCGATATCTTAAATATTATTTTATAATCTATGTAAAAGCCCCTACGGGCGAATAACAACAATAAATAATTTATTGAAATTCGTTTTAATTTATTATTACGCCTGGCAGCACTGCCAACACACCTGACTGACGATGATCGCACAGGTGTTTTCTCGCTTCCCCCTCCCCTTTCCCCCCGCAATCCGCTCACACCCCTCCCCCCAGAACTTGTAGATGAGTCCTTACCATTCAGTTTCAGAAGTGAACCTAGCTGCTAGCCACAGAGTGCAGTGCAGTAGTGGACAGTCATCCGCCGCGTTATTATCATCGAAATGTCGGCCAACGGCGCTGAGGGTGCCCCCCGGCTTTGCCATGTTATCAAAGTGGACAATTTCGATGGTTATGGATTCAACCTGCACGCCGAACAAGGCAAAACAGGACAATACATCGGCAAAGTAGACGAAGGTAGTCCTGCAGAAACAGCAGGTCTCAAACAAGGAGACAGAATCCTCGAAGTAAACGGAATGAGCATCGCGAACGACGTACACAAACAAGTCGTCCAAAAGATCAAATCCGTACCAAACGAGACAAAATTACTCGTGGTAACACTGTCTCCAAACGAAAAAGTACCAGGACTCGAGAAACAAGCAGAGATTGACAACGCTAAAAACAATGACAAGAAAGAAGAAAAGCCAACACCAGAAAACGGAGAAGATCAAGCAATGAAACACCACGAGATGTTCACACCAAAAGGACCACAAATCAACAAACTCAATCTTGGGATGACAGCAGCAGAGATGAGAGCACAATTGGCTGCTAGAAAGAAGACAGACCCAAAGCTCGCACAAATGGATTTAAAACACAAATTTGAAATAATGAAAAAGTTGTAAAACAATTCGTGTGATGTTTTTAAAGTTTTGTTATAGTGTTAAGTGCTATATTATCGCTGTTATCAGTTGTGAGAATTATTATCACTATTCTAGACTATACTATAATACATGACGTGTATCTGGCCTTGATTATACCCAACATCCAACAATCATTGTTGGGTTTTTTGCCACTCCCATCGCTGGCAGAATACACAATCCTGCAAACAACCATGCAAAGGACGTCGCCTGTACATAAAACACTGTGAATATTATAACAATAATATAATATTATATGAATATTTGTTGCGCCTTTTGTAATGTAAGCTTGAAATGTTTTTAAAAATTCATTAGAAAATGCTACCATATTGGTTTTATCGAGCCGCTTCGTTCTCTTATCTACACAATATAATCCAGCCTGTAATATTGTATTTAGTACCTACCTGCTTACGTAATTTTTTTTTTGCGGTTAACACATTTTGCACTGTGTATCTATTTTATTATTTATTGACATGTGTAGATATATTGTGTACCCATATTGGACATAAAAAACGTTATTTTGTGGGATAACAAACAACATTCCACAAATGGGCAGATTATTAATTAATTTCCAATCAATTAATGACGTAATCACATGATTGTAATTAATCAATATGATAAGTGTGAAGTTTGTACATTTGAAAACGATAATTGTCTACATTTAAATTACATCGATTTTATTGTAATGTACGTATTTATAACATTATGATGGATGTCGGAAAAATAGTCAAAAGGCTCATCGCAATACTGCAATTACTATTATATGGACTTTTCATAAATTTTAAAATAGAAACGGCTGCGGTGCGTTTTTAACACTAAACTTAAATTTGAATTTGTGGTCAAAATACTTGAGCAAACTTTGTTGTCAATTTATTTCTTGTAGACGCATTTAAAAATGTTTCATTGTTCTGTTTTGTTTTTGTTATTAAATGTATTATTTTTTTATGTGACACATCACAAGAGCAGCGTTGCTAGGCGGGTTAAGGTAGGGGCTGTAGGAAGGGAAGTCTTGATTGTACGATGGAGGAAAAACAGATGCCAGTAACTCGTTCCACCTACGACTTACATTAAAACTAGTCGAAAAAACGACCCGTTCTTATGAATACAACGTTAACTGTGAACGGGTATTCCGCTTGAGTCCGTCAGTTTCACACACGTTCACCGGGGATCAATGTTACTAGCTCTTTAGAGAAGGCTTTGTTAAAATTCCTGTAGAACAGGCTCAGCATGCCGGATTATACGAAGCAGGAACAACAGATGCCAGTAACTCGTTCCACCTACGACTTACATTAAAACGAGTCGAAAAAACGACCCGTTCTCGTGAAGTCAACATCAACTGCAAACGGGTGTTCTGCTCGTGTCCGCTATTTCACGCACTTGCACCGGTGCACCTGGGATCAATGCTGCTAGCTCTCTAAAGCATGCTCCATTAAAATACCTGTAAAACAGACTCAGCATGCCTACATTATTGCGTCTATGCATTAGAGTTGGCAATCGGTCTGTTAACAACGGATTGTCAATCAGACGGACCGCCATCCCTTTGCACAGAATCAATATCGAGATAACGGACGTGATCTCATGTCAGATTTGTGTGATTTATTTGATTTTTCTATGTACAACATACATTAAATAAATAAATAATTATGCATACTTGCAGGAATTCATGTTTAAAACGATCTAAACAGTAAATATGTAAAAATCACACAGATCTGATAGGAGATCACGTCCGTTATCTCGATAACGATCCCACAAAAGATATAGAATCGCTCGGCAGGTTTTTCAAGCATTTTAGGGCTCCAGCCCAGAGTTGGGTACCAAATTCAATTGGTGGACGTACTTGAGATTCGTACAGAGTTATTTATTTAGTTATATAAGGGGTATTGCAATTGCAATCGATAATATTAACCAGAAAAACAAGTGTAATTATATTAATTTGTGAACAATTAACGCATCGTTGATTTCGTGGCATTGACACCATATTATTACAATAACGATATTGACACTTTCGTAACAAAGAGGCCCTTTAAATTAGCAATCAATTTCTTATAAAATACTAGCAAATACCCGGCGTGCGTTGCAATGCAAAGCAAAGAAAGTTTTTTTTTGTTTTAATTCTGTTTATTGAAGCTCTTTTGGATACACAACATTTTTGAAGTGAAAACTTCTTTAGCACCGTTGTGATTTGAAACTAGATGAAACGGAAAATAGCGACACTACAAAGAGACAAACATATACATCTATAGAATTTAGCCCGCGAGAGAAAGAGATAGTAATATCGGTCTCCTCTTTGTGCGGTGCTTCGTAGCCTCCCCACTCTTGTCTACTTTAGCTTTCTGAAGTTTTCACTTCTACCATTTTGATTTTTTTATGTTCTTTATATTATTTATTAAACGCCTTATACATTTCCCAGGTAGCTCTCAATTGGGAAATTTACTAGTGCTGACCCATGAAAAATCACGGGATATTATAATTTCTATTACAAAGGACAAATAAAATTATTCTGCTAAAATATCATTGTATTATACGCTGGTACTACAATCACTTCTAATTTTGTAAATGACGCTTAAATTCACAGCAAATCCGAGTTCTACAGTTTATTGAGCCATGGTAACAGACAGACATACAACTGAATTTAGTATTTTTGATAAGTATAAGGTGCTCAACAAATTTTAATATTTTTTGGCTTTCAATTGCATCTTAGTTTGTTTTATAATAACTGTCAAGTGAATTTCATGACAGTTGGTCCCCCGACACGCTTATTTACAATATGCAATCGGTTTAGGGAACATACGATATGCATACATGCACAAAATATAACTAAGTGTCCCCGTAGGGGTGTGCAAAGAGGATGTACCGCCGAATAATAAAATATAAAACATGTTTTCATTGAAATGCATCAAGGATAAAACTACTTGTCTATATACTGTATATACCAGTGTATTAGCACAAAAAATTGATACTGTAAATAAATTCGTTTGATAATCATACCAACTTATTATTAAAGGTCTTTTGAAGTTGAATTTAAGTTTGAAATTGGTAAATAATGCACAAAAATTATAATTTTATAATAAACTAGCTCTTCCCGGCATGCGTTGCTATGCCATTTAATAAAGAAATTGTTTCTCCCTGAGTGTCCTTCCCATTTGTCCCGTTCCCCTTCCGCCTCCCCTTCTTCTCCTGCATCCTCTTCCTCTCTCGCGTTCCCACTCCGTCACCTCCACCTTCCCTCTCCCCACTCCACTCCCCCCCCTTCCCCCTTCCCGCGAACCCCCTCCCGAGTTCCCCTCCCCCCTCCCAGGCCCCCCTCCCCCCTCCCAGGTTCCCCTCCCTGGTTGCCCTTCCACCTTCCCCGCCTTCCCTCTTCCATTTCCCGCTCCCTCGTCCCGCCAACCCTCCTCCCGCGTTCCATATATTCAATCCCAGTACATTCAGTTTTTAAACAGCCCGCGTGCCACCTTTTACAATTTAAATTTCCATTTATCATTTATATTAAATTTGGTACCTAACACAGGTACCTATTTAAAATATCTAAAATTCTTGATTCGATTCAAACTATTAGGGGAGTACCTACTTTAAATAAATTTATCAACTTAAAGATTTTCAAAAATAGAATCCTGATTTAACAATCATTGTTTTGCAAAATGTCAATATCAAACACGCGAACTGTCAAACGTGCGATGGTCGTTAGGTTTTCTGAAATTATCCAATTTTCTGCGCAATTTTCTTAATTTTTCTCTCCGTAAGAACCATCCTCGTACTTCAAGGAATATTCTAAAAAAAGAATTAGCGTAATCGGTTCAGCTGCTCTCGAGATTTGCGCTTAGCAACACATTTAGCGATTCATTTTTATATATACGATATCATTTCAGGGGACCAATTGTCGAGTGATCAACTGCCAGGTCTTGAAAATGCATAAGTAGCATGACCTCTTTGCGATTTTCACATTAAAACAGCATTTGATCGAAAGTTTGCAGCCCCGTTATCATTTTTAAAATCCTGCTATCTTTATTAAAACAAGGCTGAAAAAATGGTTTTGAATCGCAATTTTTAATGAAATGTTTTCAAAATGTCGCGTTAGATCCAATCGTGTCATATATTCAAGGTATGCGTGGTGAAAACTGGTTATTTTCTTGGGTTATTGACCAAAACGAGATTTAATTTTGAATATCATTGACGTGGTATTTAAATTTTTTAACTTAACAGATTGTGTTGCTAATCCGCATTCGTGAATTATCTTATCTGTAAATATATCTATAAATGTTATACATAAAAAATTATAAATAAATACATGATTAGATAAGTAGTAATTCTTTATTAATTAGTAAATGGATTTAAGTACATCAATCGATAAGTCATAATATTATAATGCAACGGAAAAGTATTGAAACATTTTTGAGAATCAGCAAAATGAATTCTTGATTACCTCCGTTTGTTTTTTTTTTTTTTTTTATCAAATAGGTATACATAATTTCCTTCTAAATACTGTCTTTGTTGTGCTGATATTTCAATGGAAGGTGCTCATTGGTTCTTCTTTTGAACATGTGAACACGCCGAAAGCACGCCCAAAATTTGTACAGATTTCATTTTTGTTTTCTTCCTCCAACAAACAACTTGGTTCTCTTTAAGAACCTTGCTTAAGAACCTATGCTTGGTGTACCATCTAAGTGACCAGCTCAGGTACGGAGGCTCCATCGAAGCCAGAGTTAAGTTAGTCTCTCAGAAACTGGGCGTACTGTACAGGGCCCGCATATACTGCAGATCTGCTGTCTAGAGCCCCAAAATGGTCTGAAAAACCCTCGACTCTGTGCAGAAACGTCCATATGATAGATTCTCCCATCATAACGGATTGCAATCTTTAGAGCACAGGTATCGGGTAGTTATGCTATCACTGTTCTACCAGTATTACCAAGGAAGATGTTCTGAGGAACCAGCATCACTGATCCCTTCGGCACAGGTGCATAGTCGGGAAACACGCCAAACGCGCGCCCAACATATGTACACGGTTGAAATTTGTTACAAGAGAACGCGTCGCTTCTACGACTCGTTCTCGAGTTCAACAGCTTGGCTTTTTGTATTAACAATAGCTCCACATATAAGGCCCTTAAAAATATCTTCCCTCAAGCTCTATGTCATCTTTGGAGCCTTTTCAAGGAAAACTGGCTGTGGAACGATGTGCCAACCTCTGTGTTTCCTTCCTTCTACAAAATAGATCTCTTCAAACATAGGCCCTGATGAAAATTATGTGTCTCGGGGCCTCCTAAGTGGAGTTAATATTTAAAAAGGTTCACTCTTTCATTTCTATAAAATTACCCTCCACACAGCATTCCCAAATATGGCTTAGGACCTTAGATGAATCTTACAGCCTAATGTGTGGATTGATATTAAAAAAAAAAACAAATTCATTTCTCATCACAACTTGACTTTGAAACAAAGAAATAACTGCGAAACATTTTTTTATTACTGTTTGTTCTTATCTACAATTTCTATAATATTTTGTTGCAATAAATTGCCAATAAAATTCATATTTTATTGCATCGTTTCATAACTAACTCATAAATCGGTTTTATTACCGATTTTTTTATTTCAAAGGCGTTTTTTTCCAACAATGACTCATAAATAAATGAGTAATAGATTAAAATTAGTCATGATTATGTATTATTGAATTTTCCTCTCGAAAGGGAAAAATATTGAAACATCTGTACAATCGATATGTAATACGTAATTGTATTTATTTTTAAATATTACATATTCAATTTTCTCAAACAGGGAAATGTTCAGCTAATATTTTTTGAGAAAATTTATAATGTTATACACTTCATTTTTAATTTAATTAAATTCCATATATTTGTGTGTTTGCAAAATAATGTTCAACATTACAACAATTTATTAGGTGAATAAATTGGAAATCTGTTTTTATTAGTTGGATACCCGTTTTTGTGGAAATCGGATGACGTCACTATTTATACAGGGTGTAACAATACGTACTGGAATAATTTTAGCCAGTGTTTCCTGAGCATATTTGGAGTAAAAAATGTAGATGTCATTTTGCTGTCCGCTCATATTTTTTTTTCAATTAAAACAATAAAAATATTTTTCCATCACACGTATACCCACACGTCACGTGATAAGCAGCACGAAAACACACGAAACAATGCGCAACGTGTAGGAGTGTGATCAGTAGTGACGTGTAACGGAAAAATATTGTTGTTGTTGTTGTTTTCTTTTTAAATGTGAATACAGCACAACAGTCCCAACTGCTCTCAACTGTCTAGAGACAGTCAGACTATGGGGTACAATTAGGGTAAGTTGTGAGGCTGAAAGTAGTGAGGAGGGGGAGGAAATGGGGTAAAGGAACGTTGGGAAGTATTTGGCTATTCAGATCTAGTCACCAAACACGGCTAAAACCATTTAAAGCAACATTTCAATTCTGAATGGTGGTCTTACACCAGAGGCGATACTGAGAGTATCTTCCACTTTGGGCGAGCCGCAAATTTATCACATATTTTTGTTAAATTATTAAAATGTGAAATAACATAAAAATTTACTTGCACAAGCCGAGATTTGAACCCGCGACCTCCGAATCATTAGTAGACCATATCCCTCGACCACGGAGGCCGTCACATGAATTTAAAAACACATCGGACATCAAAACAACATCATCTGTAGGAATCTCTGGCTAAAATCCTTTGGGTACATACTGTTGCACCCTGTGTACAAAAGTCTACATTTATTGTTTTAGACAATTTTGTATATTTGGACATTGTATATTGAAGAAGTCAAAATCACTATTAAACTAACTTATAAAAACCATGTTGTATATTGTACTTTATATTATTTTATAAAATATTCATTTAATCATAGCGCCAGTCTTATAAATAAATAAAAATATATGTTCTACTGTCTTATTCTTATGTAGTTATAATTTTTATGCTTAGTCCATAGATATTTAAAAAAAATAGATACCTAAATATTGTAAACTAAGAATTATTCATATCATTGAAACAAACACAATGTGTAGATAAGTACCTATATTAGTTTTTTCAATTGATTCGTGCTTTGTTCCTGATACTAATCTGAAAGTTAAATCCGGTACGTAATAATGACCTCAACAATTTTTTTGGTGTTCATAGCAATAATACAATTGAATCATCTGTACCATTATTCAGATGTCATTTTTTTTATCTTTTAAAATCATGAAAACTATGCAGTTTTATTTTGAATAACTGGGTTACCCGGCTTCGCCGAGGGAGTTTATGTGAGATTAACTGACGTTCGAACTCACGACGGATCTTGCTTTATATACCCCTACCAATGGAAAGCCCCACCCATACAAAAAGGCTTCGAATGGTTCACAATGTTCCAGAAAATTCCACAACATTCCACAATGTTCAGGAACGTTCTGGAATGTTGTGGAATGCTCTAGAAACCATATTTCAGCTCTTATATCTTCAAAGCACACCCTTCAGGTAAAAACGAGAACCTTCTTCGTGGATGGGGGATGGAGGGCTACCACATATAATTCCCCTGATCGTACCGGGACTCGTTTATGATTATTCTTTATTTATTAAATTCTGTCAGGTGTGCTTATTTGTATGCTTGAAAGCTGTTTCGCCTTCTGAAGGTATTGTCAAACTGTGAAAAATCGCTGATAAACGTTCTACAGTCAAACCCGTTTATAAGCATCCCGTTTATAACGAAAACACTGCTGTAACATGTAAAATTTCACATAGTTTCATATTACGCATGAATCGCTAGACGTTCAGTTTGACAATTATGCATTTGAAAGGCGAAACCGTTATCAAATTCATAAAAGGAAAACTTTATTTTATTTTGTGTATCTATTACATGTTTTTTTAATGGAAGTCCAAAGATTTTCAATAAATACATAGTTTTTTATTGATTTCGTCATAGTTTTATGATGCCTTTGAAAGGCGAAACAGCTGTCGTGCATTAGCATAAATATACCTAGCAGAACTGCGGGAAACTATCTATTGTTAATAATTTTGATAAATTGAATATTTTGCATTGAGATATGTAGGTATATGTAAATTCAATCACAAACTTATTTATTTCCTTGTTGAGATAACTTAAATTGATTGTTTAGTTGGATATATTATTCCTTTTGCTAATTTATGTAGCGCCATTTTTGTGAATTATCATCATAGGGACGTAACGTGAATGAAAATGCTTGATAAATTGCTACAATAACATTGCTTGTTTTTAATTAAAGAACTACTGTTATATAATTTATGTAAATTGAATTGCTTGTTAGAATATAGTCATCGCTTTTAATTATATTTATTCATTGTTTCCACGTGTTAAGGCGTTATTATTTAATTGTGTAAGACATTCTAACAGATTTTAAATTTGTTTATGAACATCTAAAGATATCCTGACTAACAATCATTGATTTTAATTTGGGAGATGGGTATTGAATAACCAACACCTCTGCCATAGGTCACCCCAAGTGGTTTGCTACGTTTTGTGATTTAGCAGAGGTGCCTGGATTTCACGGGGTGAGGTTTGGAGATGACGTACTGCGTGGTGGGCTGGATTGGGAGAGACTGGCCAAGAGAGACCTTTTGAACTCTCTAGCCGACTCTGCACCGCAGTGGGAGGCATGAATTCATACGTTCGTCACTTTTGAACATTGCCCCCCGATTCCTACGCTTCCCTCATACATTTTTCTTTCCCAGAACTTCCTCTCCTTCCTTTCACTGAAAACATCCTCCACACAGCATTCACAAAGATAACATGGGCCCTGAGGGTTTCTTTTTTACTCAGGGCCTTCTGTACGGAGATAATGTAAAGAAATTAAAATTATAATAATATCAATGAGAGATTTGGCATGGAAGCATACCGACTGTCACCGAGCCACGACCAAATAGCACCAACTATCAAAGCGGCTATGCAATGAAAGTTATGGTAGAAACAAAGGCGGGTGCCGCTGTGCATAAATGCGATTAGCAATTAGCTGTGGTGGCGACAATTTTGGCTAACAATATGACAGCAATTTTTCAAAATCTATCTCCCTAATTACTATTATCTTAACTATTGTTAAAATATTGTTTTATGTTTTTGTGTTAATTGCATGTTTATAAAATTTACCAATTATATTATATTAATTATAAATCCTTGTATCTTAGTGGAAATTTGATTACGTCATTTGCAGTAGATAAAATATTGTTTGTAAATAAAAAATACAATTATTATGTTTTTTCTGTCATTGTAGAACCATCAAAGTTTACGTAAATACATGTATTATAGATTATTTTCAACTCTGAAATTCATTACTATAATTTGAATATTAAATTACGATATACCAATAAAAAAAAAATTTAATCAAAATATTTAATAAATAATATTAATTGGACAATTTGTAAAGCGCCGTTTTTGTGAAAAATCACCTCAAGGGACTTTATTCTTCTAAAAACATTAGAATAATTTAAACAAAGCCTAGACGAAGTTTTTGACAACCACAAAAAGCACAATTAAAAAAACTGCGTAAAATTGGCAGCTATATTGTTCAAGTGGAAGATACTTTCAATATCACCCTTGTATCAGATATCTTTGGCAAATGCACATATTGTGCAAATCTTATTCATGGTCTAAATAATTTCAACTAAAAACATTGTTCAAATTCTGACAAAAAATGTACAAAAATTTAAGAAGAATGATGAAGACCCTGTCCACATTGGGAGTAAAAAACTCCTAGCGTTTTTCAAGCCAATAACAAATACCTTGACACCGTTGACGTGCGGCGACACTTTATTGAGACTATATTAAAAAAAACCAGGATCTTTTTATTCCCAATACGAACAGCTTTTAAAATAACTGTATAACCAACCACTGGAGCGACAGACCAACTTAAAACTTTTTTATTGGATTGCTCAAGATTGTTAAAAATTCATTATGAAAATTTTCCGCAACACAAAAAATATCATACCTCCGAATTTTAATAGAGAAACACATAAACTGAATAAAGAGATATATAACCAATGAATTCACCTATATTTAAATAATCATCCCCCATATTTTAAACATTAATTTGGTATAAACGGAAATATTCTCTAGGTTTTCTGGCCATAAACTCGCATGGAAAGTTGAATTTCACATTAAATATTTTCTTAAAGTGCCATTTTATGCGCTTGCATTCTGACAGCGACCGTTTTATTTGTGTTCCGAGATATTTTTGTTTATTTGAGTTTTTGTTAACATGAAGATTTCGGTAAAAAGAAAACAAAAAAGTGACACCTATTGATTATTAGTAGAACTATGCTATTCAGCTTTCATATAATGTCAAATGTAGACCGCGGGAATATTTCAAAATTTGTTTAAAAGAAACTTAGTAAAATTTGCCAAATTTGGCAGGAGAGCAATCCGTGGACTTTTAATTACTGCCAGATTGTGGCAAAAAGCGCTCAACTGGTTATTATTATTATTATTATTTAGAAACCATAATATTATCTTATACCGTAATATGTTTTGCTTATTATATATTATACCTACTTATAAAATGTTTTGTTTGTGCTATTTAGAATAGGATTAATTTTATTTCAAATGTGTATAAAAACAATTGACTCCATCTCAATACATTCCATTATTTTTTATTTATCCCTTAGTGCTAATATTATTATGTTGTAATAAATTACTTTTTCATAGACTATCTGACTTTTATTTGTGTTTTTGTTGATCATTGTAACAAATGGTGTCCTACGAGTCATAGTATGATTTGATAAGCGGGTACGGGTACTGCCGCCCTGGGCCGCCATTTATTGGTTGACCAATTCCTCTGCCATAGGTCACCCCAAGTGGTTGGCTATATTTTTTTGACTTAGTGAGGGTGTGCAGTTTCATGGGGTGAGGTTTGTTCATGACTTGGTGGCGTGTGCGTTGGTCCATTGTTTGGGAGATGCTGGTTGAGGGAGACCCCTTACTACGGAGGCATCTACTAATATCTACAGTAATTGCAAAAACTGAACAAATCGAACTAATTACCTATGAGAACCAAAGTGCGTACGAATATCTACAGCTCAAACTGCTGACTAATACCTATGAGAACCAAAGTGTGGACGAATATCTACGGCAACGGCAGAGGTTGGATTTGCAATTATGTATAGCATATCGGAATAACGTAATATTGCGTATGCAGTTTAAAAAACTTAATTTATTTATGTATGTATGTCAAAATCCCTAATATCGGACTATTGGACAGATTTAGGTGATTATTAAGGATTTGGATTTTTGTTTTAACAGCTTTCTTTATTTTGAGTACTTCTAAATTATTTAGTCTGTTACCATGACCATTTCTATGTCATTTAGGTTAGGTTAGGTTAGGTTGTGGTGCCGTGTATTTCGAAATAAATAAATATCTTTGTATTATGACCTCCATGTTTGTTCAATAAATTATTGTCGTCGTAAACAGCAAAATACGTAATATTATGCAAAATCTTCATGTACGTACTTTAAACGTTTAAGCCTTTACGTAATTAATAATTACGTAATTGAAATAATTTATGCTTTTCCGTACAACCTCTTGCTCAGCTGCCCTCTGAAGATTTTAGTCACCACTGGGATTGTCATAGATATTCGTCCGACCTTAGCTCTGTAGATATTAGTCCACACTCCGAAGTTCGTAGATATTAGTCCAACATATGAGCTGTAGATATTCGTCCGACATACAGGCTGTAGATATTAGTATCTGGAGTCATTATGATAGGTGGAAATTTCTCAAAAGGAGAAAGGGTCGGCGCAAATGAAGTGGCCTACACTCTTGAAAAGTATTGATCCGCCACTGGCCATAGGTCACCCCAAGTGGTTCGCTGTGTTTTTTGACTAGGCAAGAGTGTTCAGATCTTGGTGGCGGGTGCGTCGGTCCACTGATTAGAAGATGCTGCTTAAGGGAGACCCTTTACAACCGGTTACCGCTGTCCGGGCCGCTCGGTAACGCAGGGATCCGACCCTCAGGCTAACGACTGATGGTGGGCTACCACATGAATGAGTGTATTACATTGTGCCGGTTCGTGACCGGAGGGGACCCAGCAGCAGCGTTTGGGGCGCATTGGGCGACCTCTCCACCGGACTCTCTCTGCCCATCGCTTTGCACCGTAGTGGGTGGATTTAATTCATACGTCCATCACTCCTGGACACTCTAATCCCCAGCTAACTTCTCCGTTTCGTACCTTGATTTCCCCTCATAATCTTACAGAAAAATAAAACTGTAAAATCATGAACATACAGCAAACGAAAATTAATATCCAACAGGGACGAATAGAGGGAGTCTTCGTTGGCGAAATTTACCAAAACTGTTGGTGAATTTCGCCAACATTTGCGGCTTGCACTCACATTTAAAGTCACCACCATTTTTCGCAACTTCCCAATCCCAATTTTCTTTTATTTTTCGAAACCCAGATAGCCGAGTCTCTAGACGCCTCCTATCTGAAGAGTTATTCTCCTATCTTTTGTGGCATCGTTATCGAGATAACGGACAGATTTCTGTGATTTATTTACTTTGTCTATGTACAACGTACATTAAATAAATAATTATACATACTTGCAGGAATTCGTGTTTAAAACGATCTAAACTAAAATTTGTGACAGTAAATTGCAATACGAAGAACATATGAAGCACTTGTCCGCAGCATCCTGGAATACAGCTCCATTATTTGGGCACCCTCTGAACAAAACCATATCCTAGAAATAGAAAAAGTACAAAAAAGGTTTATGCATTACCTCTATATGAGTGAATATACATACTACCCATTCTAGTATCCATCGTTGTTCTTAACAGGAATGCTCGATCTTAATACATTAGAAGCCCGCCGAAAAATATTTTTGGGGAAACATTTTTTTAAGCTAATCTCCGGTATTATACTGAATCCACCTATGTTGAAGGAGATTAACCTTTACGTCCCTAACGCGTATACTCGTGGGAGATCCCACACACTTTTTTATGCTCCGAACTTCTTCCTTTCAGAATGCCCCATTAAATAGAGCAATTCAACTGCTTAACGATTCTGCATTGAGCATTGACATCTTCAATGTTACCTATAGAGAGTTCAGTAACTATCTTTTGACATATGTCTCAACATAGTGAAACTGCCCCCTTGGCCTTTTTTTCTCTTATATTTTGTAATCTTCTCTGTAATAATTTGGTGTAGGTATAACTGTTTTATGGAGAACCTAAAAAAAAAAATTATAAATAAATGTAAAAATCACACAAATCTGACAGGAGATCATGTCCGTTATCTCGATAACGATCCCACAAAAGATAGAGAATAACTCTTCTGGACTGCTTGGACTTCACCCTCGTAGGCGAGTCCTATTCCGAAGAAGGTGTCTGCCGCTGTAGCCGAGCGGCTCAAAATGTCTCTAGTATAAAATTTAGGGAATGCAATCTCGTTCTCGCGAGATCACGTTTTCGCGAGATCTCGGCCTTTTTTAGCGAGATTGATCTCGGACGAAAAAGGGGCGAGATCTCGCGAGTTTAACGAGATTGCACTCGAGCATAAAAACGTCTTATTCGAAGCGCGGAAATAAGAAGCCGTTTAGCAGACGATTCTTTGGACATTTTGTGCTTCTTAAGGAGCTATTTTCAAAATAATTCGTAACAATGGCTTGTGATTTGAACTGAACAAATCTTTCATTTGATTGGTATATTTTGTTAATTAATCTATAATATCTGATGGATCTACTGAGTAGATATAGTTTTATTAAATTGATAATAATATTTCAGTTTATTTATTTATTGTTTATTTATTTATTGTTCTTATACGCCCGTGGGGGCTTTTACATAGATTATAAAATAATATTTAAGATATCGAGGATTACACATACATAGAATTTATATCAAACGTTATAAAAGTGAAAAAACTTTTAAGAATATACAAGTAGTTTTTAAAGAAAAAACCACTTGTATATTCTTGCTTAAAACTGTGAAATATTTTAAACAATGTAATATTTAACAATACCATAGAACAAAATATAATATAAAACATTACAATAACACATCAAATCGTTAAATATATTATACCCACGTTACAATAATTTGTAGGATTCCACAAAGTGTTGGTTTAAATTGCATTTTAGAATGTAAAGGGAATCAGCGAATATATCTACAATACCACCAAACTTGTTGCCTAAATCATGCATCCTATTGGTAAGTGAGTGTGATTGATAGTTGGTTGTGTATGTGTTGCAAAAGAATGTTATATTTTGTCTAGTATTCCTTGTCGGTACATGGAGTTTAATACTAGAAACGATGGCAGGGCTGTCAATTAGGTTGTTCATAACTCTGTACAATAAAATTAGGTCTGAAATAATTCTTCTGTCAGACAGCGTAATTAAATTTAGTCGATTCATTAAACTTAAATAATTAATGTTTTCTATTGGAATTTTGAGTTTGAAATTTAAGTACCTAAGAAATTTGTGTTGAACACGTTCTATTTTGTTAGAGTGTACTTTATAGAAAGGGGACCAAATAGGTGAATTATATTCTACTTGACATCTAACTAATGAAATGTAGAGTGTTTTCATGCAATCCATGGACTTAAAATCAGTTAGGGTTCTACAAAGGAAGCCAAGAATCTTTAAAGCCTTATTAGTTATATCATCTATATGTGCTGTGAATGTTAAGTTTGAATCGAATATAACTCCCAAGTCGCGAATTTGTAATACTGGTGTTAATTTAACATTATTTAAATTATATTCATGTAAAATATGAGAATGAGTTCTGGAAAATCGTATTACTTGACATTTCTCAATATTCAAAAATAACATATTTTGTTCGCACCATTTAAAAAATTCATCTAAATTAGCTTGCAAAATTAGGCAATCATATATATTTCGTATTCTTTTAAACAATTTTAGATCATCTGCAAAAAGTAGGACTTGTACATCTTTAAATATGTTTACAATGTCATTAATGAATATTAAGAAGAATATTGGGCCGAGGTGGGACCCTTGCGGGACACCACTTGTGGCCTCGAATACATAGGATTCTATAAAATTAATCCTGACACTAAGCACTCTATTACTGAGGTAACTGATAATCCATGTCAATAAACTTCCTTTGATGCCTAACAGTCGGAGTTTGGATATAAGAATGTGATGTCGAACCTTATCAAATGCTTTACTGAAATCGGTGTATATAGAATCCACTTGTTGTTTCAGACTAAGGGATTCGGATATGTAATTATTATAGATAGTTAAATTACTTAAGGTAGATCGACCTCTGATAAAGCCATGTTGGTTAGGAACAATAATATTGTTGATAGGTTTTACAATGGTATCTAATACTAATGACTCGAAAAGTTTGGGTAAAGCAGACATAATACAAATAGGTCTATAGTTTGATATATCGCTTTTGTCACCTTTTTTATGAATAGGCGTTAAATAACTCTTTTTCCACAGAGCCGGAAAACAGCCAGATGCTAAGGATTTGTTAAAAAGTTTGTGTAAGGGATATATCAAACTATCAATGCAAGTTATTAAAAATATGGGAGGAATACCATCCGGTCCAGCAGATTTATTACTATCTAATGCGTTTATGCCCCTTTCTATAGATTCTAATTTTATGAAACATTGACTTAGGTTTAATGACTCTTCCACTGAAGCACTGGAGACTGCATTGACGGGAATATCTTTATCGTAAACACTTTTAAATGAGTCAGCAAAGAGATTAACTATACCCTCGATACTGTCGGCACATTTTCCTTTAAAATACATGCTATTAGGATATCCACAGTTGTCGTTTCGCTGAGATTTAGTAAAATTCCAGAATTTTTTCACATTGTGACGACGTACCTCATTTTCTATTACGTTAACATAGTTATTATAGCATTTTATTGATAATTCTTTACATTGTTTTCGTAGTTTAGTAAATGTTATATAATCGTTAGGATTTCTGGTATGTTTATATTTTCTGTGGATACATTTTTTTTTATTAATTAAATTAGTTAATTCCCTTGAAAACCATTTTGGATAATTATATGATGTGAAGCTAACCCTGGGAACAAATTGTTCAATAGAGGTATTTAAAATCGTGTAAAAGTGTTCTAATTGATCATTTATATGATTATCCTCATCTAAAAAGGACCAATCTGTTTGGATAAGGTACTCAGTAATATGATGGTATTCAGCTTTGGAAAAGTTATACGATGGGGCACTTGTTTTTTTTGAAGATGTTAAAGGCAAATTTGTTATGATAATGTCCAATGGTGGGTGGTGTTGATCTAACGGTAATAATAATTCGTCGGATAGCTCAACTACTATTTTCGAATCACTTGAAAACACTAAATCCAACATTCGATTGTTAAAGTTGAAAATCTTGTTTGATTGAGTTAGTCCCAAGAATAAAGACATATCACGAATTTCACTGCATTTAGCACACTGTAATTCGGCTTGGTTTGTAGCAGGTCCATTGTCATCTTGGCTGGTCCAGTTAGGAAGGTTATAATCACCGGCAATAATGAATTTTGCTTTAGGATATTTGAATTTGAGTACTTCTATGTCCTCATTGTGATTTTTATATGTTTGCAAATCCGATGCAGGTGGGATATAGACACAGCCGATAATAATTTTTCCATTGGGTATATTGAGCAATACAAAAATTTGTTCAACACTTTTGTGTTTAACCGGTAATTTAGTAGATGATATATTCTTGGATACGCACAGCATCACACCTCCTCCATTAGACTTTTTGCTTGTAATAGAATTTCGATCAGAACGATATGTAGTATAGTGATGTAGGCCTAATTCTGACGAGCTGATATCAGCATTTAACCATGTTTCAGTTAAAAACAGAATGTCGTGTGAGAATATTGGGGAGTTAGTTTTAAGTTGGTGCAATTTCGTACGCATTCCCCGTACATTTTGATAATATCCTGTAAGTCTAGAAAATCTGTTCTGTTTGTTTTTCAGTTTTTTGCTTGAGTTTTGATGATTTTGGGAATTCCATTGAAATGTTTGATTCGTAAATCGACTTCACCCTTTTCTTTCCTCTCTTCTAATTCCTTCCAGAGGTCAGTTAAATGTTGTCTTTGTTGTAGAGTTCTGTCAGGTTTGATTATAATTCCATTGGACAGAGTAGTTTTGTTAAAGAGTATAAGTTTTGCCTGTTTGACTTCATCAAATTCTAATTTAATTGGTATTGGTATTAAGTTTATAGTCAACTCAACTTAGATAATAAGTTTCATTTTTTTACTTCTCGTTGTTTTGTTTGTTATAAAAGAACTGTTTTATTACTAAAAGATTTTTGTTTAATATTAGAAAAGAAGACTGGTTGTTCCTTTCATTTTTTTATTTGATAGATACGTACATCAAAATTTACTACTAAGAAGTTTATTAAAAAATTATAGACAAATACCTACGTCAAACAATGTTTGATGCATAAAAGTCTGTTGAAAAATTCGTGAAAATAAATGTTTATCTTATAATACTTAAAAATTTTATTATTTTTTTCCTAATTTATTCAAATATTGTGATTATTTGCAAAAAAACACACAAAACTGCCAATCTCGCGAGATCTCGAAATTGGCGAGATCTCGCAGTATTGTTATTCATAAACTCGCGGGATCTCGCTTGAGCCCCAATCTCGCGAGATTTGCATTCCCTAATAAAATTCCGACCCTCCTTTTTATTCTGAAAAATTGCTAAAACTGATAAGTTACAGCACGTCACTGTAGTGTTAATCATTCGGGGTTTTAGTTGGCAAGAATACAAGACAGTCATTTTAATAATTAATATTTAGAATATTTTTATTTTTAAATATGAAAATTAATTAATTTTAACCAATTTAATTTTAGATTAAATTTGGGTACTGTTATTTACCACGCGTTGAACATATTAAAAATGTCTTACGACGTCATTTGTTTGCGGGCCGCTGGATTGGATACTAACAGCTGACATTGTTAAAATTTGTAGTCGGTGGTATTACAAACCTATTTGTATTTTTTAAAACGGTAATCTTTTAATAAAACAATAATTATATAAAGTAAAAAAAGCGCCGCGGGTGAAAATTTTATATCTCCATGGCTAAAAAAACTATGAAAAAAAGACTGCTCCACTCTCCATAACTATGAAAAAAAGACTGCTCGCATACCTTGACAAACAAAAACTGATCTCCACCCGTCAATTCGGGTTTCGGGCAAAAATGGGAACAGAAGACGCCTTATCGGAACTAACCACCTACATAGTGAAAAACCTAGATGGCGGTTCAAAGGTGTTAGGAGTGTTCTTAGACCTAGCAAAAGCTTTCGACACTATCTCACACAAATTACTCCAACAAAAACTCAAAAACATTGGCATAATAGGTCCACCACTAAAATGGTTCATCAGCTACATTGAAAATAGACAACAAATTGTAAAAATCAATAATCAAGAAAGTGACAAAGTAGGCAACAGGTATGGAGTACCCCAAGGCAGCGTTTTAGGTCCCATACTGTTTCTCATCTACATTAACAGTCTAACTGAGATAAGCCTAGGGAACATAGAGTACAAAGTTATCAGTTATGCAGATGACACTGTAATTTTATTCAAAGCCCAATCATGGGAAAAAGTCTTCAAAAACACGGAAGCAGGGATGACTGAAGTAAATAAATGGCTAATAAATAATCTACTGAGACTAAATATTTCTAAAACAAAATACTTAACTTTCAGTAAAACATTAGCTGGTCAGCCAGATAGTCGCCCACAACTACATCTTCACCCCTGCACAGTTACCTCATTAACTAACTCACGCTGTGTTTGTGACAAAATTGATTATGCGCAAAATATTAAATATCTCGGTTTAACTGTTGACAATAACTTAAAATGGGATCTCCAAATTAACCTAATTACAAAAAAAATACGGAAACTCTCTTACATCTTCAAAACAATTCGAAACATTATGTCACTACCTCAGCTAAAAAATATATATTATGCACTCTGTCAAAGTATTCTAATGTATGGTATTTCAGTATGGGGAGCAGCAGCAGAGACTCACCTCAAATCACTTAAAATTAATCATAAAACAATAATCAGAATTATGTTTAGAAAGCCTTATCAACATCCGACAGAACAGATAATGATCAACAATAATCTATTAGACATAAATAAACTATTCATAAAGAAGATCATCTACAAAAACTGCATAAAAATATCACCACACTTCCATAACTCACTCGCAATACACAAGAGCAAACACACACAATCAACTACAAGTACCATATATCAAATCAAATTCTGCAAAAAAACATGAATCTTACTTGGCACCATATATATTCAATAAGTTTGTAGCCCAAACAAAGACCTACGTCGCATCTAATAATTTGAACTGGGTTTTCAAAAGATTTTTAAACTGGTTGAATGTCAAGGAAAGAAGAGAGATAAGTAATATTCTTAATATCTAATATTATATATTTTCTATTTACTACTCTGTTTTTAAATTCTGATTTTCTTCTTATTTTTTATTATTATTTTTACTATAATATATGTTTCTTTTTTTTCTTTGTTTTACCACTTATTTGCTTTTATGTAATTAGAAATTGTTAGTTACCAGCCTCAGAACAGACTTTGTCTAGTGAGGAGGGTAAGGAAAAAAAAATCATGTTGTACATAACTAATAATAAATAAACGCCCGGGCTGCCGGCACTGAATTGAATTGAATTGAAAAACTACACCTGTAAATTTGTCTGTCCTGGTACGGGAAACTTTCCTAGTTGGACAGGCAAAGCTTCCTATTATGTGTTTTGTACTTTCTTTTGTATGTATCTATAGTAAATAAATAAAAAAATAAAATAAATTATTATAGTACCAATAAATGTTCAACTCGTACACGTGCGTGTCATTTAAGATCTGCAAGATCACACACATCACACGTCTACACTAAAGACTGTAAATAACAGTAACCCAATTTTGGAATCTATAATTTTGCACACTTGTCTAGATATTGTTGGTCGATGTCAAAATACAAAGTTTGTAATTTGGTTAGAGATATATACAAATGAAGTCCTTCATAATTTGTGGAAAATGCAAAAAAGAGAATTGGTCCACAATGACTATGAGGGACATTCAGCTACCTCTAATGAATCTTGGCACGGAAGTCACGGGGAATACACCTTGGAGGAAACCCTGAAAGGCTACGTGTGCCCCGAGCTCATGATGGGAGCAAACGCCTACGACAAGATAAGTAAAATTCTTAATATCTAATATTATATATTTTCTATTTACTACTCTGTTTTTAAATTCTGATTTTCCTCTTATTTTTTATTATTATTTTTAATATAATAATAATAATAATATATCTTTATTGAACAAAAAAAAATGAAGATTTATAACTACAAAAACAAAAAGTACATCATAAGTACAGTAAAAGTACAGTTTAAAAGTTGCATACGTACGAAAGTTAATATCAAAAAACAAAATACATATATACAGTAGGTAATTAAAGAAAAGAGATTTATAATTATAAATTTAGGTTTCTCATAACCTGCCTCACTAGGCTAGCCTGTGTTGAGGCAGTAATTTTATGTCAATTTATTATACTGTGAACATACCTACACTTACATTAGAATAAAATCACACAATAGAATGGTTGCATTAATAATAACAATAACATTGGTACAATAATAACAGCATTGGTTCAATATTAATTTCGAATTTGGGTGAGTGCACCGGTAAATGCTCTATCATTATTTTTTATCCAAATTTTTATGTTTTTTTTGAAATTTTTTTGTGAATCACATTTTTTTATACTAATTGGAAGAATGTTGTAAAGTCTTGTTGCAAGGTATCTGAAGCTTCGTTGACCAAAAGTAGTATGAGTTATGGGAATTTGTAGTAAATATTTGTTATTGTTTCGAGTACAGCGAGTGTTTAATCTTTTTTCATAGTATTTGTGTATATTTGTGTATAGATGAGTGAGGATTGTTTTTGCATATATCTGCCGAACGTCAAACACATTCATAATATTGAAGATTAAGTTGGAGTCTGTAATTAGAGGTAGTCTAAGAATTAATATAATATAATATATATGTTTCTTTTTTTTTTTTGTTTTACCACTTATTTGCTTTAATGTAATTAGAAATTGTTAGTTACCAGCCTCAGAACAGACTTTGTCTAGTGAGGAGGGTAAGGAAAAAAAAAAAAAAAAAAAAACCAAGGAATGCGGTCGATTTTTTCATTTTGATATTTTAAAGAACTCTGTTGATTTTTTTTTGTGAAGAAATATGTTGGTTTTTATAACGTAGATTTTTTAAAATATTATTTCCACCACAGGAAGCCCTGGGGAAAATAATTTCCATCAGGACCTGTGTCATCTTAGGGGATGCTGTGTGGGGGATTTTTTTAAAGAAAGGAAGGAGAGTAAGTACTGTGAAGGAAGATAGGTTGTAAAAGGGCTGGATAAGAATCTGGGGGTCAGTGTGTTCAGGAGTGACGAACGTATGAATTCATCCCCCCACTGCGGTGCATCGCGATCAGTCGTCGAGAGAGTCCAGCTGGAGAAATCAAAAGGTCTCCAAAAACCAATGTCACCCGATCCGGCCCGCCACGCAGTAGATGGGCAAACATCGCCAAGGCCTAGACAAACCTCACCCCATGAAACCGGGCACCCCTGCTAAGTTACCAAACGTAGCGAACCACTTGAGGTGATCTATGGCAGAGGTGTTGGTAATCCTTTTATAAATGGTTCCCGGGGCAGCAGTACCCATACCCGCCTCCCAAATTCCCAACAAGAAAACCGCAGGGCTGCAAACGTTTTTTTTTTTCTACACAAGGTCAAATCACGAAATTTTGATGTAAGAAAAATCGTATTATTTTGACTGACATTTAAAACTTTGAAGAAATACTGCAGTTTTCCGCTAAATCCTTTAACAAAACAACAGAAGCCGTTGAAAATTATTTAATTTCTTATATATTATGAAAAGCCTCGCGGGCCGCATGTTGCTCTTCACTTATTTATTATTTGTTTATTTCTTTAATACATGAATTATCGAAAGTACAAATAGTTTTTTGTGATATTTCACCCTCCATGCTAGGGATGACCCTGTGTTTATGGCGGGTGAAGACTTCACTGTGTTTTTACAATTCACTGTGTTTTTACAATGTTTAATGTTTTATGACTTAATGTTTTTATGACTTAATATTTTATTACAATTTGTGAGACGGATATGGGTACCACCAACCGGAAATGATTTGTTGGAAAACAACACCCCTGCCAAAGGTCACCAATTAACAACTCTTTATTTACTACTAGTAAATAGGAACATTTAGCTTTATACGCGTAATTTAAATGAAAGTAAAATTAGTGTGACTTCTGTTGTTGCAGGTTAGATGACAAATAACATATGTAAGGGTTGTAAGATGTTACTTTTGGCAGAATGCATGATGAACTGGAGTCATCTTCACAACGGTTTCTAACCAGCTCTTTAATGTTATTCATCTCTGAAAATAATGACTCACAGGCATAGGTTGATGATAATATTGTTAAAATAGCATGAGCCAGCTCATCAGCTCTCAGCTTCAAACAATTAAATGTGTCTGGTAGCACATTCCATGTTTCCAAAATTTTGTTCTTAGCAGTTTCACTGACGAGAAATTTTTCAATCCATTATATAGCGTAGGGATCACTCGGGTTCGCTCGTTCACCTACTATACACCTTACACTTTTTTTCGTAGTGCATAATAAATTTTGTGATCACTGATCAGTGACGTGCCTAAAATATTGTGTCGCGTGCCATTAATGGCACGCGTGCCATTGGTTCGCCATCCCTGGTCTAGGTCATAGCGGTGGGTGTGTTTGCCCACCTACTGCGTGATCGGGAGAGATTGGGAGACCTAACCTAGACCTCTCCGGACCCATCGCCTTGCACCGCAGTAGGATCGATGGATTCATACGTCGTCACTCTTGGACGCATTGATCCCCAGACTCTTACCAACCCCTCTTACATTTTTCCTTCCCCGAATTTCTTCTCCTTCCTTTCCTTTTTTTATTTTTTTTTATTGAAAGAATAGAATAGATAATACTTATAATCAACAACAAAGTCCTGCTAAGCCAATGAATTGGCTTGTCAACAGGTGCTTATATTTTAGTTACATATACATTTTGTTAAAATTTAAAATTTACATCTTATGTCTACAGATTCAACATTTTTTCATACATATCAATATAAATATTTTTCCCCATATATTTAACCTTATGTATAGAATTACATTGCTTTATAGTGTCAGGTAATAAATTTAATATCTTCGGTATGATGTATTCAAACGTTATCTGTCCGTACTTACTGTTAAATTTCGAAACTATTAACCCGTCGTTGCGCGTGAATCTAGTGCTGTATTTATCTTCTAATTTCTCTTTATGCTGCGGGGTAAATATATGCTGAATTATAATTTTGTGCCATAGTATTGCCTTGATAGGTGAAATTTTGGCACTCTGAAACAGCAACGGTGTATTCTTCCTCTGTTTGAAAATATTAGGGGCGACTAATAATTTAACAATTGCGTTTTGTACAATTTGGACTTGTTTCAGATTGGTTGTAGTAGTATTTCCATTGTTAATCCATATCTTATACCTAATAGATTCTGCCAATTAAAAATACTTATTAGGTATACGGCATTCCCAAATACGACACAGGTCCTGAGCGATTTTTTTTTCATCAGTCCTCCTGGTTGGATGTGTGGCGATCTGCGTAGATTACAAGATGTGTTGTACTTACAATAAATAATTAAATTAATTCTTGACACCGCGTGACAATAATTTGAAAATCAATTCGAAAAATATCAATCACTTTCGCTGTTGGTTGTCAGGTAAATAAACAGCTTTTTTCAGCTATTTTTTTAACGCGTTATTGTTTTCCTTATAATTTTTAACCTTAGAAAGATAACCTACGCCTCAGAGGTGAGAGAAAACGCTGTCTCTTTCTAATGAGTGCGCGCATCTAGCTGTCCTTTTTTGTTAGCTCAGCCGTCAGTGCACAGCGTCGCGGGACGGCCGTTTTTACGCGGTAAGTACCAGATTTTTGCAGTTATGACCAGGTAATGCGCTCCGAAGGCGCATGGTTATATTTTGAGTGACTTTTAGTAAAAGTATAAATTTTTTTATACTTACATTACATGTTAATAAGGAACTCCAGTGAAAAATATTATGGCTTTAAAAAAATATGTTCATACAGACCAGTGAACGCTGATTCTGAATATATAAGTTTTATTTCATAATTTTAAACCTAGAGTTCTCAAAAAATTATTAAAAAGTGCATTTTTTAACGTCTCGTTAAAATACACTGTTAAGTTGGTACGATTGAATGGTTAGTGCTGACGTCACGCGTCACCAGTCATTGTATCACATTGTATTGAAATCAATTGAAATGTAGGTATGGTACAAGCCATCAGTATTAACAACATTTCATGTTATTCTTTATTTCATACTGTTTATAGAGATTTAGTTATTGTGTTTATTGAAACAATATTTAAGCCTAAATAATTCAGTATCAAAAATAGAGGTATCTCTATTAGTTTATCTATATTATTTTAAATATTGAAAAACTATTGCACAAAAAAATAGTAATGCTTCTTCTAGGGAGAATACTTCGAACAACGGTATTCAAAATGGCGGCAGTTGATCAGCTGATTGCCCGGTCCTATACAAATTTTTCAGGAGTGATGACGTCACACGATTTACCATATTTCCGGTGGTTTTCGGGGGTCTTGAAAAATTAAAACTTTGACAATTATTTTAACTATTAAAACTAACTCTAAAAATAAAAATAAAAATTCAGTTATTTAAGTTAGAAGGTCATTATTCATAAAAAAAAATAAAAAAATTGAACTGGAGTTCTCTATTATAGGTATTTTTTTTGTTTTTTTAGCATGAATTTTATTTACCTTCATCATGACGAGCCGAAAAATACTATCTGATGATGCAATTTTGATAT
Organism: Limnephilus rhombicus; assembly: GCA_929108145.2. Lineage (NCBI taxonomy): Eukaryota > Metazoa > Arthropoda > Insecta > Trichoptera > Limnephilidae > Limnephilus > Limnephilus rhombicus. The sequence goes on along the minus strand of OV815299.1, from coordinate 25,783,932 downwards.
TTATGGCTGAAGAAGAAGATAACGAGCATGGTGGACATCAGGAAAGTGGCAGTGAAACAGAAGACCATGTGAGTGAAGATGAAATGCAGAGTGACTATGAAGATGAGTTCATCGATGATGAGGTGCCAGAAGAATTGTATGATACACAAAATGAAGATATTATAACTCCACCAGTATCTTCAGAGCCTGGAAAATGCGGGGTGGACACATTCGATCAAATGTGTTCCTCAATTTCATGTTCAAGGAAAACCAATAGGTGGCCAATGGCTATGCTTTATGGCATACTGAACATGGCATTCGTCAATTCTTATGTCATATACTGTCACAACGTTCTAGTAAAAAATGAAAAGCCTCTAAATAGAAGGGCATACATGAAAAAGTTAAGGACTCAGTTATCTGAACCGTGGATGACGGAATGACTCGAAGCTCCTACTTTGCTCAAGCGTGTGCGAGACAATATCACTAATATTCTTCCGAAACCGGATGTGCAGAGCTCTAGAGATAATGAAGAAGAACCTCCAGCCAAGAAGAGACGGTATTGCAGCTTTTGCTTAAGTAAAAAAAAAAGAATGTCAAAGATGACTTGCGCCAAATGCAAAAAAAACAGTTTACAAAAAAGATCTTTGCTTTGAATGCCTCTAAACCAAATTTTTAGCGAATTAATTATAGTTTTTTAATTTATTTTTATTTTAACTTTATGAGTAAAACCTCAAATTGTAATATTTAATTAAATGAAGACAATATAAGCGAAACTCAACCGAAAATCTGAAAACAGAAAAATCAGAAAAAGATATTGACACAAGAAAAAAAAGCAAGAGGTCCTGGGTTCAAGTCCCAGAGGTGTCAATATCTTTTTCTGATTTTTCTGTTTTCAGATTTTCGGTTGAGTTTTGCTTATATTGTCTTCAGTTATTTAAAAATTAATTATAGTTTTGACTGATTATTTTATAGTTGATTAGTAAATTAAAATATTTTAATTAGTTTTATAAAAAAAAGATATAAATTTGTAATAATATTTTCCTGTGAACAGAAAAGGGTTAATTTTGTTGATTTTTTTTAAAGTTTAATGTTTAAAACAAATAAATAATTTCACTAAAAAAGTTTTTTTATTATTATTTCATCAACCACACATTAAAATAATCATCTAAATAAATACATTACGTAGGTATTTAATAAAAAAAAATCATTAATATATTATGCGCCTCTGAGGCGTATGGTTATCTTTTATGTACGGCAGAAAATGGTTATCTTTCTAGGGTTAGATAAAAAAAAAACAACTACATTATTCGAGTTTTTAAGTTTAATTTAGAACACGCATAGGTATTGTCTAAGGTCTAAGCAATACCACTAAAGACGTAATGAGAAAAAACCTTCTAATTTTTATTGAGAGTTGTATAAATCGACTTATTTCGATTTTTTCATTTTGGTATCTCGATTATTTCCATAGCTGGTGAGTGTGATATATTTATCGCCGCAAAAATTGTACATAGTAACAGGAAACAAAACGTTGTCATGCGTTGCGCGGAAATGGTAGATAATAAATTGCAGTGATTAGTAAAGTTATTCGTTATTAAAATTATATGAATAATACGTTATATTACATACTCTGCAATTCGTCGCTAAAATACCATACCATGATCATTTGTCTGGATATTTAAGGATATATATTAAGGAAGCGAAGATTGTAGTCCATAATGAAGTGCTGGTACTTACCCTAAATATTGCAAAGAGGCATTGAACTGGCAGAGGAAGGATGAAATACCGTGTATGCAGAGGTGGACTAACGGGAGGGCAGAAGGGGCGGCCCGCCCCGGCCTGTGGTCTGGGGGCCCCCAAACACCTCAATTTCCCTTGATCATATCCTAAACAAGGCTTTAAGACACCAGGACACTGTAAATAAAAATTGTAATTTTTTTTTAATTTCATTTTCTGAAAAATGCATTTGTTAAGAATGGTTCCACCAAATGTTTTAAAGAAATCAAAAAAATTGACAGAGATTCAGCATTTTATGTGAAACCGTTTGAAACAGTTTGTATGTTGAATTATTCTTCAGCAAAACTTTGAATGCATTTTTCTCGAAACTTTTTAACACGTTGACAACATATTAAAAAAAAAAAAACTGGGCGTCCGATTTGCATTTTTTATGGAAAATTTTCATCGTTCATAAAAAAAATAGAAAGGGGCCCTTTATAAAAAAATATCTTAGTAGTGTCTAGGTCTTGGAGGCGGATGACTAGGACACACTGAACCCCAGATTCCCACCCACCCCTTAAACCCTTTTCCTTCCCAGAACTCTCCTCTCCTTTTCCCTAAAAAAAACCCTCCACAAGGGAAATTATTTTCCTCAGGGCCTCCTGTGTGGAGCTCATGTAAACAAAAAAAAGTGCCATAGTGATTAAATATAGACAAATAATGCATCGAAGATGCAATCAATTTATTCCGTTCGACCTTTGAGAAACGAAAATGGTAGAAATATGAATAAATACCTCATTAACTAATTAACTCCCGTTTAATGTCAAAAAGTAAATGCGGACTGCCAATGCATATTTCGCTAAGTATTTCAATTAAAAATTGCCAATTTATTAATATTTTTACGTAATTGTCTGGCGGCTGGCATTTCGAAGTGTAAATTCATAGAAAATACCTTCAGTATTACCAACGTATGTCAATTTCTTATTTATTCCCTGTAAATATCGGTTCGGCTGTCAACATTGAAACCGTGCTCGGTATACCGATATAAAATAATTGGAAGTTATGCCTATCGGGCCAATATTGCAAAGTCATCGTTCACCATGACTTTGAGTCTTGATCCTGAAAAACTTTTTTCTAAGTTAACTATGTCATCTTAGATTATGTGTGGAGGGTCTTTTTGAGGAGAGGAAGAAATGAATATTAGTCTTAAAGAGACCCATGTCGTAGGAAGGAGGAAACACAGAGGCCGGTAAATCGTTCCACATGCAGCCGAGCTCTTGAACTCAAGAACGAGTCGAATAAGCGACCCATTCTCATGTCAACCGTGTGCATATGTTGGGCGCGCGTTTGGCATGTTTCCCGACTATGCACCGGGGATCAATGACGCTGGGTTCTCGGAGGGTCTTCCATTGAAATACTTGTAGAATAAGGATTGTATTCTTACCTGACGCCGTGCTCTAAAGATTGCAATACGTTTGTTAAAATAGAGGAATCTATCAAACGGACCGCCCGTTTTTGCTCAGAGTCGAGGGTATTTTCAGGTATTTTGGTGCTCCAGACCAGAGGTAGCTGTCAAATTCCACCGTGGGGCGCACTTGCGATTTGTACTGGGTTAGCAGTTGTATACTATTACTATCTGCGGACCCTGTACAGTACACCCAGTTTTAGAAAGGCTAATTTAACTCTGGCTTCGATGTAGCCCATATATCTGAGCTGGTCACTCAGAGTTACACCAAGAATATCAATGGAGGGCCTGTTCGAAAGATTGCTTCTGTTGAAGGAGACTTCATCTATGTGGGCCAAACAGAGCGGACGATCTCTAAAAGGATATCGGGGCACTTTCGAGCGTGTAAACTTGGCCACCCTGACAAATCGGCAATCGCCGAGCAACTAATTGAAACCGGCAATTACTTTGGATTTGTTCCTGAAGTCGTGGGAAGACCCAAAACTTATAGAGCACGCCTAATTTTTTTTTTTTTTTTTTAATTTAAAAAAATACATACGTATACAGATTCATAGTAAAACATTTGGTTCTTAAGGCTAATACAATATGTAAATTTCTTTTTAATGAAACTTCACAATTCAAAAGAGAAAATATTTCTCGTGCTTGAATTTTGGAGTGCCATTGTAAAATGCATAGTTACACAGAGTATGTTATTACAAGTACTTATATTAATAAAATATATATTCATGAAGACAAGTAGACATAATAACTGACAGTATTGTCAGAGTAGGTACATATAATAAAGTTGTAACAATTTGGTGCCTGCAAATAATGCGTATGTACTTGCTTTCAATTTGATATGGTGATGAAATATTTTTAGAGATTATGTTCTAGTTTATTTTTTTTGTTGTTATTATTGTGATGATGAATTTAAAACTTATAATTAGTGTCGGGTTGGTCTATTAGTGTTTTTATTTGGAATTTAAAAACTTTATAATTTTTTTCAGACTTGATTTTATATGGGAGAGCATTGAAAAATTTTATACCTTGATAAGCATAATGGTGTTGGGAAGCACTCGTTTTAAATTTTGGAATTTCTAAATTGCCCTGTGATCGTGGTCGGTTGTTTATGTTTGTGAATGTTATTGTTGATGAATTGAAATGATCTTTATGAGTTAGCAATAATGAGTTCTTTTTGAAAATTTTATTAAGACTGAGAACCCTGAAAGAGTCAAATAGCTGTGTTGTTGGAAATACAGATGGTTTTCGTAAGATGACTTTCAAAATCAACCTCTGTACCCTAAATTACAGAGGCAATTGAAATTCATAAAAATCCTGTTAACATTAATAGAGACGACGGAGCTAAGCTCAATAGTTCTTCGTATCCGGTAATTGACGGCTACACCAAAGCTAAATGCAGAAAACCATCTTCAAGTTTACTGTAATTCCAGCTCGCAGTGGAGTGGAGCTGGCAACACGGTATTGCTTCGAAGTACTTAAGCACACATTTTACCACTAACATTTACACATCTGCCCTGATGATGGACACTGTCAAGCTGTCCGAAACGTTGGCTAAAGGAGGAGGTAGTGTAACACGGCGTAACACCCCAAAAACACAACAAAAATACTTTTGGCCGTGAAAATCTAAAATCATATCCAACCTATAATCAGACATGATTGGGTCTTTGAAACGTTAAATTCTCAAAACATTATATCTCTGTGTACAGCACAGGTTCAGCTAGTATTCTTATACTGTGTCATATTGTGGCCATCAAATAGGTTTTATAAAGACCATGAGACTGGAGAACAATTATTTCAAAGGTTATTTTTTGTGAAAATGCTTGGTGATTTACCTTTTTACAAGGTATGCGACTGTTCTTGGCTATGCGAGATTGGCAAAACGCTAATCACAATTATTTTTGCAAACAATTTATAATGATACCAATTATTTTATAAAGGTCCATCTTCTTGTGCACAGGGTGTTCAAAAGTCAACGTTACCCATTGGATAAGAAAAAAAAGAATATTAATGAAGCTGTGGGTACTCAGTGTAGGCTGGTGGTTAAATTAAGAACAACGAGGTTGCGTGATAAAAAAAACCTTTAATGAGTTCCCACAAAAAAAATATAATTTGTAATCACACAAACACGGTCAGCGTAACAGTCTTGCGATATTAAATAGTACTAACGAAGTTACACACTCGGTCAAGGTTGATTGCGGATAGGAGAGGCGACTGCTCGGTAAGTTGAACGAACACTGCTCCTTTCGTTGTTGTTGGGCGCGTTTTATATGGCCAGACGAGTGAAGTATTGGTAGTAAATCATCACTCGGCTAGTTACTCGAAAGCGCTAGAACTGTGCATTGCAAGCGTACAATGGTTCGTACCTTTTCTGGAATGCGTGAGAGGTAGATAGGTCCGCGGCTCTGTTCCGATGAACTAGGTACCTACTGTTCAGTCGCGTAGGCGTACCGTCCATGCCAGACGGCTGACGGGAGCTCTAGTAATTTCGCTTGCATATATTTGAACACAGGCGCCGCTTCTGGAAACATCGATACGGTTCGGGGGCAATCCAAAGCGTGACGTAGCAAAGGCTGGTTGCTACAAAGCCAATATTAGCGACACCCAATCGAAAATCTGAAAAAGAAAAATCAGAAAAAGATACGGGATATTTAGGAATCGAACCCAGGACCTCTTAGCCTTGTGAGTGTATCTCATTATGTTAAAATAAAAATAAAGATTTTTTTTACTGGTTTGCCATGAGTTGGTCCATCAGCCCTCCAATTCATAACGTTGACTTTCGGGACATCCTGTTTGTGAGACATTGCAAGATTGCATGCCCATTTTTTATATCTTTGTTTATTGATGCAACGATAGTTTGACCGATTATTCAATAAATAGTCATAGGTACAGTTCCAAAGACGATTGTAATATTTGTATCAAATATCGTGCTTCATTGGCGTGATTATTAGCTTGTTTTGCACTCCATAGAGAGAAAAAAGCCTTATTTTTAAACTCCTGGGATCTCAAAAGTTGCATATTATCTATAGCTATTGGAAAACGTAAAAATAAATTAAATTGGTGTTCATTTTAACTCGCTAAAATGGCCGAAAGTTTTAAAAAAATAGATTACGTGATTTGGGAAAAAAATAAAACAATGTTTTGTAGCAAACTTAATTTTTATTTCATAACTGCAGTACAACGAACGCAATTTTGTTGTTTGTTAAACATGTGATGTGTTTGTTAAAAATATAAAATGGGAAAACAACATTTTTTTGGATAAAATCAGTATTCTTGTAATAATAATAATAAGTAATAGTAATAGTAATAATAATAATGGAAAATTAAACCCGGACATTTAAATCTGGTGCGTAAAATTATAATTTGGACAACTTATATAGCGCTGTTTTTGCGAAAAATCGCCTCAAGAGCGCTGTACAAATTAGCATGGATTTGACATTAGAATTTACTTAACTTGGAGGCTAGATAACAACTCGTCTTGCAGCTATCAAGCGCATGGATTATTGGAATTCTAGCCCCCCGATAAATTAAATAAAATATCTTTTTATATGTACGTGTTTCAATTTACTTAACTATGTAGGGGGCTAGATAACCACCCGTCTTGCTTGTAGACTTACTTGTATTCATAAACTTGTTTTTTTTTTCATTTTTGTAGTTATATGCAGTTTTTAATAACAAAGAAACGTTAAAAGGGTAGATTTTTGTAAAAAATATATTAATTACCATAATTTTAAAATACATGTATCTATAAGGTTTTTTTCCGATTTTTTTGAAATTTTAGCGTGCTATTAATCATTTAAAAAAAATTTCTCATTTTTTTTATATGACGCATTTTGAGATATCAGGCGTCTCTGAATTCAAAAGTTGAAATAATTGACACACCCTAGTGATTATTCCTTCAAAAGAAAGGATGGACCGCCATTCTTACATCTTTTCGTCTCATATATATGTATAGGTACTCTTCCGTTCTTCTGACTCTTGAAATGGATCAACTCAAGTATTTGGTTCACTTGATTGTGCCATGTTCACATCGGGCGTCCCCGACTTCTTCTACCGTGCACATTTGCGTTACGTATGTATTAATTTCTTCGTTAATTCGCTATACTCGTACAAGCCTAAAGAAAAAAAAATCATTAGAAATGTATAAACGCATGTAAAAATACAACTTTTTAGAAATAAAATTTCATGTCTAAGACTATCTGTGACAGTTTCCATTGATTAACTTTTTTCTTTTTTATTAAATTATTCTTAAAATAAATAAAAACCACTTTTGCGTTTGCCAAGCGATTTTTATGCCTGTTTCCTATAATTGTGGCGATGTAAGGCACAATAAAAATACATACATTTTTGGTTTGACTTGGTTTCCTCTTAAATCTCACTAGCTGAATTCCCCGGCGATGCCCGGGCTTTACGCAGAGTTTTCGAAATCAAATGTAGACAGTGACTTTCCTCTTGTTTTGAAGGTCATATGCGCAAAATTTCGATTTGATTCGCATCACTCTAACTATTGGTGAAAACCGCATGAAAATCCGTTCAGTCGTTTTTGAGTTTATCGCGAACAGAGAGACAGCCAGACGCGGCGGAGGACTTCAATTTATAATATGTAGAGATGTATTCAGTGTCATTCCTCCTCTTTTGTAGTTAAAGTGGCCAAATTTCATCAATTTCTGAATTAAAACTTTGGCATTTTTGCCAACAACAAATCCGTCATACTTGTCACCGTGAACCGGTATAATTGTTATCGACTCCAATTGCTCACAAATAGATCCATCTCAAGTTTGGCAAGGCAATGTACTAAAAAACACCATGATTACGGCACCCATTGTAATTCAACCTCATTTTCGTTAGCACAAAAACGATTAAAACTCTAAAAGACCAGCTTATTTCCTTGGGATGTTTATTTATACATAAATTCATTGGTTTCTTATACCGCTCAATTCAGTACACCTTCAACTGTACTGCTCTTGCCAAAAGGGGCCTAGGATTTGACTGCTTAATTTTTTCAATTAGCCCTTTGGATTTTGTTGGTTAAGATGCGTATTTTGATGCCCATATCGTGTACTTTCCTATTTCAACAGTAGAAGACCAGCTTTACTTCCTTGAGATGTTTATTTATACATATATTAATTGATTTCTTTTACCGCTCAATGCAATACACCTTCAACTGAACCGCTCTTGCAAAAAGGGGCCTACGAGTTGACTGCTTAATTTTATCATTGACGACCTCCGTAGTCCAGTGGGTAAGACTCTTGACTCACAATCCGGAGGTCGCGGGTTCGAACCCGGCATGCGCAAATAAATTTTATTTGATTAATTTGTGTTATTTCACAATTAATTCATTTAAAATAATGTATAGTATATTTGCGGCATGTTCCAGAGTGGAAGATACTATCAGTATCACCCTGGTGTAAGACCACCATTCAGAATTGAAACGTTGCTTGAAAATGGCTTTAGCCGTGTTTGGTGACCAGATCTGAATAGCCAGGTACTTCCCAACCTTCCTCTTCCCCACCTCCTTCCCCTCCCCACTACCTTCAGCCTCACAACATACCCCATTTGGGGATGCCATAGTCTCACTGGCTCCAGATGGGGGCAGTTGAGATTCTTGTGCGGTACTCACTGTAAAAAAAAAAAAATCATTAAACCCTTTGGATTTTATATGTTAAGATGCGTATTTTGATACCCATATCGTCTACTTTCCTATTTCAATAGTAAAAGACCAGCTTTATTTCCTTGAGATAAATTCATTGACTTCTTTTACCGCTCAATTCAATACACCTTCAACTGACCGCTCTTGCAAAAAGGGGCCTAGGAATTGACTGCTTAATTTTTTCACTAAGCCTTTCGAATTGTGTAGGTTAAGATGCGTATTTTGATACCCGTATCGCCTACTTTCATTTTCCAAATGTAAAACATCAGCTGTATTTCCTCGAGATGTGTACTTACACATAAACACATTGATTTATTTTAGCGCTCAATTCTGTACACCTGCAACTGAGCGGCTCAAGGGGTTCAATATTATATTTAACTAGCTGAAGTCCCCGGTGATGCCCGGACTTTACACAGAGTTTTCGAAATAAAATGTAGACAGTGACCTTCCTTTGCATACAAATCAAATCCACACCACACGCTTGCCAGCCCGCTCGTCCACCACATACAGACATTCTCCTTTTTATAATTATATATTTCAACCAATTTACACAAAACCTTGACAAATTATTTACCTAAACCTTCCTCATGAATCACTCTATCTATTGGCGAAAACCGCCATAAAAGTCAAGACAGACAGACGCGGTGGAGGAATTTAATTTATAATATGTAGAGATTTTATGTGGAAAAGGGGACCTAGGAGTTGACTGCTTAATTTTTTGACTATTTCCCTTCGGATTGTTTAGGTTAAGATGCGTATTTTGATACCCATATCGCCTACTTTCCTATTCCAAAGAAGACTCCTCAAAGCCCAGTTTTTTTTCATTAGCTTAATGATATTTGGAATTTTTGTTGTTATTGTTGTGAAAAATCATTTAAAAGGCGGAATAATTCAATTTGGGAGGCGGGTACGGGTCCATTTATTGGGTAACCAATTTCTACGCCATAGGTCACCCCGAGTGGTTCGCTATGTTTGGTTACTAAGCAGTGGTGCCCGAGTTCACAAGGTGAAGTTTGTCTAGGTCTTGGCCGCGGATGCGTTAACCCACCTACTGCATGGCGGGCCGGATCAGGAGAGACTGGTTTGGGATCTTTCTACCTCTACAACCGGACTCTCACGACCCATCGCCTTGCTTTGGATTCATAAGTCTACCGGTCATACTGACCACCAGCTTCCTACCCACCCCTCATACCTTTCGTCTTTTCCAGAACTTCCTCTCTTTTCTTTCCCTAAAAAGACCTTCTAAACAGCATCCCCAAAGATGACAAAGGCCGCGATGGTAATTAAAAAAATAAAAATCATTTACCTCAGGGCCTCCTTGTGGAGCTAACGTAAACATTAAAAAAAATCCTGCCAATTGCTGTCCAACGCCCGAAGCCAGTGGGATTATGACATCCCCAATTGGGGTCTGTTGTAATGCTGAAGGGAGTGGGAAAGAAATGCGATGGGGAAGGTGGAGTTTGAGAATTACCTGACCACGTAGAAAGGTGATTTCATATCTTTTGTGTTAAGGCGCCGTATCCCCGCGCAAAATGAAGAAGATGGAGAGATATATCATTACGAATGTTGGAGAGAGTGCGCCAATATTTAAAACGGTAAAATTGAAGCGAAAATTGTGAAAATGTTTAAGGGCCCGCAACCCGAATTACTACCCATTTCTTACATATCTCCCTTAAACACGTTAAGTTTTAAAGCTCTTAAAAAATGTACGTTATTCTTGAAGATAAAATTCCCTCGATAGAAAAAATCGTAAGGTATGCTCTAAAAATTATTATAAACACGTTTGTTTCAGTTATTTTACAAGTTATATGTATGAAAAATTGACAGTTTTTCTTTAAATGCTGTTTAAGATAATGCCCGTTTAAGATTTTTGCTCTATTTTAAACGAGTCGTGTTTTATTAAACATTTTCGCAATTTTCGCATCGATTTTTTCGCTGTATTTACATTAACATTTGTTAGCGCTCTCCTCTAACATTCGTAATTTCGTATCTCTCCATCTTCTTCTTTTCGAGCTCGGTTGCAGAGCCTTAATAAAACACGACTCGTTTAAAATAGAGCAAAAATCTCTTGGTCTAAAACAGCGTTTAATGAAACGCTGTGAATTTTTTCATACATATAACTTGTAAAATAACTGAATCAGGCGTGAAAATAATAATTTTCTTCTTGGAGCATACCTGGCGGGCCGTACTATAGTCACTTTTGAAATTCGTTCTACGGAAGAAATTGAAAAATAGATGTCCTAGAGTAAGTAGGTATTTGATTTTCCCTTTTTAAATATCCAGTGTTGCATTGCAAGCATTGTATAATTAGTGGCGATCGCTCGAATTGCATTATTATACATAGTATAAAATGAAGTCGCTCAAAATGTATGTGCGCATAGATCTTTTAAACTGCGCAACGGATTTTCATGCGGTTTTCACCAATAGATAGAATGATTCAAAAGGAAGGTATAAATAAATGCTTATTATAGTAGAGAAAAACCGAAAAATTTGCTGCGGGCAACGGGCAGCTGGCAAGCCGGTGGTGTGGATTTTATAAGGCTGGGTAATGGCGTTGTGTTTCGTTAGCCACAGCAACGTGTGGCCGGGTCTGCTAGTATGAATATAAATAAATAGTTTTGTTTATAAACAAACCCAAATCTTTCAAGAAAGGCTGAAAAATTAAATTTTGTATCGGTGACTCAATCCAATATTGTATTTTTCAGTCTTTCTTGAAGGATTTGGGTTTGCTTATTTATTTATTTATACTGCGTTTTTACAGGTTGTTCACACACATGTGAGAACAACCCAGTTATAAAAACTCAGTTAATTATACAAATAAGATAAAGTAAAAATTTATACACAATCAATTAGCCAAATAATAAAATAATAATTTTGGAACAGATAAAATAAAAATTAGATAAAAAAAACAGTTACTTATAGATTTAACAAAAAAATCAAAGCTTACTCAAATAACAATTAAAGAGAGGCAAGATAAGAGACATAATTAGAGAAAAAAATGATACACATAATAATTTATCACATAGTTTTCAGCAATCGGAGAGCATTTATGGACAAAACTATTTATTTGTAATCATATTACATATGTACGGGGGCAAACAATTAATTTACCTTAATATTTTAAAGCGTAACGTGCAAAAAGTATTAAAAAACATAAAATAATTTCATTGGCGCCATCTGTGAATGCGTAGATAACTGTCAAATTGTTTCGTAAACGGCCGATTTGACAAGCGTTAGGCTGTCGCAAAAGATACAGAATCACACTTCTGGTAACGAAATGCTGCTAGAGCCATTTTATTTTATTTTATTAAATTTATTAACATTCAAACCTGCTAAACTACTTATGTAGTTTGTCAGCAGGTACATAATTACAATATTTTTTCAATAACATGGTAAAATGGTAAACAGTATGTAGATATGTATAATGTTGATGATTCTGGTAACAAAACGCTGCTAAAACCATTGAGGTATATAAATAGAGAAGCAAACTTCATTACAGCTCATCGAAAAAAACGTAACCACTTTACAACTCAACGACGCAGCTTTGGAATCACTAAACATTTGAACGTAAACATATCTTTGCCTCACTTGCACAAGTCACGAGAACATTACCACCGCTAGGATTAGACAAAGCCAGAAACGCAAACCTGCAATAGCGGCTTGGTGTTGCATACTATTTGAAATTTTACCCAAAATAAACAATGAAATAGTTTTTTTTTTTACGTTAGTTTGTAATAAAATAAACTTATTTAAATTATTTTAAATTTGTATTTTTCATTATATGACTAAAAGAATGCACAACTAATGAAATAATGAAGTCATTATTTGTTCCAATATTTTTTATTGAACCAATAGTATATAATACTCAAACAGAAATTGTTTCAAAAGTGTTTTCAAAGTTCTTTTCTCGGCAATCGAATTATTTCCACCCACTTCTCACGGCGTGCTGCATCTTATGGTGCCCTGCAAAATTATTAATATAAAATACGTAAAAAAATATAATTACTTACTAGATTATTCATTAATAAACTAACATAAATTTTAATGAAGTATGTTGTATGAAGATTGAAACATAATTTTTATTAAGTATTTTAATATGGTTACCTCCATAGTAACTTATTCCATAAATTATGTATTCTCCCATTAATGTAGGAAACCAAAACGACTTTTTAGTGGCAACACTGAACCTATATTAGAGTATTTGACATTTTATTTCATTTTCTGCTTTTTTTTAATTAAATGTGAATATGTAAACAATAAACTTAGGTGTGGAAAGTAATTCCACTTGCTTTATTATGTTGAATCGCATTTTTTCGCGACGCATTTAACCATTTTGGTGATAGTTTTGATCGCATATCGTCCGGCACAAGTCGGTCGGCGTCACAATGAGCACTGGACTGACGTTAGCGGGGCATATGCTTTTGGACATATGTACAGTGGCAATGCTTTGGCGCGGTCATTAGTCATCTAGTATATATATATATATATATCAATGGCAAAAACCATTTAAAGCAACGACTTTCACCAGGGCGATACTGACAGTGTCTTCTCTCTGTTTGTGGATGTAATAACATCTATTTACAGAAAATTAATAATTAATAATGAAATCTAATTTATGCACTCAACCTTGGTGATGTTGTTATGAAGATAATCAGCATCGATATTATCATGATTGTAGTTGAGTTTGTTTCAGAAATATTCTCGCATTCGCGTGTCATATCGGTTCTATCAACGCCAGAAGGCCGGATGTAGGTTCTACTGGACAATGGACGGTTGAATCTAAAATCTTATTCGATAACAAACTCAATGATGATTAATTATCTGAATGGATACGTCCTCAAAACGCCCGCGCAACGCGCTGAGCCGCACCCAACTTGCAAATAAATAATTAAATTCTGCAATCAAAAGGGGAAAACAAAGTGTAACCCAACAGGCTAATTTATTTTATTTATTATTTATTACACGCCCTAGTGGGCTTTTCTTATAAAATTTTACAAACTGTTTGTATCAAAGTAAATACTTAAAAATTTAAACAATAAATAAAAATATAAAAAAGGTCGCAACTATACAAGGTGTTAAGGGACGTACTTAACTTACTTTAAGCAGCGATTCCTGACATTATTTGAAGTAAAAAATGTAAATGAAATTTAGGTCTCCGGTGACATTTTTGATGTTGATGTATTGACCCAACAGGCTAATTTATTTTATTTATTATTTATTACACGCCCTAGTGGGCTTTTCTTATAAAATTTTACAAACAGTTTGTATCAAAGTAAATACTTAAAAATTTAAACAATAAAGAAATATATAAAAAGGTCGCAACTATACAAGGTGTTAAGGGACGTACTTGACTTACTTTAACCAGTGATTCCTGACATTATTTGAAGTAAAAAATGTAAATGAAATTTAGGTCTCCGGTGACATTTTTCATGTTTTTTTTTTTTTCTACAAAAACATAAAAAAATGGTAGTTGTTGAACAGTTGGAGGCGAAGTAAGGGGTTCGTCGGACACCCGGCTGAGTGACCAGTGACGACATGCGGAAGAATTTTTTTTTTGTTTGATTTTGAAGAAAAAATTTTTGAAAAAAAAAGTCGTCAAAAAAGTCACCGGAGACCAAAATTTCATTAACATTTTTTACTCCAAATAATGTCAGGAATCACTGGTTAAATAAAGTACGTCCCTTGACACCCTGTATACAAAGCATAGATAAAAATGTAAATAGAAACTAAGAATCCTCACGCATATAATTGAATTTAAAAGATTCCATAAAACAAAATAGTAGTACCATAAAAGTTATTTGGTCGGTACATTGGTCCATTTGTGTCTTAAAGAATAAACGTGATGAAATATAGAACATTTATACTGATTAGTTTTAAGATGAAATATATCGCCCAGATCAGAATATGTATTTCCGAGACTTCACAGTCTCGGAATCGGAGAAGTAGCCTGGTGTTATTGAAGTAAAAGGGTAATAAGTGTAGGAATGATTTTTTGGGTACATGGCATTGACGTAGGGTATACTTGGTCGAAGCTACATGGATATTGATAAATTGAAGTAATTCAGAACAGTCAATTTTGTAATGCAGTATTTTATGTAATAGTATTAAATCTGTGCTTATTCTTCTTTCTGAAAATTTCAATAGTGACATTTTATCCAGGAGGTAATAGTAATTAGTTCGCTTTTGGGAACAACTCACATAGTTCCGCAGAAATCGTTATATCTTCCTTACTGTCATGGTGAAAAATATGACCTAAACGGTGTTAGAAATAGAAAGCACCGCGTTTTATGTTCAAATCAAGCAATAAACCCCAGAAAAATTCAAATATAGAGCTATAAAAATGCTTGGTTTTATATGCAGAACAGCAAGTGATTTTAAGTCACTAGAGTGTTTGAAAATATTATACACTTCTTTAGTAAGAAGCCAGGTAGAGTATAATTCGCCCATTTGGTCCCCATTGTATAAAATACATTCCGACAATATAGAAAGGGTACAGCACAAATTCCTAAGATTTATTAACTTTAAGCTGAATATTCCAATTAAAAATATTAACTATGTCCTTTTGATGAAACAACTCAACTTAATTACGCTGTCGATAGGCGAATCATCTCTGATCTTGTACTATTAAATAAAATCATTAATAATTGCATTGAAAATCCTGAAATTCTCGCAAAAATAAAATTTTACGTACCGACCAGAAATACGAGGCAAAGTGCTACCTTCTTCTGTGACAATTTTAAAACAAACTATGAAGCTCATACACTTATAAATAGATTACATTATTTTGGCAATAAATTTGGGAATATTGTAGACATGTTTGCAGATTCCATATTAGTTATAAAACGAAATCTTTATAATTACTTTAATGAAATGTATGATTTTAATTTTAATTAATTTTATTTTTTGTTATTATTTTAATCATTGTATATTGTGTACTACATACCTGCCTAACTGTTATTATCTATCTTTGTAAAATAAATAAATATCAATCTCTATGAAACCAAAGTCCTCAGTCCTAATATTGATATTGTTTCAATTAAAAAGAATTTTAGATCGAGCAGTTCTTGTTGGTGTATGGAAGGTAATTAAGTTAGATACGTTTTAAGATTTTCACGGTCAAAAGTATTTTCGTCATTTGTTTTTGGGGTGTTATCCCGTGTTGCGCTACCTCCTTCTTTAAAAAAAAATACACATCTACCGGATCTGCCCTGATGATGCACATTGCAATGCTGTCCGAAACGTTGGCTAAAGAAGGAGGTAGCGCAACACGGCATAACACCCCAAAAATACATAACGAGAATAAAGGAAGGTAATTAAGCTTAATAAATTAGGGTTGTCTATAATACCATCAAGAACCTACTCTACGTTTTATAAATAAAGTCCTCGGCGACGTCTGTATGTCTGTCTGTTCGCGATAAACTCAAAAGCTACGGAACGGATTTTCATGCGGTTTTCACCAATAGATAGAGTGATTCGTGGGGAAGGTTTAGGTATATAATTTGTTAAGGTTATGTGTAAATTGGTTGAAAAATAAAGATAATTGTTAGAATTGTCGGAAAAAGTCAAGCCGCCTGGGAGCTTTCATAAAAAACACTGCCTAATCCCTTTCAGATATAACAAAATAATGTATGGTGGGATATTCTTCTTTTATAGATCTGTAAAAAAAGTCCGCGATGGCATATATCTATCTTTTACGGATAGCTTACTATCTTCCCTTCTTTACATCTCTACATATTATAAATTAAAGTCCTCCGCGTCGTCTGTCTGTCTATCTGTTCGCGATGATCTCAAAGATGGTGGTGGTTATAAAGGTTGGATAACCATCCAGTAGATTGCGTTGTGTTTAATTAGCCAGAGCAACTCGTGGCCGTGTCAGCTAGTTTTAAAAATAAAAGTCAAGTCAGAAATAAGCCTTCCATCTGCTAGTTTTAATAATTTTAATTCTTTCATCAAGTGATTGTATTTTTTTCGTTTCTATGGGTAAAACGAGTTTATACTAAATATATTTTAAATCTGAGTGGATTTTAAAGTGAGGGGACCAAATACGAGAATTATATTCGACATGACTTCGAACTAAAAAAGAATGTGAGATTTTTAATGTTTTCAGTCTCTGTCATTACATAGAATGAAGCCAAGCATTTTTAATCCTCTATTATTATGAAAAAATGTTTAATCTTAAATCTAAAAAAAAAAAAACGTCGAATAGTTAGCTTAGGTAACAACGTTAGCTACGCAGGGTTAAGTTGATATTTTTTTTATCAATTTTTGGACTTTATACGTCAATAAATTATGCATTAAAAATTGCAACAATTATTTAAAATTCATTGGTTGATTTGCTGGCGGTACAAACAGCATTTAATTAATTTATGGGCATTTTAATGAGAGCTTGTTCAGTTGCGTTGTGTGTTGTGTAGGTCACTTATTGGCAGATAATAATAAAGCGAGTCGGTTAATGACCAACCTTCAGAGCTGGAGGTCACAGGTTTGAATCGTTTGTTTTACGATATCAGTATTTACGACGTTGAGTGGCTTACTTTTTACCAGATAACCGAATGTTTTTTATTCAAATCCAAAATAAACCTAACTAACTAACTAACTAACCATCACGCCGTTTCCCCGCAGGGGTAGGCAGAGAGGACGGATCGCCAAACAACTCGGTCTTGGCACACACTCTTTGCCTCACTCACATTCATACATCGTCTCATACATACTCTTCTATTAATCTGACTTTTGACACGGCCCGACTCAAGTATCCGATTTTCTTGATCGTGCCATGTCTTCCTCGGGCGTCCCCGACTTCTTCTTCCATGCACATTTGCGTCATATATTCTTCTCACACTATTTTCTTCTTTCATTCGCTCTATATGCCCAAACCATCTTAGGGTCCCTTTCTTAATCTTATCTACTCAATATGTTTACACCAGCATTACATTATTTGCGGATATCCACATTTCTCACACGATCTTACATGGTTTTACCACACACTCGCCTCAGGGATTTCATTTCAACAGCATTCAGTTTACTTTCATCCTTCCTCTGCCAGTTCCATGCCTCACTGCCATACATCAGGGTAGGTACCAGGACTCCATTGTGGACTGCTAGATTCGCTTCTTTTGACAGTTTAACCTACATTTAATTATAAGTTACTCTTTACACAGTCTGCACTAAAGTATACTAGCAGTTAAGAACCCGCTACGCTCGTTTTTGCTGCTAGGCTCTGCGGGCAGTTTTTGGTTCGGCTTCAGCCAGTTTGAGTGTTGGTGACCATTTTATAAATCCGATAGAAACTGATTCCAAAAAAGCCGGTTCCTCGAATCCATTGTGATCCAGTACAGCTAGTCACCGTTACAAAGTATTCGGGAAAACGATTTTTTTTTCAAAATTCAACTTTCAGTATCTTCATACAAAAAGTTGAATTTTAGAAAAAAAAATTAAATTCGTTTTCAGCTACAACAACATCAATAACGTCGTATTTTTCAATCTTAGCGCTCTAGCTCACTGAAAACTCACGGACTGCCAATGCTACCTACCAAACTTTTTTTTGTCTGAATACCGCACCAGAGTCCCAACTGTTCCTGTCTGGAGCCAGTGAAACTATCTGCAATTGGGGTAGCTGTGAGGCTGAAGGAAGTGGAAACGGGAAAGAGATGGGGAGGATGAAGATGTGGAAGGGCCTGGCTATTCAGATCTGGTCGCCAAACACAACTAAAGCCTTTTCGTGTAGAATTTACTCTCAGTATCGCCCCGGTATAAGACCACCATTCAGAATTGAAAAGTTGCTTGAAGTGGCTTTGGCAGTGTTTGGTGGCCAGATCTAAATAAACGGGTATTTCCTCACTTTCCTCCCTCCCATCTTCTTCAACTCCCCACTACATTTAACCTCTCAGCGTGCCCTATTTGGGGACGCCATAGTCTCACTGGCTCCAGACGTTTGGGAGCCGTTGGCACTCTTGTGGTTTTCACTTTAATAAAAAAACTTATTTCTTTATTTATTTATTGATTAATGCCCTTTTTCGGAGCTTTTACATATTATGAATGGTAAGAAATATACAGTATTTATTGTACAAAACTGAACTGCCTCAGTGACAATATTTGTTTAAAGATACATTGAAGATGTCCACTGACTTGGTATAATTGTTTTCCTCCATTAGTATTCTGGGCAAAGAGGAATACATATGGTAGTTAGTCCCAGAATTTCTGCAATGAAATAAATCCTGACTTCTAGTATTACGTAGTGGTATCCGGAAGCTAATCAATTCACGCAATACCGGACTATCAACTAAATCATTTAGAATTTTATATAGAAATACCAAGTCAGTGAACATTCTTCGGCCTGACAATTTAAGCATATTCATTCAAAAAAGGGACCGGTCTTGTGCACGCCTTCCAGAGGTACGCGCTGATGATGATGATATGAGCTGGCTGGCCTCCCTACATCCAGTGGTAATGGTCCTGGATGCGCCTAGTTTCTGCCTGAGCGGTGCCTTGGCAGTGCCCAGAGTTGGGGACGACTGCAGCGGTAGGCACCAGGTACTCGTTCAGGCAGAACTTCAGCAGGAGGCAGCAGGTCGAAGATTTCCAGAGGTAGGAAAGAGTAATAAAACGATTGAGGTAGTATTAAACAGTTGAACTGAACACTGAACAGAGTGTTGTAGTTTGTAGAGTGTTGTAGTTTAACATTATTTGCTGGAATACCAATTTTAAAATTTACAAAACGTAAGAATTTGTTGTATTCTTTCAACAGCTTGTATATATATGTATATTATAATGTGGGTTCCAGACGGGAGAATTGCATTCAAGTTGATTTCTTACGTAGGCAAAATATAACAGTTTAATACACTTTATATTGTTAAAATTTCTGTTTTCAATTGAGGTTTTTCGCAAGGGCGATACTGAGATTTGATGGTTTTATCAATGAACTTGTTGTTAAAAAACACACAATAAAGCAGGGATTGTCAATTACTGCCAGTCCGGCCAATAATTAGACTGACAGTTCCAGTCCACTGGTTCTCTATTGTAAGAGCGTACCGCACAGGTAACGCACAACACAGGTAAGTATTCGTACTTCAAATTAACATACTTCAAATTTGCAGTGTTTTTATCTTATTTATTTTTAATTATTTTTATCCCACATACTCGTAAGTTTGTTCGTCAGAATCTACATAGGTGAGCGCGCTTTCGGAGAGGATCTAAAGTCTAAATGGACTGTCACATGATTTAAGAATGATCACAGAGGTAAACTTAAAACTCATCTTTTCAGATAGTCGTATCCATAAAATCAAAATCCTTTCACCATCACCTGTATTGCCCGCGATGTTGTAAATAACTTTTTTTTTCAAAAGAAGCAAACACATTGTGACTTGACATTTTAAATAAATAAAAAGAAAATACTTTGTTTTAAGTCACTTTATTGTAATTTTTTCGTCTACCGGTTTCGGTACCTCCGTACCATCATCAGGACTGAATATAAAAATACTAACAAATACAGGATAATACACATATATATACAAATTGTTAAGAAAGAAAGAGACAGTAAATTAGAGTGGGACGTGCGGAAATATTTAAGAAAGAAAGAGAGACTTTATTGTAAATACAATACAATTAAATATACTAAAATTAATAGCTCACAATAATGGATACGAAACAGACCTTATAGATAGAATCCTGGCAATAAATTAAGATTAATATCCATAAATAAATACTTTTACCCTAGTCCAATAATTTTTAACAATAATAACCTTAACCACGAATGGCGAAGAATTTTGTAAATTAATAACCTCTCCTCTTTGTGTACAATTAAATTCCCACCAGGAATTAAACCGGCATTTTATACAAATAACAACCTAGGAAAATATTTAATTAATGCCAAGGACAAAGAGGACGTACTAAGCCACTCGGGCTTTATAAAATTAGTTGTAACGATTGTCCAGCGTTCTACATTGGGCAAACGTCACGCAATGTGGAGACTAGAATAAAGGAACACATACGATGCCTAACCAGTTCAGGGTTTTGCAGAATTCGCAGAGCACTTAATTTATAAAGATCACACTTTTAACCGGGATACGGGTATTAAAGTCCTACACAAAAATTGGAAAGGATAAGATTAAATAATTTAGAGGCATTGGAAATAAAATAAAAAAATCAGTTAATACAAAGGCTGAAATCATTAATAATTAATCAACTAAATTTAACATTCAGCCCTATTATAAGTATGTTTCCCGTTATCCCACTCTCTCCTCCCCCACTTCCCTCCCACAACTGACGCACCGCCCCACTCTAGTTTACTGTCTCTTTCTTTCTTAACAATTTGTATATATATGTGTGTATTATCCTGTATTTGTTAGTATTTTTATATTCAGTCCTGATGATATTACGGAGGTACCGAAACCGGTAGACGAAAAAATAACAATAAAGTGACTTAAAAACAAAGTATTTTCTTTTTATTTATTTAATAACTTATTTCGTAAACAAAATAAAAAAATATATTTATGAATGTAGCTATTACTTTGTGGTTATCCATTATAGAAAAATGTAACAATATAACTTTGTAAAAACCACTTATATAGTGTGCAAATCCGACCGGTTTCGGAACAAACGTTCCTTCGTCAGGGAAAGCTTATACTAATTTGACAGTTTAGAACAATGTTTTATTATGGTAGGGGTGGAGCCGTTGTTAGTTAATAATGTAGATTGGGTGGGTAGGTATTAGTGTAGAGTGGGTGGGTAGGGGAACAAATCCATGATTGGGCTATATGACAATATTTTTTGTTTGTTGATAATAGATTCATTATTTTTAAGGGATTTTTTAATTTCCAAAGCTTCTAAGTTATCTAAACGTTTCTATGGTTATTTTCAATGATATGGTTAGCGAACTTAAACTTAACTTAACTTAAGTTCGCTAACCATATCATTGAAAATAACCATAGTTTTGAAAAAAATACAGGGATAAATATTCTTCATATTAATCATAAAGGAAAACGTTTAGATAACTTAGAAGCTTTGGAAATTAAAAAATCCCTTAAAAATAATGAATCTATTATCAACAAACAAAAAATATTGTCATATAGCCCAATCATGGATTTGTTCCCCTACCCACCCACTCTACACTAATACCTACCCACCCAATCTACATTATTAACTAACAGCGGCTCCACCCCCTACCATAATAAAACATTGTTCGAAACTGTCAAATTAGTATAAGCTTTCCCTGACGAAGGAACGTTTGTTCCGAAACCGGTCGGATTTGCACACTATATAAGTGGTTTTTACAAAATTATATTGTTACATTTTTCTAAAATAAAAAAATGTTATTTGTAAGCTTTTATGAAGGTAATAATTTCATAAAAATTCTCCAGAGTCTTAAATTCTAAAGTCTTTCAAAATTAAAATCAATTCCGCTTTTACTACTAATTTTCTCTTAATTAAAATACTAACAGTGATGGGGTTAGAAAATGTAAAATCTGAGGCCGAAATCCGAAAGCCGAATCTTCTTCAAGCATAAACTTTCTAATTAAAGTGTGTTTATCGGAAGTGACCTGCCAGGTAAATATGTTTTCTATTTGTAAATAATAAAATTAGATAGATCCTAAGAATTCTTAATAAATTGTAAAGCGCGCTTGAGGTGATTTTTCACAAAAACGGAGCTCTACAAATTGTCAAATTATTTTTATTATTATTCCAGTTCTTTTGAGAGTTTAACAATCATTCACGGAAAAAAAACAGATCTCACGGAGTTTCTTTCCATTCGTAAATGCACGCGAATCATTTACTATTTCAATAATTGCAATTATTCACAAGGCTGCTACAAGAAGACGGTAAATATTATAATATATATAAAACAAAGTCGGCTTAGTTACACCATTTATTTATAACTCAAGAACGGCCGCATCAATTTTTACGATCTTCGATTTGTTGGATTTGTCTCCGCCCCAAATAGCAGAATAACTATTAATACATCGGAAAAATTCACGAAAAAAAAAGTTATGAAGAAAAATCATTTTTTCATTCATTTTGTATGGAACGAATTCTCATCTTTTGAAAGAGTTAGTATAAAATTGAATAGTGAGTGAATTCCAAAAATTACGTCAATGCACTGATTGTTTTGCATTTTTTCTTAAACATATAATGCTGCCCTTCTTTCTTACACACTAAATGTCAATAGTCGATAATGAGACAAACGGTGAACGTATGTTTGCACCCCTCCAAAGGAAAAATCAATAATTATAATAAATCTCCCTCATTATTTTAAATAAATATAAAGAAAATGAAACACAATTCCCGTAAGTAAGTGGAAAATTAAGAAAATGATAAAAAATATAAGTCCGTACACAACGCCATCTCTGATACTGGCAAAAACAAAACACGGACAGTTGCGCATTGATGATTGCTTCATTGTGAAATTTTTAACAACAAAAAAAGGAATTTAATTCAGCTAATAAGTTAACACAACAGTTATTGATTCTGAGGTGGTTACGAATTTCTCCGGGCCAGCTAGTATCGAAATAAAATAAAGTGAGATAGCGAACGTAGTAACACATTAAGAACATAAGAGGGGCAACCTACTCTCAGTAGATGGTCTCATACAGCGTTCAGTATTTGATTCAATGTGAAGGATGATTTTTTCCATATTTTTGTCATAGAATTCCAGTGCATATTTTCCTATGCATTTTGGTCATCTTAAATCTTATTAGTTATTTCTGTATTCATCTTCGGAGTCGCTAGATGTCGCTTTCTTTGTGTTTTCTTTGCCTGTTCATTTTGGAGTGGTTTGAAGATTGGATTTTACAAAACTTTTTTTTTGGATTTCGTAGACATTTAACGGATCCTTGGTCCGTTTTTGTGTCGCTATTTTTCGTTTTATCGAGTTTAAAATCACAACGGTGCTAAAGAAGTTTTCACTTCAAAAAGACAATATGCTAACTATCGCCAAGTTAGATACCTAGGTACTACAGTCAAGATACCACAGTTATACTCTATACTACACATATTATATAATAAGTGGGAGCCTAACTGCTCAATCTGTATGCTGAGCGACGAATCATCTTAATGCGGTACGACGATTCATTTTCATTCATTTAAGATAAGCTTGTGTATGTTCCTATAAATCCAGCTAAGATCATTATTGCACCGATAAATCCATTAACATCATTATTTCACCCGTGTTCTACAATAGTAATATTATATAAGAACTACCTCCTTCTTCTGGCGTTAATAACACTAAAAAATAGAATGTAATATGTATAAAACTCAAAATTCATAATATGTATAAAATGTATAATATGTATCTAGGCTTAACTGTGGATTGTAAATTAAACTGGGAACTTCATATTAACTTACTAACTAAAAAAATCCGTAAACTAACATTTATTTTCAAAACTATTAGAAACATTATGCCACTAAAACAATTAAAAAATGTTTACTACGCTCTTTGTCAAAGCCTCTTAACTTATGGAATTTCTGCTTGGGGGGGAGCTGCCGACAAGTACATTAAACCGCTTAACACAATCCATAAAACATTAATTAGGATCATGTTCAAAAAACCTTATCTTCACCCGACGGAAAACATACTTATTACTAATAACATACTAGATATCAGGAAGCTGTTCATTAAAAAGATCATACAAATAAACTGCATAAATTCCTCTCCATGCCACATAACTCACCCGAAAAACACAAGAGCTAAATCGTGTAACCTACTTCTAGTGCCTAAAACTAAATCAACTTTTGCCCAAAAACACGAATCTTACCTCGCACCTCACATTTTCAACACCTTCCTAAAAGAAACCACCTACTGTACCACAAAAAACAACCTAAACTGGTTATACAAACATTTCAATACATGGTTACTACACAAAAAAAGGGCAAGCATCACCAAGTTATTAGTAATCTCATCTTAGTCTTTAATCCTCACTCTTTATTTACTTATATGTGTTGGTTACTTATAGAAATTTTATCTTAATTATTAATACTGCTTTTGTATTACGAATGCTTTTATTATTAATACTGCTTTTGTTTTGCGAAAGTTTATATTATTATTACCTCATATGTATATTATTTTGTTGAAATCTTATAGTTCTAGATTTAGACGCTAGCATTACTATGTGTACTTGATGAATTTTTGGTTTTATGGAAATTTGTAAATTCCTTGATAACTGTATTTCAACTCCCAATAATTCTTATTTGATTATATGTATTTAGGTTTTAATATGTATCTATGAGTTTGATTATGTACACGTATGCGAATACCTGTGTGTAAGTATGTGCGCATATGCGTGTATGTGTGTATGAACATAATTGTGTATATGCATGTATATATATGTAAATGTATATGTGTCTAAGTTTATGTATATATATATATATATGTACCCGCCTCGGAACAGACTTAGTCTAGTGAGGCGGGCTACTAACTTGTGTGTATATGATTATTATTACAATAAACGACCGGGTTGCCGGCATTAAAAAAAAAAAAAAAAATAAAATAAAATGTGTATGTCCCTATGTATAAAATTTATAAATCCTCAAACTGCTTCAAATAACTTATCTATGTTACGAGTTTGTACAATACCTACAGAACTTGTTTGTTGTTTGGTTTTTAATGTTATCATTATCACTGACAACAATGGCAAATAAGTATTTTGAAATGTTGGTACTTATGTTAGTTTTAAGTCTCAACTTTAAGTCACAGTTGTAAACATTTTATTTATTTTTTATTTATTAAATTAAAGCAGAAATTTTGTACAAAAATTTGAGTAGACCCACAAAGCTGTCATATGGCAGCTTGTCTGCAGGTTCTAACAATTTAAACATTCTTAATATAATACCTAAGAAAATATTTGTAAATACATTTATATTTTTAAGGAAACATTAGAATAGATCACATAGTAATATTAGATAATTTAACTTACAACTATAAATTTATTTATTTATTTATTATTAGTTTCAATAGCAAGGTTTGTACATGTATGTATAATGTATAGTATAAGTATAGATTCTTTTTTTTCACAGACCTCCTCACTAGGATTTCCTGTTCTGAGGTGGCCTGTAGTTTTTTAAAATATTTGTATTTGGTTATGGATTGTCTTTATATCGTCTTCATGATGTTTGTAATTTTATTATCACTTTGATCTCTCAGCCATGTTTTTACTTTTGTTTTAAATATATTCATTTCCTTTATATTTTTGATTTGATCTGGTAGAGCATTGTATAATTTCATAGCATGGAGATATATAAGATATTTCAATATACCTGCCTAATAACAAGATATGTAAGCAGCTATATTAAGATATTCAAAGATACATGGAGTTTTCGTTCATTAACCATAGTTTTATCATTTTAGGACATAGTCTCTCATTTTCTTGAAATTTTATGTTTTTATTGATTTTATTGAAAATCACTGGTATTAGATATTCAAGAGTACGGCTTCCATATTCATTTAATATTCGAAGAGTTTTTAGGCCCTTTCCTTCTCTAAATCTTGTGGTATGTTTGTGTATAAGTAGGTGTTTGTAAGGGCTTTCCCGCATATTATCCATAATAGTAGTGAACCAGTGGAGACCTTTTATTGTAAGTAAGCTCTCTGAGCCATACAGTAGTTTTAAGTTATGTCTCTGTTTGTAAATATTTGTTGTGACAATTTTTTTTATTATGGCAGTTTGTAAATTTTCAATATATTTAATGTAAGTAGTGCTTGCATGTCCCCAAGTTCGAATACCATATCTAAGGATGGATTCGACCATAGAAAAATATATGAGTTTAAGAGTACAATGAGGCAAAATAAATTTTAATTTGTAAAAGTTACTAGCTGATCTGAGCTGGTTACAAATTTTAGCCACTTGTTTATCCCACTTAAAATTGTTATCAACAATTATTCCCAGATAAGTATATTCATTTGTAAAATCGATTTTTTTCACAGTCACAAACATTAACAATTCCTCTATGTATACAGTCAAAGCTATGAGCGGTTATTTTAGGAACATTCCACATTTTCAAACTTAGTGATTTTATGTACATGCATTTGGTTTTTTTAACATTAATAATTAATCCTACAACATGAGCCCATTTGAGAAGCTCGTTAAAATCTCTTTGTAATTCTTGTATAGCTATTTCAGGATTTTCATTTGATACAACAAGAGCAGTATCATCAGCAAAAATGAATCGACGAGCTTTTTTGTATATCATTAATGCACTAGTTTTAAATCAACTATCGTAAGTCTTAGACATAAATCACTAGCTATAAGTCTTAGATTAAGCCACTAATTACAAGTCTTAGATATAAGTCACTGGTTATAAATATAAATCTTAGTTATAACAATTTTATTACATATTTACTTGTACTGTACAGCGCCCTTGAGGTGATTTCTCACAAAAACGGCGCTATATAAATTGGCCAAGTATTATTATTATTATTACACGTGCCTCTAGTGTACAAAAAAACAGTCCAAGTAAAGAACATAAGTGCATTTTCTCGGAAGTTTCAAATGTTTCTATGAATATGTTCATCATGTGACATCGCTAACAATACATTATAGGAAATTTTCAACGCTGACAATAACCGACTTCGCTCATTAAATATCAATAAACAATAATACCTCCATACAATACATATTCATATTCTCCTGCATCGGCACCGGCAGCTGGCAATACCTATTACCCGTTTCTGCGCGCATTGTTCTAGAAGCAGAGCCACTGCGAACCACCGGACAATATTTATAGCTAAACCGATGATTCTCAAACTGAATGCTGCGGTGATTCAAAAATCAAACAAAATACATAAAAGAAGGCCTTGATGCACCGATCCAAATACATACCAAACGTTCTGTCCAGACGGTGCTGTCCCGACGTCGTCGGTTCCTCACTACGGTTTTCATATGAAAAAGCTGAGGATCGGGCATCGGGATGTACATAGGTTTTTTTTTTTTTTACAGTGAATACCGCACAAGAATCTCAACTGCTCCCGTCTGGAGCCAGTGAGACTATGGCATCCCCAATTGGGGTATGTTGTGAGGCTGAAGGTAGTGGGGAGGGGAAGTAGGTGGGGAAGAGGAAGGTTGGGAAGTACCTGGCTTTTCAGATCTGGTCACCAAACACGGCTAAAGCCATTTTCAAGCAATGTTTCAATTCTGAATGGTGGTCTTACACCAGGGCGATACTGATAGTCTTCCACTCTGGAACATGCCGCAAATATACTATATATTATTTTAAATGAATTAATTGTGAAATAAAACAAATAAATCAAATAAAATTTATTTGCGCATGCCGGGTTCGAACCCGCGACCTCCGGATTGTGAGTCAAGAGTCTTACCCACTGGACTACGGAGGTCGTCAATCGTACTCCAATCTTACGAGGGCTTGATGTTAATAAAGCTAGTGGCCTGACGGAAAACCTGGCCTGGTGCTGCAGAGGTGCGCTGCAGAAATAGCTCCAATTTTGACGAAGATTTTTACTGTGACTTTTGGTTGGAAAAAAGCGGTCATCCACCCCATTCTAAAGAAGGGAGACTGCTTCAACCCGGCCAACTACCGCTCCATAGCGATCACATCAGTTCTGTCCGGGGTGATGGAACGTATGATCAACTACAAACTGCTCACATACCTCGAGAAGAACAAAATCATTAATGACGGTGCTGAATAATGGTTAATGCTTGGAACGTTTCGGTGAAACCCAAACGGTTGCACTGGAGATTTCCAAGGCATTTGACCGGGTTTGGCGCCGAGGACTTGTCGACAAACTACCTTCTCATGGACCTGCCGTATCGTTATGAAGGTGGATTGCCGACTTTTTGAGGGAGAGGTCGATTTAGACGGTTGCTGATGATTTCACCTCTTCCTCGCATTATATGCTGGCGTTTCACAGTGAACGGTTCTGTCTCTGACTTTGTTTTTGTTGCACATCAATGACCTTTTGTAATGTGCACCAATTCATTGTTACGCGGATGAGAGTACAGTACGTTTTTAACTGCAAATATACTCAGGATCGCTGGTTTAAATCCTTTGGATACGTGCTGATTCTCCATGGTACAGATAGATTATAATGGCGACCCGACAGTTGGTCTCCCGGAATTTTAATCATTATAATTCTTTGTGAATTATTTATCATTTTCAAGAACCTAAAATCGACTTCAAAAATACCTTAAATAATAAGTTGGTCTGGATATAAAACCAATTCACGACACCCTGTCGATTTTATGAATTAATACGCTGGTATATATGTCGTAGGCCGACTGAAAATTCAGGAAGATCATGTTGCGCCTAGCCAAATCGTGAAGTGCCTCAGGCGCATCATGATCTGCCTTTTTTTTACAGTGAATACCGCACAGGAATCTCAACTGCTCCCGTCTGGAGCCAGTGAGACTATGGCATCCCCAATTGGGGTATGTTGTGAGGCTGAAGGTAGTGGGGAGGGGAAGGAGGTGGGGAAGAGGAAGGTTGGGAAGTACCTGGCTATTCAGATCTGGTCACTAAACACGGCTAAAGCCATTTTCAAGCAACGTTTCAATTCTGAATGGTGGTCTTACACCAGGGCGATTACTGATAGTATCTTCCACTCTGGAACATGCCGCAAATATACTATATATTATTTTAAATGAATTTATTGTGAAAACACAAATTAATCAAATAAAATTTATTTGCGCACGCCGGGTTCGAACCCGCGACCTCCGGATTGTGAGTCAAGAGTCTTACCCACTGGACTACGGAGGTCGTCGATTTTACGATTTTACGATTTTACGATTGGCCTGCGACAAATACAGTATATAGACGAGTAGTTTTATCCTTGATGCATTGTAATGAAAATACTTTTTATACTTTTGTGAATCGGCGGTACATCCTTTCTGCAAACCCATTCGGGGACAGTTATATTTTAGTGTACGGTAGGTATACCGTATTTTACCTAAACGGACTGCATATTGTATATATGTATACCGGGGGGCAAACTGTAGAGGGATCAACTCTCATGGAATGACTAAACAAGCAAGATACATAAATTATTGAAATCTGACTTTCATGCGCCCGGTTTCACTTTTTCTAAGCAACTCTTTAAATCGGCTGGTGGATTGCGATTCACAGTTTGGGAACCTCTGAGCCTTACTATAAATAATGGTGAGTTAAAAACAATAATCATCATTACCTTGTCGTGTTATACATCACCTGAAGGCCGTTGTGGTCCAAGGGTATAAGCTCTTGCAGTTGATTCTGATGATTGCAGGTTCAATATTGGTACATTGACTTCTAACAAGATGTTCTCTGACATTTATTTTTTAATTATTTTATCTTTTTTTAAACGTTCATGCAGTACACCTTTTTGTGAAAAATTACAATCAAAATAAAGAGTAACATAAAATATAAGTTTTGTAAATTTTTATATATGGTTATCAAGTTTAATTTGTAGAACCAATTTTAATTTTAATTTCTTTTATATTATCTTACTAATATTACAAACGCGAAAGTTTGCATGGATGTATGTGTGTTTGTTACCCTTTCACGCAAAAACTAGTGAATGGATTTTAATGAACTTTACATTAATATAGCTCATACATCAGAATAACATATAGGCTATAATTTATGAAGCTAATTAGGAAGGGGACGCGGGAGGGGAACGGGGACGCACGGGAAAGGTGATTCGGGGAGAAGCAATGTATTTCTTTGAATATGGCATTGCAACGTATGTCGGGAACCAGCTAATTCAAAATAAAGGAACATAAAATATAAGATTTAACAAAGCAAAAGTAACATGAAATATAGGGCTGGAGCCCCAAAATGAAAGTAACATAAAATATGAGATTTAATAAAATGAAGGTCACATAAAATATAACATTAAACAAAATTAAGGTCACATAAAATATAAGATTTATCAAAATGAAGGTCACATAAAATATAAGATTAAACAAAATGAAAGTAATATAAAATATGAGATTTTACAAATTGAAGGTCACATAAAATATAAGATTTATCAAAATGAAGGTCACATAAAATATAAGATTAAACAAAATGAAGGTCACATAAAATATAAGATTTATCAAAATGAAGGTCACATAAAATATAAGATTAAACAAAATGAAAGTAATATAAAATATGAGATTTAACAAATTGAAGGTCACATAAAATATAAGATTTAACAAAATGAAGGACACATACAATATAAGATTTAAATAAAGATAAGATGAAATAGAAGATTTAATAAAATAGAGGTATCATAAAATATAAGGTTTAACAACATAAAGGTAGCATAAAATATAAGATTTAACAAAATGTAGGTAGGTAACACAAAGTATATAAGTAACGTAAAAATAGATAATCTGCCCTTAACCTTAAATATAATATTTTGTAAATTGATGAATGTAACACATAAGTATTTTTTATATTACAAAAAAAATTATAACAAGAGTTATTAAAAAAAACATAAAAAATTATATAACTCATCATCTCGCAGTGGTAGGCAGTGTCGATGGACCGTCATACAACTCTGGCTTGCTTTATTCACATTCATACATCTTTTTGGGATAATTATGGAAAGTGCCAATTCAAAATATAGCACCACACCACGGCATAAATCAGCCAAGCATAAGCACAATTATTTGCAACCGGTTGTAACAAAATGTTACTTTTACCATTCTTATTCTGAACACCACCGAACATATTATTATCTCTAGAAGTGTAATGGAAAATTAAGGGTCAATTTCAACAGAAGTGTCGGGGCTCCATAGTCAAAGTAAATCAGGCTTCAGATTATTCAATAGTGGCCTACTGCTGACCCTGTTCAAATCTCAAGTACGCTCGACAATTAAATTTGGGAGCCACCTTTGGGCTGGAGCCCCAAAATACTTGATAAATCTGCTTGATTCTAACAATTGAATTTGGGAGCCAACTCTGGGTTGGAGCCCCGAAATACTTGATAAGCCTACTTACTTGATTCTAACAATCTAATCTGGGAGCCACCTCTGGGCAGGAGCCCCAAATACTTGATAAACCTACTTGATGCAAAGGAGGGCGGTCCGTCTGATTGACAATTCGTCGTTAACAGACCGATTGCCATCTCTAATACGCAGACGCAATGTATGCCTGCTGAGTCTGTTCTACAGATGTTTTAATGGTCCCTGTTCTGAAGAGCTAGTATCATTAATCCATGGCGCACCGGTGTACGTGCGTGAATCCTGTGATTCATGTTGATGTTGGCTTCATGAGAACGGGTCGTTTCTTCGATTCGTTTTTTTCGTCTGGAGCTAGTGTGATAATGGCATCTCCAATTCAGATATGTTGTGAGGCTGAAGGCAGTAGAGAGGGAAAAGAGATGTGGGAGAGGAAGATGGGGAAGTACCTGGCTATTCAGATCTGATCGCCAAACACGGCTAAAGCCATTTCAAGCAACATTTTTATTCTGAATGATGTTCTTTCCATTGACCTATGATATACTTCGTCAAAGGTTCTTTCACAAGGGCGACACTGAAAATATCTACCATTCTAGAACGTCCTACAAATGAACAAATTATGAAATAACACAAATAACACAATCAAATTATACTTCACGGTATTTATTTTTGGAGAATTACATTTTTTTTCGCTTCCTTCTTTATTTACACCTGCCCTGATGATGGGCACGGTAACGCTGTCCGAAATGTTGACTAAAGAAGGAGAGAGCGCGACACAGCATGGTTTCATGGGGTGAGAATTGTTCGGGTCTTAGCGGCGGATGCCCATCAGATGCATGGCTGGCCGGATCGGGAGAGAATGTTGAGGGAGTCCCACTGACTTCTCCAGCCGTACTCTCTCGGAACATAGCCTTGCACCGCAGAAGGAGGGATGGATTCATACGTTCGTCACTCCTGAACACTGACCCCCAGATTCCTACCTACCCTTCATACCCTTTTCCTTCCCAGAACTTCCTCTCCTCCCTTTCCTAAAAAGACCTTCTACACAGCAACCCCAAAGGTGACATAGGCAATGAGGGAAATTATTTTCCTCAGGGCCTCCTGTGTGGTACTAATGTAAAAAAAAACGAGTGTGCTTTAGACCACACAACCGAAGTAAAACTTCTGCTCCATCTATATGATAGGAAGAGAGAAAGAAAATGTGCTCTTGCTCCTACAGTGTGATACAGACAATAGGCCTGCAAGGTGTAACTGTCTATGAGAGAAAGAAAGAAAGAAAATGTATGCTCGCACCTCTCTCTCTTGCCCCTACAGTAATATACGAAGCGTTCGCCTCGCTTTTCGTAACGCTCTTGTCACGCATTCGCCAGCTTACTCCCAAAGTCAAGCGTGCGTAAAGAGGTTTTACTTCAAAAATACACCAAAAATAAAACACGTTAATTCTTACGGTAACCATTCAACCACGACGGACGCCAATTTGTTCCAAATCATGAAAGATTTTATACGTTTGAAACAGTTTTAATCAAATTCCACGGGAAGTAAGGCGAAAATGGCCTTACTTAAGGCATACGAACTCGTAAACAACACATGTATCAGCGTATCGCTTCGGTGCTCACCTAAAGACGTTAAAATGAAACTGCAATCATAGGAAGTATTTATTGAATGCATTTTGAACAATACCCGCTGCAATCTGCATTGTTTCGCGCTGCATTTAACTTTTTTCTTCCCTACAACTCTTTCCTTGACTAGAAGTGTGAGATTATTTCCAACTGGTTGATAAGTGAAAATGGGAACATGAGGCAGAACGTACATGCTGTTAAGCGAATAGCTAAAATTAATAAGGAGTGTAATAATATGACTTTTAAATAAACAAATTACATGTAATAACCCTTAATAATTATTAATAGTATGTGCCTATAGAACCTTTCACAAAGCAGAAATATTATATTATTACTACTACTATATTATTACTACTTCTTCGTATAGAAGCTAACAATATTAACGCATCAAATAACTCACCAATTACTCGTGCAATCACAACACTTTGATGGCCTCCGTGGTCTAGACTCTAGACCAGTGTTTCTTAACCTTTGGTGCGCAGTCTCATCTCTGGACCATTTAACACTAATAAATAAAAGCCACCTAAAGTTTCGTAATCGCTACGCAACTTCGTTTCGGTATATTTTCCTGTAGGTACCTGACAAAAATAAAAATTGGATATTAGACCCTTTCAACACAGATCTTACTGATATTACTATAACTTATACAATTAATACAAATATCTTGTGATATCTTGAATTAATAAAAATAGCTTTGAAATGTAATTTCAAAGAATCCTCTTTTTAAGTTTTTGGGTAGAATGTAAAGAAAGATTTTAAGGAAATATAAGAAGAAGCACTGAAACATTTACTGCATTTCTCAACCACATACCTCTGCGAAAAGGCAGTCTCTGCTCTTGTATATACTAAAAGCAAACACAGAAACAGATCACAAGTGGAATCCTATTTGAGATTACAACAGTAGTAACATCAACCCGAATATCACTAATTTCGCAACCTTCACGGACATATGAATATATCTGGACCTGCCCTAAGTGATAAAAACGTATTATTTCCCCCTCCCCATGGAGCCGGCTGGAGCTCCTCCTTGGAACCGGCTCGCTCCATGGGGAGGGAATAGAGCCTCGCTTGAATCTTTAGAGTGCACATTTTAATGTGTGACGTCATCATTCTTGCCGTGACCAGCGCGAAACTACCATCCATACATTTAACGAAATAACACGCCAAAACGGTAGCTTGTGCTATACAATATACCTACATATCAATGTGCACATAGCGAATGTGGGCGGTTCTCCAGTGTGCTCGTCGGTGGTTACAGGGGTAAGTAAATTATGAAACACTTGTAAAAGTGTTTTAACTAAACACGGCAACAAAATATTGCTATGTGTATTGGGGCGAATCTTTTTAGGGCGAGCATTTGGCCTAGGCAAATATGTTATTAACGTGGCAAGCAATTCGCGCTCCCATGTAAAAAGGTCTATTCATTCAAAGCAGATTTTGCTTTTAAGAACTAAATGGTGATATTGTAATGCGAGATGCCTATATACTGTCAGATTGATTTTTTAACGAATCACAGTCATCTTCCTCTCTTCGCCCCCCATAGTTTGGTTTTACCCCCTCGTCTGTATCTTCTGGTCTATTGAATTCTGATGTCTATGGCAACCTTCACTAACCGTTAATTAATGTGTATGTTTGTGTTACTGTTGAACGTTAATTATTAAGGTTTTTTTAAGTATTTTATTTTTGTATTTGTGGTATTAAATTAAATGGTCCCAAATTTATTGCTGTTTTTTTTTTTTTATTAAGGGGATCCTTGAAAATTGTGCTTGATTTTATAAGGGTCCGTGGCTGAAAACGGTTAGGAAACGCTGGTCTAGAGGAAAGTATCTCGGCTGACGATCCAAAGGCCGCAGTTTCAAACCTCGACGTGCGCAAAAAAAATTGATTGATTTGTGTTATTTCACAATTTAATCATTTAAAAATAATATAAGGGATATTTTCAGCACGGTGGAGAGTGGAAAATACCCTCAGTATCACCTTGATGTAAGACCACCATTCAGAATTGAAACGTTGCTTTAAATGACTTTATCCGTGTTTGATGACCAGATCTGAATAGCCAGGTACATCCCCACCTTCCTCTTCCCCGTCTCATTCCCCTCTCAACTACTTTCAGCCTCACAGTATACCCCAATTGGGGATGCCATAGCCTCACTGGCTCCAGGCTTTTGGGAGCAGTTGGGACTCTTGTGCGATATTGTGTGATTTTATTCTAATATAAGTATAGGTATGTTCACAGTATTATAAATTGACGTAATATTACTGCCTCAACACAGGCTAGCCTAGTGAGGCAGGTTACGAGAAACCTAAATTTATAATTTTAAATCTCTCTTCTTTAAGTACCTACTGTTTATATGTTTATATTGTTTTCTGTTATTAACTTTTGTACTTATGCAACTTTTAAACTGTACTTATGATGTTTTTATTTGTATTTATTAATCTTTAATTTTTTTGTTCAATAAAGATATATAAATTATTATTTTATTATATACTAGCAGACCCGGCCACACGTTGCTGTGGCTAACGAAACACAACGCCATTACCCAACCTTTATAAAATCCACACCACCCGCTTGCCAGCTGCCCGCTGCCCGCTGCCTGAATTGAATATTTGAATTTCTCGCCTTTTCTCTACTATAATAAGCATGTTTTTATACATATAAACCTTCCTCTTGAATCACTCTATCTATTGGTGAAAACCGCATGAATATCCGTTGCGTAGTTTAAAAGATCTATGCGCACATACATTTCGAGCGACTTCATCAAATAAAATAATTCAAATCAAATACGTACTTACTCTAGGACATCTATTTTCCAATTTCTTCCATAGAACGAATTTCAAAAGTGACTATAGTACGGCCCGCCAGCCGTTTTAAATCGCACAAAAATATGTTTTATTTGAATTTCTCGGCTTTTCTCTAATATAATTTACATGTATTATACATATAAACATTCCTCTTCAATCACTCTATCTATTGATGAAAACCGTATGAAAATCCGTTGCGTAGTTTAAAAGATTAACGCGCACATACATTTTGAGCGACTTCATTTTATACTATACACAAATAAAAATTAATTAAAAAACATGAAAAATTGCTTCGCTTAAACAATAAAAAATAAATAAAAATACATCTAAAATGGAACGGGAGACCAAACATATTTTATAAATTTTTTACTACAAATAATGACAGGAATCACTGGTTAAAATAAGTCAAGTACGTCCTGTATTATCCTGTATTAACATTCCAAGGTTAAAATAACTAGACAATTTTTGAAAATCTCCCACTACCATTACAGTAGGTGGAAAACGTTGCTCTTAACGTGGTGGAGGACTTAGCCAGTCGAGAAAATGGACCACGGCGCCTGGTGTGAACCAGAAGCTATGCCAACTCATCCACTTACTGGTGATTATGCCCAGTGTCTTGTAATTCTAAAAAAAAATCTAAAATTCCAAACCGTAAACTCGAAAATTCTGAAACTTTTCATTCAATATTCAAATATTCATAAATACTCTATAAGTACCTGATATTATTTGTCATTTCTTCGACCAATCAGATACCAGTTACAGTTCCGCCTGGCGGCGATTCCCGGAACTATCTCTAGTACTATTGCTGGTACTATTCAATACTAAACACTGAGCAGAGATCTAGCTTCCAAATAAACCCGTTCTCAAGGCCGTCTGTTGGACCATCAGCCCTAGAAATACCTTTCCGAAATTCATAAATGTATGAGCAGTAAAAAAAGAATCAGAGTGTGCAATTCACACATGATAGAAGTGAAACCCTCAGAAAACTAAACTTGGCGAGAGTGAGACGAATGTAGAGTATCAGGAGTAGGATAATTGTGGGGTTTATTTATTAAAATATTGTTACCAAGTTTAAATAATTATTTTACATTTTATTCACATAAAGAGGACACCGGTTAGTCTGTCTCATTCTCTCAAAGGCTAAATCCTATAGATGCATCGTTTCCGTTTCGTCGAGTTTTAAATCACAACGGTGCTAAAGAAGTTTTCACTTCAAAAATCAGAGTGTGCAATTCACACGTGGTAGAAGTTAAACCTTCAGAAAACTCAAGTAGACAAGAATGGGGAGACTACGAAGCACCGCATAGAGAGGAGACCAAAAGGCTACGAAGCACCGCACAAAGGGGAGACCGATTATACTATCTCAGTCTCTCAGGCTAAATCGTATAGATGTTTGTGTTTGTCTCTTTTTAGTGTCGCTTTATCGTTTTATCGAGTTTCAAATAACAATGCCATCTAGTGGCATAACTGTTTACTTTCAGACAGTAAAATTGTTTTTTGCAACAACAATCGCTGTCAAAAACTATGGCGAACTATTTGGCTATGGCTATAACTGACAGACAAGAATCATGAGTGTCCGGGCGCAAATAGACGAAAATCAAAATATATACAAATGACAAAATACAGACTTTGATACTTTAAATTCTGATTTATGCAAATTCATCTTGAATTTTACATTTATTGTTTTTCCTCGATGGTCTTCATTTATTTATGAAAACTGAATGTACCGGGACTGAATTTACACATTGAAACCACTGCGGGCATGCGCACATTAAATCCCCAAAGTTTCATCGCAATCGAATGAATTTTTAGCAACCATTTACTACGTCAATGTTAGCAACGCATAATTTCGTGACGCCAGAGCTCACTATTGCAGATAGGAACCATCGCGGGCATGCTCACATCTAATCCCTAAAGTTTTATAGAAATCGGATGAATGGTTTAGCAACGCACAAGATACATATATGCGATACATATTACGTCTAAAAGGGATCGCAATGAAAATCTAGTCTCTTTCAACGGAAGCAATCTTCCGAACAGGCCCTCCATTGATTTGCTTGGTGTAACCCTAAGTGACCAGCTCAGGTATGGGGGCTCCATCGAAGCCAGAGTAAAGTTAGCCTCCCAAAAACTGGGCGTACTGTACAGGGCCCGCAGATACTTTAAAAGTACACAACTGCTAACCCTGTACAAATCGCAAGTGCGCCCCACGGTTGAATTTGGCAGCCACCTCTGGTCTGGAGCTCCAAAATACCTGAAAAATACCCTCGACTCTGTGCAGAAACGGGCGGTCCGTTTGATAGATTCTCCCATCTTAACAGACGGATTGCAATCTTTAGAGCACAGGCGTCGGGTGGGAATGCTATCTTTGTTCTACCGGTATTACAATGGAAGATGCTCCGAGGAACTAGCATCATTGATCCCTTCGGCACCGGTGCATAGTCGGGAAACACGCCAAACGCGTGCCCAACATTTGTACACAGTTGACATTAGTCACATGAGAACGGGTCGTTTCTTCGACTCGTTCTTATGTTCAACAGCTCGGCTGTGGAATGATTTGCCGGCCTCTGTGTTTCCTCCTTCCTACAACATGGGTCTCTTCAAGACCAATGTTCATTCCTTCCTCTCCTCAAAAAGACCCTCCACACAGCATCCCAGATGACATAGGCCCTGAGGGAAATTATTTTCCTCAGGGCCTCCTGTGTGGAGTTAATGTAAAAAAAAAAAAAAAAAAAGTATGTATATATAAGCGCAAGCAAACATATATTGATTTTTATATGATATAAAGATGCAATTTTTTCTATGTTTTGATTTTCTATTTTTAGATTTTTTAAAATCTATTTTTTGATTCTCTAGTTCATACATAAATTCATCAAAATCAAAACGAAAATTTCATGGAATGGTTGAAAGGCATACATGTTTATAATTTTTTTTATTTTCTTTTTATTTCTCTTCTCTACGTTTATTTTTAAAATATATTATTAATATATATTTAACCGGTAATAATATATTATTAATATATTATTACCGGTGCAGGCCTTATTATGGTACAAAATATTGATTCAGCATATGTCTGAGTCTAATTATAAGAGGAAAGTAGAACATGATTATAATACAAGGTTCACGAAGAATGAAGGAATGATTGTTCCAAAATATAATAATAACTACGGACGGCGAACCCTGGAATATAACGTGCCAAAAATATTTAACATGTTACCAATTAATATAAAAAATTGCGATTCTACAAATAAATTCAGATATATGCTGAAACAATGGCTGCTAAATAGAGATAGTTTATATTAATTCATATGTGTTAATTGTTATAATCTGAATGGTTATAGTAATAATATTATGTAATGTTTAAATTGTAACTTAACATTAACATCCTGTTGACAAACTGCTTTATTGCGGTTTAACGGGATTGTACCTTGAAAACCAATTAAAAAAAAATAAAAAAAGTAACTTCTTGTATATAACATCAAAACTTTAATATATTATCCATCAAGTAAAAGTCAATATAATAGACAAAACAATAATTCATGTAATAAATCTGCTCGTTCTGACTGTCTTAAAACGTGTAAATTTCCTAGTTGGACAGCCAAAGAAGATCGTGGTAATTTGTAATATGTAATGTTTAAAAAAAAAATTGGTCTTGAATTTTACATGCATTGTTTTCCCTCGTTTATTATATTGTAATAATATTGTACCTTTGCTTCCAGTGGAATATAAATTTTGCAGGTGATTGTACCTGCCCATAGTCATCGAATAGGAACCAGGTAAGTACCTCACTCAGAACTAAACTCGTCAGGAATTCTATGTATTTTTCTTGCCTACCTTCCCATTGTATTCGGTGACGCGATGTTGTGTAAAAAAATTCTACCTAAATACCCAAACGTTAGATGTAATTAGTTTTTTAAGCTATACCTATTTTTTAAGCTATACCACTTATCCGGCACTTAACTGTTTTAGGTTTGACCTATAGACTGTATTTTTTTAGATTTAAAATATTTAAATCGATGTTACCTGTTCCTGTTACATCTGCAGATTAAGCATTAGGTTTTTGAAGCAAAAATTCTTTACGCACGCTTGAATTGGGGAGTAAGCTGGTGAATGCGTGACGAGAGCGTTACGAAAAGCGAGGCGAAAGGATATAAGTTAGTGAAGATAGAAAGAGGCAAGAGAGAGAGGTGCGAGCACATATTTTCTTTCTCTATTTCTCTCATAGCCAGTTACGTTTCGTATATCTAAGATACAGTGCAGGCCTATTGTCTGCATCACACTGTAGGAGCAAGAGAGAGCAGTGCGCGCGCACATTTTCTTTCTCTCTTCCTTTCTGATCGAGAGAGACTGCTGGAGGCAGATATAATCTAGACCTCTCCAGCCAGAATCTCTCACCCAATCGCCTTGCACCGCGGAAGGAGGGATGGATTCATACGTTGGTTACTCCTGAACAGGTTGACCCCCAGATTCCTATCTACCCCTCACACCATTTACCTTCCAGAACTTCCTCTCCTTCCTTTTCCTAAAAATACCCTCCACGCGGCATCCTTAAAGATAACATAGGTCTTGAGGGATTTTTTTTTCAGGCCTCTTGTGTGGAGATAATGCTAAAAAAAACTTTTTTTTACATTAGCTTTACGCAGGAGGCTCTGAGGAAAATAATTTCCCTCAGTGCCTGTGTCATCTTAGGGGATGCTGTGTGGAGGGTTTTTTTAAGGCAAGGAAAAAGAGGAAATTCTGTGAAGGAAATGGGTTTGAGGGTTTTTGTAGGAATCTGGGGATCAGTGTATCCAGGAGTGACAGACGTATGAATCCATCCCTTCAACTGCGGTGCAAGGCGATGGGTCGACGGATTCAGCACCTCTGCATAGTCACCAAACGTAGCGAACCACTTGAGTGACCCGGGGTTTTGAATAGCGGTACCCACACCCGCCTTCCAAAATGAGAACGTTACTACTGTTACTCTTGAACAAGACACGTGAATTGGATGTCAACGCACGTCGATGACGTTCGTACGAACTCTCGCTGGGACTAATTTACTTGAATCATCGACTATCGAATACATTGCATATCCCCGTGAAGAAAGAGCCCCAGTAAGTGAGCTCTCCACGTTTGTTAGTCACCCACCATAAAAAAACGCGTTTTTGTTGTTCGTAAGTCTAATAAATTGGTAATCAATATTTTTTTCAAATAATCCCACTCCGATTGTGTCAATTATATAGTGTACCTAGAACCTAGATCCGTTTCCTTTGACTTTGGGGTTTGACCCCTGTCTGGTGATCTTCAAAGAATGATGCTAACAGCGAGTCATCACCACAAGCGTAAATACGGATCGCGACCTGCCCACTGGTTTTAGTCAACAATAATAAATATTTTATGGATAGATAGATAATTAACAAATAAATTCAAAACACAACAACAACAAAAACATGTGTGCAGTTCACACGCGGTAGTAGTGAAACCTCCAGAAAACCAAAGCAGACAAGAATGGGAAGACTACGAAGCACTTTTTTATCAATGTGAAAAATGATTTTTTTCTCCATATTTTTGTCCTTTACATTTGGTCATCTTATTAGTATCTATTTGTTTTTTCGTCTTCGGAGTCGCTAGATGTCGCTTTTTTATATTTTCTTTTGCTTGTTCATTTTGGAGTGGTTTGAAGATTGGATATCACATAGCACTCTTTTTATGGTGAATTGCCTATTTAAAAAAAAATGGATATTGATTTTACAAAAATATGTATTTTTTTATTATTTCGTAGGATTCGTTCCTTGGTCTGCTAAATGTCTGCAGAGGTTTGTCAGGCGCTTTATACCACTACACCAACGAAGAATTTCTTGGGACTGTGGATTTATCAGATTATATTGCTATATCATTCTCTCGCAGCTAAAATCTACAGATGTATGTGTTTGTCTCTTTTTAGTATCGCTCGTTTCCGTTTCATAGAGTTTCAAATCACAACGGTGCTAAATAGTTTTCATTTCAAAAATACAGAGTGTGCAATTCACACGCGTTAGAAGTGAAACCTTCAGAAAACTAAAGTAGACAAAAGTGGGGAGGCTACGAAGCACCCCACAAAGATGAGACCGATTATTTACGAAGCACCGCACAAAGATGAGATAGATCTCATTCTTTCGCCGGCCGGAAAAATCTTTAGATGTAAACGTTTGTCCCTTTTTTGTCGCTTTTTG
Organism: Limnephilus rhombicus; assembly: GCA_929108145.2. NCBI lineage: Eukaryota > Metazoa > Arthropoda > Insecta > Trichoptera > Limnephilidae > Limnephilus > Limnephilus rhombicus. Next base: position 25,741,654 of record OV815299.1, on the reverse strand, counting down.
AAGTGAAACTCTTATTGCACCACTGTGATTTTGATTTCGGATGAAACGGAAATGACGATTACTGCAACTGCGACGCATCAACTGGACTCATCGGCCGCTTTGATAATGATGTCACTTTTAAAGGAATATAACATATGCCCTTTAATCTACAATATACAAAATGAACTTATACACACAAACACAACATTTATAAAAACATCACAAGTACACGAACATTATACTAGACAATACAATAAATTGTACGCAAATACTGTCAAGACTGAAAGTGGCAAGAAAAGTATTGGCCACTAGGGAGTTCACATATATAACCTCCTTTCAGATAACCTAAAAACGGAAAAGAATATGAAAACATTAAAAAAAAACTACTTAACATGTTGGAACAAAATTAAAAATATTACTCCTATACTTGTACTACTATACTAGGTATATATGCTCTGTACTTAAGTTAAGAGCCTAGCAGTCCTTTAAGTATTTTCAAATTTGGTGAAATTAGTTTTCTGTTTCGTCGTAATGTCGCCCGTGTAGTTTTTAGATATTTTAACTTCGGTATTGTGTTTTAAAGTTGTACATAATTTCACAACGCTACTTGTAATCTAATTCCCCGATTTCCTCCTCCCGTCAAGCTCTAGGGCGTCGACTTTACCATGAAACTCGTATGTAATTTTGGTCAGCGAGCATTTGGTGATATCAGGGGTATAAAAGCAGTTTTATTTAAAATTTTGCAGAAAGTGAAAAAAATGATAATTTTTCCAATGTAAATTATTACTTTTTCAACACAAAAGGTAAACGTTACTTTAATGAATCGATAATTATTTTTGTTATTAATATCATCGCAAAGAAAAAAACCTCTTGTTGTCATTGTTTTATTTGAAAACTTAACAAAATTGATAATAACGGTTGATTAGACGATTATAATTTTAATAATTTTTTTTAATAATTTTATTATCTTAAAAAATGGAACATGTTACAGTGTTACTTTTCCTCCATTAAAAGCATTTGCTTGTGGAATTATGCACCAAGAATTTTTATTACTACAAAATGTGCATACCTATATTACGAGTATAATACAATATTACATATTCAGGGTATTATTAGGCGTACTTGACGTATTTTAACCAGTTATTTGTGACATTATTTGGAATAAAAAATGTAAATGAAATTTTGGTCTCCGGCGACTTTTTTTTTCAAAACTTTTTTCCTCAAAATCAAATTTTTTTCCGCATGTCATCACTGGTCACCCAGCCGAGTAGCCGACCAACCCCTCACCCCATCTCTAACTGTCCAACACCTAAAATTTTTTTATGTTTTTTGTAGAAAAAAAAATCAAAGATGTCACTGTAGACAAAAAATTTCATTTACATTTTTTACTCCAAATAATGTCAGGAATCAATGGTTAAAGTAAGTCAAGTACGTCCCTTAAAACCCTGTAGGTATATTTGCAGTACATATATTTATACAATATTTTACATATATTTACAGTACATATATTTATACAATACATATATTTTATTTTATTTATTTATGTTTATTTAGGAAGCATACAATTGTGTGTAAAGTAATTGTACATTAAATAGTGAATATAATTTAAACCAGTTAAGTTCAGTGAAATCAAGTGGTTATTAAACAATTATAGTAGGTATAAATTGTAAGCACGTTGTAAAAATTATCAAAAAGTGGTAATAATCAATACAGAAATAATAGTTTCGAGTAGTTATTTAAATAAAATTACTAAATACAAAATTTTTTTAAATAAAAGTACGTAGTGTTAAATAAAAAGTTATTAAAAAGAAAATAATAAACAAGAATTAATAGTTTTCATTTAAGTACATTGTACGGTTAGTTTGATTTTAGTCGATTTAAGGGTAAAATGGATAATGTATATATGCAGCACTAGGACTGCACATATACAGGATGTTAAGTACTTGACTTACTTTAACCAGTGATTCCTGACATTATATGGAGTAAAAAATGAAAATGAAATTTCGGTCTCCGGTGACATCTTTGATGTTTTTTTTCTACAAAAACATAAAAAATGGTAGGTGTTGTACAGTTGGAGGAGGGGTGAAGGGTTGGTCGACTACTCAGCTGGGTATATACATGTTTATATATAAAACTCAAACCAAAAAACCTTAGTTTTCGAGTAAATAGAGTTTGAGACTAAATTTTTAAGGTTAAATTGGAAAAAAAGTTTAAGTTGCTACATGGTTACTGTCAGATCAGATAGCTTGATTATTCACATCTAGTCACCAAACACGGCTAAAGCCATTTAAAGCAAAGTTTTAATTCTGAATGGTGGTCTTTTACTAGGGCGATACTGAAACTATCTTTCAATCTGGAACGTACCGCAAATCCTTATAATATTTTTAAATGATCAAATTGTGAAATAACACAAACCAATCAAATAAAATTTACTTGCGCATGCTTAATTTGAATCCGTGACCTCCGGAACGTCAGTCGAGAGCCTTATCGAAAATAACAAAACTAGAAATGAAAAAAATATATTATAAATAAAGATATGTAAACGTGAATAAAACTAAGGTAGGTATAAGTGATTAATTTTATGTGAATAATTTTATAAAATTTCATTAAGATTTTTCAAAAATAGTTATTTGCCATCGAATAGATATTTCGCATTTCATATTATTTGTTCTTATTTAAATGTCGGAAACATTTATTTAATTATCATATACATTTATTTAATTATCAAAAACATTATTTAATTATCATAAACATATAATATTATGTTAACTTTGAATATCCCTGAACAGCGCCGACACAGCTCGCCCGTGCGATTTGAGTAGAGAGTAAATTAAAGAAGAAATTGTAAAAAGGGCCATTTAATAATTCCGACAATGTATTCAGGTCTAGTAAATGACTGATCTTTTGGGTGATTCAGCTTTTACTTAAATTATTTAAAGTAGCGTGACAGAGAACCTTCCGTCTTGGGGCTTGTCCAGGCACTGAAACAATAATTGAGATCTGCTCTAAATATATGATACGAAAATTGATGCAAACCAAATAAATCATTGGATTTTATTATATTTATTTTTAAATTGAGATTCTTAAAATACTGTTTTATTGGATGATATTTTTATTTTATTAACTAACCTGTTTTTTGGTACATTAAAACGATTCTAAAGTTGACTGATTTATGCAGTTTTTTTAATAATATCACATCGTAATTTAGCTAAAAAGGCTCTTTAATTAAAAAATTAAAAAATGAAGCGGCATACGTTGAGATGTTTTCTATCTAAAAATATTTTTTATATTTTTTTTCCTTTATGCGTACGACAACATAAGAAAAATATTTGGAGGTCGATTGAGATTTGTTGAAAACAACTATTTTTCAAACAGTAATAAAGTATGAAAAATATTTTTTGTTAATATTTAATTATATTTCTAGGGATAGAACGTAAATGTAACTATCATTCTTTTGGTATAACTTTTCTTTTGTTTGTACGGTTATGGACGTAG